>CM031237.1:122329384-123529384 GCA_018340775.1 Taxus wallichiana var. yunnanensis
AACTAATATTTTCTTTCCGGTGAAGAGAGCACAACCTTTTCCCTTCCTCACCCATCCATAAGCATCAACAAACAACGTAGGCGAAATAGCCTACTTTTATAATCTTTATGGCTATGGCTCTAGTAGAGAAATGTCCACCTGAGAAGCCATCATGGAACTCAGTTAAAATCCTGTCACATTTCTCTCCTTCAATGCACCTCAGCAACACTCCACCAATATTTATTTTGAATAATATGCCACTAATCAACACATAAGGAATAGATCACAACCTCAAGTATCTTACATTTGTTCTGTTGAAACTAAGAGGGTATGAACTAGTAGACAATTTTTTTGACATATCAACAATCCAACTACGATCATTGAATACATTTCTTTCATCCTGTTGCCACTCAACATCATGTGAAAACTCATCATTGGAAGGTAATTCATTGATAAGGAAGTTTCTTGATGTTCCACAACATCCACAACCATCCGATCAAAAAGTGCTCTTCCTCTTACCAATTTTGTGGCCTTAATGGTCACATCATATTCCATGATCTTAGTTACCCATCCGGCTCGATTTCACTGATCTATGCTCCCATAATGAAGTCTCTGACATTGGAATGTGATACTCAAACCTTTATGTGACTAGCAACAATCATGATTTTGAATTTCTTCAAAGCTCTCATGATAGCAAACACCTTTTTATTAATGTGATTGTACTTGATCTCATAATTCTTTAGTGTTTGACCAAAAAAATCTATAAAGGCTACTCCATTACTTGATCATTCGGATTGTGTGTCAACACTCTTTGCGACTACACTAGATTCCACCCCATGAGAATAGAGGATGAAATACTTGGTATAATCTGGGTTAATTAATGTTAGGGCACGAGAAATATATTGTTTTATCTTTTAAAATCTATCCTTCCCTTCCATGGACCATTTGAACATTGCATCCTTCTTAAGAATGAGAGTAATAGGTCTTACCAAACCCGTAAACTTAGGAATAAAATTCCTAACAAAGTTGATCTTGCAAGGAATGAGCTATAAAGCTTTCTTGTTTGCTAGAAAGGAAAGATCCACGATGATCAGTAACTATTTCTAGATCAATGGAAATGCCTTCCTTTGAGACAATGTGCCCCAAAATCCTTCCTCTAGGGACTACAAAGTTTTAATTCTTGGGATTAAGGGATACACCAAAATTCCTACATATTTCAAATACTTTTTCCATGTGCTTCATGTGATCCGAGCTCTGCTTGGAGACAACAATGATATTATCCAGGTAAACCAAGATGAACTGATTGATATATCCTTTAAAGGAAATATCCATTGCTCTTTGGAAGGTAACACTAACATTTGATAGACTTAAAGGAATTTTATGATATGCATACATTCCCACGTGGTGATGAATGTGGTCTTATATTGATCATATTATTTTACTTTAATCTGGTTGAAACATGAGTAGCCATCGAGCATGGAGAATCTCTTAACTCTTGTTATTATCTGCAAGATTTGTTATATGGAGGAAAAAGATAGCGATCCTTGATAAGAAGCTTTATTGAAATCCCTAAAATCCACAGAGCCATATTTCACCATTATTCTTCCTTACGGGACCAGATTTTCCACCCAAGTAGAATACTTGATTGGAAAAATTATTTTGGCCTCAATGAGTTTGGAGAGCTCCTTTCTCATGAGGGGTTCAATCTTGGGATTGATTGACATCTATTTTTGTTTTTCTGGTTTGATGTTAGGATCAAGATCTATAGAATGTTGCACTATATCTGGATTGAATTCTTTTAAATATTCATAGTCCCATGAAAACACATCACTGAAATTTTGACACAAGGAAACAAAATCTTAATTTTCATTTTCATCACATACCTTTCCAAGTAGAAGTTATTTTCCTAGAGCAATAGAAATTGGCTAACAATATTCCACTTTACCACTACGTTATTTTTCATTTCCTTAAGTTCATCATCTGGGCTGAATATATTCTCTAGAGTGACCCATACCTTCATATTTTTTTTTCGTTGAATAATATGATCCCCATATACTTCCTGCAAATCTTCTTGCATCTTTGAGGAGAATTCAACTTCATTTTGAATAAATTGAACAATCTTCTCATTTCTGTCAAAAATTGGTTAGCTAGTTTGATTATTTGGGATAGATGGATCTGACCAAAATTTTGATATCTTTGCACATTACCCTTGACAAGATATTCGGTATGTGAGAATTGAGAACCAAAATCTGCCATTTGATCTACTTCCTTGTTCAATTTCCAAAGACCAGTGTGAAGGTCAAGAGCGTCAAAACCTTGAGAAAATCCTAAACTCTATGTTTATAATCCTTTAACAACTTGTTCTCTCGTAGCAAACCTTTTGCAAACTTGGTGAACAAGTAATTAAGTGTCTCCAAAGATATGCAACTCTTTGATTTTCCTCTTCTCAACAATCAACAAACCATGCACTAATGCTTCATACTCTGCCACATTATTGGAGCATGAAAAATGTAACCTATGATAAAATAAGAACTTTTCATTTTTGGGGAAATGAGTACAACACCTGCCCAAATCCATTTCTACTTCTAGAACCATTAAAGAACATCCACCATAGTCCGAAGCATTTTTTGTTTCTTGTTTGAATGTCGTGGGTGTTCTGATTCTTCTTGGACAATACAAGTAAGTGCCTAGACCATTTTCAAAATATATGAGCTCTTCATCGTGGGGATCAAACTTGTGGTCTCTTTCAGCCCATTCATCTAACAACAAATCGGGCATGAAAGGAGAGATGACTGCTCTTCTTAAGTTGAAAATTTCTCAAGTTGTTCTTGAACTAGGAAATTAGATTAGATGGGAGTGGGATCATATGGCTCAATATGGTAGGAAAATATGATCTCAGCTTTAATCATGAATCGGTACCATGTATGGTTTTAAAAGCATGTGAGTCCAATCTAAGGATAGATAACCACCTACCTTAATAGTACAATCTCTAGACAAGCAGATGGAAAACATGGGAGGGAGGTCAATGACTGAAATATCATGGGTTATGGTGAGGCTTGGGAAAGCATGAAGTGTCAACTCAAGGTCTTTAATTATGCCCAAGACATTCACAATTGACCCATCAAGTTGTAAAACACCCCTAGACACAAGACTGTATTTGAGACCTAGGATATCAATAATTTTCTTGGGAATTATAGAGGTACTAGCCCTTGAATCAATCATACAATTATGAACTAGGTATTTACCCACAATTATTGACATGTAGAAGGGTGGGGTTTTGATAGTTTTACTTACTTGATCATCCTTTTCTTGAAAAACATGAACCACAACATGAGCCTTTTGCATTCGGATTCGTCGGAGGCAATTACTTAAGGGCTTAACACATGAGATCCCGTTATGATGGAATAACTAGTACATCCCACATTGTTACATTAAGATTGATATTTTTCATTTGATCTACAATGTTGAATGGAAGATCCATGATTTTTTCATGTTTGGTAAGTTATTTTATTTCCTTTATTGCAAAATTGTTTGGATGGATAACTTAGGTAGAATAACAACATATTTTTCAACAACATATTTATCAAGCACCATAGTCAACTTTGATATGTTTTCTACTTCATTCTACTGAGTTTCTTTGCAGTTCCTCACTACGCCGGTCATGGATTTTCCATTTTTAGTCCAATTTTCTCTCCTTTGTCAGTGACATTTTTCTGACGAGAGGAAGATGCAAATTAAGCTTCTAACATCTACTTATTGTACCATGTATTATTAGATACACTTGTTTAGGGTCATTTGGAGCCACCCGACACTTGATTGAATGCAAAAAAATCTTCATCTCAAAGAACATAAGGTTGACATCGGTTGCGGCTTGTTGAAATTCTTCCACCTTTGTGACTTAGTGCTTCAAAAAGTGGTTCTTGCTGACTAGAATCACCTTGAATCATGTATGATTGAAGATGCATTACCCTTTCATAGCCAAGTTGATTGTGTGGTAGATTGCATGTGAAACATGACTCGTTTCTTGTACCATGTCGTTTTTATTAGAACTAAATCACGACTTAAACTAGGAGCAGGAAGTGCTTGCAGAGGAGGGATTTTTCCTATGGGAGAGGAGCACTTTGATTTTTTCATCTATTACCCTTTTTATTTTATGCATATCTTTTTTAGACTTTGGTTTCGATGGTTGATATACTTGATTTGAATATTGCCCTTGATTTTGATAATTCTTATAGGATTGGGATTTCTTTTTTCGCTAGGGATATAACTTTGTTTGTCAAATTTCTAATCAAAGAATTTATTTCTTCATCTACCTTTTGTTGGGTAGGAGTTTGTGAGGTGGAAACAAAAAAATTGTGGAGTTGGCTCAGGAATAAGGGAAATAGAAGGTTGGGAAACTTTAGGTAGTTCTGGATATAGTGGCATGGGTGGTCTGAGAGATAATTTTCCAGCTTGTATTAAACTATTTTTAGCTTTGATTGCAATTGCATAAGCAACTGGTAGAGTTGTTCCTCCCATAGATTATATCATAACAAATATATCAGAGTTAAGAGATTTTAAAAAGTAAATAAAAGCACCTTCTGCTATAGGTCTCATAGGAACTGGAATTTTATCTCAGGTTCTCTGGAATATGAAGTTGAAATCCACCATTTTCTCATTAGGTGCTCTCTTGATTGTAGTCAACTTCTCTTAAAAGAGAAATATTATCTGCTCTTTCACCAAACTGGTTATAAAGGGATGTGTATGATTAATCCAGTTCTAAATTATTCCTACCCCTAGGATTTTGAACCATTGTAGAGATTTTCCTTTAAGTGACGAATCCAAAAGTTTGACTTCCATGTCCATTTAAAAAACTTTAGGAATAACACATACATTTGCAATATCTTGAATGTGATAAACTAGAGTGGTGTGCTTTTATCTAGTGAAGTATGGGATATTCTTCAAGGCCACTACTGGAATAGGATTCTGAGCATTAAAGGAAAGCAGACTGTAGTTTGTGAAGTTTACAAATGGATTTTTTTGCAGTGGTTGCTATACATGAGCCATTCGATAGGTATGAGAATTTTGTCGAATGCAAGAAGGGCCTATCAGGTGGAGGTGTTGAAAGAGTTGGTTTGGAGGAGATGGAGATATTTGAATCTATCTTCCTCTTTTGCCTCTTCCTAGGGATAATTGTAAATAATAAAATATGCCTTCTTCTCTTATTCTCGACCGTGTTTGGATGCTTCTCACGAATGAGGGACACTTAGATCACCAAGAGTACTACGAAACCGGTTGTGAATAGAGTCACTAGATGTGTTCTGCTGAGCCTCAAAGGCTAAAGCTTTGCCAAGATACACATCAAAAGTGAAAATATTAATTTTAATGTCCCATCTGAGAATTCCAATCGCTTTAGATCTCAAATGGGCACCTATTCCCAAATTATAGACAATTCGGGGTTTGAGACAACATGGGATTATCTCCAAGTTGTGGGAATCAAATTGAGATAGACCTCTAAAGAAGGTTGACTTCCTCTACTTCTAATGCTAAAATACTCCTAGGAATTGAAATGCAACTATCTAGCTCTACTCTAACTTTCCAAGGGACTAGGGTGAGAAGGAGATGCATAAAACATAAACCTAAACTAAAGAGGTGATAACACCAAAAGAAAGGGGATGAACACTTAAGAAAGAGAGAAAATGGAAGAAACCAATGATGAAGAGGGTGAAAACAAAATCCATAGGTCAAAATTGCGTTTTGAGTTCCACCTTCATGATGCACAATAGACACATAACTCTAAAACATTACATACAACACACCTGTGAATAAATGAGAGGTAAGAGAGTGTAACAAAATAATAACTAAGGTCGAGCTAAGCCACAAAACCAAATATCTTATTGCTAAGAGATCATGCACAGATCATCACTATACCGGAGGAAGATGCAAAACCTTTATAGAGACATATCCCAAGGCATGAAAATATTAGAACACTTGTGTAACATAGAATGATGCCCTCGCATTCCCAAAGTATCCAACATTAAAACTGGGCATCATTTTACAATATATAGAAAAAATGAAAGGAGGAGAGAAGAAAGAGAGGAAAATTTGAAATCTCTTTCCACCATCGACCAACTTCATTTAATTTCTCTGCATGCTCTAAAAAAGGGGACTAGATGCCTTATCCATTTCCACATGATATGCCTGCAGGAGGAGTGAGTGCCCATAATGCATTAAATGCGGGTGGTTGAGCCAACTAACATTGCACATGTGCGTGTTGAAGACGTTTTCTTAAGGCCATGTCCACCAACTACCTTTTAAATTTGAAATTCAGACTCCTATGCATAGATGAGGCCAACACCTTCCATTGATATGAAATTTACAAGGATTGAGCCAAGAATTTGAGAATTATGATGATTTTTGCCTTGCGTGGAAATTGTGGTTATCCACGGCTTTCCAAATTTTATTTTCACATGAATTTTAACTTCCTTAGAGTTCCTCTCCGATGTCATGTCTTTTTATAGCCCTCATGGTACTTTTCCTTGTTCTGCAGCTTCCACAACATTTTTCTTCACTCCACGACATCACCCGGTGTAGTGTGACTTTCCATAACCTTCCATGGATATCTTCGAGATCTTCGTGGCTCTTCTCGAACTTCCATGCAACATGCTTAACTTCTTGAGGCTTGACCAATTCCATTCTTTAACATGTGCCAAGTTCATGTTTGTGTAAGTTTCTCTATTTTTGCAAGGGGTGCAAAATAGACAACAATAATCCATACAACTTACCTACAACTTCAACTGGTATAGCTTGCTTGTTTGTCACTGTAACATGAATATGATGCTACTGGTTGCCATCTTTCTTTCTTTAAGGACAATTATTTGCATAATTATCTAGATCACAGATGAAGAAGCCCCAAATGGTTCTTTCTTTTCATGGTTGGCTTTATTTTTCAGCCCATTCTTTTTATTATTTACAACAGTCTTACCCGTTGTATTTTTCTTTCCATTATCATTATTATTTCTATTTTTGGTGCTAAATTTCTTCCAAGCAACCTTTTTAGGTGCCAAAGAGGATTGAACATAACCATATTTACTTTTCTTCTCCTCTCGTGTGCAAGAATAGCCTATAATTCATGTTTTTGTCGATTGCCTTCTTGAAGAAAACTTCCATAGTTGATGGCCCATGGACATTAATATTACCTCATATCACTAAATTTAACCCCATGATAAATTTCCTAATCCAGAATTTTTGATCCGTTTAATACTGAGGTATGTACTTGAGAAGCTTTGTAAATTTCTCCCAATACTCGGTCACTATCATTTTTCCTTGTGTTAATGTCTAAAATTCAGACATCTTTTGATCATAATAGAACTAGGTGGCCAATATTGTTTTAAGTATGACTTAAACTAATCCCAAGTCAAATTTTCTTCATCCACTGCTAGTTTAACCTTCGACTATCCCACCATGAGGATGCTTCATTGGAGAGCTGATAGGATCCCCAAATTGCCTTAGTTTCTCTGAGAAGCTCCTTATTGTAAATTACATATCCATTTCACTGAGCCAATTCTCATCTCCACCACCCAAGGTGGTACCATCAAACTTCAGATGGATGATCCTCTTGATATTGTTTGATAATTTTTAGCGCAAAATGTGTCATCTTGTTCTCAGGTGGGTTAACTTCGTTAACATTCAAATTTGTCTTAGCAACATTGTTATTTGCTAGATTAGGATTTGCATCATACCAGTTTTGAGAATTGAGATGCTCATGTGATGATTCTTCACCATCAATTTCATGATCACTAACGTTTCCTAGCTTTTGGTGTTCTAAAAAAACCATCTTATTTATCATGTCCCTGAAGGGTAGTGAGAGTTTCATCTAATTTTTGTAATGTGGCAGCTTCGCCATTTGCATGTTGGTTATTTGCAACGTTTCCTCTTGTTCTAACCATGTTTTCTATTAGAAAAGAATTTAAGTTTGTGTTAGCGTAAGGACTCAATAGGTCCAAGAGCTGCTGACCTTTAGCTCGATATTAAAATGTAATAACCAATTTCCGAACACCATAATTATGGGAAATTTGTATTTTTTTGTTTCCAAATTAAACATATTCCTTCAATGATTTAAATGTAAAAACTAACATTTAAATCCAACATCATATAATTACAATTCTTTAGATAACAAATCAATAAATCATGTGCATATTTATGGGTCAACTAGATCCTACTCGATCCCCATAAAGTACTCTTTTGAGTTAGTATATAAAGTATACTCATTAGTGCCCTTCTCGACATTGATTTTACAAGTTTTTTTCTAAGTGTCTACTTAGGGTTCAATCAATCAAATCCCATCCGACATTCCACACTTAAGTTAGAACTAGGTGAACTTGAAAGTGTAATGACATACACTACTTCAACCAAATTTTATGAGTCATGCATTACATGCTCTATTTCTAGACTGCACATTGTCTCTGAAACATGTCCCATCACCATATCACTTGGTTCTGTTATTAGAATTTAATCATTTGTTTAAGTTAATCAAATTCAAGTTACACACATGATACAAAATTTGTTCATCTGTCTGATGAAGCACGCTGTACAACTTAGGTTACTATGGGAGAGAAAGAGTTCACGTAACAACTTGCGTCATCACATGTTCAATTTCTTCCCCGTAGCCAACATAAGTTAGTACAAAGGAACTAGAACGGACTGGATATAAAACCTTTGCATCATAACATAACTCAGTTCCATGTTAATTACGACATGCGTGATAAATGAAGCTTGAGGAAAACTTAGTATAAATACTATATGATGGTATTCATTAAATGACCTACATCATTCGATGAACACCGCACTACAACAACCATCCAAAGTTGGCCTGTCGAGTACCATGTATTAGGTTTGTCATAATTATTCACCTCATTGAATTAGTTTTACAATAGGTTTATCTTTCATAATGCAACGATATTCCATCACATTAATTATTCGATCCTAAGGTCCATAACTTAGTTTTGATTAATTATTTGTAATCAAATCCCATAAGTTTTTTTATGTACATTCATTAAGCATTTTAATATAATTAGGGCAACAAGTTGCATTAATTACACAATCCCTAATTTATTTAAATTACGACATTGTCATTATAATTGCTTAAGTACAAAACTATTGAACTCATCATTACATGTAATACAATCATTCATATCCATAAAGTTTACATACTTATGATTAAATAATAAATGATCATTAATCATTTATCATCATACAATAGTCCAAACATACAACTATAAAATAACAAACCACATTCATTTATTTTAATAGATTGTATCTCATATCCTTACTATAGCTTTAGTTCATTTTATATAATTAAAGCTAATACACTAAGGATATTATTCAATCATAGTTCATTATTCAACTTAATAATAGTACTTATTATGAAATCAGATTGATTAATTCAATCACAATTATATTCTAACAGATACACAAAACTAAATAAATGATATAAACAACCATGATCATTATTACAACAATATTCAAAACTTGAATATAACACTTATTTTTCCTTTTCAAAAATGATACAAAAGCTTAGAGGCCATAATTCCTTTAAACAATTTATTTAGCAAAGCATAAGCTTGCTTTTACAATGGTCAAGTAAGAATGCATCTTTTAATCATAACAATAAGAATTCTACATAGCCATTAATAAATCATCCACTATATAAGATCTAAAATTTTCCATCTGTAAAAATGTTAGGAACAATCATCAGTTTAAAAGAACTGGCATGAAAAAGTCTACCATCTTATCTTTACAATTTATAGCACTGAAATATTTCAATGAATCATAATTCAACTAAATAATATAATCTGAAAATCATTTAAGATAACAATTCATCATTTCTCTTTTTTTTTTTTTTCATAACCATAAAAGAAACATATGATTTTCCAACTTAAATCATTAAGAGAATAATTCAGATTACTAACAAATGTCAATTATGAATATCAATTCCAAAAACATATCCACTATGTCATTTATACCCGAATAGGGTTATATAAAAACATTAAACAAGTATTAACTATACACTAAAACATCCATACTTGTTTATGTCATCATCGTATATTAATAATACGAGTCAAGAGACAATCATACAAACCACACAATCCACATTCCGAGTTCATATATCTGATTGTAAAGGAAAGAGTATAATAATACTCAAGTCACGTCTTAATAATAATATTATTAAGAGTCTATTTCGATAAGATAATAATTAAATTATTCAAACTTAATAACTTAATATTATCAAAACCATAATCATATCGAATAATATTTACTTATTAAAAAGCATTATCCTTTTTCACAAAATAAATGTACTATACCGTTATATAATAATAATAATAATGATATTAATAATAGATTGCATTATTTTACCATCGAATACCTTAAACCATCCGAATGAACCTTAACTTATTCAAACCAAATAAATGACTAAATAACTTACATCTTGCAAAGGAAGGACACGACCCAACCTAAGGTTAGGCTACATGATTGATCTTATGGACTAAGTCCATAGAATCATAGGTTAAAACAAACCATAATATAACAAAATATCAAAACCCTTCCCCATAAGGTGAACAATATGCCAATCGTAGTTTGCATCGACGACATAGTGGTCTTAAGAATAAAAAAATAAAAAATAGAATGGTCGATTGATGATATAACCCATTGACCTGAGCTACACCTCTTTCCTCTTTGTTAATAGACAACACAGTCTAAAAAAAAGTAGGGCCGAGTTGAATTTTCACTATAAGGCATCCATTAGATAAACCATAAACTGTAACCAAATCCGACCAAGGCGGAGTTGGGTATTTTTATACCTCGTTATATTTATAACAAAAACAATGAACAAGTGGAAATAAAATTCATTAATTAGGAATCCGAGCTTGTGCTTGAAACTACTATACACAAGTTGATTATTCATCTTGCTTTTTTTCTTGAATATAGCCCAATAAAATAAAGGTAAAAGAATGGTGTTTATATAGTCAACCATTCATGTACACAATACCAAAAATGATGTACAATAACAATGAAATGTTAAGATATAGGATATTGAGCTTGAGCTCAGTAAATACGAACCTCACGGTTGTTACATACAACCTAACCTGCAATAGAACAACCCACACATATATTTTCCCAAAAAGAACAAACAATTGCAAATAAAACAATACCCAAGTATTTTACAACACTCACTAGTAACATGCAAGCATTCGTTCGTAGTCTAGGTGATACCTAGAATCATATCCACAATAATAACGTGGCATTAATATAACGACCTGAATATAATTGGTCCATACGTAAGGTAAAACATACTTGCATTCAAATACACATACATATAGGCAGAGCCATCTAAACCAATATACTTCAACCATGGCTTTCAAAACAAGATCTACACATACCCATAATGAAGAAAACAATAACACAGAAGGGAAAACGATTTTCTCCATTAACATTAAAATATCTTAATGTTATAAATGATAAGCAAGAGATGATTTCATGCATGTAATGCATTTGTAGAAGGCCAAATCTGCTTCCTTTTCTTCCCAAGAAACCTTCCAAGCTCATGCATAAAATCGAAAGAAAAGAAACTTCAAAACGACACAAGACTTCAATAAAATCCATAACATAAACTATATAATATCCTAAAAAAACTAGAGTTAATATTTTACATGTAAAGTCCCAATAGTATGCCCTAAAAATAGCCATAATAATTTACATGCAGAGCTCGTATGACGAGCTAAAAGAAGAGAAACAACAAAAATGAAAGACTAAATAACCACTTTGTTGGAGCTCAAATGTGCACTCGTCCTTGAGTCATAGACAACTCGGGACTTGAGACAACATGGGCATATCTCTAAGTTGTGGGAATCAAATCGAGATAGACCTCCAGAGAAGGTCGAATTCCTATACCTAATCCTAATACTAAAACTAATCCTAGGAATTAAAATGTAGCTATCCTATCATTAACCTAAAATTCAAAGGGACTAAGGAAGAGAAATATGCATAAATGAAATTCCTAAATTAAGGGAGGCGATAACACCAAGAACAAAGTGGAGATATTCCTAGTGAGTGAAACTGGGAAGAAAATAGAGTAGAAAAGGGTAGACAAATGTGCCACAGTCCAATATCACACTCAAACCTCCAATTTCATGGAGCATTATAAATTTGAATCCTGCTGAAAGGAAAATATATGCACATTGTACTTATAAATGCAATGAAAGGTAATAAATACAAGAAAACACAAGCTAGGGTAGAAAGAGCCACAAAACATGAATTTTATTGCTTAAAAGTGTGCACAATCCATTAAAAATAGATACAAGGAAAAAATCTCCTTGTAAAATACCAAAATTGGAGGCCTACAACTCACAAAGTATTCTAGAACAATATTGCAAGAGTTTCTCTACGTTTTCAAAATGTCTCTCCTCAAAATGAAGTGAATTTTGCAATATATATAGAGAACCTTGAGTTTTCATCACCAACCAACAACCTGCATTCAAATCTTTAAAAAGAGGTATGGACAACCACTTCTTGAGGGTATGTTTCTAGTAGAAGAAGACATGGGTGCCATACTTCATTAAAACTAGTTGTTGAGCTATCTTTTCACCCACCTACCTCACCTAATCTAGGGCCTAACGCCGATATTATTGCATTTCCAACTGGTAACACATTTTTTTGTTTCCGGTTGGTAAAGTTTTCTTCATTGTGTCACCTAGTAACAAGTCGGCCTCGAAGGTGTTGTTGGTTTACAACATGTTCCATGTTGTGTTGGCGATTCCTATTATTGGATAGTAACACCATCCTTGTTCTTCGATTAGTAATATCCGTACACGTGGTAGAAATGTTGGGTGGCAATGTCGGGAAGATGTGGTCCTTATATTACTGGTCGGTAACGCCATTTTTGTTACCATTTGTATGTGTTGTTGGCGATGCGTCCGTGACGTTACCAATTGGTAACAACTATTCCTATCGTTGGCAAGCTTTCCTTCCATTACCATTCAAAGTGACACCATTTTTGTTACCGGTTGGTAACACTTCCTTCATGCTATACCCAAATGGCTCGGACATTTCTTTGTGGTTAGATGGAATCCAAGACAAAACACGAGTTGTCTTTCTCCTCTGATGGGGGTTTAAAATGAAAATCATATACACATCTCATAATTTGATTTGATAAGCCTATTTATAATGAGTTATTTAGATTAACCCAAGGGGTGAATTTGGGATAATAGTTTGGCAACCTCTAGGGGACATCTGTTTGCTAGATGCGTGACCCGGTTACCTGAAGTATCCATTTGGCATGGAGTCAACATGATACACTTGTGAAATGATATTTCTTTTGAAACTTATCCCCTAGACTCGTGTAAACTTAGCATCTAAGTTAAAACCTCCTTGGCATGCCCTTAAAGCTGATTTTGGGATTTTGGATAAAACCTGTAGCTAACACCAAAACTAAAATTTTTACCAAGGCAAAGGCATGAAGAACTCTGGACCTGTAATTAACTGTGGGGACTAGAAGATTTTTTTGAGAACTTCCTAAACATATTATTTCCTATATCACTGCCACTTCAGAAATGCACTGTGCAAGAGCAACAATGACACAAAAACTATGTACAAAGAAACAAAATCATACATGTTCCAAGTGGAAACATGCAGAGTGTGCACACACATTTATTACAAAAGCAACCTTGTACTACCAACAATACAATGTGTTGAAGGCACTTGGAGGAATTGAAATCTAATTTAATATTTACAATGATGCAACAAGCTGCCTTAATGAGCATGCTTAAGATAAATCCCATTGACTGGGATTGGTAGTGCATAACCATCAAGATCGGTAAGCTCAAAAGAATTTACTTCTTTGCAAGAAGTAATGGTATATGGACCACTCCAAATTGCATCAAACTTGGAGTGCCTCCCTAGTTTGGCTCACAAGCATCCCACTTCAAGACCAAATCACCAACCACGAATTTATGAAATCTAGCCTTTTTATCAAACCATTTCTTAGTGGATTCTTGATGCTTCTCTAATTTAGTCATTACAGAGTTCCTTAGTTCTACAAGCTCTACTAACTCGCAATTCTAATTTCTCTCGATCTCGCACCTTCAAATTCTAGCTATTGAGCTAATTCAAGTGAAGGTAATTCCAGTGACAAAGGCAACCTTGATCCTTGCCATAAACTAGCTTGTATGGTGAAGTGCCAATTTCCTTTTCATGGTAATCCTGTTGGCCCAAAGAGAATTCCTCACCTTGGTATGCCATTGTCTCTGATTGACATCCATTTTCCTCTTCATAATTCTAATCAGGTTCTTGTTGGTAGATTCTGCCAAACCATTACCTTGAGGGTAATAGTTGGAGGAAGTCTTCAAGTAAATGCCAAGTTCAAGAGCCCAACTAGAAATATTCGAACCAAGGAATGCATTTGCGTTATAAGAAATTATGGTTTGGGAACACCAAAACTTGTGATAATTTGGTCAAGGAAGTCAAGTATAACAATCTTTGTTGCTTCCTTCAATGGTACAACCTCAGTCCACATAGTAAAATAATTTGTAGCTGTTAGGACCCATTTGTGGCCAAAACTTGATGGAGGATTAATCATGCCAATAAAATCTAAGCTCCACTAAGAAAAAGATGATTTTTCTGGATTAGATAGAGTGGAAGAGCTATCAACCTTTTATTTCGGTAAAGAAAGCACATTTTTTACATTTTTGACCCATTTGTAGCAATCATTGAATAATGTGGGCCAGAAATAACCTGCCTTCAAAATTTTCATGGCTGTGGCTTTGGCTGTAAAATGACCACCAAATAAGCCATCATGAAATTCTGCTAGGACCCTCTTTTCTTTCTCTCCTTCAATACACCTAAGAAAAACACCATCAATATTTATTTTAAACAAGACACCATCTACCAGCAGATAAGGAATGGATTGCAACCTTAAATGTCTCATTTTTTCCTTGTTGAGACCAAGAGGATATGCACCTGAAGATAAAAAAGTAATCATGTCACTCATCCAATTACTAATATTGGCTACATCATGTGGTAATTCTTCATTGATGAAGGAGGTGTCCTGATTGTTACTCTGAGCATCAACAAAAATTGCTCACAAAGTGCTCTCCCTCTTACTAGTTTAGTGGCTTTGATAGTCACATCAAACTCCATAATCTTAGTGACCCATCCAACTCTCTTCTCATTGATATCTACCCCCATAATGAAGTCTCTCACACTAGAATGTGAGACAAGAACTTTGATATGATTAGTGGATAACATGATTTTGAATTTCTTGAGATCCCTCATGATAGAAAATACTTGTTTCTCAATGTGATTATATTTCAATTCATACTCCTTCAGTGTTTGAATAAAGAATTCCATTAGGTAGTCATCTTCTTCATGATTATTTTGTGTTAAAAAAAAAACAATACTAACATAAACTCCATAAGCATATAAAATAAAATCCTTACCATAGTTAGGATTAATTAGTGTAGGATCCCGGGAAATCTCCTACTTGATTTTGTCAAAGCTTTCTTTCCCTTCAACTTTGTCCATTTGAAAGTTGCATCCTTCTTCAACATGAGAGTGATAGGTTTGACCAATCCTACAAAGTTAGGAATAAATATCCTAACAAAATTAATCTTGCCAAGAAATTATTGCAAGGATTTTTATGAGTAGGCAGGGAGAGAGAGAGGATGGCTGAAATTATATGTCGGGTCAATAGCAATGCCATCTTTTGAAACAATGTGCCCCAAAATCTTACCCCTAAGGACAACAAAATTACACTTTTTGGGGTTAAGAGACACCCCAAATTCTCTACATCTCTCAAAAACCTTCTCTAAATGGTTGATGTGATCCTTGCTTTGCTTTGAAAAGATAGTAATATCATCCAAGTACACAAGGATGAATTCATTGATATAACCCTTGAAAGAAATATCCATTGCTCTCTGAAATGTGGCACCTATATTTGACAACCCAAAAGGCATTTTCTGATACAGAAATGTACCCCACTTTGTTGTAAATGCAATTTTAAATTGATATTCTTCCCTAACCTTAATTTGATTAAAACTTGAATACCCATCTAGCATGGAAAACCTTTCAGCCCCTGCAACAGTTTGTAAAATTTTCTCCATAGAAGGTAAAGGGTAGTGGTATTTGAGGGAAGCCTTGTTCAAATCATGGAAATCGACACAAAGTCTGATTTCCCCATTTTTCTTTCTAACTGGGACCAAATTGGCCACCCAAGTAGAGTACTTGATTGGAAAAATTATTTTGGCCTTAATGAGTTTAGATAACTCCTTCCTCATGAGGGGCTCTATTTTGGGATTGATTGGCCTTTAATTTGCCTAACCAGTTTAACATTGGGATCTGAATCTATGAAAAGTTACATGATTTTTAGATTAAACCCCCTTAGATCTTCATAATCCCAAGAAAAATATCACTTGAAATTTTTACACAAGGAAATGAAGTCTTGCTTCTCATTTTCATCACATACCTTGCCTAATAAAATCTCCTTTCCTTGTGCAATAAAAATTGGTTGGAAGTATTCTTGTTTAGCTGCCATGTTCTTCTCTTCACCCTTGAACTCATCATTTGGGATAAAAATATGCTCTAGGTAACCAGCCCCTTGGGCATTTTATTTGTCTTCAGTTGGATAATCGCAACCATAAATTTCCGGCAAATTTGATTGCATATATGAAGAAAACTCAACCTCATTTTAGATGAACTGGACAATTTGTTCATCGCTATAAAAATTTCCAGTTGGTTTCATTATTTGGAATGGATGTCCTTACTACCATTTGAATTTGCTATATAGTTCCCTTGATCAAATCCTCGAGGGTGAGAATTGTGATCTAAGTGTCGCCATCTGATCTGCTTCTTTGTTCAACTTTCTTAGTATCACTTGAAAATTAAGAGCATCAAAGCTTTCCAAAAATCCAAAACTCTATGCTTATAAGCTTTCAATAGCTTATTTTTTGCAGCACATTTTCATGTGACCTGATTAACTACCAATTTTGTATCTCCAAAAATTTGCAACATTGTAATCTTCATCTTTTCAACAATAAATAGGCCATGGTGATGCTTCATATTCTACCACGTCATTAGAACATGTATACTATAACCTCGTGGGAAAAGAATTTTTTTTCCTCCTTAGGAGAAATCAAAACAACACCTGCTCCAACTCCATTACTTCTCCTAGAACCACAAAAACATTTTTAGTAATCCTGAAACACCTTCTCTTTGTTTAAGCATGTTGGGAAGCATAAATTCTTCTTCATGAACACAATAAGTACTTAGGCCATGTTCATAGGATTTAATATCTTCGATATAAGGATCAAATTTATTATCTCTTTTAGCCCATTCATCAAGCAATAGGTCCGGAGTGGGAGGAGGAATAATATGCTCCTCTCGAAACTGAATCTTGTTCCTGATTTTCTTGGATTAGAAAATTTTCTTGGATAGGGTGGGGTCATATGGCTTGATATGATAGGAAAATATAGGCTCAACTTGTATGGTAAATCGGTGCCATTGACAAATAAATGACAAACATAGGAGGAAAGTCAATGATTGATCTGTCATGGGTTATGGTTAGGATTGGGCAGGTATGAAGGGTTAATTTAAAATATTTTATGACTCTTGAGACACTAACTATTGAGCAATCAAGCTACAAGAAACCTTTGGCAAAAGGGCTATACTCTAGTCCTAGGACATCAACAATTTTCTTTGGCATAACCGAGGTACTAGCACCTGAATCTATCATGCAATTATGAACCAAATGTTTTCCCACAATCAATGACATATAAAAAGGTGGGGTTTTGACAACTTTACTTACTTACTCCTCCTTTGCATGGAAAATATTAACAGCAGTAGGGGTCCTTTGAATCATTAGATCAGCTAGGGGAAGCTACTTGAGAGCTTCACACAAGAGGTCCCTTTGTGATGGGATAGCCAAAGCATCCCACATTGTCACATTGACATTCATCTTCTTCATTTGTTCCACAATGTTAAAGGGGAGGCCCATATATTTATGTAGTTGTGGTATGAGATTCTCCTTTCTTTGTTGTTGTAATGTTGGAACAAGCATTTTTGATTGGGGAGCAACTTCCTTGGTAGGAACTTTAGGTGTTTTTCTCTTTCTCCCACCAACCTCCTTTTCCTTGTTAATAACATTTCCCTGATTAGAAGAGGATGCATGTTGTGATTCCAACATTATTTTCTTAGACTCGGCACAAAAATCTTCAGCTCCAAAGAACATAAGATTTGCATCCTGATTGGCCTCCTGAGCTCCTTCCACATTAGGATTGGGTGCTTCCACCAATGGCTCCTGCTGATTGGAGGAACTTTAAATCATGAAAGCTTGGACATGTAATGCCCTCTCACAAATAAGTTTATTGTGTGGCTGGTTGCAAGGAAAACACCACTCTATTTCTTGAATCACATTATTTTATACCAGAACAAGTGCTTGACTAGAGCTAACAACAAGAGATGGCTGAGAAGGGGCAACTGGAACAAGTGGAAGAGAGGCATTTTGGGCCTACCACATGTTATTTTTCTTATTTTTCCATACCTTTGATTAGATTGGTTCCTATATGGTTGATAACCTTGATTAGAACCCTGGTTGGAAGAGTGCCCCTAATTTGAATAATTCCTGTAAGACTAGGCTTGTTGTTTCTCCAAAGATATCACCTTATTAGAAAAATTTATAATTAAGGCCTTCATTTATTCATCCTCTTTTTGTTGTGTAGGGGAATAAGATGTGGAAGTAGTGGGTTGGGAAGGTTTCTCGGGAATAGGAGCAATGGAGGGCTGAGCAACTTGGGGTAATTCAGGGTATAGGGGCATAGGTGGCCTAGGAGCTAATTTTCTAGCTTGGATCAAATTTTTTTAGCCTTGATGTCTATAGTATATACACTAGGCAATGTTGTACCCCCATCTACTAAATCATGAAAACAATATCATAATTCAATGCTTTAAAAAATAAAGAAATGTACTTTCAAAGAGTCGGGTCTTACTAGGAATGGAATCCTGTCCCAGGTCTTCTAAAATTTGAAATTGAAGTTTTCCCCAACTGATTCCAATTTTGAATTGTTCCTACTGCTAAACTTCTAGACCATTTCAAAGCTCTCCCTTTGAATGAAGAAGCTAATAACCTAATAGCCACGTCTTGTTTAATAATTTGATGTATAACGTAAACATTGGCAATATCTTGAATGTGTTTAGTCAGAGTAGTTTGATTCTCCCGGTGAAAAAGATATGCCCTTGAGAGCAGATGTTGGTATGGGATTGTTGGCATTAAGAGCAAGAGGATTGCTGCTAGTAAAATTGACAAATCCCAAATTCTATTGTGTTGCCATTCTGATAGGTCTGAGAACTCTAGTGGACTGCAAGAAAGGCCTATTAAGAGGTGGAGTGGAAAGAGTACTATTTGGTGGTGAAGGTGACCTTTGAACTGATCTTCCTCTTCTTCCTCTTCCGGTGATAGCTGCAGGTAGATTTAAATGTAATCTAGGAACTTATAGTTTTCTTAAGATAGAATATAGGATATATATCTTGTTCATTCTTTAGAAATATTTTTTATCTATTTTGTTGACTAATCCTATTGATTATTTGGGAAAAGATGCAAAGTCTTGTGTATGTAGGACATAAAGGAAAGATAATGCTAGTATTGGGAAAAGTGGAATTGATCATGAACAATACATTTAAAATCAAATCTGATTTCATATTCAGATTCCTCTTGAAAAATTATGCAAGTTCAAAAATGAATCATCTCAATCCGAGGTCGCATGCAAAAGTTATAGTTGTTTTAAGTTAGCACTGGAACTCAAAGAGTTAGTTCGGAACTCACAGAGTTAGTTCCGGAACTCACAGAGTTAGTTCTGGAACTCAAAGGTTTAGTTCGGAACTCACAGATTTAGTTCTAGAACTTGTATCAATTGAATGAAAGTTAGTTTCAGAAATTTCAATTCGTGGAAAAATCAGATTTAGTTCCAGAACTTACATAAAAGGAATGACAACTTTAATTCCAGAACTTGCATCAACGGAAGATTTAGTTGGAACTTGCATAAAAGGAAATGATAGTTTTTAGTTCATAACAATTTGTTTAAAAAACTTGCATCAATGGTAAATGACAATTTTTGAGGGATTGTTAAAACTCAAGAGATTCCAATGGGAAATATGAGAGAGGTTTTTGTTCATAACATCACTAAAAGTTTAAAACAAAAAAAATTGAAATGCAAAATATTAGAGAGGTTTTTGTTTATATCAATGTGTTTGATAAAAATATCATTCATATTTTCTACAAGTTTTACCAATGAAGAGAGATCTAACTTTTAGTGAGTTGCAGCCCGAGGAAAAATGTATCAGACGAGTACTAAAATTTTCATAAACAAGAACATAAAAGTCAAATGGAAAAAATGAGAGAGGTTTTTGTTCATAGAAATTTATTTAACAAAAACCTCATTCAGATTTGTTACAGGTTTTACCAATGAAGAGAGATCTAACTTTTAGTGAGTTACAGTTTGAGGAAAAGTGTATCAGATGAGCACTAAAAGTTCCATAAACAGAAACAAAAAGTCAAATAGAAAATATGAGAGAGGTTTTTGTTCATATGAATTTTTTTAACAAAAACCTCATTCATATTTGCTATAGATTTTACCAATGATAAAATATCTAACTTTTAGTGAGTTGTAGCTTGAGGAAAAAACATATTAGACAACCGTCAAAAGTTCCATAAACAAAAACAACAAAGTCAAATGGAAAATCTGAGAAAGATATTTGGTCAAAATCATATTTTGAGGAAACTACTAATAATAGAGGAATAAAATCATTATGATTCTTGTTACCGAAAAGCAAGGAGAAGATTTGAGAGCAAATCTTCCTAAAATAAGTAAGATGAGACTTTGACTCCAATAATATATCTCTCTCCATATTTTTTTGGAGATGGAGATCTTAGTTGTTAGGATTGGAATTAAGATAAGATCATATTGTATTTCCTAAACTAATGAGTTGGTTGAATGCATAAATTATAAATGCAACCTTCTGCACTTAGATATGTAATTCTTTTCACCAAGTAATCAAGATCTGTTCTTTCTTTCCAATCTTTGGAAGTAAAGTTCTTCTGCAAGTTCTAAATTAAAAATATGAATTAAATCCTCTTCCAAGGAATGAGCTGGCCACTCATTCCAAGGAAGATGGATCAATGTGTTAATGTTTATTTCTTTATTTCTTAGTTTTCTTTTGTTTTAAATTTTTTGTTATGTAATTTTGTAATTTTTTAGTTTTTTTTTTTTAAATTTTTATTTTTTTATGTTATGTAATTTCTTTTGTGAACCTACAAGTGTCTTTTCCTCTTTTTTATTTTCAATTCAGCAATTTAAATTTATGCAAGTGTTCCTTTAAATTTCTACATGTGTGATTTATTTTATACAAGTGTGTTTCAATTTCTGTAAGTGTGCATTAAATTTCCGCATGTGTGCTTTCAATTTATGCAAGTTTGGATTGTGTTTAAGGGAGTTGTTTTCAAAGATTTTCTTCTCTTAATGCATACAGCCTTCGGACACCATCCCTAGATTGACATTATTAATGGCGGGATTGACAACCCTCATCATTTTGGAGCCATTTCTGGGGACACGGTGTTATTAGGAGATTCAGAGTTCTCTAAAAGAATATTCTAGTGACAAGTAGAATACCTTTTAGCAATTATGTGACAAGAAGAATTTGGTAAGTAGTTTCTTTATACTTTTATTTCTTGCAAGTAGATTAAAATTTTTTATGCAATTAGGAAGATTAGATTGTAAATATTTATCTCCCCACAAACTAACTTTGTGTATAAGAAAATGACTATGATGTTTGATCAAGATGTATAATGGTATGAACAAATAATTCAGATCTGGAAATGGTATAATATGATATTGAATCTGGAAGTAGATCCAGTTGATGAAATATCATATGTCATTTTTGATAACCACCACCATTTCCCTTGTATCAACTAACATCTCCAGTGATCTTATTACACATAACCTTAGTAAAAAACTGGCTTATCTAGTTTGTAATAATGAAGTGGTAGCATTTCTAATTAACTTCATCCATATTTAGGATTTCATTAGAGCCAAAATAAAAAATCACTCATAATAAATCCACCCATCAAAATCAGTTTTTCATCCCATAATAATTCAATCCTGAACCAGATCCATTAGAAAAATTTGTTTTCATGTCTTTCAATTTCTTCATTTTTGTATATGCTTGTATAACATTAAGAAGAAATTATTGTGAATATCAAGGAAAAAATTTTTGCATACTAACATCTGAGGACTAGATCTATAGGAATTTCTAGAGTTGTTCTTGATATCAAAATACATATTTTGGACAACCAACAATATCAACCAAGGAGCATGCAAATTTTGGAGGGACCCATGGATACCTTCACTTTCTTTTTAACAACTCTCCAAAAGAGAAGGATTTGAAGATTACTATGGTGATTCTGATATTGTACAATTCAAATTGGGCTTTGAAGACCTAAAATTTTTCTACACAATTTTTGGAATCTTCTTGGAGTTACCAAGTATACAAAAAGGTTTTTATGAGATCTCGAGACATTGCTTCCTATTTTACACAAGTTGTACTTTGATGAATATAGTTTGATGATGGATCAAATTTTTCTCTAATCCTTTTCTCTATCTATCATTTAGCAAAAAAAAATAAAAAAAAAAAAAAGCTTTGATTGGAAAACTAAAAACTTTGATTGGAAAACCTTTGCAATCAAAAAAAAAAAAAAAAAAAATCAAAATCTTTGATTGGAAAACTAGCTTTGTTGGAAAATTTTGGCCAAAAAAAAAAAAAAAAAAAAAAACTTTGATTGGAAAACTAGCATCTGCAATCAAATCAAAAAAAAAAAACTTTTGGAAAACTCTTCTTCAAAGGAAAGGAGGTAGCTCTTACTCTGAAATGCTTTCTTTTTGGCATTCTTCACTATTTGACCATGTTAACAATAGGATGAAAAAGCCAACTAGAGGTATGATCAGGTTATTTTGTTCTACTATTTTATTTTTAAGCTTTCTTGTAAGTTTTTTTATTATAGCTAGATCCACTTTTAAATATTTCCAAGGAAGGTAAGATAAAATTCATATTTTCCATACTTATATGAAAAATATGTGCACCTCTTTGCAATCAAACTTTTTGAATCTAATTTATGGGAAGCCATAAATAAACAACATGCATGAGGACATGCATGAGTTTAGGTGTGGGAGAGAAGGAGAAGCATGAGCTATGCATTTTGATTTTAAATATGAGACACAAAGAAGAAGATCCACACAATAATTTGTTGTAAAAGAAAGAAATCAAAAGCAAAAGAAGGAGATCCACACAAGAACCTGTCGTAAAAGAAAAAAATTAAAAGTAGCAAAAAGAGATCCACACAAGAACCTGATGTAAAAGAAATAAATCAAAAGAATAGAAGGAGATCCACACAAGAACCTATTGTAAAAGAAAGAAATCAAAAGAAGCAGAAGGAGATCCACACAAGAACCTACTGTAAAAAAAAAAAAAAAAAGTAGTAGAAAAAGGTCCACACAAGAACATGTTGTAAAAGAAAGAAATCAAAAATAGTAGAAAGAGATCCACATAAGAACTATAAAAGAAAGAAATCAAAATCAGCAAAAGGATATCCACACAAAACCTGTTGTAAAAAAAGAAATCAAAAGCAGCAGAAGGAGATCCACATAAGAACCTCTATAAAAAAATCAAAAGTAGTAGAAGGAGACTCATAAGAACGTGTTCTCAATATGGAGAAGAATCAAAGAAGAGGAGATAATAATGTAATGCATGAGGACATGCATAAGATTAAGTGTGGGGCAATGATGGGGCCATAAAATGACCATAAATTACCATTATTTTGTCCTTCCAAGTTACCTTTGAAAGTGGATTTAAATGTAATCTAGGAACTTATAGTTTGCTTAAGATAGAATATAGGATATATATCTTGTTCATTCTTTAAAAATATTTTGTTATCTATTTTTTTTACTAATCATATTCATTATTTGGGAAAAGATGCAAGTCTTGTGTATGCAGGACATAAAGGAAAGATAATGCTAGTATTGGGAAAAATGGAATTGATCATGAATAATACATTTAAAATCAAATCTGATTTATATTCAGATTCCTCTTGAAAAATTATGCAAGTTCAAAAAAAGAATCATTTCAATCTGAGGTCGCATGCAAAAAGTTGTAGTTATTTTAAGTTAGCTCCAGAACTCGTAGAGTTAGCTCTGGAATTCACATAGTTAGTTCTGAGAACTCATAGAGTTAGTTCTAGAACTCACAGGTTTAGTTCCAGAACTCACATATTTAGTTCTAGAACTTGTATCAATTGAATGAAAGTTAGTTTTGGAACTTAAAATTCATGGAAAAATAAGATTTAGTTCTAGAACTTGCAGATTTAGTTCTGGACCTTGCATAAAAGGAATGAAAGTTTTAGTTCTGGAACTTGCATCAACAAAATGACATTTTTTAGGGATTGTGAAAATAAGAGATTCCAATGGGAAATATGAGAGAGGTTTTTGTTCATAACAATGTGTTTAACAAAAACCTCATTCATATTTGCTACAGGTTTTACCAATGAAGAGAGATCTAACTTTTAGTGAGTTGCAAAGTCGAGGAAAAGTGTATCAGACGAGCACTAAAAGTTCCATAAATAGAAAAAAAAAATTCAAATGGAAAATATGAGAGATTTTTATTCATAGAAATGTGTTTAAAAAAACCTCTCATTCAGATTTTGTTACAAGTTTTACCAATGAAGAGAGATCTAACTTTTAGTGAGCTATAGTTCGAGAAAAGTGTATCGATGAGGCACTAAAAGTTCCATAAATAAAAAAAAATTCAAATGGAAAATATGAGAGAGGTTTTTGTTCATAGAAATGTGTTTAACAAAAACCTCATTCGATTTATACATGTTTTACCAATGAAGAGATCTAAATTTTTTTACCGAGGAAAATCAAGCACTAAAAGTTCCATAAATAGAGAAATCTAATATTTTTTTTATGTGTTTAAAAAAACCTCATTTATATTTGCTCTAGTTTTACCAATGAGGAAAATCAAACTTTTAGTGAGTGTAGTCTAAGAAAAAAAAGCATATTAGACAAGCATCAAAAGTTCCACAATAAAAAACAACAAAGTCAAATGGAAAATCTGAGAAAGGTATTTGGTCAAAATCATATTTTGAGGAAAATCCTCCTTCCAATAATGTAGAGGAATAAAATCATTATGATTCTTGTTACCGAAAAGCAAGGAGAAGATTTGGGAGCAAATCTTCCTAAAATAAGTGAGATAAGATTTGACTTCATAATAATATCTCTCTCCATATTTTGTGGAGATGGAGATCTTAGTTGTTAGGATTGGAATAAAGATAAGATCAGATTGTATTTCCTAAAATAAGGAGTTGGTTGGATGCATAAATTATAAATGCAACCTTCCACACTTAGATATGTAATTCTTTTCCCAAGTAATCAAGATCTATTTCTTTCTTTCCAATCTTTGGAAGTAAAGTTTTTTGCAAGTTTTGAATTAAAAGTATGAATTAAATCTCTCTTCCAAGGAATGAGCTGGCCACTCATTCCAAGGAAGATGGATCAATGTGTTAATGTTTATTTCTTTATTTTTTTATTTCTTTTTTTTTAAATTTTTTTTTTTGTTTGTATTTTTTTTTTTTTTTTTTTATGTTATGTAATTTCTTTTTTTATTTTATGTAATTTCTTTTTGAACCTGTAGTGTTTTTTCCTTTCTTTCCTTTTATTTTAAATTTAGCAATTTCAATTTATGCAAGTGTTCCTTTTTTTTACATGTGTGATTTTTTATGCAAGTGTGTTTATTTTTTAACTTTTTTTGCAAGTGTGCTTTTAAATTTCTGCATGTGTGATTTATTTTATGCAAGTTTGGTTTGTGTTTAAAGGAGTTACTTTCCAAGATTTTCTTCTCTTAATGCATACAACCTTTGGACACCAACCCTAGATTGACATTATTAATGGTGAGGATTGATGACCCTCATCATTTTGGCAGCCATTTCTAGGGACACACGGTGTTATTAGGAGATTTAAAGTTCTCTAAAAGAATATTCTAGTGACAGTAGAATACCTTTTAGCAATTTATGTGACAAGAAGAATTTGGTAAGTAGTTTCTTTAGACTTTTATTTCTTGCAAGTAGATTAAAATTTCATTTCTGTAATTAGGAATATTAGATTGTAAATATATCCCCACAAACTAACTCTGTGTATAAGAAAAATGACTATGATGTTTGATCAAGAGGTATAATGGTATGAACAAATAATTCAGATCTGGAAATGGTATAATATGATATTGAATCTGGAAGTAGATCCAGTTGATGAAATATCATATGTCATTTTTGATAACCACCACCATTTCCCCTTGTATCAACTAACAACTCAATGATCTTATTACACATAACCTTAGTAAAAAACTGGCTTATCCTAGTTTGTAATAATGAAGTGGTAGCATTTCTAATTAACTTCATCCATATTTAGGATTTCATTAGAGCCAAAATAAAAACCCACTCATAATAAATCCACCCATCCAAATCAATTTTTCATCCCATAATAAAATTCAATCCCTAAACTAGATCCATTAGAAAAATTTGTTTTCATGTCTTTCAATTTCTTCATTTTTGTATATGCTTGTATAACGTTAAGAAGCAATTATTATGAATATCAAGGAAAGAAATTTTTACGTACTAACATCTGAGGACTAGATCTATAGGAATTTCTAGAGTTGTTCTTGATATCAAAGCATAGATTTTGGAGCACCAACAATATCAACCAAGGAGCATGCAAATTTTGGAGGGACCCATGGATACCTTCACTTTCTTTTTTAACAACTCTCCATCTCCTGAGATCACTAGTCCGGGCTTTGAAGATTACTATGGTGATTCTGATAATGCACAATTCAAGTTGGGCTTTGAAGACCTAAAATTTTCTACACAATTTTTGGAATCTTCTTGGAGTTACCAAGTATGCAAAAGTTTTTTTTTATGAGATCTCAAACATTTCTTCCTATTTTACACAAGTTGTACTTTGATGAATATAGTATGATGATGGATCAAATTTTTCTCTAATCCTTCTCATGCTATCATTTCAAAAAAAAAAAAAAAATAAAAAAAAAAATAAAAAAATAAAAAAGCTTTGATTGGAAAACCAACTTATTGGCCAATCAAAGGCAAAAAAAAAAAAAAAAAATCAAAAATCTTTGATTGGAAAACCAAGCTTGTTGGAAAATTTTAGGCAAAAATAAAAATAAAAAAAATAAAAAATCTTTGATTGGAAAACCAACTTGTTGGCCAATCAAAAAGGAAAAAAAAAAAAAACTTTGTTGGAAAACTAGCTTGCTAGCTAATCAAAGGAAAAAGGAGGTAGCTCTTCTTCAAAGGAAATCAACTGTTACCTGGTGGCTTTCTTCTCGGCACTATTTGACCATGTTAACAATAGGATGACAAAGACAACTAGAGGTATGATCAAGTTATTTTGTTCTACTATTTTATTTTTAAGCTTTCTTGTAAGTTTTTTTTTATTATAGCTAGATCCACTTTTAAGATTTCAAGGAAGGAAAGATAAAATTCATATCTCCCCTACTTATATGAAAAATATGTGCACCTCTTTGCAATCAATTTTTTTTGAGTCTAATTTATGGGTAGCCATAAATAAAAACATGCATGAGGACATGCATGAGTTTAGGTGTGGGAGAGAAGGAGAAGCATGAGCTATGCATTTTGATTTTAAATATGAGACACAACAAAAAGAGATCCACACAAGAATTTGTTGTAAAAGAAAGAAATCAAAAAAAGAAGGAGATCCACACAAGAACCTGTAAAAGAAAAAAAAAAAAATCAAAAAAAAAAAGAGATCCACACAAGAACCTGATGTAAAAAAAAAAAAATCAAAAAGCAAGAAGGAGATCCACACAAGAACCTATTAAAAAAAGAAAAGAAATCAAAAAATAAAAGAAGGAGATCCACACAAGAACCTATTAAAAAAAAAAAAAAAAAAAGTAGAAAAGAGATCCACACAAGAACCTGTTGTAAAAAAAGAAATCAAAAAAGTAGAAGGAGATCCACACAAGAACCTATTGTAAAAAGAAAAAAATCAAAATCAGCAAAAGGAGATCCACACAAGAAATTGTAAAAAAAAAAAATCAAAAAAAAAAAAAGGAGATCCACACAAAAATTGTAAAAAAAAAATCAAAAGGAGATCCACAAAAAAATCAAAAAAAAATCAAAAGAAGGAGATCATAAGAAAGTGTCTCAATGGAGGAGAAGAATATAAGAAGAGGAGATAATAATGTAATGCATGAGGACATGCATAAGATTAAGTGTGGGGAAATGATGAGGCCATAAATTGGCCATAAATTACCATTATTTTGTCCTTCCAAGTTACCTTTGAAAGTGGATTTAAATGTAATCTAGGAACTTATAGTTTGCTTAAGATAGAATATAGGATATATATCTTGTTCATTCTTTAGAAATATTTTGTTATCTATTTTTTGACTAATCCTATTGATTATTTGGGAAAAGATGCAAAGTCTTGTGTATGCAGGCCATAAAGGAAAGATAATGCTAGTATTGGGAAAAGTGGAATTGATCATGAATAATACATTTAAAATCAAATCTGATTTCATATTCAGATTCCTCTCAAAAAATTATGCAAGTTCAAAAAAAGAATCATCTCAATCTGAGGTCGCATGCAAAAGTTATAGTTGTTTTAAGTTAGCTGGAAGTTCAGAGTTAGCTTAACTCTCATCAGAGTTAGTTCTGAACTCAGAGTTAGTTCGGAACTCACGAGTTTAGTTCGAACTCAAGATTTAGTTTAGAACTTGTATCAATTGAATGAAAGTTATTTTTGGAACTTTAAAGTTGAAAAATAAGATTTAGAACTTTCAATTTTCATGACCTTGCATAAAAAATGAAAGTTTTAGTTTTTTTAGAAATGAACTTTTTAGAAGATTTATTTAGTTTTGAGAACTGCATAAAAGGAAATCACTTTAGTTAACTTTGAAACTTATTGGAACTTTAACAAGTTTAACAAAACTCATTTAAAATCAATTTTATGGAATGAAGAGAGATTTTTAGAGAGGATTAGGTGAAAAGTGAATCGAGAATTTTAAAAGTTCCATAAAAGAAATAGAAATATCAGATGGAATTTTTATTCATATCAATGTGTTTAACAAAAACCTCATTCATATTTTCTACAAGTTTTACCAATGAAGAGATCTAACTTTTAGTGAGCTACAGTCCGAGGAAAAAGTGTATCAGATGAGCACTAAAAGTTCCATAAATAGAAACAAAAAAGTCAAATGAAAAAATATGAGTTTTTTTTTTCATAGCAATGTTTTAAAAAAACCTCATTCGATTTTTTACAGGTTTTACCAATGAAGAGAGATCTAACTTTTAGTGAGTGTAGTTCGAGAAAAGTGTATCGACGATTGAGCACTAAAAAAGTTCCATAAATAGAAACAAAAAGTCAAATGGAAAATATGAGAGAGATTTTTGTTCATAGCAATGTGTTTAACAAAAACCTCATTCATATTTTCTACGGTTTTACCAATGAAGAAAATCTAACTTTTAGTGAACTGTAGTCTGAGAAAAAAATATTTGACAAGCGTCAAAAGTTCCACAATAAAAAACAACAAAGTCAAATGGAAAATCTGAGAAAGGTATTTGGTCAAAATCATATTTTGAGGAAAATCCTCCTTCCAATAATGTAGAGGAATAAAATCATTATGATTCTTGTTACCGAAAAGCAAGGAGAAGATTTGGGAGAAAATCTTCCTAAAATAAGTGAGATAAGATTTGACTTCAATAATATATCTCTCTCCATATTTTGTGGAGATGGAGATCTTAGTTGTTAGGATTGGAATAAAGATAAGATCAGATTGTATTTCCTAAAATAAGGAGTTGGTTGGATGCATAAATTATAAATGCAACCTTCCACACTTAGATATGTAATTCTTTTCCCCAAGTAATCAAGATCTGTTCTTTCTTTCCAATCTTTGGAAGTAAAGTTTTTCTGCAAGTTCTAAATTAAAAGTATGAATTAAATCCTCTTCCAAGGAATGAGCTGGCCACTCATTCCAAGGAAGATGGATCAATGTGTTAATGTTTATTTCTTTATTTTTAGTTTTCCTTTTGTTTTAAATTTTTTTTTTTATGTTATGTAATTTCTTTATTTTTGTAGGTTTTTTTTAAATTTTTTTTTTTTATTTATGTAATTTCTTTTGTGAACTTAGTGTCTTTTTTTTTTTTTATTTTCAATTTAGCAATTTCAATTTATGCAAGTGTTCCTTTAAATTTCTGCATGTGTGATTTAGTTTATGCAAGTGTGTTTCAATTTTTGCAAGTGTGCATTAAATTTCCGCATGTGTGCTTTCAATTTATGCAAGTTTAGATTGTGTTTAAGGAGTTTACTTTCAAGATTTTCTTTCTCTTAATGCATAACCTTGGACACCAAACCTAGATTGACATTATTAATGGTGAGGATTGATGACCCTCATCATTTTGGCATTTTTCGGGGACACATGGTGTTATTAGGAGATTCAAAGTTCTCTAAAAGAATATTCTAGTGATAGTAGAATACCTTTTAGCAATTCTGTGACAAGAAGAATTTGGTAAGTAGTTTCTTTAGACTTTTATTTCCTACAAGTAGATTAAAATTTCATTTCTGTAATTAGGAAGATTAGATTGTAAATATTTATCCCCACAAACTAACTCTGTGTATAAGAAAAATGATTATGATGTTTGATCAAGAGGTATAATGGTATGAACAAATAATTCAGATCTGGAAATGGTATAATATGATATTGAATCTGGAAGTAGATCCAGTTGATGAAATATCATATGTCATTTTTGATAACCACCACCATTTCCCTTGTATCAACTAACAGCTTAGTGATCTTATTACACATAACCTTAGTAAAAAAACTAGGCTTATCCAGTTTGTAATAATGAAGTGGTAGCATTTCTAATTAACTCCATCCATATTTAGGGATTTCATTAGAGCCAAAATAAAAACCCACTCATAATAAATCCACCCATCCAAATCAATTTTTCATCCCATAATAAAATTCAATCCCTGAACCAATCCATTAGAAAAATTTGTTTTCATGTCTTTCAATTTCTTCATTTTTTGTATATGCTTGTATAAAGTTAAGAATTAATTATTATGAATATCAAGGAAAGAAATTTTTGTGTACTAACATCTGAGGACTATATCTATAGGAATTTCTAGAGTTGTTCTTGATATCAGCATGTAGATTTTGGAGCACCAACAATATCAACCAAGGAGCATGCAAATTTTGGAGGGACCCATGATACCTTCACTTTCTCTTTTAACAACTCTCCATCTCCTGAGATCACTAGTCCGGGCTTTGAAGATTACTATGGTGATTATGATATTGCACAATTCAAGTTGGGCTTTGAAGACCTAAAATTTTCTACACAATTTTGGGAATCTTCTTGGAGTTACCAAGTATGCAAAAAGGTTTTTATGAGATCTCAGACATTGCTTCCTATTTTACACAAGTTGTACTTTGATGAATATAGTATGATGATGGATCAATTTTTTCTCTAATCCTTCTCATGCTATTATTTTAGCAAAAAAAAAAAAAAAAATTTAAAATTAAAAAAAAAAAAAAAAAGCTTTGATTGGAAAACCAACTTATTGGCCAATCAAAGGCAAAAAAAAAAAAAAAATTCTTTGAAAAAGCTTTGGCCAATCAAAAAAAAAAAAAAAATTAAAAAAAAAAAAATTCAAAGGAAAAAAACTTGTTGGCCAAAGACAAAAATAAAAAAAAAACTTTGATTGGAAAACCACTTCTTTACAATGGCCAATCAAAGGAAAAAGGAGGTGGCTTCTTCAAAGGAAATCAAATACATTGGTTTTTCTTCTCAAGCACTATTTGACCATGTTTACAATAGGATGATAAAGTCAACTAGAGGTATGATCAAGTTATTTTGTTCTACTATTTTTTTTTTTAAGCTTTCTTGTAAGTTTTTTTATTATATTATATCTAGATCCACTTTTAAATATTTCAAGGAAGGTAAGATAAAATTCATATTTCCCTACTTATATGAAAAATATAGCACCTCTTTGCAATCAAATTTTTTTGATCTAATTTATGGGAAGCCATAAATAAAAAACATGCATGAGGACATGCATGAGTTTAGGTGTGGGAGAGAAGGAGAAGCATGAGCTATGCATTTTGATTTTAAATATGAGACATGGAGAAGGAGATCCACACAAGAATTTGTTAAAATAAAAGAAAAGAAAATCAAAAGTAGTAGAAGGAGATCCACACAAGAACCTTTGTAAAAGTAAAAGTAAAAAAAAAAAAAAAAAAAGAAATAAAAAAAGGAGATCCACACAAGAACCTGTTGTAAAAAAAAAAAAAAAAAAAAGAAGGAGATCCACACAAGAACTTGTTGTAAAAGAAAAAAGAAAAAAAAATAGAAGGAGATCCACACAAGAACCTCATTGTAAAAGAAAAAAAAAAAAAACAAAAAAAGGAGATCCACACAAGAACTATTTGTAAAAAAAAAAATCAAAAGCAAAAGAAGAGATCACACAAAGAACCATTTGTAAAGAAAAAATCAAGAAAGATCCAAAATCCAACAAAATCAAATCTGATTCCACAAAAGAAAATTAAAAAAAAGAAAAGAAAAATTCAAAACAAGAAAAATTTCAAATAAAAAGAGATAATAAAAAGAGATAGAAATTAATAATATAGGAGAAGAATCTAAGAAGAGGAGATAATAATGTAATTCATGAGGACATGCATAAGATTAAGTGTGGGGAAAATGATGAGGCCATAAAATTGGCCATAAATTACCATTATTTTATCCTTCCAAGTTACCTTTGAAAGTGGATTTAAATGTAATCTAGAACTTATAGTTTTCTTAGAGATAGAATATAGGATATATATCTTGTTCATTCTTTATAAATATTTTGTTATCTATTTTTTGACTAATCCTATTGATTATTTGGGAAAAAGATCAAAGTCTTGTGTATGCAAAGCCATAAAGGAAAGATAATGCTAGTATTGGGAAAACTGGAATTGATCATGAAAAGTACATTTAAAATCAAATATGATTTCATATTCAGATTCCTCTCAAAAAATTATGCAAGTTCAAAAAAATAATCATCTCAATCCAAGGTCGCATGCAAAAAAAGTTATAGTAGTTTTGAGTTAAGTTGAAACTCATCGAGAATCTAGTTAGTTTAGAAAATTTGAGAGGTTTTTTGTTGAATAACAAGGTTTAGTTCAGAACTCACAGATTTAGTTCTAGAACTTGTATCAATTGAATGAAGTTAGTTCTAGAACTTTTTAATTCATGGAAAAATAGATTTAGTTTGAGAACTTCAGATTTATTTTTCCGGAACTTGCATAAAAGGAATGACAACTTTAGTTCCGTAAACTTGCATCAAAATGAAAAGTTTTTGAGAGGATTATGAAAATAGAGAGAATCAAATGGAAAATATGAGAGATATTTTTATTCATAAATGTGTTTAACAAAAACCACATTCAGATTTTCTACAAGTTTTACCAATGAAGAGAGATCTAACTTTTAGTGAGCTACAGTCCGAGGAAAAGTGTGTCAGATGAGCACTAAAAGTTCCATAAACATAAATATAAAAGTCAATTGGAAAATATGATAGAGGTTTTTGTTCATAGCAATATTTTTAACAAAAACCTCATTTGATTTTATTACAGTTTTACCAATGAAGAGAGATCTAACTTTTAGTAGTGAGTGAGCAGTTCGAGGAAAAGTGTATCAGATGAGCACTAAAAGTTTCATAAATAGAAATATAAAAGTCAAACAGAAAATATGAGAGAGATTTTTGTTCATAGAAATGTGTTTAAAAAAAAAATCATTCATATTTGCTACAAGTTTTACCAATGAAGAAAGATCTAACTTTTAGTGAGTTGTAGTCTTAGGAAAAAACATATTTTACAAGCATCAAAAGTTCCACAATAAAAAACAACAAAGTCAAATGGAAAATCCAAGAAAGGTATTTGGTCAAAATCATATTTTGAGGAAAATCCTCCTTCCAATAATGTAGAGGAATAAAATCATTATGATTCTTGTTACCGAAAAGAAAGGAGAAGATTTGGGAGCAAAATTTAAATAAAAATAAGATGAGATGAGATTTGACTCAATAATATATCTCTCTCCATATTTTGTGGAGATGGAGATCTTAGTTGTTAGGATTGGAATAAAGATAAGATCAGATTATATTTCCTAAAATAAGGAGTTGGTTGGATGCATAAATTATAAATGTAACCTTCCACACTTAGATATGTTAACTCACAGAGTTAGTTCCTGGAAAAGTTATATATTTTGCAAGATTTAGTTCGGAACTCAATGATTTAGTTCCATAACTTATATCAATTACATGGCAGTTAGTTTGAAACTTTCAATTCATGGAAAAATCAGATTTAGTTCCGAACTTGTAGATTTAGTTCCGGAACTTGCATAAAAGGAATGACAACTTTAGTTCGGAACTTGCATCAATGGAATGACAATTTTTGAGGGATTGTGAAAACTCAGAGATTCCAATGGGAAATTTGAGAGGTTTTTATTCATAGAAATTTTTTTAACAAAAACCTTATTCATATTTTTTACAAGTTTTACCAATCAAGAGAGATCTAACTTTTAATGAGTGTAGTTCGAGGAAACGTGTATCAAACAAGCACTAAAAGTTCCATAAATAGAAACAAAAATCAAATAGAAAATATGAGAGAGGTTTTTATTCATAGAAATGTGTTTAACAAAAACCTCATTCAGATTTGTTACATGTTTTACCAATGAAGAGATATCTAACTTTTAGTGAGCTATAGTTCGAGGAAAGTGTATCAGATGAGCACTAAAAGTTCCATAAACAGAAATAGAAAATTAAAATAGAAAATATGAGAGAGGTTTTTGTTCATAGAAATGTGTTTAAAAAAATCTCATTTATATTTGCTACATATTTTACCAATCAAGAGAAATCTAACTTTTAGTGAACTGCAGTCCGAGGAAAAACGTATTTGACAAGCGTCAAAAGTTCCACAATAAAAAACAACAAAGTCAAATGGAAAATACTGAGAAAGGTATTTGGTCAAAATAATATTTTGAGGAAAATCCTCCTTCCAATAATGTATAGGAATAAAATCATTATGATTCTTGTTACCGAAAAGTAAGGAGAAGATTTGGGAGCAAATCTTCCTAAAATAAGTGAGATAAGATTTGACTTCAATAATATATCTCTCTCCATATTTTGTGGAGATGAAGATCTTAGTTGTTAGGATTGGAATAAAGATAAGATCAAATTATATTTCCTAAAATAAGGAGTTGGTTGGATGCATAAATTATAAATGCAACCTTCCACACTTAGATATGTAATTTCTTTTCCCAAGTAATCAAGATTTGTTCTTTCCTTCTAATATTTGGAAGTAAAGTTTTTCTGTAAGTTCTAAATTAAAAGTATGAATTAAATCCTCTTCCAAGGAATGAGCTGGCCACTCATTCCAAAGAATATGGATCAATGTGTTAATGTTTATTTCTTTATTTCTGCAGTTTTCCTTTTGTTTTAAATTTCTATTTTTTATGTTATGTAATTTCTTTATTTTTACAGATTTTTCTTTTTGTTATAAATATATTTTTTTATGTTATGTAATTTCTTTTGTGAACCCGTAGGTATTGTTGTTGCAAATCAGCAGCACCCTTGGATGCAAATCAGGTTTCTAAGTTGATGTTTTAGGCATCCAGTGTGATTGCACAACATTGAAACCTCTCTCCAAGTGTGGGACTTGTAAAATGAGAGAGGAATCTCCATATTAGAGGCTGGTTCCTCAAACTCCTCTAATCAGATTATTTACACAATTACAGAGGTTTGAATCCTAATCCTACTCTAAATTCCAAGGAGACAGAGATAGAAAGTGCAAAAATTGAAACTAAACTAATAGGTGATACACCAAAGGAGTGGTGAACACTTCTTGTTCATGAAAATTGACACAATTTCATAAAATGCAACATGAAACATCATACATAGGCTGATAAGATGCAATTAGAGGTCTGAAATGAAGCAAGACAATACAAACAAAGGACTGAAAATTGATCACAGAGTCTGCACTATCATTTTTCACTGTCAAAATCCTTGCATTTGCAACATCAAAGAGGTAGAAACCTGTTACAATCATGAAGAAGGTCTGATACTTGCAAAAATCACTTGTTGAAGGTGAAAGAAGAAGCTTGCTATCCAAAAAAATGTTCCCCCTCAAAAAATGAGCCAAATCTGGCTTTTACAATGCATGGGTCGAGCCCAGGAGAGAGAAAACATGTAAAAAACGTGGAAGCCATTCCCCATTGAATGAAGATGCATTAAAATAGCATGGGCGTCCTTATAGACCCATGCCCTAACATTTTTGGCCATGCTGAAGAAGAATGCGACCCATTTTGCATTAAAACTGGTTGTTGAAATGTCATTTTTGGCTATTACCACGTACTGCAGGCGTTTTTCAATTTTATCTCTCCAAAATCCACCAAAATGTAAAAATAACCCCAAAATCTTGTAGATAATTTCACCAGCTTTCCATTAATATAAATAGCGCGAAAATCGAGCTCTGGATCAAAAGATATGGCAATTTGAAGTTTTAGGGAAAACAAGGCCAAATCGGGTCGCTTTGATATTTTGGCCTGGACACGTGGCGAGTTCTAATTGGCTGCGGGCCTTCTAGGGGAAAATTTCCCACAAAAACTCTGCCGAGCCATAACTTGAAAAATACATGGAGTTAGGAGGAAAAATTTACCTTTCTGGAAAGTTGAAAAAGAGCTCTATCCAATGGTGCCATTTCCTGAAGGTTTTGAGTGCCTGAAAAGTAAAATTTTGTGACTGAGGCACAAGAGAGGGAAGAATGAGAGGAGTTAGCCACAAAATGAGCAAGGGGCACATTTTGGATAACAATTTTGATGACTCGGAGGGTTCATTTACTCTTTGGATGAAGTTACCGATTACAAGTATCCATTGGGCATGGAGTCATGAGTTGTAGCCTGCAAACTGATCTGAACTTTGAAAACCTCCTCTCTGAGCCACTTGGAAACCCACTGAAATGGACTGTGCAAGAGAAAAACCAGCACCACAAAAACTATGTACAAAATTGAAAATCATACATGCTCCAAATGGAACATGCAGAGTGTGCACAAGCACTTCTTTTACTGAAAGCAAACCTACCTACTCTACCCTAATGGAAACAAAGGTGAGCTAAACAAACCCTGCAACTGGTTGTGCAAAATAGCTTCCTTTCTTCAAAATTGGAAACCATGCAACTAATTTGGCATTGAACATGGCTGATTGGATGAATGTAAAATCAACAAGAAGTTGGTCTTCCACCCAAATCATCAAGGTATTAGCTGAAGGCAAATTCAATACCTCTTTTAGTTGTTCTGCATTTGGATTGGAGAGGTATGACAGCTGATCCTTGGTTCTTTATAGCTCATCCTCATGCTTAGAAGCAAGCATGACTAGTTGTGACTTCTCCTTTGGCTCTAATAAAGCCAAATACCTGATTGGGCAAGGTATGATCCGTTTGATATGCCCATAGCTCTGATTTTCAACTCCAAAAATGGAGTCTTCTTGTAGACCTTCTTGGGTGGGTGATGTGGAAGCAATGGTAGAACCTTTCTGCCCTTTCTCCTCTTCCAATGAAGAACATGAAAGATTAAAATCTTCCAATCTTAGTTCCAAAGAGCTACTATAAGATGCAGGCTGCTGCAAATGAATGCTCTCCTTCATGACAGTAGGCTCAAGTATTTGGGACATGGAAGATGAAAGAGAGAATGGTGGAAACTCAACCGGTTCTTCTTCATCAAAACAATCCTCCAAATCTGACAGATACACTACCTCATTGTTGTCCTGATGCAAATGCTCAACTTCCTCCATAGTGTCCTCTTGATCTGTAACTTGATCATCATGGTTTCTTTCATCCTCCAACATTGAGTTTGAGAGATCAAACTCTTCTTCAGCACTAGAACACGAGAGGGATGAAGTAGAAAGAAGAACTGAAGGTTCTCCTGTAGCCTGCCTTGTGTTCAAAGCCCTTGGATCTGCACTTTTCTTCTTCATAGCTAGAATGTGCTCCTCTTCTTTTGCATTTGGAGCGGCTTCTCCCTCCTCTACTACTTGAAGGAAATCTTGCTCTTGATAGAACTCTTCTCCTAGCATGAAGTTTGTCAAGTCAAACTCTTCAATCTGCTGCTCTAGAGGACAAGTTGGGACTGCAAGATCTTCTTCTGAGCTTTCTTCCTCCATGGCTGATTGTGCAACTTGAATTGAATCAGCATTCCCTTCAAATAGAGTGCCAACATGGACACTACTTTCTGAGCAAACTAACTGCTGGTCTGCTTCTTCTTTTTTCTCTTCTTCTGCTGTCACAAAATCAGTCCTAACCACTACTTGTTCTCCAACTCCAACCTCTTCTGAAGGCTTAACCATCAAGGGGATCTTTTTCATCCCAAATTTAAGAGCCCAACTCTTCAGACTTTGAATTTCTTCATCTTTGTTTGGCTTCTCTTTTTGCTGTTGTTTTCCTTGACTGGCATTCTGATTTTTATCCTCCCAACATGGATTTGGGAATGCAAGAGGAGAAGTGGATTGTAACTCAATTGATTTGGCAATTTTTTGTGGTGGTGGAGGAGGTAGAAACTCTTGTTTCTTTGGAGGAGAGGGTATTTCCGTTAGCTCTTGTGGAGGGGATGACTGTTTGGAAGGAAAGGGGAAAGAAGAATTGAGATGGGGTGGAAGACTAGGGGATGGCGAAATGGAATTAACTCCTGGGGCAGCATTGACTGGATTTAGAATTTGAAATTCCAAATGAGATGATGTTGCTTGAGTAATGGGAAGAGAAAAACCAGATGATGGTGTAGAACTTACCCATTGACAAGGTTGTTCAACACCAAGTGTATAGGCCTCTATTTCTGCTGTCCATTGTGCAAGTTGGGGCAGCATCTTCATCATAAAGTCCAGCTTCTCCTGAGGGCTGAAGTGTCTTGGAAAAGGGCCTCCCCATGGACAAGGAGTCCTGCAACTAATTCTGAAAGCCTTCATTTGAGCTGCTGCTCTTGATTGCACCATCTTTGCCTCCATCTTTTGGATTTTTTCCACAAAATCTGCATCTTCCATTTGATTGTCTTCATTGCATGCGTACCCTTGTTCTTGATGTGCTTCACAACCAAACTGACTTTGGCACTACTGCTCATATGGGTAGACATGCTGATTTTGAATTTGATCAAAATGCTGATTTTGAATTTGATCAAAATGCTGATTTGGAGGATTTGTAAAACATGTTGGAGGTGTGATATACTGCTGTTGTAAATGTGAATTCCATGATGGAAATGAAGTCATGATTGCACAACTTCATGGAATGGAAAAGAATGAAAATGATGGAAATAAGAATAGATGGAAATGAATGGAAAATAGGTCTGCAACTTAGAGAATGAGTTGTTTACCGGATGGAGTCGCCAGATGTGCTTTTGAAAGTGCCTCCAAAAGGTGAATCCTTAACAGAACACACCAACTCTTTGTCAAAGATAAAGTGGAAGACCTCTAAGGTCCCACTGGGCATGCCAAAACTATTGTTGCAAATCAGCAGCACCCCGGATACAAATCAAGTTTCTAAGTTGATGTTTTAGGCATCCAATGTGATTGCACAACATTGAAACCTCTCTCCAAGTGTGGGACTTGTAAAATGAGAGAGGAATCTCAAGATTAGAGGTGGTTCTGTTATCCCGTAAAATTGGAAAGGGTAATTTTATGGATAACCCTACCAAAATTTTGTTCCAGTCCCTCGTTAGGGACTCCTTACGTTCGGAATGTTGCGAAATCCCTTCGGGAAATATAGTTTTCCAAACTTAGCCATTTTTGGTCTTTTTGGTCAGTGCACCTAATGTTTATGCAACATAAAGTGTTCATGCACCCCCTTTAAATCCTTTGGCGCATGGTTTGAAGTGTCGACACACATGTTTTGGTGCGCCTCACTATGTTGCGCCTTTCTTGCATGCGCCAAGGCGCATGTGCCTTTGTGTCAACAATACTTTTGTTGCGTCGCATTTTGGTGCGCCAAGGGCACACATATTTCTGTGTTGACCAACGCTTTTAGTGCGCAAAGGCACACATAACTTCGTGTTAGTAGGTGTTTTGATGCACCAAAGGGCGCATCATTTCCGTTGTCGACAGGCGTTTTGGCACGCCACTTGAAAAAGTGGTTGGTGCATTTATTACAACCTCACCTATATATAGGTGCATCCGCCTGTCATTTTCATCAGACAAAAATCACGTGATTATTCTTTTCCCTCTGCACCTGTCAGAGCATGCCTGTCATTCTCGTATCACGTCGTGGACCCAGTTTCACCTCTGACATTATATATATTCTTGGTAAGTGGTCCTTTGCTCTTGTGTTTTGTGTTTTGGTTATTGGCTGCTTGTTTGTGGGGATTAGATTAAATAGATCTGTGAAACCATGAACCTCCCCCTTGCTATTTTTTCTATCCTTCCCCATGCACTTCCCCCTCTTTCCAGATCTGCTGGTAAAGAGGACTCTGTCTTGGAAAAATTGCTTAAATCTCTGAGTTTTAGCTTCTTCATCACCCAAGGACCCTGCAAGAGAAGCTTCAACACATGTAAACCCCTCAGAGAAAAGAATCAAGGCTTAAAAGTAAGACTGTATTTATTCCTCTTTTGGTGCATCTGCCACCCCTGCAACATGATATACAGTCACGCCAATGGCGCATCCACCATGCCTGTTGCATAAAAAACAGTTGCGCCCTCAAGGCGCACTTCCCTTGCTTGCAACACCTGCTTTCCCTGCGCCCTCTTGGCGCACCAAACTCATGTGTAGCATTGTTAAAACTTGCACCATTGGCGCACCCTGCATCCATGCAACACCAACTTTATTTGCGCCAAGTGCAAAATTGTTAACGGCGCAGGCGCATCCATTATTACAACAACATCATGTCATGCAGACCTTCCATGCGCCGCGCCAAGTTCCCCTATGGCGCATGAAAAAATGATGTTACACGCATTAAACCTGCGCCCTTTGGCGCATCCTGTACCCATGTAACATGAAAAATATCAGCACCCGTTATAAAATGCATACATATGGCGCAGGCGCACTTCTGCTTGCAACAACAAAAAATGCAACCTGCAGTATCCATGCGCCCTGCACCCTTTGGCACTGATTTATCCCTTGCAACACCCCTTTTCTGTGTGCCATACTATTTAACCCTGTAACCTGCAGTATTCATGTGCCCTGCGCCCTAAGGCCTTAAAATTGCTAACTCTTCCTTCTGTCAACACTTTAATGGAAGATCAAATAGCTAATATGACTTTCTTGCGTTGGGTTTCACTTCTTCTTCTTGTAGATCAGCAACTGAGTTTAGAATTACATATGTCAACATCAAGCAAGAGACCTACCAAATCTAAAGGCAAAGCCAAGCTCACAGAGGAAGAAATGAAGTACAAATATCAGAGGGTCAGGATGCCCGAATCCCAGGCAGAGTGTGACCTGGATATCAGAGACTCAGAACTTGGTCACATTGATATGGAGGATTTCTGGGCCAGAACCCGGAAGGTCACAGGAAGTCCGTGGATGGAAAAACTGATGGGCAGTGGGCTGCATTTTGCTGGTGGGATCCCAGTTAGTGCTGTAAACAATGAGTTCATGATGGTAGTAGCCCGCTGCTACAACAAAGATACAAGATGTGTCCATAATGAGAAGGGCGAGGTCATAATCAACCTCACTGCCCGACACTTCGAAATAATGCTCGGCATTCCTCATCACCGGCACTTTGTGGCCGTAAGCCGGGAAGATTGCATCAAGGCTTGGGATGATAATGAGGATCAGTGTATGCAGTTGATGAATGAGGTATACCTGAAGAATAAGAAGGTGGTGACCAGATGGCCACAAGTCATTCATCGAAGTGATTTTTCAGAGGAACTCAGTGATACAATCACGTTCCTGAGCAGAGTATTTGGGCTTCCTGATGCCCACTACTTTCACAAATGGATGCTGAGATACTTGGAGACGATGAACAAAAATGTGCCAGATCAACGCTTTGAGTGGGCAGAGATCATAAGCAGCACCATATCTGAGCAGCTCCAACAACTTACCACAACGGGGAAGTTCTATATGAACTCCTACGTAGTTTATGTCTGCGGCCTCAGAAAGGGATTATCCAGCCTTAATGTGGTGCGGGGTTTGGCCCCAAGTCAAAATATATGAATACTATCCAAAACTCAAGCTGGAAAATAGTATTCCCCAGTTCACAAAGATTAATGATGCCTTCTTCTATGGCATCGTCTGCCTTTTGAGGCCAAACATGACTCACGGTCGTACGACTAAGAGCATTGTTGCAGCTACAGAGAAATGGGGAGCCTTGTTCACACAATTCCCCACCTTTACCTATCTAAGGGCAGTCAACTTCTTGGGGGAACCAACCAAATTATCGAGATATGCCAGCCCCAAGTTAATCCTGTTGGAGCTGTCAAGACAACTTATAACCTACCACGAAAAGTGTCTCAAGAGAAAGAAGGGTGGAACTCCTTTCCCCCTCACAGTGGGCAGGTATACTTGTCTCTCTCACCATAAAGCGAAGGATATGTTTGCAGAACTGGAGCTGCTAAATCTAAAGCATAACTTCCCGGAAAGGCCCACTTTTGACCCAAGGAATTGTCTGCCCAAGGCCAAACTCGATCCGATCCACATCCCATAGATCGAGGATATGTATATCGACCTATATCACGAGGTTGAGCTCAGGAGGAAAGACCATTCCCGCTTGGCCTTAGCTGAAATCATCCAAAGATGGCATGGCCATCATCCGAAAGGTTTTCAAACTACTGATCAAGAAGTTGATCAAGTATATCTTGACATGGGTGGGGACGATTGGCCTTTCGTTGTAATTGATAGAACCAAAGCGCCTCAGACAATAGAGGAAAGGGTCAAGGAAACTCTGCGGAGAACAGAGCATTGGTGCAGAATGAATGGCCTCATTTACCTCGGAGTTGATTTCACTACATCTCCGTTGGGCAACGCACCTTCTCGGGCAAAACAACTGCCAAAGGGAAAAGGGAAAGGCAAAGAGGGTGAGTCAAGCTCCACCCAAGAGGAAGCTCCTGAAAGTCCTCCTTCCACTTCACAAGAATGGGTTGTAATCCCGGAAAGCTTAGAAGAAGAAGCAGCGGAAGATGTTCCGATAGGCACATCCACTCAGGGTGTGGCCACTACTATAACTGTTGAGGTCCCTTCTATCCCTTCTCCCTCTCCTCCTTCCCCTCCTCGAGTGACCCAAGCGACCATTCCTTTGGTCGTGTCCTCTCCCCCATCTTCTACTGTTCCCCCTTCCTCATCATCCATCTTCTCTTCTCTCGCGGAGCTATCCCCCACCATTTCTTCCCTCATCTCTCAGCTCCCTTCCATTCCTATGTCTACCTCCCCTGCAATATCCCTTCCTCCCGTGAGCACTTTCTGGCTTCCCTCTCAATGCCGCCTCCAAGTGTCTCCACATTTTTTCCTTCTACTACTGCAGCTGCTCCCTTTTCTATTTCTGGTCCTTCTCCCATAAGTCCAGCATGGATCTCCCAGCACCTGAGTCAACAAAAGAGGAAATTTCCCATCGCACCGATGGACTTCTCCGTCATCCCATCAAAAGGGGTCAAGAAGAAAAATCCTATAACCCGCTTCTCTCAGAGTGCATCAGGGGAGAGAGTAATGGAGATAGCATACCCCAATCCTTTAAAGGATAAAAAGGATCTGTCTTCGATAGATTACACAGTGACCCAAGTCATGATGGGGACATCTTCAAAAATCCTTCAGGGAGAGGCCCTATCTGCAGTTGACGCCCTTTGCAAGAAGCTCCAGGAAGCAAAGGAAGAGAAAAGGCTGTTAAAGGAGAAAAATAAATATCTTCTCCACGCCTTGCAGAAAATGGGCAGTGCGCCTCCTACAACTGCCGCCGAAACTCCTGAGCCTCTGAGCCAGGATAAGATTAATGAGTATGCTAAAATCGGTGAGCAGGGTATGGCAGTTTCTACCTGGAGGAGCCAAATCCTCAAGGAAAGTGAGGGAGTAATCGCCAAGTTCACCAGTTTGTATCAGAATATCAATCGGGTGAACAAAGAGCTCCAGGCGATAGCAGGACCCATCTCGAAGAGCTGGACCATGCCAAGATGCAGCATGAGACCTTTCAGAAAATGTTTGACTGCTCAGTCAAAGATCTGGTCAAGTTTGGTGTCCTTGGTCACCCCAGAGCCCTCAACAAAATCCTCTCTACTTTGGATTATCGGGTTGATCAGCTGGAGTTCGTCCTAGAGAAGATCGAAAAAGTAAAGGAGGAAGCCCTGGATGTAATGCATCAAATGGAGCAGATTGTCCTAAGAATGTCTCCAGGCTTGCTCACTTCTTCTTTCACCTTAAGAAAGGTTGAGGAAACTATTCAAATCTTCAAGGAGATCATTTCACAGGGGCTGGGACCAGAGGTCACGTTCGACGCCGAATCCATCAACAACCTGTTGGCTTGTCGTGACTTCATTGGGTACCTGATAGAGGCGGAAAATGATTATTCCAAACTCCCAGAAAAGCTCACAGATGAGTGGGAGACTTGTGAAGCTATCAGCGATCGACACAAGGATCCTTCCCAGGATCAACTTCAACCCATGATTAACAAGTTCATGGAATACCGTGCCCAATTCCACATCTCATCGCCTGAGCAGCAGCAAAAACAAGATACCCCCTTTCAGCTGGGACGACGATGAATAGTTTCCTTCTTCCCGACTTTCTCCTTGTAAATTATCTAAAGTGTGTTGACACAAATGATGACATCATCCATGTTGCACCATGAGATGATGTCATCCACCAAAGTTGTCAAAAGTCAACAAATGACTTTGTAATCTATTGTAAGATATTTTTGTAATTAAGTGGTTGGTTTGCTTTTGTCTTCTTTTCTTCTCTCCTTCTATATAGACTTGAATACTTGTTGTATTCGAGGGTGGATATTTTTTAGATGAAAAATAGAAGTGGGAAGAAAAGGCTTTGTACTTTTTGTAACAGAAGAAAATATTAATACAAATATTAAGACTTTGTCTTTGAATATGTGTGTTATGGGCATCGATCTTTCTTATGTCGAGATCTATGCGTTTATTCTGTTGGATCTATCTCTACTTTTTGTCATTTATTCATCAAGTATTGATTTATTCATTTATGCAAGTAGGTTTGGCTCTATTTACCACCAATCCCAAAACATAAACCCTCTGACCTTTCTGCTTTGGAATTCATTTCTTTTCTCCCTTCGGACCTGATCTCTCTTCATCCTCTCTTTCATTCCTTTCTTTTCGCAGTCGGAAACACCCCTACTGGGATGAGATCCCAAACCCCGAAGGCAGAATATTGTGAGACTTGCAAGATTCTTGCTGGTAGAATAGCAATAAACCAGTTTCGCTTTGCTGACTCAAAGAGGGGCTATGCCCTACACACTGTTGGCTCGTTTATCCATAGATCTTCCCAAGTGATAGATTTTCAAACCAACAGTTCCTCAAACTCCTCTAATCAGATCTGTTATTTGCATAATGCGAGAGGTTTGAATCCTAATCCTACTCTAAATTCCAAGGAGACAGAGATAGAAAGTGCAAAAATTGAAACTAAACTAATAGGTGATACACCAAAGGAGTGGTGAACACTTCTTGTTAATGCAAGTTGACACAATTTCATAAAATGCAACATGAAACATCATACAGCTGATAAGATGCAATTAGAGGTCTGAAATGAAGCAAGACAATACAAACAAAGGTGAATATTGACTAAACTGTCATTTTCATTGTCAAAATCCTTGCATTTGCAACATCAAAGAGGCGTAAACTCCTTACAATCATGAAGACCAAAAGTGGTGACACTTCTTGTTCATGCAAATTGACACAATTTCATAAAATGCAACATGAAACATCATACACAAGCTGATAAGATGCAATTAGAGGTCGAAACTGAATATTGATCAAAATTTTTCATCAAAACTGCATTTGCAACATTGAACTGTTACATTAATCATGAAGAATGAAGCAAAATCACTTGTTGAAGGTGAAATAAGAAGATTGCTATCAAAAAGAATGTTCCCCCTCAAAAATGAGCCAAATCGGCTTTTACAATGCATGGGTTGAGCCGGGAGAGAGAAAACGTGTAAAAACATGGAAGCCATTCCCCATTGAATGAAGATGCATTAAAATAGCATGGGTGTCCTTACAGACCCATTCACGACATTTTTGGCCATCTTTGAAGAAGAATGCGACCCATTTTGCATTAAAACTGGTTGTTGAAATGTCATTTCTGGCCATTACCACGTGCCAGAGGTGTTTTTCGATTTTATCTCTCCAAAATCCACCAAAATGCAAAAATAACCTTGGAATCTTGTAGAGAATTTCACCAGCTTTCCATTTATATAAAGAACGTAAAAAGCGAGCTCGGATCGAAAGATATGGAAATTTGAAGTTTTAGGGCAAAACAGGGCCAAATCGGGTCGCTTTGATATTTTTGGCCTGGACACGTGGTGAGTTCTGATTGGCTGTGGGCCTTCTAGGGGAAAATTTCCCACAAAAACTCCGCCGAGCCATAACTTGAAAAATACATGGAGTTAGGAGGAAAACTTTACCTTTCTGGAAAGATGAGAAAGAGCTCTATCCAATGGTGCCATTTCCAGAAGGTTTTGAGTACCTGAAAAGCAAAATTTTGTGACTGTGGCACAAGAGAGGGAAGAATGAGAGGAGTTAGCCACAAAATGAGCAGGGGGCACGTTTTGGATAACGAGGTATCATTTCCTCTTTCCTTTATTTTCAATTTAGCAATTTCAATTTATGCAAGTGTGCCTTTATTTCTACAAGTGTGCATTTCAATTCATGCAAGTGTGTTTCTTTCATGCAAACTTTATTTCTACAAGTGTGCCTTTTAATTTCCGCAAGTGTGATTTATTTTATGCAAGTTTGGTTTGTGTTTAAAGGATTTTATTTCCAAGATCTTCTTCTCTTAATGCATACATCCTTTGGATACCAACCCGGATTGACATTATTAATGGCGATGATTGACGACCCACATCACCTATCACTAACCTAAAATTCCAAGGGACCAAGGAAGAGAAATATACATAAATGAAAGTCCTAAACTAAGGGAGGTGATAACACCAAGAACAAAATGGAGATATTCCTAGTGAGTGAAACTGGGAAGAGAATAGAGTAGAAAAGGGCATAAAAATGTGCCATAGTCCAATATCACATTCAAACCTCCAATTTCATGGAGCACTACAACTTTGAATCCTGTAAGAAAGAAAAAGTATGTGCAATGTACCTATGAATGCAATGAAAGGAAAGAAATACAAGAAAACACAAGCTAGGGAAGAAAAATCCACAAAATATGAATTTTATTGCTTAAAAGCATGCACAATCCATTACAAATAGATACAAGGAAAGAATATCCTTGTAGAATGCCAAAATTTGAGGCCTACAACTCACAAAGTATTTTGGAACAATTTTAAAATATTTTCTCTAAATTTTAAGAATGTCTCTCCTCAAAATGAGGTGAATTTTACAATATATAGAGAAAGAACCTCAAATTTGTCTCACCAACCAACAACCGGCATTTAATTCTCTGCAAAGAGGTATGGGTAGCCATAAAATTCACTTCCCGAGGGTACTTTTTTGGAAAAATAAGACATGGGTGCCATACTTCATTAAAACTAGTTGTTGAGCTATATTTTCACCTACCTAACTCATCTAATCTAGGGCCTGATGCCAATATTCCTGCATTGTTGGATGGTAACACATTTTTGTTGCCAAATGGTATGTTTTCTTCATTTTGTTGGATGGTAACAAGTCGGCCTCGAAGGTGTTATCGATGGTAATGTGTTCTATGTTGTTCGCAAATTAGTTTTTGTTTCCGGCCGGTAAAACCATCCTTATTCTTTGGATGGTAACATTTGTACACATGGTGACAATGATGGGTGAAAATGTGGGGAAGTTGTAGTCCTTGTATTACTGATTTGGTAACACCATTTTTTTCTGGCCAGAACGCCATACGTGTTGTCGATCGGTAATGTCTATATGTTACCAACCGGTAATGACTATTCCTTTTCTCAAGTATGCTTTCCTTCCATTACCATTGGTAACACCAATTTTATTCTTGGTCGGTAACACTTCATTCATGCTATACCTAAATGGCTTAGACCTTCACTATGGTAAGATGGAATCTACGAGCCAAAACAATGGTTTTCTTTATCCTCCGATGGGGCTTGAAAATGAAGATCATACGCATGCCTCAAAATTTGATTGGCCAAAATATTTATAATGAGTTGTCTAGATTAAACCTTGGGGGTTGAATTTTGGATAATAACCACTTAGCTCGGTGGTGGCTTCCTCAAGAAGCTTCCGCTTCTCCCGAGGCTACGGAGCCTCATAAAATTTTCATCAAATGAAACAATCCCTATTCCTTCCAAATTATCCGCTAAACCACCGTCCACCAACTTTGGCGTTTCCCATCATCTAACTTTCCATCATAGCCATCTGTTTTTGTGGTTATTTTCCATCCAATGGATGAGGATCAAAATCCATCGAAACCCTAATTCCCACTTGCCATCACATCAACCAATGTGTTATTAAGTTATTCAAAGATGGCACGGTGGCCTACAAACACATCTCGGTTCGAGCTCGAGGTGGGGATCATTTAAGTGGCCGACCCCAACCCAATAAAAATTTAAAATATTGCATTTCTATATATGTACTATTGTACATATATATATATATATATATACACGTATATTTCTCTGTTCTTTAAGACAAAGTTTATAATTGTTTTACAAACCAATCAACATAAGGAAGAATGCCTTATAAAGGCTTTTAAAATAACATTTTAAATAGAAGCTCGATGATTATACCTTTGTTTTCCAACAAGGGTCGTCACAAAATTTAATCAACCATACAAGGATCGTATTTATTAACCTGCTAAAGCTTGATTGCAGAAATGTAAATTAGTACATAAGTATAAGATCAACCAAGAAGCAACCTTACAAATATAAATCAAGCCATCATGATAAACCTTCCAAATAATGAAACCAATCATGATTAAACAATAAACATATTGTTTATACAGTCATCCAATCAAGTCAAGCATGATAAGAAATAACAGTTTCACTTACGGATGACAAAATATCTATTAATCCAAGATAAACTTAATGGGTACGATAATCACACTAACATTATCACTACCTTATGACACACTCTTTTGCTTTGGTTCCCACTTGACTATTGAGGGCATACTATACACATGAAACCCACACACTACACAGTAGACATTATACCTTGCACATTCTACACATCACATGGATGTCTCTCAAAGCATAGTACATACTACATCTTCTACTACGTGTTGGACTCATTACCCTATGACACACTCTAGTCTCATGGTCCATACTGGAATGTTGAGGGTATACATCAAAATTGTACCTAATCACATTCATCATTTAACCTCCTATCATGTGACATTACTAGGTTAGTGACATACACTATAGGTTAAATGGTCATCTATTCCATCATCTTGTGGTGGTATAAGCTTTAGGATACATCACCACTCCTCAATCCATCATGTAGTGATATATGCTTTAGGCTAATCATCAATCTTTCGATCATCTTGTCATGATATAAGCTTCGGCTATAGGGTCACACACAAATCATCTCTAGATCACATATCATCAACACACATACACACTCATCACAAAGCACTATACACAACACACATTTCAACCATTTCTTGATGACGTACTCTCATTTACGGTTCTTTCTTTACTACCGAGGGGGAAAACCAAGTGAACCCCACTACATACATCTCCATTCACTCGGGGGCACACAAATCCTATCATCCATCTTGTATTCCATTCCATTCATCTACAACATGTTGCATATCCTAGTTGCTTTTACTCTCGATCGGATTTGTTTATATATATTCTTTTTACTACACATGCTAGATAGATATATTGTATGTCATTATATTTACCATACACACATGCGCGTTCATATCATTTTCTAGTTGTGATCGCAGATACAAAGCTTATACACACAACATGGATTTTTGACACTACTAGTCCCATAGTGGTTTCGGGAGCATCCACATTCGTATACTACATGTGCTATTGTTTCATTTTGTATTTAGCACACTAATTTCTTGGTTATACACAATTTTGACATATGGGTTATCTTTCTAACATGCTAATGGGTGCTTCATGTGTAGCATTTGTTTCATAGGATTACTTGTTACCATGGATATCTATTGTTTATACTTTCTTGTCCTTGTTTATTATTGTATGCGGGCCTTACCCTTTGTTTAGTGAGCACACTTGTTTCTTATATGCAAAAATTATGGCCTTGAGTATCTTGTAAGATCACGAGTGATGTCCCATGTTTGCAACCCAATTTTTACAGTTCAAGATTGGCTTCTTATGTGTTTACTTGCATTATAGCTTACACTTGTTTTCTACATTCAGCTTGTTCATACTAACATTTATTTTTCCTAGCCGCGTGTTTGTGTGTGCCTTTTTTCTACCAAATGAATTACCTTCCCCCTAGAGGGATGAGTCACAATTTAAGTGGTTGGTCCTCTTTTCGGGCCACATTCTCCTATTTGCGATGTTGCATGTGCCCCCAAAGAGGGGGAATCATTTAGGGTTTACACACTACACAACACAGTACCAATATAGTTTATTTTTCAGTTTTTGTCCATGACATAGTGGGTTATAAAGCGAGTGGGTTTAGACCGGTTTATAAAACTCGATATGCGTGGCTTTTACAAGACATGTTGTCCTTATCATTCTGAGGACTAGTTATAGGTTGGAGGATACAACAGAATTTCTGCATATAGTACTTGCCAACGATGTCGAGATCACCCAAAAAACAAGGTATTACAAAGATCTCTTGATAATATCAGGGAAGCAGTTATAGGTTGAAGAATAACACACTTTTCTCCCTACACTTCTTTGGCCATAGTGGCATGAGATCTCCCAAAAAACTCGCACTTCATCGACAATTACAAGATATCCTTTCTACACCCTTTCTCATCATGGATCAGGTGCACATGTTACTTTTTCATTTTCATACTTTTATTACAATCTTTTTACTATATACGTGCGGTTTTTACATATATACTTATCCTTTACGGAGTCCATCCATATGGGAAAAAACAAGTAAAAAAAAACAACACCACACATAACATACTAACATGCAATTACAACACACACATTGGAAGCTACACACATGCTTCCACCATAGGTTCACTCTCATCAATTTTTACACTTTTGCATCTTTAGTCTCCATGCTCCACCTTTTTGTCACTCCACGCTTTGTCTAGTCCCTCAACACATTTTCTACATCACTCTACATGGATATCAGGTACGCATCTCTATCTACTTTATGTTATCAAATGTTCTACTCACCAACATAAAGTGGGGACAAATGTAGTCACTAAATCACACACTTTTGGTATTATTTAGTCTTGGTCTCATAATACTATTCATATGGTTTTTGAGTGAAGAAAGTACTAATTAACCCATGTCCTTTGGCCATTTTACTTTTCTTTCTATCGTCACTTTCGATCCTCACGACCATACTTACCCCATATGTTTTGTCATTTTGTGTTATTCTTGTTCCTAACTAGGACACCCAACTAGGGGGGTGCCCTGGTCCCCTCTGGGCACCCTAGTCCTCTTTGTAGTTTGCTTTCTTATTTTGGGCACTTTCTAGCCAATTCGGATTTCCATATTTTTAGTGGTCGGCTTTTCAGGTTAATTAAAAAATTAGATAAAGAGAACCATATAAATATAAAGCTATGAGACCATAATGAGGGACCAAGCACCAAGCACTACTACCATCACCTAAGGTTGCATCCATAAAAGGATTATATTACTCCATTTGCATCCATCTAGCTCCATCACAAGGGACACAAGGCTAGTTTTCTACATCACACTTCATAGGAGGGGAGTTAATTCTATTCCATGGACCATTTACTTACTTGATACATCTAGTTATTGCTTGCTACTCACAAAGTACAATTGGAAAAGAGCACTTGGGGCATGATTTACACACACACACACCTAGAACTACATTGGATCTGAGATGTAGTGCAATGCTAAGTGATAAGTCCATCTATTTGGCAGATGAGGACAATTCAAACTCTTCATATGCATATTGATTATTTAGGGTTTTGATGCTTTGCTTGGGGTTTTGTAGGTGTTTCCTCCATCTTTGATTTACAACGACATATAACATAATTCAGCAACATTCATGTGACAGAAACGAAGGTAGATGATCACCTAGTGACACTTTAGAGGATATTCCATGGTCATTTCTGCAGACTAGGGTGCCCAGATCTCGGACAAGGTGCCTCCTTCCTTCTCCATGAAACCTAGTCTTCTCGGATGGCTCAGATCTGCACTTTTTCGAGCCTCGACGCGGTCATTTCCTCCTCCAGTTCATTTGTTATCCATTGTGATATAGTCCCGACACATTCGTGAATCAAATAAGGACTTCTTAACTCTCTTTGCACATTAAGGTTTCACATTTCTATTTACTTAGTTGCTTGGTTGTACTTTTAGTATTTATTTATTTGTTATTTACTACTTTGCATAACATTAAATTAAACTAAATTAGGTCTATGTATTCCATTTAAGTTTAATCAAGATTTTTCCTAAATCTGGGATGAACCCACACCTTTTTCCTTAGTACCCACATGATTTTTCTACGTCTACGAATCCCTGCTTTGCTTTCCATGGACATTTGGATCCTCTTCCTAGCCGAATTTCAAATCCACTAGATCCTTTTGTAAAAATTTCAATTCTCACTCAAACTCAACAATGTAATTCCAACCCACTTTTGGCACTAACAAAAATTCCCAAATCCCACCACTAAACTCGTCTGAGAATCAAAAAGGATTTAGCACAAGTAATAAAATGATACCATCCCTTACACATAGAAAGAAGAAGCCAAAATGTAAAATATTGGTTAAGTGTAGGTCCATTAGAAGCTTTTTTGGGAAGGACAAAATTTGTGAAAGCGAAGGCTAGCCCTATAAAATCCATTTGCATCTTTAAAATAAACGAAGGGAGTAAAGAAACATGTGTAAACTACTTAGTTTTCAAAAGTGAATATGAAGAGACATATGTGCTAACAAAATTAATAGTAATAAAATGAATATTTTTGTGAAGACGTCGATAAAAATTACAAAGAAACTTGACCTAGAAAGGCCTATCAGCCAACTAGGTTTATTTACACAAACACATTCAAGAAGAAGAATGATATGCAAGAATACGATTTCTACACATACACATACACATACACATACGCATACGCATACGCATAGGCATACGCATACACATACAAATACACATACGCATACACATATGCATATGCATACGCATACACATACGCATACATGGCTAAAGTGTGTAGTTACGAGAAAACACACGTGCACACATGCACATGTGTGTGCACACACATACACACGTACACATACACATATACATGCACACACATGCACACACATGTACATATGCGCAAACACACATGCACACACGCACATCCATGTACACACACATATGGTTATGGAGATGCATATATGTCTAAAGTGTATAGTTACAAAAACACACATGCACACATGCACACACACATGCACATGTGTTCATGCGCACATACACATACACATACACATACACATACACATGCACACCCACATACATGCACACACACATGCACTTAAACACATCCATGCACACACACACACATGCACACACACACACATACACATGTACACACACACACACACACACACACACACACACACACACACACACACACACACACACACACACACACACACACACACACATACACGCACATGTACACGAACACATATAGAAAGCAGAACACGTACATAGACACATAAATAGACACATGCACATGCACATGCACATGCACATGCACATACACATACACATACACATACACATACACATACACATACACAACACATACACATACACATACACATACTCATGGACATGCACATGCACATGCACATACACATGAACATGTACATGCACCTACAACATACACATACACATACAGTACACATACAGGTACACATACGGTACACATACACGTACACGTACGGGTACACATACACATACACATACACATACACATACACATACACATACACATACACATACACATACACATACACATACTGAGATACACATACACATACACATACACATACACATAGACACATGCACATGCACATGCACATCCACATCCACATCCACATACACACATGTATGTAAAAACACACGTTTGCACACACACAAACACACAATGCATGATTATATGATGGAAATTACAAATGATAATGATTGTAAGAGATATTCATCTTCCTTAACTAAGTATCAATTATGATATGATACATGACATTTAGGCGAGATGCTCTAACATGGGTGTGCCACCGACATGACCTATGCTAATGAAGTAATGACAAATGAACAATAATTGTATTTAAGTCTTATATAGGTATTTGACAACATTTTACTAAAAAATCCAAAGGATATTTTGATAATGGATCTTAAAATTTTCATTGTTTCTATGATTCCGAGAACATTCAACACATAAACCAAATTATAAAAATTATTTGTATATTCCTAATTGATCATAACCCGACATAGTTGAGAAAACATATATATTGGCCATCATATTTTATAACAAGATAATAGGCTGACTTGATTTCTCAAGTACAAAATGATATTAGGTATGTATGTAAATGTGTCTACATCAATATCCCCATGTGCTTTGTGCTTAGTGGAGTAGCTTTCCAACCATTTATTTACAAATAAAGAAACTTTCAAAAAGCAAATGTGATATTTTCTTGTTTAGATAAATGGTTCACCACGTAGGTTAATAAAATATAAATAAGCCTATTATATAAGACAATTGTATATATTTTGGTTACAAAAATATGGATGTATAAATTGGCATGTAACTTGTAGGGCACGTTTGAACACCAAAAGGTTGCTATGAATGAGATAATTTAGAAGGTGTATGAATGAACGCTTGACCATTTTATAAAAATGATTAGTAATACTTACTTGTTCACATGAATAACATTCTTCTAATTCTTCCTATTGTCTTTAGAAATATTTCTATATCATTTTCTAGAAAGTTTTGAAGGTGGTGTCTCACGAGGATTTTTTTGTTATTTGAGGATTGAAGGAAGGTATGATGAAGGGTCATGAGTCTTAAGCCTTATCATCATGTAATCAAACCTAGTATGGTTGATAATACAATAGAGAAGGATTTGAGATACAACCTTGATGCCACTTATGAGAGGGCACAACGTTAACTTCATGTCTTGGGTATCCATATACAAAAGAATATTAGTAAACGTTGAAATTTTCCACTTTTAGTGTGTCCCACTTGGTCCACCAAACATGCGACCCACAAAATTTCACATCAATAATTTTAGGGGTGTTTGGGTGAATACCCCCTCGCATGAACCCCCTTTTCTCAATGCGTCATGTCATTAGAGAAATGGGTTTTCCCAAACCACCTTCGCCTCAAGGGGGTTTGAGTGAACCCCTTTAGGCATATGTTTCCTCACATTATTTTTGAAGAGTGAATTGAGGGAATTAGGATTAAGGGGATTCGGGGAGGATACCCTCGAGATGAACCCCTTGAGACGACCACATTTGAGTGAACCCATTTATGTGGATCCTAGGTGGCACCTATGTGACCTATTTTTCCCTCAATCCATTTAGAGGGAAACTATAGGCCTAAAGATGCCACTTTAGATGCACACACATACACATACACATGTACACACACATACACATACACACATGCACACACATGCACACACACACATACACATACATACACATACACATACACATACGCATACACATACACATACACATACACATACACATACACATACATGCACACATACACGTACACGCCCACGCACATGTACACGCACACGCATGAACGTATGAACACGAACACGCACACATGCACATGCACATGCACATGCACATGCACATGCACATGCACACACATGCACATGCACATACACATACACATACACATACACATACACATACACATACACATACACATGCACATGCACCTACAACATACACGTACATGTACACATACATATACACATACACATACACATACACATACACATACACATACATACACATACACATACACATACACATACACATACACATACACATACACATACACATACACATACACATACACATACACATACACATACACATACACATACACATACACATACACATACACATACACATACACATACACATACACATACACATGCACATGCACATCCACATCCACATACACACATGTATGTAAAAACACACATTTGCACACACACAAACACACAATGCATGATTATATGATGGAAATTACAAATGATAATGATTGTAAGAGATCTTCATCTTCCTTAACTAAGTAACAATTATGATATGATACATGACATTTAGGCGAGATGCTCTAACATGGGTGTGCCACCTGACATGACCTATTGTAATGAAGTAATGACAAATGAACAATAATTGTATTTAATTCTTATATAGGTGTTTGACAACATTTTACATGGAAAGTAATGCATAGGTATTTAACAGCTTTTGCTACTTATTCGCTACTTAATTTGAAACACATTTACAAAAATTCACTAAAAAATCCAAGGGATATTTTGATAATGGATCTTAAAATTTTCATTGTTTCTATGATTCCAGAACATTCAACATAGAAACCAAATTATAAAAATTATTTTTATATTCCTAATCGATCATAACCACGACATAGTTGAGAAAACATATATATTGGCCATCATATTTTATAACAAGATAATAGGCTGACTTGATTTCTCAAGTACAAAATGATATTAGGTATGTATGTAAATGTGTCTACATCAATATCCTAATGTGCTTTGTGCTTAGTGGAGTAGTTTTCCAACCATTTATTTACAAATAAAGAAACTTTCAAAAAAGCAATTGTGATCTTTTCTTGTTTAGATAAATGGTTCACCACGTAGGTTAATAAAATATAAATAAGCCTATTCTATAAGACATTTGTATATATTTTGGTTACAAAAATATGGATGTATAAATTGGCATGTAACTTGTAGGGCACGTTTGAACACCAAAAGGTTGCTTTATGAATGAGATAATTTAGAAGGTGTATGAAAGAACGCTTGACCATTTTATAAAAATGATTAGTAATACTTACTTGTTCACATGAATAACATTCTTCTAATTCTTCCTATTGTCTTTAGAAATATTTCTATATCATTTTCTAGAAATTTTTGAAGGTGGTGTCTCGAGGATTTTTTTGTTATTTGAGGATTGAAGGAAGGTATGATGAAGGGTCATGAGTCTTAAGCCTTATCATCATGTAATCAAACCTAGTATGGTTGATAATACAATAGAGAAGGATTTGAGATACAACCTTGATGCCACTTATGAGAGGGTACAATGTTAACTTCATGTCTTGGGTATCCATCTACAAAAGAATATTAGTAAATGTTGAAATTTTCCACTTTTAGTGTGTCCCACTTTGTCCGCTAAACACGCGACCCACAAAATTTCACATCAATAATTTTAGGGGTGTTTGGGTGAACACCCCTCGCATGAACCCCCGTTTCTCAATGCGTCATGTCATTAGAGAAATGGGTTTTCCCAAACCACTTCGCTAAATGCGAAGGGGGTTTGAGTGAACCCCCTTTAGGCATATGTTTCCTCACATTAGTTTTGAAGAGTGAATTGAGGGAATTAGGTTTAAGGTGGATTCGGGAGGATACCATTTAGATGAACCCCTTCGGATGACCACCTTCGAGTGAAACCCTTTATGTGGATCCTAGGTGGCACCTATGTGGCCTATTTTCCCTTAATCCATTTAGAGGGAAATTATAGGCCTAAAGATGCCACTTTAGATGACACATGTTTATGTCTAAATAGTGAATTAAATTATGAAAATTTACACATAAATTCATTTTTTTACGATCTTTCCAAAAATATAATTTTTGATTTTTAAAAATGGGTTTTACTATTTTTAAAATTATTTCTAAACTATGGTATTTTAGGAAATTCGGTACATCCCATTTAAGACACTATGAAAAATAGTAAAACATTTCCAAAAAAATTGAAAAAATATATTTTATTAAATTTTAATGTTTTCGTTATGCTCATGAAAAACAATATCAATTTTGAAATAAAGAAAGAGCTATATCACCATAAACATCTATACATATCTAAATCGAATAAAATATTCACTAAAAATTAAATATATATCCAAAAATCCAAAAATAATAATAATATATAACCGAGTCTAGAACATATATCTAAAATTTCATAGTAAAAAAACATGTTTTATCTATCTTACAAGATGTCAACACGATGTTACTCTACTATAAAATAAGAAACAACATTTGAAATAAATAATTAAAAAACTAAAAGATTTTTTTTTAAAAAAATCCACATACATTATACATTCAAAATGCAACATTTCATTAGTTTACAACATTTTAAATTTCTAAGTAGTTTTGTGGCAATTGATTCTACCATTTCAAAGTGTGTTTCACCATTTTCTTTACGTTTTTGGAATGTGACGAAATAGATAAGGGTAAGGGCCAAGGAGGAATATCTTGTGTTTTTCATTTGGAGGTTGATGCATGCGTTCTGACTTCTCGATCCGATGCTTGAATGTGAGATCTTCCTTTTGGATGGGAGGAACTACCTAAAATAGAAAACAAGACCACCAAAGAAGAGTTAAACAATATATGACAGTGGACTTCCTAGCGTATGCTAGATCTAGGAAGTGTGATACTCCTAGAAGGCTATCAATCCACTTGTTTTTATAAAACAAATATGAAATAACTGAAATACGTACATAAACGAATCTAGTGCTAGTATTTGATTTGGGTACCTCAGATCACTATTAGCGTCGATCTAATTAAATAATAAAAATATGTGGGTCAAGGTCTTTAGGTCAGGTTGAATGTTGTCGGGTGGTGGTCAGTGCAGTCAGTCACAGATATGGTCTTAGCAGGGTTGGGTGAGGTGTTTGGGTTGTTTTGATAGGTGGGTGGTTACTGGTTGACACAATATTGGTAAACACAGAGATCGCGTTGGTTGGGTATGACCGATCATGGTTAGGAAAAACTAACGACGGTTATGGGTAATCGATGTTGGTAGAGGCAAGCTAATAAGATTCAATAAGATTTGTTAGTGGGGTTTGAGATGAGGTTAGGAAGAGATGCCAGAGGGTATAATGAGGTATATGGGGATCTTAGGAACACTCAGAAATATGTAGAGGTCGGGTATAGGTGGTTTTATGGTGTGGGTGGAGGAATGGTTAGGTTTACTGGCAAGTAAATGGTAGGGGAAAGGAGAATACAAGTAAGAAATTGATAACAACAATAGGAACCCAATAGACTGAAGTAGAAATATATGATGAGGTAAAAAGTGTACTTACTAGTGTTGCAGGTCCAATGGCTATGTGGTGGTGATGATTGGTTGGTGGGATGGAGCTTGGTGCCATAGTGATGCTTCTCCCAGAATGTCACCGTGAGTGCAATACCTCTTGATCTATCCTAGTGCTGGCTATGGATGTCTATAGGTATGAAAAAGGCTCTGTTTTTCTGCATGCATGCTCTCTTATCCTTTTCTTTGATATTAAAATGTGCCAACCAAAAACAAGGTTCCAAGGTGAATAAATGGTAACCGATGATGGTTCTGGTTGGATCGCATCGGTTTGGGATGGCCGCATCGTTTAGGTGAGATTCCCTAGGTTTACTAAAAATGGTAGATCTCGCATCATTTGGGTCAGTTTCTTCATTTATTCATGGATCAGAATGGACGTTATGTTTTTATGAGTGGGAAGGTGGTTAGAGGAATAATAGGCCTTGATTTTTAGGGTTGAACAAGTCTTATTCATTTATGGAAACATGTTATGAATAGGTCTATGGTGAGGTGTCTAGGTGAGGTGTGCATCCATTTAATTAAAGTAACTAAATTAAATTAATAAATAGGGTGAGGATGGGTATTAATTTAATTGTAAATAATTAAATTAATATTAATGTGGGGTATAAGGGTCATGGTTAGGTGAATGTGCTTAAAGTGGTTATTCGAAAGGGTACCAAGGGGAGTGTGACCCAATTTTGGTGTCTACATTTTCCCCTTTTTGTCATGTGGCTTGTATTGGTAAGCGACGTTGAAAAAATAGGAAATGGTTGTGTCGAGTGTAAGTGAGGGTGGTGTTGCCCCAAGTGTGGGTGAAGGTAACCCCCCTCAAACTAGGAACCTCTCGACGGAATGAGTGGTTTGATAAAATGAGGAGGTGGAAAATGAAGATCATTGGGTGCATTGGGTAAAGGTAAAGGTCAAATCGGGTAAACAGGTAAATGGGCTAGGGTCAAAGGTAGTGACAATTGAACACATGCACACATTGGAAACTACGGCAAGGTACCAAGTTGAGAAGCTTTCAAACTCTACATCGGCTAAGGTTGATAGGTCTATCCAAATAGGGTTGAAGTGATTTCGGTATCCAAGGTATAGGATATGGTGTGGAAACACAACAAAGGTTAGGTGCATGAACATTTAGGTATGTTCTGGTACACCAAAGGTCAGTCAGGATAAACAACATGATAATAGGCAAGGTAAGGTCGGTAGGCCAAACAATACGGGTAACCACATCGCAAGGTACAATGAGCACGAAGGGTCAAAGGTCACAAAAAGTGGTTCAGGTCAAGGTATATAGGTAACGACATAGGTAATGCCAAGGTATAGGTAAAATAACAACCCCTAAGATGCAACAAAGGTAATGTAAGGGTAGGTTGGGTTTGTAGGTATGGTTCAATGGGTGTCTGGGATGATAAAAGGGACATGGGCATGAATGGTTGTAGGAAAAAGGAAGTTTAACAAAACCAAAAAATTATAAGGGTTAACCGATGTCGGTTATAGGGTGACCGACATCGGTTGGCTAGGGCACAAATAAGAGTGGTGTCGGTGAGGTTGGGGGGTTTATAAAACAAAAATTTCATATTTTTGGAATCAGTGTTGTATTGTACCATTGGAGAAATGATAGAGCCATTTGATTTTTGGCACTTTTTGAGAGGAAAGGATAGGGCATTGTACCCGGACTGAGGTGGAGAGATCTGGTTGGTGAGAGGAGCTAGGTAGATGGGTCCATGAGATTGGGCGGACTGATTTGATTGGTGGAGAGATTTGAGGTAGATTTTGGCATGGTAGAGGTGGGAGAGGGTTTGGGTGGACCACCGCAGGCACGTAGTGGCCCAATGTGTCCCCATGGAGACGACATCGCAACGAGGTAAGATTCGATCCCATTCCTTGTTGTTAGGTATATTTTTTATAGAAATCGGGTTAGGGTAAAATGGGTTTTGGGGGAAAATTAATTTTGAATTTGGGAAGAAAATGGGTGAAATAGGAATGGAGGAAGGTGTAATTAGGTGAATGAGGGTGGGGGAGGGTTGAGGGTTGATTTGGGTAGGAATGGGTGGGTAGGTAGGGAGAAATGGGGAATTTTGAGAGAAATAAGGTAGGGTTTTCATGGATTTTCATCGCGATCAGTGACCGACGTCGGTTAAGGGTTGGCCGACATCGGTGGGAGTTAGCTGGAATTGGTCATAGATGGGGTGACCAATGCTAGTTTTGGGAGACCAGTGCCAGCTAAGATGAACCGATGTGCTAGTCAAAATTGAGAGAAAAATGGGCTAGGAGATGAGTAAGGGTGGTTAGGTGAGATAGGAAGGTAATGTTGAATGAAAATAGGTAGGGTAATAGTTATAGGTGGGGGTCAAGGGTGAATGTGGGTATGGTCAAGGTTTAATAATGTGATGGTTTATTAGATGTAGGTGAGGGACTAGTTACAGATGCATGATAGGGTACCACCCCTGTTAGTAGTAGTATGAGGAGTGTGACAATCGAGGAGTGGCAACATATTGAAGAGGTTAGGCTGATTGGGGTCATACGCTACTACCGGTATGTAGTCAGGAACCAAGTTTGATTATTTCCCTCATCGACATATGGGATTCGGTGACCAACACATTTCATTTTCTGACAGGTGAGATGACCGTCACCTTGGAGGATGTGTATAGGATCTTGCGGCTGTCGATAGTAGGGACGTAGGTGTATTTGATTTCTTTAGAGGCATCTGAGGAGATGATGCTGACAATGTTTGGTGAGGGGCTGGTGGAGTTGAGGTTCCATAGCGCTAGCATGAGTTATGGAGATATGTACCGAGCCCATCTAGAGGAGATGAGGCTAGTAGTTTTGATGATGGAGGCAGTGTGTTGTTTTGCACTACCAGATGCTAGAGGGTGGGAGATTCCCATGATCATTGATGGGGGTTCTACATGATATGATGGAGGACAAGACCCAGTTTTCATGGGCACCAACCTTCTTGGTGCATTTGTATAGAGAGTTATGGGCCTATGGGCAATTGCGGCGGTTCAACCTGTGCTACACCTTCCTACTACACTATTAGGCATATGAGCACATCATGTGTGTGTGTCTAGTGGGCATGCCCTGACTTGATGCATTTGAGACGGGTTTTGTTTGGGTGGGCTACAGGTGATGGGTACTTGCGGTTAGAGAGTGCCGAGCTGTCCAGCTAGGCTACACATGATGTAGCCTATTATTACAGGAATTTACTAGAGGGGTTGTCCAACATGGACATCATTTGGAGGCCATATGTGGGATTTCCTTCATATAGGAAAGATGGCCATGGAGTTGGATGGATTATAGCTGGTGAGATGGATAAAGGGCGTCATGCTTTGGTGAGCATGAGATGATCCCCATTGATAGGGTTAGGCAACAGTTGGGATTTCCCCATGATATACCACCACTATTTCCACAGTACAGGAGGGATGACATGGAGAGGCCTATGCCTCTACCATAGCCGACAGTGCCTACAAGGCAGGAGGAGTAGGTGGTAGACCAGAATATTGATGATGTTAGAGTTACAAATAGGTATAGACAGTGGTGGGAAGTACAACTGTGAGTAGTACCACCGAGGCCGAGGTAGCCAAACCTACCACCATCAGTTAATGAGAGATGCCTTAAAGGGGGTAGTAGCGACTCTAGTCACATTGTTGGGGATAATGTTGGGATATATGATGGGGTCAAAGGCACAGGTTGCCACATTACATGCATAAATTGCAGCCCTATAGGACCGAGTAGCAGGGGACAGTACCTACTGCACAGCAGCACCTACATAGGCCATAGGAGTAGCATAGGGACATGTACCTACATAGGCACCCACATAGGCTTAGGGAGAGGGTCCCATTTTATAGATAGGGGTGGGACAGGGGTCCCTGGTATTGATGCATAGTGGTCGAGGTCGAGGATGATCACCACCATAAAGAGTACTATGGCTAGTGAGAGGATGCCCTGGGTGAGGGATGATATTATTAGGATCACTTGATGGCTATAGGGATAAACATCCCATCTTATGATGAGTATAGACCATATGAGGTTAGACCGAGGCCTATGGTGGGCGGTGAGATGCTAGTGGGATGCATGCATACAGAGAGGAGAGAGGAGGAGGAGATGGGTGAAATAGACATGGATGATATCTAAGGGGGAGATTCCTGATTTTTACGAGTACCTCTATATTATTTTGTGTATTTTGAGATATCTTGGCCTACATCTTTGAAGAGAACAAGGATGTACATGAGATTTTTTGAGATTTCTGGCTCATATACCAGCCTGCGTGCCGAAGATGGTGAGGATGTACATGAGAGTTTTTGAGATGTTTGTATTTATTTGTATATGCGTACATATGTATGTATACATAGACTTTATGATTTATAGATGATGATATTTATAGCATGGATGATGTACTTATTTTAATTTTCATTTTTATCTATATGTAGGTGGAAACCAAGTGGATTAGGCATGATAGAGTCAGGTCGGTTTAGGCATGATGGAGTCTAGGCTAGTTTAGGCATGATGGAGTTAAGGCAGGTTTAGGGCATGATTGATTCAGGTTAGTTTAGGCATGAGTGAGTTAGGTCAATTTAGGCATGGTGGAGTTAGGCGATGTAAGCATGGTTGAGTTAGGTCAATTTAGAATTGATTCACTATCCAAGTTTTTGGTAACACGAGGGACAAATGGTGATGTATATATAGGTTATGGTTTTAATTTCCAAATATGTGCTATAATGGAAATGTAAAAATGATAAATGAATGATGTGATGATGTGGTAAAAATGTGTATTAATTGATGCGTGTGTGTTTTAATTTCCAGTTATTGATATAAAATGGAAACTAACTAGGGTAGAATGTGAATAGGAAATTGAAATAGGGGAATTGGTTAGGGTAAAGAGTGGTTGAGCTAACCTCCAAGGGCCCCATGCCCTCGAAGTGTTGCCTACATAGCCCCGATGAAAAGGGACCTCGGGCCGATGTAGTTCTCCCATAAGCTAGGGAAGATTATGATGAAGTAGAGGAATGGGTTGGTAGGTGTTAGGCATGGTTGAATGTAGGTCATAGGCATGGTTGAGTTTAGGTCATAGGCATGGTTGATTTGTTTAAATATAGGTGTCGATGATCGGTCTGTGTAAGATAATCAATAAGAAATGAGAAAGGCAAATGGTAAGATGTGGCAACAGAGTGCTTAATTGATAAGAACCCTAATGAGTCTACCATAACCAAGATAGGATTATGAGTGTAAGACCCTAAAGGTGTTGCATAATGGACCATTCCAAGGGTGAAGAAAGTCACATCATCATGAAATGTCGCAGTTGCGATAAGTCCCTTGAGTAAAGAGGAAATTAGGATGAAAAGGAAATGAGGTGAGAATGGGCGGTTTAGCATAACTTAGTGTACGACAACATGTTTTTCTTAGCAAGAAACCTAGGATCACAAATAGGCAATTCCATGATGAAAATTTCATCATTTTTTCCTTTTTTTGTATTTTTAATAGACTGATCAATGTGGGAAGTCTATATGGGATGAGTATATTATCTCCTTGAGGTCTTCATGAAGCTGATCGATGTGGGAAGCTTTTGGATATTTTTATTGTATTTTTGAAATGACTTGATATAGTTGTCCTTCAAGGGAGCAATCTATTTATAGTATTGGAAATAGAGTGAAGAGATGTCCCTTTTGAGGGAGTCATCTTTTTTTGGAATTTTTACTCAAGGAGTTGTATCCCTTTTTGTTTTATTTTAGACGTTTAAGTCATGGAAAAGACTATAGAGGAAGATTAGGTTCTTGTTCGGAGGACAAAACCATAGTACACATAGGTTAACTATGAAAGAGGTGGTTTCGAGTGATGAATGACCATGGGATTCAACATTAGAGAATATGAAAAGTATCCATGTGAATCATGCTATGAGTAGAGCCATGGTACTCATCATCGAAGACAAGGCTAAAAGGTGATGAGTAATCACATGATTCTTGTTTAGTTGTGGATCCTTAAAATGGGTAATATGGAAGGTGGAAAATGCTCAAGGGATGAGCGATCAATTGACAGAAAGTGCTATAGGACTTGATGTCAACAATAAAATGGTCGAATATGTAAGGCATTGAGGGGCCCAGGTTCGGGTTTACCTTTGAGTGAAGACAAATGATAAGAACTTGATCCATAGGCATGGGTAACGATATAGGGTCCAAGCCAATTAGGAGCAAATTTTCCTCCTTACTTTTCTCTTCTTTGGTTACATGTTGATTTTATTTTAGGACGAGGTTGCCAACCTAAAAGGTTCATTTGTGAACACGTTTTTCATAGGCACATTTGATACATTTTTGGTAGATTTGGATATGGTCAAGAGCATTGAGACAACGTTCATCTAATAACTCAATTTACACAAAACGATCTTGGAAAAAGTCATCATCGTTAAGCATGTATTGTAGCGAGATGTGAAGAGATGGAATCTAGAATTCGAGAGGTAAGACATCCTTGGTACCATAGACTAGCGAAAAAGGTGTGGTAGCAGTCGAAGTGCAAATACTAGTGTGATAAGACCATAAGGAGAAAGGAACATGCGTATGCCAATCCTTCCCAATATCGTTGACTACTTTCATAAGAATTTTATTCAAGGTTTTATTGGTCGATTTGGCTTGTCCATTGGTTTGTGGGTAACAAGGTGATGAGAAACCGAGTTGGATGCCAAAAGTGTCACATAGCTTGTGTATGGTTTTATTTTTGGATTGCTTTCCATTATGAGTGATGAGGTGGTGAGGAACACCAAAATGATAAATGATGTGATGGTTGATGAGTTCACATATTTTCTCAGCTTTTGTAGAAATGAGGAGGATGTATTCTACCCATTTAGTGTAATATTCAGTAGTGGTTATGATCCATTGGTGGCATTGTGAAGAATGGGGATTGATCTCACCGATAAGATCCAAACCCCATTGAGAGAAAGGCCAAAGATCTTGTGCAACCTGTAAAGCATGACTAGGTGTGTGATGAAGATTAGCATGTTGTTGGAATTTCACACAACATTTGACATAATCACAACAATCGTGGTTTAAGGTTGGCCAATAATAGCCAAGGTGAAGAATGTGTTTTATGACAGCTAAACCACTAAAGTGGCCTCCGAAAATTCCATTGTGAACTTCCTTAATGGTGTAGGGAATTTTAGAACTTGTAAGGCATCGTAAGAGAATACCGTCAAATCCGCACTTATAAAGAAGACCACCCATGATGACATAACAAGAGACACTTTTAAGAAAGGCACGTTGTCCATTATGAGTGAGATCGGTGGGTAGAATGGAAAGGGAAAGATAGTTTGCATATTGCTTATACCAAAGGTCACGTGGGTTAGGTGCAATGGTTCTAATGGAGTAGACCTCACAAGGTAAATAAGAGGGTGATTATAGCCTTTGTATTGTGACAAAGATTTTAGAGTTAGCGGGTGAAGCAAGAATTTGAGTGCCAAGCAAGCCACAATATCCACAAATTTATTGGTAGAACGTGGGATGGTTTGAAGTTCGTAACGGTCAAAGGTGGTAAAAATTATATCTACGTGATGTTTATACTTTTGAAGTATCTCATTACGACACTGGTATATACCATTGACTTGGTTTATGACCAGCTAGGAATTACCAAAGATATTGATGGACTTAACATCCAAGGCATAAGCAACATGGAGGCCTAATGCGAGTGCTTCGTATTTGGAAAAATTGTTTTTACAATCAAAATCAAGTTTGAAATACAAAGGCATAGGCTCACCATCAAGAGGAATGAGGATAACACCATCCCCACCCCCACGTTAACACTTGGAGCCAAGAAGAGTGTCATTTGGTAAGCGGGTTCATCTAAGGAGAGGGTAGCTATAGATTCATTTGGGAAATCGAAGTTAGAGAGTTGATTCCGGAAAGGGGTGTGTTAGCTAGTTGGTCAGCGATAGCTTGGCCCTTGATGGAATTTTGATGAATGAATTTGAGGTCGAGGTCGGAAAGAAGCATAAGCCAACATGTGACACATTGATGTTGATAGGGTTTGGTGTACATATAGTGTAAGGGGTTAGTATTAGTAATAATGAAGGTTTTTGGTTGAGTAGGTAATGAAAAATTTTGGTGGTGGTATATCTAGATTTGTAGTTCGGAAAGGGCATGGATTATGTATCAAACTATTTGCTCTCGGTGTTGGTTGTCGTGATGAGTGAGCATGACACCTAAAGAATGGTCAGTAGCAGAAATATATAGGTAAAAGGGCTGGTCATCTTTAGGCAGAATGAGCACTGGTGGTCAAAGGAGGTATTGTTTTAAGGATTCAAAGGCTTTATGGCATTCATCATCCCATTTGAATGAAACTTATTTCTTGAGAAGATGATGAAATGGTTGACAATGGTTAGAAAGCTACGAGATAAAATGACGAATGGATTGCAACTTACCTTGTAGGATTTGAAGTTGACAAAGATTAGTGGGTGGAGGAATTTCTAGAATAGCCTTGAATTTAATAGGATTGACTTCTATGCCATGCAAAGAAATGATGAAACCAAGGAGTTTTCTTGAAATTACCGCAAAGACACACTTCTTTGGTTGAAGATGAACACAATACTTACTGAGGTGGTCAAAGATGACCTCAAGGATGGTCATGTGTTGGTTTGATGTTTGGATTTGGTAAAAATATCATCTACGTAATCCTCTAATATGCGATTCTTGATGTCATGGAAGATGTAATTCATGGCTCATTGGTATGTAGCGTCGACATTTTTAAGGCCAAAAGGCATGAATTGATAGCATAAGGTCCCCCAAGGGGTGATGAAGGCAATCTTGTTTTGATCTTCTGGAGCTAGTAATATTTGATTGTAACCCGAGAAACCATATATGAGCGATAACATCTCATGGCCAATAGTGAGATCAAACAAGTTGGTTAATGCCTAGTAAGGGAAATTCATCTTTGGGACAAGCTAAGTTGAGGTCACGGAAGTCTATGCAAATGTGGTGTCCCTGTCACGATGTTAGAAATCCATTGGGGATAGTTAATGGGTAGGATGAAGGAAACCGAGAGAAGGTGCTGAAGCTCTTCTTTGACTAGAAGAGTTATGCGAGGATGCATTTTCCATAGATTTTGTTTGATGGGTTTAGCATGATATTGTGGACCATAATTTTTGGGTCAATACCAAGCATATCGACATAGGACCAGGAAAAAGTGTTGCTATGGTTCCGAAGGAAAGAGGTAAAAGATTCCTATTTAGTAGTATCTAAAGATTGGATTATCTTTAGAATGTGCAGGTCTTCCTGAGTGTTAATATTAATTTAAATGGTCAATTCATTCAACATGGTTTGCATCTCAGAACATAACGACTGGTCAATATAAGAATCTTCCGCACCCAGGTAAGTGAGGATGGATTCATCATCCTGACACTGAACAACATTAATAGAATGTGTATCATCATCGATCATGTCAGGATATAGGAATGGGAGAGAAGAGGGATCCTCACCATCATTTTGATAGGTTAGAGGTCCCGTGGAAATGACGTGTACAAAAAAAGTTAGGAGGAATAAATTCAGGATTTATAGACTCCATGGGTGAAGATGGTGACATGGGTGAATGAGGTATGGAAGTTTTGTCTTCCTTAATGAGGTCGACACGAGCCTTCTTGGGAGGTGGTGCATCAAAGCCAATTCCACTACAGTCATTTTATTTATGAGTGGTACAAGAAATGACAGTATGATGGCCTTGTTTGTAACAAACGAAGCCAAATCCTTTCCATTCACACCGATGAAGGAAAGTGTAAGTGAAGCGACATTTAGTGAGGGAGTGTAGGTTAGATGAAATTAGTTGTGTTTGAGATGGAGGTCTAGGTTTATAAGTGAAACTATCAAGTACTCCATACATTAGATTAGTGTGAAGGTGGAGAGGGCCATAAGGAAAAACTTCGCCTACGCGGTAGTCATAACTAGGGTACTGACGCAGGTTTTCATACTCTTGTGGAGTGAGGAATGTGCCGATATTGTATAGGTGGTACTCCCCCAGAGTGAGGTGTTGAAAAACAACCTCTAAGGGGTTAGTAGTTGATATGTGGGTAGCAGGGATAGACGACTTGCTAGATGATGGGGAAGTAGGTGAGTCAGTGGTAGAGGCTGCAATGATAGTAGGGATAACAAGGTTAGATGTGGGAGAGGTGGTGGAAATCTTGGTGGATGGGCTTGTGGATGAAGGTGAAGTGGGGTAATGACAGATTCCTTGACTGGGACAAGTACATTATTGGGCGGTACAACATGTTACAGGTCTTAAAAGGTGATGGGTCAGCCGGGATGGTGTAATTATGTCCTTCATGTTCAAATTTGAGGCAATAGTGTAAATTTGAAGGGACATAACCCATGACACGGATCCAAGGTTGGACAAGCAAAAATTATACGAGCACTCCCCTTCTTAGACATAGAAATGTTCCAGACAATGTGGGGACCCACGCAGACATGGAGAATGATGGTACCCAGAGTAGAGGTCATGACGTCATTGAAGGAGAGAAAAATAACTGGGTTACCATGCATACAATTAAGGGTGTATTTTTATTTGGTTATATGTATGGGAGGATATGATGTTAATACTAGCACCACCATCGATCATAATGCGTCATATGTGTATATTATCAATAAAGATGAAGATGAAAAGAGCGGGATCGGGGTCATCAGACTAGAAGGGGGTGATCTCTTTGTCGAAAAGATGAGGGTGGCTACTTGGTGAGTAGGTGGAGGTGTAGAGGAAGGTGATGACTTAGTGAGAGAGGCTACATGATGAGGGGTAATGATGGAGGCTACGAGTGTGGGGTCATTTGGTAAAACCTTAATATATTGAAGGACCTCCATGAGGGCTTGACGATGTGACTCAGAGGTTTGGATGAGGTCATATAAAGACATTTTGAGGGAGGATTGGTGCAATTGTTTTAGCATTGTGCAATGTGTGACCCCATCATAAATAGGATATGTGGGACCTCAAATGGTGACTTTAGGTGTGGGTGTAGATGGTATGTTGGGTACAGTGTTGGTTGATGGGCTAGTTTCCTTTTCTTTTCCTTTGTCTTTCTAAGCGTGGGTGGTAATATAGACCTTGTTAATTTCAAATTTTGGGGGTGGATAAAAGAGTTGCGGGGGTAGAGATATTGGTTGCTAAGTAGGTAATGGAATAAGATTCATGGAGATTGGAGAAGGTAGAATGGGGTCCTCATCCAAAAGATCATCATTGTTGAAATTGTGTTTAGAAGGACAAAGTTGGATAAGAATGGTTTTCGAGGCCTTACAATTTTCAACATCATGTCTTGGTACATGATGATAGGAAAAAATATTGGTCTTATCAAATCCTTTTGGTTTGGGTTAAGAGGATCGTAAGGTCGAAGCGGTGGTAATGCAATGACAAAATTCACTAAGAGATTGGTTAAAATATTTATATAGGACCCGCTAATGGATCACAATGGGAAGTGAGTGTGGGTTTTGGTACAGGTGTGGCTAATTGTGGAGGAAGAGGATTTATAAGAGGGGGAATGGTTTGGTCCACTAATTTGGTATGTGGACTGGTGTTAGGTATTGCAGGCATCTGTTTGGGTACAGGGGGTCCGAAGAGCTGGAGATGGAAGGTTTGGTTGGTTTGACTACCTTGTTTGAGGGTAGCAAATTATTAGCTTTGTGTTACACCTTCTTAGGCAAAGGTGACATAGTAGTACGGGATGTAGATGGAAAAAAAAAAAGATGGTGGAAGAGGACGGGTTACCCATGGGGACAATCGAGTTACGGTGGAGGTGGTTGGTAGAGGTTGGGTAGAAGGTGTGAGTGGAAGAGAAGAGAGTGTCATGGGTGGTGAAGAATTTATGGAAGGTAGTGGTGGTATGGGTGGTAAGAAGGTCACGGGTGATGGTAGGGGTTGTGTGGATCACTTGGGTATATTAGAGGGCTGTGATGAGGAGGTGAGTTGTTGCATTCTTGGTTTACCGGTGGAAGAAGGTTTCTTGGCCAGGGTTGAGGGGTGAGGTCCTAGGATGGATGGAAGAGGTGAAGGTAGGTGAGGTTGGTGTATCATACCTAGGAGGTTAGGTCTTCCTTTTAGGGGCCAGAATAAGTTTAGTGTTGGTTTTCAAAGATGTGGATGAATCTAATTTGATGGGTGGGTGAGTAAGGTTCGATATCGGCATGACCCTAAGGTAGTGATGGGTTTAGGTAAGGGAGATGATATAGGCATGGGAAGGTGTTTGGGTATAGGTGTGTGTTGGGATGTGGGTGATGACATGGAAGGTGTTCCAATAAACATGGTTGTGTTTGGTTTGGTTTCTTGAAACACTTTCGGATAAATTGTGGAGGTGTCGATGAGTGATAGCTGCATTTAGGTTGAAGCAGGAAGTAGAAGACGTCCCCAAAGTAAGGCTCTATCAACATACTCCTAGTGATTAGCCAAGCATTAAAATGGTACTGCTATAAGTGGGGATGATGTGGATTGAGTAGAAATCCCCATAAAATGTGTTTGAGAAACATGGAAATGGATAGCTTGGACTCGTGTGTGTAAGAGAGCTGAAAACATATCAACATGATTTTGGAGGTCCGATGGAGAATGGTCATCTAAAGGAAATGGCATTTCTACAGGATCCTGTATGGGTAGAGGAGATGATGGCATAAATGAGGTGGACTCTCCTTGTGATGGTATAGGGAGTGAACATGTGTCCCTCATGAGTAGGAGAGGTGCTACGATGATTGCTCAAGTAATTTGAGGGCCCAGAGGTAGAGTGCTAAGTCATTGGGCTCTTCATGGGTGAAGGAGAAAATGAAGGGGGTTCCTCTATGGGTGGAGGAGTATATGAAATAGGTTCTTGTGTAGGTAGGGGATTTCAGGATAATATTTCATCTATGGAAGGAACATGGGGAAATTGGGAAGCAATTGGTATGTCAATGAAAATAACACGAACCTCACAAACATTCTATCATTGATTGAAGTGTCACCAGTTTGGTTGGAAGATGGGCCGTCGTTAGGGAACATTTTTTTGAAGATATGTAAGTTTTGGTTAACTAGTGCATTTGGGTTATCCAAGACTAGATCTCCATTGTCTAACATTTATTGGATGATATTCTTGAAGGTGATGCAGCTACCGTCGCTATAACCTTTGACACACCGATAGTTGCAAAAGTCATGTTCTTTATACCACGCGGGCATGGGGCAATCGGGGTCAAAACCAGTGTGTGGTTTTATAGGTGGAAGGGTAATTGCACTAGCCTTAATAAGATTTTCCAAAATAGGAGAATACGGTTCTCTTATTGGGGTGTACTTTCATTGTTCTCATTTGAGCTGGAAGGCTTGGATGAGAGAGAGATTAGAAGTAGGTTTGGCTTGGCTTGATGGGTGAGAGGGTCCAGCCTTGATAACTACAACATCGATGATCCTTTGGGTTTTGAATAGTTTTTCTGGGGTTTCAAAGATGAAGAAGCATCATTTGATTTGAACGCGGTGTTCTTGTTACATAGCTGAATTTTCTTCTCTTCGATAGCACGAATCTCCAATTTTTGTGCCATGGTGAATGCCTCATCAAAGGTGTGGAAGGTCTGCACTTGCAGGGTTGGTGAGATGTTTCTAGCGCAATCCCGAGTAAACAACTCTATGAGATCATTTTAAGGTAATTGAAATGTGAGATGGTTGATTAGGCTATGACAATGAGCAATAAAGTCAACAATTGACTCATCCTCATACTGTCGTGGTGGAGTAAAGATGAGTCATGGTGACTTTCTTTACAATGTCGATTGAGAAGTGGTCTAAGAAGGCTTGGGCTACTTGATTAAATGAATAGATGGAATGTCTGGGTAGCCCACCGCATCAGCCTAATGCAGGTCATGTTAAGGACATCGGGAAGGTTTGTAGGATTAAGGGGTCATCATGGATGATCAGGTAACACCCATGTTTGAAAGACCAAAAATGTTGTTGCGGATCTTCTTTACTATTGAAGTAGTTGAATTTTGGCATTTCCCAATGTACAAGATATGGGAGAATAGGAATGGATGGATGAATGGGCTCATTACATATTTCATCATAGGTGAGAGAATTATGTGAGCTAGAAACCAATGCTTCTAGTGTCTACATCCTTTCCATCATTAATTTGATGAGGTCATTGGTAGGTTGTGATGGAAGGGCACCTCTTGTGGCATAAGAGGGTTAGTATTGAACATGTGATGTGGGTGGAATTCCAGTGTATGGTGATTCCAAATAGGAAGGTTGAGAATAGGGGACTGACATAGAGGGCATATATCTAGAATGAATGTCGGATGAGATAGGGGGTTGTTGATAATATGTATATGTAGGTGGGGCAGTTGTAGTGACTCTAGTAGCGATTAGGGGTAGAGACTGCGGGATGGAGAGGACAAGATTATGGAATGGGGTAGGGGTCACCGACACCATGGGTGGTTGTGTTGCAATTGGTATATGTGAGATAATGGGTGCGGATGGGGTTATGCTTTGGGTGGTCAATGAAGGAACAAAAATACTATGGGTGCGATTGATATTGCAGATGCAGCAGTCATAGTGGGTGTGGGGCCTAGCTGTGAAACCATTGGGGGTAAAGCAGGTGAAGGTAATGCCAAACTAGTAGGGGCTGATGTAGAAGTGGGTATAAGGGTAGGAGAGATGGATACAAGCATTCCATATATCAATTGACCTGAGGAATCTCGAGTGGAAGAGTGGGAAAGGTAGAATTGTAAGGTTATGGGATTTTGATCGAGGATTTGTGTGAACTCCTCATCGCCTGTAGAAATGGTGGTAGGAAGGGTTGGATCCATGGGTGACAGGATGGAAGGTGGTGAAGGACTAGGTGGGAGTGGCTGACAACTGGTGTGGAATATAAGAGCGTTAGTTTAGCTACGAATCAACACCATGTGAGTAAGTGTTGACCTAGAAAGACTGTATTCTGTAAATGACATAGAAATCAAGTAGGAATAGAGGAAAAATGAGGTTGGGAGGGTGAATTTAGTCAAGGTTTGAATTTAAAAACCAAACTAGACACCGATGTCGATTAGGTGACCATTGATGGTAAATAGGAATCGATGTCCGTTCTGAAATCGATGCCGGCCACCGTAGAAAAATACCAGTTTCAACAAGTGAAACAAGACTGATGAATGTGTAATGGGGAAATTGTGTATGAAAAATATCAACAGGGGGAATAGGATGATGCCCCAAGGTCCTAAAACAGAACATAAGGAGTGGTGAAGGTTATTCCAGAAAAAATAGCTTAAAAGCTAGAAGGCGACACTAGTTAGACTTAACCGCGATGGTCAGATGTGAACCAATGACGGTTCTCTGGACCAACACCAGTTCTGTGAAATGAGAGAGTGATGAAGAAATTGGATTTTGTGAATTAAATTCAAGTGAAGAGTCAAACTCAGGAATCTGAGAATGAAAGATGGGGTCTTGGCACACTCAGAAAAAGTTAGAATACTCCAACTACGATGGTGGAGTGTGCAAAGAAGAAGAATAATGTAGATTCGTAGTCTCACACCTCAAAACACAAGTCAAGAAGAAAAACTAAGAAAAACATGATCCTAAGAGTGATTTTCTTATGTTTGTTTAGCTTATGCTATTTAGAATTGACCATGTGAATTCAAAATAGAATTTTTGGTTGGGAAGGTGTCCTATAAAGAAGGATATCTAAAAGGTGAGGTTTGAGTTATGTTATCGCAGGGGGAAGTGTCTATGATAGGTGACTGGACAGAGATAAACAGCTGGGGAGTACCTTCCAATCCTTTGATCGTGTGATTGTTGACAAGTGTTCCTAGGTAAGATGTCATTTAAGAAAATGTGTGTATTCAAATTTTGTGCAGTTTGGTAGAAGAAGAAAGAGAGTAATTTCTATGGTTCTTTGTGTCAACCATCAGTTGGGCATGAATTCCAACATATAGGTTAACCTAATTTTAATGTGAGATAAATACAACATACAAGGATGAAATACAATTAATTTTAAGCCCAAATCAACAAATTACGTTTGATGAAGCAAATGGTGAATAGGTAGGAACATGCTCTTTCACTAATGCAATGCAAAAAGAAAGAAGAATGTGTTCCTTTTAAAGCACCAAAAACATGATTGTTTTTAGACAATAAAGAGAGGAAGAATGATTCCAGAGAAGAAAAATTAATGTGTAAGATTTTTAAAGGGAAACAAACACACAATTTTACCTAAGAATGAAGAAAATGCAAGGAACCCCGATGGGTCCCACCGGGCATGCCAAAATGTTTCACCATTTTCTTTACATTTTTGGAATGTGACGAAACAAATAAGGGTAAGGGCCAAGAAGGAATACCTATTGTGTTGGTCGGTTGGAGGTTGATGCATGCGTCTAAATTCTCAACTGATGTCGATCTGTGATGTGACTTCCTTTTGGCTGGGAGGAACTACTTGAAATAGAAAACAAGACCACCAAAGAAGAGTTAAACAATATATGACAAAGTGGAATTCCTAGCGTATGCTAGATCTAGGAAGTGTGATACTCCCTAGAAGGTTGTCAATCCATTGTTTTTATAAAACAAATATGAAATAACTGAAATATGTACATAAACGAATCTAGTGCTAGTATTATGATTTGGGTACCTCAGATCACTATCAACATTGATCTAATTAAATACTAAAAATATGCAGGTCAAGGTCTTCAGGTTAGGTTGCAGGTTGTTCAGGTGGTCTGCAGGTCACAGAAAGGGTCTTAGCAGGGTTGGGTGAGGTGTTTGGGTTGTTTTGATAGGTGGGTGGTTGCTAGTTTACACAGTATTGGAAAAAATAGAGACCAACGTCGATCGGTATGACCGATCACGGTTAGCGAGAACCAACCAACGAGTTAAGGGTAATCGGTGTCGGTAGAGGTGGGATAATAAGATTCAATAAGATTCGTTGGTGGGGTTTGAGTTGAGGTCAGGAAGAGATGCTAGATGGCATAACAAGGTATATGGGGATCTTAGGAACACTTAGAAATATGTAGAGGTCGAGTATAGGTGGTTTTATGGTGTGGGTGGAGGAATGGTTAGGTTTACCGGCAAGTAAATGGTAGGGGAAAGGAGAATACAAGTAGGAAATTGATAACAATAGAGGAACCCAATAGACTAAAGTAGAAATAGATGATGTAGGTAAAAAGTGTACTTACTGGTGTTACAGGTCCAATGGCTATGTGGTGGTGATGATTGGTTAGTGGGATGGAGCTTGGTGCCATAGTGATGCTTCCTGGAATGTCACCGTGAGTGCAATACCTCTAGATCTGTCTGGTGTTGGCTATGGATGTCTGTAGGTACGAAAAGGCTCTGGTTCTGCTTGCATGTAACTCTCTTCTCCTTTTCTTCGATATCAGAATGTGCCAACCCAAAAACAAGGTTGCCAAGGTGAATAAATGGTAACCGATGATAGTTCCTAGTTGACCGGCGTCCGTTTTGGGATGACCAATGTCGGTTAAGGTAAGATTCCCTAGGTTTACTAAAAATGGTAGATCTCACATCATTTGGGTCAGGTTTGTTCATTTATCCGCGGATCAGAATGGACGTTATGTTTTTATGAGTGGGAAGGTGGTTAGAGGAATAATAGGCATTCATTTTTTTAAGGTTGAACCAAGTCTTATTTGTTTATGGAAACACGCCATGAATAGATCTATGGTGAGGTGTCTAGGTGAGGTGTGCATCCATTTAATTAAAGTAACTAAATTAAATTAATAAATGGGGTGAGGATGGGTATTACTTTAATTGTAAATGATTAGATTAATATTAATGTGGGTATATGGGTCAAGGTTAGGTGAATGCGTTTAAGTTGGTTATTTGAAAGGGGACCAAGGGGAGTGTGACCCAATTTTGGTGTCTACATAGTGATGTCAAAAATTCATGTATTTAGAGATGGAAAAAGTGGGACACACTTATGTGCTTTGATAAATATATTATCATCTAAAGCCCGACCTTGATCAATGTTTTTAGCAATATCTTCTACTCTTCCAATTTGTGCCTTCTTAAACCTCAAGAATTTGAGAAACTTTGATAAAAAGATCAAAATTTATAATCTTGTGCTTTAGTGTCAAGGGTTAAAACAAGCCTTACGTGTTCTCAAAACACACCCGTGCATCTAATTATTAAATTTAATACATGGGATTGAATATCCACATGCAAGTTATAGAATCAACTACTACGAAAACCAAAAATCTCAACTTAAATATTGGCGTAATTTTTACATAAATATTTGTGTTGTATTCAAACAATCTAATTATAAGTTAATAAAATTATTAATTTTTTAAGATTTTATATAGTTTTAAAATAACCTTTATAAAAAAAGAATTACTAAATACGCTTATATTCAATCTCATTTACACTCTATTATATTGACTAATAAATTAGTTTTAATTATATTTATATATTTATCATTTTATACAAAATAAATACCATTAAATTTATTATAATATTATTTATTTGTATTTATTAGGGTTAGAGGAAGAAAATAACATCAAGATAATACATATTAGTTTTAATTTTATTTAAATACTTTTTTAATTTATAAAAATCAATTAATATCTTTAAGACTAAAGGATATAAATATTGAATGTTTAAAAAAAAATCCTTAAAAGTAAGAAAGAATCATTTATGAATTAATGCAATGAATAATTTAATATGAGCTATGTACACCTCATTAGTTGTGTACAACTCATGGGTAAATTTCAAAGGAAACAAATGACACTTTTGCTTCACCGCAATGGGCGAGTTAAACTAGCAATTGCACATGAGTGTAAAACTACACCAAAAAGGATAATAGTACAAGGTTTGGATTTTTGTCTAGAAATATACGAAATACTAATTTGTTTCGGGGTTGTGTGAAGGGGAGGACGGTAAAATGTAAATGGTAGCCATTATTTTTACAATTTATATAATGTATCCTAAATATATATGTAGTCTAGAATATAACTCATTCGCAATAAATTATTTGTGCAAAGAGGGGATGCTATCAATTCTTGCATGAAAGTTTCTTGTGCATCCGGAAGAGGAGAATGAATCGATGCACATGGCTAGAGAACGCTAGCAATTTGGGTCGAAGATGTTGACCCAAGAATTTTTTTGTGGTGTACAATGCTAGTTGTGTGTAGATGACATTCATTTATTATTTTTCTTCATATTGTAATGGAAATGAAGATTTGTGTTTTTGTGTATGTTCATGTGCCTTGTTCTAAATTTCCCATTTTGGAATAATTTGGGAGGATGTTGGCAAAGGTTGTAGTGTGTCCGATTTTACATCTACTATTTGCATTTTCCAAAAAGGTGCCAAGGCCTTTAAAAAAACCGGTTTGGTCATATCACGCAAAAAGTTTCCAATGTTTTTTAACAAATCCATTTTGTATGTGTATTTCATAATTTTGTATGTGTAATTCAATCCCATACAACCATCAAGAGATCCGTTCCATAAGTTACATCATTTTGAGGATCGATACGAAAGAAGAGTTGCAAATAGGCGAACTCCATATTCTTATACAAAGTGTTCCACAGTGAAACCATATTCATCAAAGTTTGACACTTTTCTAAATAACGATAATAAGTTTTGTGGGAGTTTTTAATCATTTTCATGGGTTAAATAATATCAATAAAATAGATCTTATAAATTTCAGCTTAATTTTTAAGTTCAATTATATCTGGGGAGTTGATTTCTTTTGATTGTGCTATACTTTAATTACAACAATCAAAAGTAAAAAAATAGGCACGATCAATATGCAAATTTTATTGTGTTGTAATGTACTTAGCTTTTGACTCTACATAGCTTTGTAATGTACCTAGATTTTAAATCTCACCATTTAATCTAAACACAAAGATATTAAATGGTACATAATTGCATAATATTTTTCTCTTGATATGTTTGGAATATTGTTTGTCAAGCAATTAGTCTCTTGGTTTACTTCATATATTGCTTGGGTTTATAGGCTTCCCAAATGAGTGATGTTTCATATAAATATTTCTTCAATTAAAGAAGAAGAAGAACATTTTTTTGTGCATATCCCACAATGATGGTGTTAAGGCATTTAGTAAATAGTTGACATAATATTTTCGCATTTTTCATACATGTATACCAAGGCACCAAAACTAGGTTGTTGGTGAAATAATTTGTTGCAGTGAAAATTATTGGTTTTCCCAATGGTCAAGAGGCTAAGTCATTCCTTCTCCGGTATGGGGAGGCTCCCATTATTGAATGTAAACTACCTAAAATTGTGGGGTGGTTGTTAGGCTAGGGATCACACATGAATACTCCACTAAACCTATGGAAAAGTGCTTGTATAGTGTATAAGAGAGGAATTTGTTCGAAGGGAGGTAAAGGGGAGTATGAGAAACAAGGAGAGAGGGTTAATGTTGTGAGTATACTTACGTGAATTCACACACATTAACCAAAGTAGGTCCACATTAAATTAGACGAACACAAAAATGTAAGTAATAAACAAGACTAGCAAACTAGACATGAAGTTTTTCAGATTCATTGATCAAGGACACAAAGTTCCATCTTGGTTATACAATATCACCATGCTTGCAATGTTGGGAAGTAGAGAGAGAGAGTAGAGGAACATAATCAAGGGAATAGAAGAAATGTATCTTTTATTTTTTGATGTAGTAGTGATATAAAGATCAACAACATACAAAAATCAATAATTGCTAACCATTTTGAATGGAGAAGCCATTCAAATTTATAGCATTACAAAATATCTTTTCATCTCCCCCCACATGAATTTTCACCTTTCCTCATCACTTGTGACCTTCCATATTCCTAGGGAATGAAAGTGAGTATTTTTCTTATTAATGAAAAAGGAATCTTACAATGTTAAGTTGAAGGTCACTTAAGTGAATAAGAAAAAATAGTGAAAAAGTACATTCTTAATGAAGAATTAGAATATGGAGAGAGAAGAAAGAAGAGAGAGGAGGGTTGATCAATCTGATGAGAATGAAGAACACGTTGACTCAACTTGAAGCACTGTGATCACAATCTCCTTCTTCTATGAGATATTCTAGGACATAAAATAAGTGTTCAAAAACATTCTTATGATATATACACTATGATGGGAACATGATGACCTTCTCTGATCATAAGGTAGGAGATAGGATATCTAGATCACTTCCTTTCTCCTCTAGGAATTGACAATTCACCTTCATGACCAAAAATCAACTCCATGATGCTCAAACCTTTTTATGTTTGTCTATTACTGAAATAGGTCTTCATCTTGCAGATAAAAGGATTGCTCCTTGAATGAAATTCTTATCCTATGACCACCCAATGAACTAAAACACTATGATTGCACATGCTTCCTCATGTGAGGCATGAACACACTTCAAGGTGTTGAATGAGTGTTTAAGAATAATAATAAGTGAATTGCAACATGTGAAATTGAGATGATTGCCTATTTTTGCAAACATGGTAATCCTTTTGAACACAAGGTTGGAGTCAAAACATGGAGATCATCACCTCACTCTCCTTAGCTTTAAAATTTATCTTTTGAAAAAGATGTGACCCTTTTGAATGGACTCAACTACAGGGTTCTCAGACACCTTCTTGTTCATATGCTTCTCATTGAAATAGGTCCTTCTCAAGATATAATAATCACTTCTTATTTGTGCCTTTGAACTCCTATTGGATATAAAAATTGTGGTAAAATATCCTTTTCCTATGATATGTGGGCACACTCTAAAGTAATCCTGAATGATTGTTTAGAAACACCGCACTATATGGACTGCGATAACTTCTTGATCCTACAAACATGATGATCATGGGTACCTCCGTAGCCTAACTAGTTCATCCCGACTCGTTCCTTGAAATGATGTGATTAAAATGATGTTCCTTATCTTAGAAATATATTTGAACACAAGATAAAAGTCAAGATATGATAATCATCACCTTACTCCTTGAACTTCACATTTCATCTTTGTGACAAAGGCTTCATTTATTTGAATGGAAATAATAACAATATGGTTACACACCTTCTTTATCATCTGTTACTTATTGGAAAAAAATTCTTCTATAAATGGGGAAAGAGGACAATCTACATTCACCATTAGAATCATCAGAAACATTCCCATGCTAGATCCCAAGAAGGTTATTGAGAATTAGGGCTCAATTTCACAGACCCTATTTGATATCACTTTCTTTTCATGATCCGCATCACTTTTAACATGATGACCCCTTTGAAACTCTAATTTCACCTCCATGATAATAGAAAAAATTATTCAACCATGATGTTTTCTTTCTATGACAATTAGGGTGAGTTGAATCATCCATGTTCTTGCATCCAAGTGTGCCATACAAAATTCACCTTGAGATTTATGTTTTGGGAGCTTGCGATGGCTTTCCATCTTATATGAACCACGTGACAACTTCTTAGCCTTATACTTATGGAAAAAATAAATGGGATAGGTGAAATGTAAGTTGATATGAGTGATTCGAGAATTATTACAAGACTTACTATTTTTGAAGTCCTAACTAGGATGGATATTTGTAGTAAGTTTTCCCAAATTTCACCTTTTGATGGTTTTTTCTTGTTTGGAGTGTACGGGTGCTGAGAATTCACCATTTTTAGAAACTTACTAAATTTTGAAACTTGAATCATTTCATGATTTATATTTTTATAAATGTGCCTTTTGGATGTTGGTTTTGCAACAAAAATGGTATAAGTTTAGGTTTTACTTCAGGACCTTCTACTCTAAAAATTGAGGTTTTTATTCTACTAGAACTTTGTATAACCAAAACGAAAAAATTCCCTAGATGGAAATTTAAAAATATTTCTGCAAATTATATAGAGAATCTATAGAAGTTCTTTTATAGTCATCTTGAAGGCATTTTGAGAGGAATGCACTTTGGTGGAGTTTGATGGAAATCGGGTGGATGGTTTTGGAGATATGAGCATTTATTGGTTTTGGGGCTTATATGTATGGAAAAAAATAATAATTCCTATACATTAATGTAGGTTTGGAGGGAAGTACAACAACACATTGTTTTGAAAAAATTACTAAGTATGGAAGTGGGGAGAGTTATAAATTTTCTTGCAAGTTTTAACTCATCATTGACCATGAGGATTAACTAGAGTCAGATGGAGGTTAGTGATTGAGTTGAACATATGAAAAAGAGAAAAATGGGAAAATGGGGGCACATAAGTATTCTTTTCACCTAGTGTTGACATGCGAGAAAGCTAAAAAAATGACTAAGTATGAAATCCAAGCTTCTCACTCACCTTTTTCTCCTTAACTCACATTTAACTTAACCACCTTAACCCAGTATGGTAGAGGTTAGATCTTGCTTTGAACTAGTTTAAGGGGTAAAAATGGGACACAAGGGAAACCCAAGGCCCCTTTGTACTAGATCAAGACAAGTGGCGGCCTTTGGTTCCATGTAGGGACAAAACTTAGCACTTAAGAGATGAAACTAGGTTCCTCATGTGCCTTGGAGTTAGATAAGTGGGGGGAATGCAATTTTATTTTCCCCTTGTTCCATTTACACTTGACGGATAATACAAGAGGACAAATCATTCTCAAAACCTAGCACTTTCCATTTTTGGAAAGGCGATGTTACCCGCATAGTCCAAATCGAGACATCAAGAATGATTATTTTGCCTCGGGAGCATGGTAGAGTGCTTTGGGGGAAAAAAATATATGATTTTGAATCTAAATCACCTATTGAGATAATAAAAACCATTATAAGGATCCAATTATTTTTGAAAATTTATTTTTAGGGCCTATTTCATTCTAAACTTGAAGGGGCAACTGCAGTTTCCTAGATTCTCGTGGGAAATATTTGAGTCTTGGAAAAACATTGACGTGTCCATCACATAGAGGGTTATAATATATTTCCATTTATATATATTCTGGATTATAAATCCTTCTATAACTCCCAAAATCATCCAAATAAGCTATCTTTCACTTTTTGAGCTTCATTGTGCCCAAAATTACTTGATGTTGCATAAGTTGTTCCCATCATCAATTTTCTTCACATAATTTCCCTAAATTTCCTTAGAAATTTTAAATTATCACAAAAATAACCATTGGATGGTTTTAATCTTCCTTGTAGGTTTCCTAAAGGTGTTTACCAACTGAAAAAATGGCTAAACATGACCATTTTTATGCCTCTAGAGGAAGTTATTTTCCATTGAGTCTTAATGAGTTTATCAATCATCTTAAGTAATCTTACCTACACATTGAAACAAACTTGAAAATATTTCTAGAAATTTCCTCCGAGCGCAGTGATGGTAAACCGAGGAAAAATTTTCTAGAGGAAGGGTTCACAAAGTGATAGGAAACCAAAATTTCAATTGTGGGCTTAGTTGTCATGCCATTTGTTTTTCTATTTTTCATGACAATAGATGGATATTACTTGGGGAAATTATATAGTAATGGGTAATGAATAACCTTACGTATCTCGTGGGGTAACAAACATGTGTCTTGTCTATTGGCCCATGGAGTTACATAACACATAAGCAATACAAGAAAGAACAATAAAAAACACACGATGGAAAGGGAAACACACCACACAACAGGTAAAAACAACCTAAATCACCTATGGTACCTACAAGATAAATTTATAGAGGAGAGGTAATAATATACAAACACTAGATAATGGGTGGAGAAAATTAAGTACCATCATGAAAAAGTGGGCTAAATTCATATTTGTGAAGCTCAAAAATAATTTTAGCTGGTCATGCCATTCTCTCATGATGGCTCTACATGGTTTTAGAAGAAGAAGGGAAACCAAATTTCCATTCTCATATTGATATTTCATCTAAAATATATTTGTATCCAATGACCACTTCGTTACTTGTTTGAAATTTTTTTCTCTATGTGGTCTTTGTCTTATATCTTGTGACCATAAGAAGCCACTCTTCCATGTTTTCAAAAATGGAAATTTTGTTTTCATCATAGAAGAAATAATCATCATTGGGTGAAATTTGCAGTATGGATTCATTTATGGAATTAGCGGGGAATCCAAAAGTGAGAATAAGTTTATTCTCTCCGCATTCACATGATTCTTCTAGAATCTCACTTTTTTTCTACGAATGATTGTTTTCTATACATACTAACTCATATTGACCTCGATATCACTTTCTGTGATGGAGGTACTATCCTCATGAATGAAGACATCCACGAGAGATTCAAGAATTTCCTTTCCCTTCCATTCATCATGAATACAATCTTCTTCACAAAAACAAAGGGAAGGACTCATCTTCACATTCATACTCATCCATCAATGTTTCAAGGGAACATTGAGCTCCTCTATTTGTTCTATCTCATTATTGAACATTTGTGCATCAAAAGAAGAATCAAAACTAGACTCATACTTATCTTGCATAGTCATAACATAGGTTAATATTTCAAGACTAAGTTGAGGGTCTTCAATTCCTTCTACAACCTTTAAAATCTCTTGCACATATTCCTTCTTCAAATCTGCCACATACTCACTTTCACATTCATTTGAAAAATATTCACATTGGGTCTCATGGAGATGATTGGAAACATGATATTCATCATTTTCAAATAGAGAGACAATATCCATGCTGAATGGGAAGGGAACACCTTCCAATTCAGGATCCATCAAATCATCCTCATGAAAAGAGAAAGGACATAATATTAGGGCTACAACATGAGAATAGTCATTTATTCCATCGTGAATGTATCTTAGAAAGTTTTCTTATCCTCATGGAAATGATAAGACCCCATATTAATAATTATGATCACTATCATACTCCTTTTTTGTGATGAAAGGAAAACAACCTCATTAGAGAGATCATGTGTTATTTGTTCATCCACAATTCTTTTAAGAAGGAAATTGGATTCTTCTATTTTCTCTATTTCATCATTTGACATTTGTGCATCAAATGAAGAGCCAAAATTAGAAATGAAATCATTAATAATTACCTCCAAATTGTTAGTGTAGGTTTTATTTTTATTTTTGGCAAATAGTTTTTTGAAAGGGACTATACCCTTGAGAACAAAAGAGGGCCTAGAAGCCAGAATAGGAATGAGAACCAGAACAAAAAGGATCAAGATCCAAATGGGACAAAGAAACCCAAAGTAGCCCAAGAGTAGCTACCCCAACAAAACAAAATCAGTATGAACACTACAGGAAAGCAGCCAAAAATAGCAAAAAAACAACAATAATTACAAAGAAGTGCAACAAAAGCACCCACAATTACTTCTTGGCGGCTTTGTCGATGTTGGATTTGATATTCTGCCAAGAGGTGAACATAGCCAATGTCGTCATGTGGGCAGAGTCAGTAACATCCAGCTATTCAATGGTCCTTTTGCTTTCCTTTTCTGTGCCCCAAAGGGTTGCTGGAACTCCACTGAGATTAGAGACACTGCAGACATGCTGCTCAATAAACTCTTCAATTGCATTAAAAATGGCCATATTATAATCATGGCGAGTCTTGGCCTTCCCTAAATGGGTGTCTAAGGAGTTCATATTCTTGTATATGTCTTCAACCTGATTATTATCAATAACCACCTCCTCCTCCTTCTTCCTCTTACCTTTTTGCTTTGCCAAGTTTTTAACCTCTTCCTTCAACAGCTTCATGTCAGCTTCTAAGGCTTCTAGCCTTTTTGTGGAGCTCTCAATGTGTGCTTCCTGAGAACTAGCACTACTAATATGCAGGAGGTTATGGGCAATTTCAATCTCCTGAGGGACCTTCCCCATGCAGGGGTATCAAGGTTTAGTCTTCTAGAAGACCTGGTAACAGGTCTGGCCGAAGTGGAAGCGAAGGGGGTGGGAGTAGAGGTGGGGGGATGGAAGATGGAGCCGAGAAGGCCAAGAGGGGTGACAGCGGTGGTGGGGAAAAAGGTGGAGAGATGGGGCTAGCGGCTGCTGTGCTGGGCAGAGGAGGAACAGAGCCAGGGGAGGAAGGGATGCTGGGAGACCTAAGAAGACACAGCTTATGTAACAAGAAAATGAGACCCTGGTGCAATGGAACCACACGTGCATGTTTTTGAAACTCCAAAATGGAGCACTCAAGAGAGTTAAGCAGATAGTGGGGGAAACATACCGTGAGACACCTGCGGAAGTGATTGAGGAACACAAGATGCTTAGAGGGCACAGTGACGAACCTCCCCTCCAAAGAAATGAAACACACCATCATACGGGTTACCTCGTCAAAAGGCGAAGGGATCAAACTGACCTGCAGGCCCGCCATGACAAAGACCAGCTTCTCATTACCCTCAACAAATTTCCTCTCCTCAACATCTCTGTCAACCCTTTTATTAAAAAAGTGGTACCCCTCCATGCCAAGGCCAGTTGCTTCAGCAATTAACTCCTCATTGATGGAAATCTTCTGCCCTCCATAATCTACAGTGCGATCCTTCCAATCCTTCACAAAATGCACCAAAATAATTTGATTATGGCCCTGAATCTTCTTAATAAAGTTGGTGATGCCTCCCTGGCTGAGAAGATTCCAAAGTTATTCATTGTTTTTCCATTCCGGATCCACGTTGGGCTCAATCTGACAAGGGGCTCCTCCCATTATCACCTTGCTTAACTGCTTGTAAATAAAAATTTCAGAATCCTTCGAGCGCCAGTCCGCCTTTCACTATTATCTTCCACACGGTGAGAGTGATGAATAGGATAGTCGTTGCTTTTCCCATGAATATCTGAGTGACTGCTGTTATGAACCTGTGAAAATCCACATGTGTGAACTACAATCCTTTTAATAGCCCACTCCAGATCATCATTATCTTTATTACTGACTTGGAAATCCGTAAAGCCTTGTATAAAAGCTGTTGAGAGCTCTATATTGCCCACATGCGCGTCTTTCATCTCCATATAAATCCACTTGAAGTTCCCATTATACTTCATACAACCTTGATTGTCCATCAAGATTTTCATGAGTGCTGTTTTAAAGTCAGCACGTGTGGGAGTTTTATTATTACAATTCCACTCCCAATGCTCATATCCCATATCTCGAATTTGCATGTTCATAAATATCCACTTGAATGCTGCTTTGAAGCTGTTCAGGAATGTTATCTTTATTATCCCAAACAATGTGATTAACATTTATGCCATAATTAGCCAATGCATCTGCCACCTTGTTACCCTCCCGGTAAGTATGCATGATCCGAATGTTATTGAAGGTTTGGCAAATACTTATGGATTCCAAGATGAAATCCTTGATGTTCCAACTTGGAGGTGAGCATTGATTAAGATGATTAATGATATTAAGTGAGTCCCCTTCAAGAATGAGGTTTTGGATATTATGAGTCTGAGCAATTCTAAGGCCCCATAAAGTAGATAATGCTTCGGCAAAATGATTGGTTTGAATTCCCATTTTTCCAAAGATATGCAGCAATCAAACTACCTTTATGATCCCGGATCACTCCTCCCCCCGCAGCAATCCCAGGGTTACCCTTAGAGGCCCCATCAAAGTTCAACTTATACCAGTTAAAATCAGGAGGATGCCATTGAATCAAAGATCTATCAATACTATTACCAATTACTACAGCTATTGTCAGCTCCTATCTACCAGTGGGATAAGACATGTTCTTCATTTTCTGGATAACTCTTGTTCTTGGGGGGTTTAAATCTAGCAATATTCTCTTTAATATCATTAGAAATTTTACCAATACTGAGCTTATAATTTTGATTTTTATTTCTAAAGATAATATCATTTCTATCTTTCCATATCCTCCAAATAATATGAGGAATAACCAGCTTCCAGAGCCTTCTAACAACACAATGTTTATAGGGTGGGCTCCATTGAGTCCATAGCTGATTGAAATCCTTCGGAACCACCCAGAAAGCTTCAAATTTAGAGAGGGAAAAACTCCATATTCTGGTAGCATAATCACAATGGATAAACAAATGACTGATATCCTCAGAGTCTTTTTTACATAGATGACATCTATTAGGCATTATGAAACCTTTTCTCATCAGGTTTTCAGTGGTAAGAATCTTACCTCTGAGAGCCAGCCAAAGGAAGAAATTTATTTTAGGAGTTAACTCAGCCATCCAAATCCTACTCCAATTGAACTCAGTTTGACTATTTTCGAAGAAAGTATTATACCCAATTTTGACAGAGTAGTCCCCATCAATAGAATTATTCCAGACCAATTCATCCTTAATATCTAGCTGACTTAAGGGGATAAGATCTAACTGATCTTGAAGGGAGGAAATATTTTGGATCAGATCATCTCTCTCCACAGAAAGTTTTTTCCATTTCTTTTTGTTGCCATTTCTCTCAATATAATCCTTGATTTTAGTGCCATACTTGTTTACAAGACTGTCTTTGACCATCCCAAATCTGTCCATAAGACTGCCATTAAACCAGTTATCATCCCAGAAATTTATATCACAGCCATCTCCCACTTTCCATTTACTGCCCTGTTTAATGAAATTTCTGCTCTTTACTAGATTGTTCCAAAAAATGGAACCATAGGGAAGGTGCTCATCTTGCTAGAAAAGAAAAGATAGTTTGTTGATTTAGGTATTTAGCCTTAATTAAATCTATCCATGGTTGTTTCTCTAAAAGCATTCTCCAGCCCATTTTCGCAATGAGAGCCTCATTCATTTTCTTGATGTCTTTTATACCCAGTCCTCCTATAGATTTCAGAGTACAAACCTTATCCCAAGCAACTAAGTGAAATTTAAACTTCTCCTCCATGCCCTGCCATAAGAATTTTTTTGAATCCTCTCAAACTTTTCTCTGAAGGAAGAAGGGATCTTGTAAAGTGACATGATATAAATGGGAAGATTTTGAAGAGTAATTTTTATGAGTAGGCACTTACCAGCACTAGATAAAATGGCTCCTTTCCATCCAACCATTTTTTTAAATATCTCCAATAAATCATCCCACACCTTGTTAGAGACTTTTTTAGTGCCGAGAGGTAGACCTAAGTAAGTGGCTGGAAGCACACTTATTTTGACCTAATTTTGGAAATTGTAAGCTTTCTTTCTTCGTGGAGTGTTGAAGAAGAAAATGGAGCTTTTATCATAATTGATCTCTTGCCTAGAAGCTGATTTGTAGATCTGCACAATAGCCTTAGTAGCCTTATCTTTAATGATGGAAGCCAATAGAAGGAGGATTGTATCATCCGCAAATTTCGATGGGAGATAGCTTGGTTGATGGAAGTGGGCTTTGAGCCTTTCAATAGACCATCATTGATCGCTTTACCAATTGTTCTACTAAGACTCACCACCATAAGAATGAAGAGCAGGGGGGAGATGGGGTCCCCTTTCCTTAGTCCTCTACTGCTATTGAAAAAACCCACTAGCTCACCATTAACCACCATTGAGAATCTGACCATAGAGATACAAGCCTTAATAATTTTTCTGAATTTGTTAGGAAAACCAAATTTAGTTAATACTTTGTCAAGAAAAAACCAATAAACCTTGTCAAAGGCTTTATTCATATCAAGATTAAGCACCATATTTGATTTTTTATTATTCTCCATAGAATGTATGGTCTCATGAACCATAATCACTCCATCTTGGATAATCCTGCCTTTAATGAATCCACTCTGCTACCTTGAGATTAAATCATTCATAATGAGTTGAAGCCTGGTAGCAATAATTTTGGTAAAAATTCTATAGATAGCATTCACAAGGCTGATGGGTCTAAAGTCTTTGAAGTCTTTAGCATCCATTTTTTTTGGGGCCAGCACAATGTGGGTGTTATTCAGCTCTTTCAAAATATTTCCAGTTCTGTAGAATTCATTCACCACTCTGAGAAGATCATCCAAACAAATTTCCCAAAATTTCTGGAAAAAATTAATGGAGAAACCATCCGGGCCTGGAGCCTTGTCGCCTTCTAAAGTAAACACAGCTTTTTGCAGCTCTTCAAGCATGACAGCTTTGGTGATATTTTTATATCTTTGCTCCTCAATTTTATCTTGGGGAATAGCCTCCAACATAAAAGAATTAGCCTCAACATTGATGATATTCCTCTCATTAAGAAGTTTTTTATAGAAATTTAGAGCTTCTTCCTTGATGCTATTGGGATCTTTTATAATATTTCGTTACTTTTAGCCACTTCCATGATCCTATTACAAGCTCTGTGCTTCAAAGTGGTCATATGAAAAAACTTCGTATTCCTATCTCCTTCTTTAAGCCAGATAGCTCTAGATTTTAGTCTCCATAAGGATTCTTCTCTGCTGCAAATCGTATGCAGCTCTGAAAGAATATTCTTTTCATTAGTTTGGTCTTCAACAGATCTCCCCATTGTATTCATTTTGATTTCCAAATCCTGGAGCTTTTGTTTTAACTTCTTTTTATTATCAAACACATTGCCAAAAATGCTTTTATTCTAGATTTTAACTTGTTTTTTAACATTTTTGAGCTTTTGAATCAATCTAAATTGAGCAGTGCCTTCACCATTCCAAACCCACCATTCTTTAATTTTTTTGTAGATGTTGTCATGCTCCATCCACATCTTTTCAAATTTGAATGAGCTTCTGATGGGTTTAGTCCAATTGAGAAGATTTAAAGCAATCGGATTGTGGTCCGATCCAATTCTGGGCAAGGAAGAGAGGTGGAAGTCTTGACTGAGAATCCAATAATGTAAAGCAAGTGCCGATGTTAGAAATTCATACCAAACCAATACCAAACTTGTGTGGAGTTAATCTTGACTCTAATAATGTAGCAAGTGCGATGTCTACGAGCGATGGGGAAAACGATGGAGGTACTGTCAACGTAGTTTCGTAGTTCTATTTGTAGAATGTTTGCACACTAAGCCAAGAATTTCTAAGGAGAGGATGCTTTCTGGCCAAAATTGGACGGATGAAAAGCTGCAAAATGAAAAAGTGGAAGTGCTTGGGATCCACACCTTTGGCCTAGAAAAATATTCTTCAAAACCCTATCAAAGAAGTGGGTCCGCTTTTCTCTCCGAAAGAGGACGGTTCATGTGGGAAAAGGACGGTGAAGGTTTTTAGAAATTCATGCCAACCAATACCAAACTTATACACCTAATTATCCAATAATTGGGGTTTTTAGAAATTCGTCTTTGATGAAGCAAAAAATGTGGAAAACCATTTTTGGGTTTTTCATGTTTGGTATTGGTTTTTTCTCTTCTTCCATTTTGTAGATATATAATTGGAAAGTTTTTTCCAGAAAATAAATCGAAGACTGCAGGGCATTTTATTTATTTATATTAAAGCACAAACTTGAAAAATTTGTATCTTTTGATCGGTAACTTGGATTTGAGTGCTTTTTTTTCAAAAGTGCTTTTTTTTCATGCTTGTTCCACTGGAACTATTTATTTTGATAAATAAACTAAAAATTAAAATGTCATGTTTGTAACACACACTCAATTATAAAGTGCCAACATTTATATCTCTCTTGTTTGTTGAGATATTTTAGATTTGTATTTTTGACTTTTTTGGCATGTTAATAGTCTCTCTTGTGGGGGAGCTATTCTGGTGAATCCTAGTGTTAGTTTGTCAGTGTTCGAGTAGTTGATTTTAGAAACTCATATAGATATGTGGTGTCACTCTACCCATTCAACAATATGAGAGGGTGTGGTGTTGATACTACTTCTTTGGGTTTCATGACCTTCCCTTATTATGTGTTGATATTGCTCTTTGGGTTTCATGTCATTGCCTTACGTTACCTTGGATTTTCTTGGATAAAAACACTTCTATTTATTTGGATATTGTGTCCTTACCTTGTTTCCTTGGTTATTATTCTTGGATTATGGAAAAATTACTTGTAGCAGCTTGATCGATTATATTTAGTGTTTTTTATACTTTCGACATCACTCCATTGATAGTCTCCTTGTATGGAGCTATTTTTGTGAAGCCTAGTGTCGATTGTTTTTGAGTTCTATGATCAAGCAATGGATTCAAACCACCGCACATCAAAATTCTTTAATCATATGATTTTTGGAGACGAATTTATTAGGATGCCTGTAGTGGGATTTTATCTCTCTATTTTGTTATTATTGGTTTTAGGTACCTTACGGTGTCCCTTTTCCTGAGTCGTTGTATGTGGGTACCTCATCAAGCATTGTTATCGATACCCACCTTCTTTTCCACCCACCTAAGCTATGCTTACAGGAGGTGTTAGTGTAGGTTATTATATATCTTTTTATTTATTTATTAGGATAATTATTACACTTGTGTTATCCCCGCACTTGTCGGGTTAGCTTGCTTAGGTGTACTAGTTGTGTGGAGTTAGCTTACTAGTTGTGTTGAGTTAGCTTCTCGGTTGTGTTGAGTTAGCTTCTCGGTTGTGTGGAGTTAGCTTCTCGTTATGTGGAGTTAGTTTGCTAGTCTTGTGGAGTTAACTTAACTACTAGTATCAGTTAATGGGAGTTATTCACCACTGATCTAGGTAGTAGTTGCACTTCCCTCCTCTTATATGTACATCCTTCTTATTGAAAAATGTAAGTCATTGTATTATAATGTATTGAGAATTATGGATTATGATGGATTTCCATATATTGTATTTTAGCTATTCTATTTTACAAGTCTTATGTGGTGTCTTTGTTATCATATGAGATCATGACTTGGAACAATATTATTATTGTTCCTTTCAAAAATCACTATCTTGAAGGACCTGTAGTGAAGAATGAGAATTCATCTCTTGACTATCTTCACGGTCGAGTGGAAATATCAGTAAGCATCAGGTCATCTATTATAAGATAATAATTATCATCTCTTATATACACTTTGCTTCACCAAAGGATTGTGCTTCAAGGAAAAGTCCATCTACATGTATGGAGACTCAACTTCTATGATTTCTTCATCATCTACCAAGGTGTTGAGTTGAAATTCATTAGAATTCTCAAGAAGAGGACAATCATGAGAAGAACTGAAGAGTCTTCCTGGAATAAACACTTCATAGTATGGAGAATCAACAAAATATGATTACGGAAGATGGCTCTCTTCCTCCTCATTATGGAGTGCTTGAGAATGCTCATAATTTTATTTCATAGCCACAACATAGTTTAGAATTTCAAGATTGGTTTGAGGGTCAAAAATTCCTTTTGTAATTCTCAAAATTCTTTGCACATACTCCTTTTCAAGGCTGCCATTTCTTCATCTCCATAAGCAATAAAATCATCCAAAGGAAGAGAGACAAAAGAAAATGCTTTGAGTTTTTTAGTCAACTATGTATAATTCAAAACATTACCTTCAAGAGATTATTCTTTTCTTACATTGTCTAGAGATTCATCTTCAAAGCTTTCTGGAGAATAGGAAAGGTCAAAATTTAAAAATTTTACACTAAATATGTTGTAATAAACTCTCTTTGGGAATAAAAAAATATTTTCTGTCTTGACGATGGGTCTCATAGTTGGACTCAAAATGTTGAGAATTATTGTTTCAAATGTAGTGTATCCAGAATATCAACCTTCAAATTTCATATCTTTTCTACATTCTTCTCATCATGCTCTTAGATTCTTAATAATCAACCGATGTAATTCCCATTTTATTTCCTCTAGTAGCAGTTTTTTAAAATTGAATCCACTAGGATCAAATAGTAGGATCTTTAGATGTAGCAATTTTATCCATTCTAGATATCCTTTCTATAAATTTTTAGGAATTTCCTTGGACTTATTTATTTTTATTGATTGTTTATTTATTTTTTGTTCAAGCAATAGACCTCTTTGTTGTACCAAAATACATACTTTTGCAAGAGTTGGTCTAGAATGATGGTTGATCGAAATCAATGTCTTGGTGGTCATCTTCTTATTTATTTTTACTACCACTTATTAGTTTTGAACACCAATTTGAAACTTCATCATTGTGATGTAGGAAACAAACATGACATGGATTCATTCCTTAATAGAGTCACCTTTAAAATCTTATTTTTGTTTTTTGAATATGTATTTTTATAGATTTTCTAGAGATATTTAAGGGTGTAAAAGGATAGATCTCTCTAGTGGATTCACCAAAAATTGTTGTTGAAATAATTTTTGTAGTGTAAATTATTGGTTTTCACCAACGGTCATGGGGCTAAGCCCCTTCTTCTTTAGTATGGAGAGGCTCCCATTATTGAATGTAAACTACCTAAAATTTTGAAGTGGACGTTAGGCTATGGATCACACAAGAATAATCCACTAAAATTGGTAAAGTGCTTGTAAATTGTAGAAGAGAGAAATTTTATTTGAAGGGAGGTAAAGGGGAGTATGAGAAACAAGGAGATAGGGTTAATGTTGTGAGTATACTTACAAAATTCACATACATTAACCATAGTATGTCCACATTCAATTAGAAGAACACAACAATGTAAGCAATCATCAAGAATAACAAACTAGAGACATAAAGTTTTGCATGATTCATTAATTAAGGAAAAAAGTTCCTTGTTGGCTATACAAGATCACCATGTTTGAAAAGTTGAGAATTAGAGAGAGAGTAGAGGAACATAAGCAAGGGAATATAATAAATTTATCTTTAATGCTTAATTTAGTAGTGATATAAATCTCAACAACATACAATAATCAACAATTAGAAACCCTTTGGAATGGAGCTACTATTCCAATTTATAGATGTTAAAAATTATATTTTCATCTCCCCACATGAATTTTCACCTTTCCTCATCACTTGTGACCTTCCATATTCCTAGGGAATGAAAGTGAGTCTTTTTCTTATTAATGGAAAATGACTCTTACAATGTTAAGTTGAAGGTCACTTAAGTGAATAAGACAAAATAGTGAAAAAGTACATTTTAATTGGAGAGAGAGAGAGAGATCAATTTGATGAGGATGAAGCCTCTACCGATGAAGAACCTACTGACTTGAAGCATTGTGATCACAATCTCCTTCTTCTGTGAGATATTCCAGGGCATCGAATAAGTGTTCAAAAACACTATTATGATATCTGCATTGTGATGGGAACATGATGATATTTTCTGATCACAAGGTAGGAGTTAGGATATGGGGATCACTTCCTTACTCCTCTAGGCCTTCACAATTCACCTTCATGACCAAAAATAAACTCCATGATGCTTAAATTTTTTTATGCTTGTCTGTTTATGAAATATGTCTTCATCTTGTAGATAGAAGGATTCCTCCTGAATGAAATTATTTTCCTATGACCACCTCTTGAAATAAAATTTTATTGTTACATATGATTCCTCATGTGAGGTGTAAAGACACTTCAAAGTTGAATGAGTGTTTAAAAACACTACTAAGTGAATTGCAACATGTGAAATTGAGATGATTGGCCATTTGTCGAAACATGGTAATCCTTTTAAACATAAGGTAGGATTTAAAACATGGCGATATTGCCTCACTCTACTTATCTTAAAAATTCATGTATATGACGAAGATTTCACCCTTTTGAATGGAATCAACTCGAGGGTTCTCATAAACCTTCTTGCTCATATGATCCTCATCAAAATAGGTCCCGCTTAAGATACACTAATCACTCCTTGTATGTGCCTTTGAGGTCATATTGGATAGAAACATTGAAGTACAATATCCTTCTCCTATGATATGTAGGCACACTCCAAAGTACTGAATGAGTGTTTAGAAACATTTTCGTGATATAATGCACTATGTGGACATGCGATATCTTCTTGATCCTGTAAACATGATGATCTTGGGTACTTTGGTAGTCTGACTAGTTCATCCTAACTTATTCCTTGACATGATGTGATTCACATGATGTCCCTTATTTTATAAATATATTTGAACAAAAAATCATAACTAGGATATGGTAAGCATCAACTTACTCATCGAACTTCACAATTCACCTTTACAACAAAGAAATCATCTTTTTGAATGGAAATAACCTCAAGATGCTTAAACACCTTTTCTATCATTTGTTACTTATTGGAAAAAAACCTTCTATAAACAGGGAAGAAGAAACTCCAATTCACAATTATACTCATCGACACATTCCCATGCCATATCTAAGAAGTTGATTGAGAATTGGGGCTCACTTTCATAGACCCTATTTGATATCACTTTATTTTCATGATCCACATCACTTTGAACATGATGACCCCTTTGAACCTCATAATTAATCTCCTTGAAAATGGACATAATGATTCAACCATGATGATTCATTTTTGTGACAATTAAGGTGATTTGAATAATCCAACTTCTTGCATCTAAGCATGCCATGTAGAATTAACCTTAGGATTTATGTTATGGGAGCTCATGAGGGCTTTCTCTCATGTCTAAACCATGAGAAAAATTCTCATCCTTGTAATTGTGACAAAAACAATGAATGTTGGTAAGAGAAAATGGCTAAGTAATATCCATGTGTAGGATTTGGAAACCATGTGCATGAGTGGGCACAAGTAAAAATAGGAAATACATGAAGGTGCGTGCTTCATAGGGGAACAAGATAGCACGCATGGGGTTTGCGTGCATGCAAAAAACATTAGGGAATTATCCAATTTTTAGGATATGGATAAAAATAAACAAAATCAAGTTGGTGTGGCACACAAGAAAGGTTTATAAATAAGATAAATCACATGTAGAAAAAGACAAAGGAAGGGCATGATGATAATATGTTTATAGGAATTAAGGCATGTTAAAGAAAGCTATTTATAACTTAATCTATAGTTAAACCAGAGTTGAAAAAGCATGCGGGTTAATAATAGCTCACTTATTATTAGGAAAGTGCATGTAAATGGTGAAGGAAAGTCCCCACCATATATTAAACAGCTCTCATGCACTCACATACTCTTTCAATTATTGTCACACACACAAACCTCTACATGAATAATTACAAGGGGTCACCTATATTCACACCAAATAAACCAATTTTGGGGTAGAAAAAGACAAGTTTGGTGAAGAAAAATACTCGGGTGATTCATATTGATGAAGATGAAGATGAATTAAAGAATAAGGACAAGGGGTGCACTTAGTAAAAGAAAGGTATAAGACGTTCATTAAAAGGGTATTAAATAATACACTTAATGTTAGTTTTTACCTATCATTATTCTATTGATAATACCACCTCTTGTTATATTTCTAGAACTAAAATAACCCCTATTTTTCCATGTAACTTACCCATTCTTCCATTAAAATTTTATTTACCCCATTTATTTATACCCTAATATATCAAACAGAAAATATATTATGTTTCTCACTTGATTATTATTTTATTAATACATATTTGTTTTTGAGAAAGAGAGTTTGAATCCATTCAATACCTATTTATAATTACCTTAATGTTAAGCTTTAAGCATTTATCATTAGTTCTTCAAATACTTGAGAAGGTGAAATAATATCATTTGTCTTCAAAAACACACTCAATCCTAATTTTCCACCACCACATTATTTCTTCGTTAATAATCTCCTAATTGATATTTACTTATTCAAAAAGAGATTATAATTTAACTTTATGACCACACTCTTTTACAATTTTAAGGTATTTATTTTTAAAAATAGGGTTCAAATATTTTTGTTTTATATTAAAATCAACCCTATCTCTCCTTTGTCTCACCTCTCTAGCCTACCCATAATACCTAATTAAAAATATCAAGAAGTTAAACTCTTTCACTGTTAGGAAATAAGAGATAAAATATGTGGAATAATCCCTTACAAAATCGCAACAGTAGAAACTAATATGTAGAAAATATTACAGATCTCAAATAAAAGTGCAGAATAAATAACACAACACAGAGAGACAAGATTTAACGTGGTTCACCCAATTTGGGCTACATCCACCAAGAATCACTTACTCAGATTTTATTACAAGCCTCCACTCTCTCAATACAATACCCAAATCCGTTTGGAGCTATGCTCAACAAAATCTACAGAATTCACACCCGAATTCAAAGCACATCTGTAATACATTTGCTTGTCAATTTATCATATGCATAAGACCATATAAATAGACAATTACTTAAGAAGTTTGATACAAAACCATGGGCAAAAAACCATGGGTATCAAAACAATGGGTATCGAAAAACCATGGGCCCCAAAACAACCCATAACGGTTACCCATTACCCATGGGTTAATAAACCACCCATGAAAATTTGCTTCAGGATTCGCCCCAAACCCCCATCGATCGGGGGCTTCACCACCAAAACCCCCTTGACCCGCTCACCAGTGACCGGGACCACCATAAAAATACCTGAGTGTAACACATAGAAGGTGTACCACACTCTAACATGAAAAGAGACTCCACAAACATAACATTCACCACCTAATATCTACCAAAGATATTGAATTTTTTTTTATCAATTTTAATTAGGGTAAGTGCATGGAAATGGGGGACCAAAAGCGGTCAAAAGTGGACACATTTTCCTGAAACCAACAAAACCTGAACTTCATCAAATAATTTGACATGCATATACTCAAAATTTGACAAAGTGATAAGAATAATTACCTGCAGAGCTTGGAATCTAGTTTCTAAAATACTTATTTTTTTAAAAAAATGGTGAAGATTAAGATGGTCAAATGTGGTGCGCACACAAAGTAGGTATATTTTTGTGTAAAAATATAAGAACCTATTGTGTGTGCGCCCCCATTATTTGAGTGCTATAAATTATTTTTTAACTCCATTTGGTAGAAAGTTAGTTAATACCATGTATGAGGTCCCACTAAGTTTTCATAAATTTTAGGTGAATATATAAGTTTTTACTAATTTTCAAAATACACGCATCCCAAAATGAAATATTTGTGTGTAAAACCCCATAAATTTGAGAAAATAGTCAATTTTTAGTTTTTTTAATGCGTGTAGAATCGAATTTAGATGAAACCTTTTTTTTTTAATTTAGATGAAAAAATCATAAATTGTGCACCAAAACGTATGCAAAGGTTTTGGCAAGAAAATAAGGCACTAGTAAAAGAAATTATGGATAAAACCTATATCATCACCAAGGTAAAATCGAGATTGACATCAGAGCATATTTTTTTAATATTATGTTATAACACATGAGATATTAGTGTGTACATGTCGAGAATTTGTTTTTTTTGTCAAACAAAAATTTCTTCATATATTACATAGTCTAAACCTTAGGTTTGGATATCCATGGGAAATCCAAGCCTATGGATTAGGAATTTCAAACCCAAAGAAGATGAAACACGCTCACATTATAACATGAGTGCACAATAGTGTGCTCACATTATAATGCAAGCACACTATAATGGAAGCACATTATAACGCACTCGTGTTCCTATTTGCAATGTGGTATATGTGCTTTTGGGAGGGATATATTTACTAAAATAAATGTTTTAAGTATTATTTTTGATTTATTAATCTTTATACTTTATTAAAATAATAAAGTATATTAATAAATTATAAAGTTTTTCTTAGATAGATAAATGCTTTTGACCGAAGCTATGAACCAAGGTAAATTTAGCCAAGATATAACATTTAAGATAAAAATTAGCGAACGTAACCACCACACTTGAACACACTTCTAGCATAGGCAATCTTGAACCAAAATCCACCATTATTAAATCATCCTACTAGTCACACCACCTCAGACATTATCACCTCGAATGGGGATCATGCCAAAGTGGGATTTGAATCTGGATATAACCGGATACAACCATCCATCTTAACCACTCCATCCAAATCTCATTGGAAAAACTTTGGATGGTAAACACTTTTATTATTCCACAATGACTATGAAGGCTGGATAGGTGGAGGAGATCTTTCTCTAAGTGGGACATGAGGGTGGGCTTGGATTCTTAATGTTTGTCAAGTGATCCACATTGAGAGCACCTCGATATGTTCCACTTGGTCTATATGGAGAAGTTTGACCCATACCTCAAGGTGTCCCCATGGCCACTAATTAAAAGCTTCCAATGAATTCAATAGGAATGGAACTTGGGTTGATGATTACAAATTACTTGTAGCTCACCAATAGCGTAAGACCTTGAGTTCAATAAATTATAAAGATTAATAAATGAAAAAATTATAATTAAAATTTATTTTAGTAAATATAAGAAATTAGGATCACTTTGCACCTTATGAAACTAGTCTCACAGCTCCATTAGTCACAGTTTAGAAGATAGTTTTTCATATTCTAATATGGTCAGTACATAGGTATTTTTCAGCATAAAGCTTTTAGGGTTTAAATTCTATAATAGATGTCTATTTTGGGAAATAATATAGTCATTGTTTAGGTTTTGGGGCCTTTTGTATTGTTTATTGACATTTTTAGGAGTGATAGATGTGTCAAAATTAGAATTTACAAACCTCATAACTCCTAAAGGCAAGGATAATTGATCGAATATATAGACTCATGAATTTTCCCATAAACAGGAATTGAATCCCCAATTTCTTCTTAGAACATGGTAGAATCATACTATGGACAAATACCTACTTTACTAGCTTAGGGAATACATCTTTAAGAGGACCACTCAGGTGATCTTCACAATCAACAATGTAAGGTAGTGACCTTAGTTCCCATTTTGGCATTATATAATACTTTTATTGTTATAATATAGATTAACAATAGTAAGGTGTGGGTAAGAAGATGATCTATCTAAGGACCCAATAATATCTTCATTTTTTCAATAGAATAATAAGATGTAACTTGAAGAGTTAGAAGTTAAAAGAGTGCATCACATCGATATATTTATAACACTCAACAAAAGTTAGGGTAGGAGTAGGTGATAATGTGCAAAATATTACATACATTCATTTACTTTCTATGTAGAAATAAAATCAGAACTTTCATCAAGATTTATGCTAAATAAATAAGTTACATTCTCACCCTAGTGTAGGGTTAAGAAGGTTGATTCAAGTGCCACATACTTCACAAACAATCAAATATATATCAACATTAAGAGAAATGATTTTTAGATATCATTTTGTGTTTTTACAAAGAAACTAATTAAGTAAAATATGAAAAATATAGAATGTCTAATATGATTTCTATTGTAACAGTAAATGAATAATAAATTAAGCACAAAAATTAACCCAAGCAAACTAAGCTAGAAAATATGAAACCTTAGTTGTAAACAAGGTATAAAATGAATTATTTGTTTCACAACCAAATCTAAACTATGCCAAAGTGTTGACCAAATGAACAGGGAAGGGATAAATGTTGAAAAAGCCTCGAGAAAAATGTATATCTAGAGAAATATGCTGGACAAGGAACTGTGGGTGCTACAAACTAGTACTAGGTGCCTGCGATCGTGCGTAAGCTCAAAAAATCATCTTTGACTGATCATAAGGTGTTCTTCATCCTTCACCTTTGATCTCTATTATGTCGCACAATGGTCTCTAAGGTCGTTGATAACTTACAATGAAATAATGACATATAAAATCCTAATAAGTGCATCGAATCCCAAAAAGAAAATAATGTAAATGAGGGGTCAGACTATCCCCATCTTTCAAACAAGTGAACTTACAACTAAGTGATGCATTACATTTCAAACCCAATGTAGTTCAATGTGCATGCATGTGGAATCATTCTCGAGGTGGAACTTGTGCGTGTCACACTTGATAATGAGCGAAGTAGCTAGATGTAAGAAAAAGTAATAGATATGTACATATAATAGACTTCCCCTCCTATGAAGTGTATGCAAAATTATCAGTCCCTTGCCCTTGAATGGATGCTAGATGAATGAATGAATGTTCTTGATAATGGCCTTTGAATGCAACCTTAGGTGGTAATAGCTAATACTTAATGGTTGGTCCCTTATTATGATCACAGAACTTTATATTTATATGATTCCCTTACTTAAATTTCATAAATAACCCCGAAAAGGATGACTACTAAAAATATAAGATGCTCAAATATCTTGAAAGGACCTAAAAGGTGTGAACAACATACAAATATGTTAGGGGCACCCAGAGGGGGTGGGAGCTCCTGGTGCTAGCATCTTGGATGGGCGTTGTTGTCTAGGATGACAAATATTGAGGTACAAAAATACAAATTACATTAGAAAGGGTGTAAGACCAAAAGTAAAAACAAAGAGAAAGAAAATATTTCTAAGGACATGGGTTAATTAGTACTTTTCTTACTTAGGAATCACATGAATAGTAGTATACAATCAAGACTAAATAGTTACGCAAAGTGCGTGATTTTGTGTCTATATTTTCCACAAATTTATGTTGTTGAGAGAATGATCGATAACATAAACTAGATAGATATCCATACATGATAACCATGCAGATTGATGGTGAAAGTGTGTTGAGAGACAAAGAAAAGCGTGGATTGATAAAAATGTGAAGCATGGAAACTAAAGAGGATAAAGTGCAACAAAAGTGATGATGAAAATGACCCTAGGGTGTAAATGCATGTTGTAGATGTCGCCAATGTGCATATTTTTGATGTCGATGATTATGTGATTGATGTTGTTGATGTAGGATGATGTTGAATACTACTTCCCATAAGGAAATACCTGCAAAAGAGAAGAATGAACAAGTATTCAAATATACATGTATATGAGTAAAAGTATGTAATGAAGTATCTACAATGCTAAAAATGTGAAAAAGGAACACATGCACCTGATTTGTGATGAGGAAAAGAGGGTAGAAAGGATCCTATAGATGATGTAGAAGATCAATATATTTAGGTGATCTCACGTCGGTTGTGCGATTATTAATTTTTGGTGATCTCACACTAAGAACTGGAATAAGTGTAAGGAGAACAATAGGGTGTCATCCTCTAACCTTTAACCACTTCTTGGTATGGAACACCATTGCAGATGGTGTGTAAAAATATGATCCAGTTTGACCAATTTTGATCCAATGCTGAAGAAGGAAAAGTTGCATGTTGTATGTATATCTTTGGGTGTTAAAGATTGTATGCCCTGTAAAAGTTATTATGTGGAGTGTTGTATATTTTTCTGCAATGGAGAATGTTGTGTAACTCCTCCCTGGTCACAGGCATCCAAGAAGGGTTAGGGGCACCTAAACATTACTTTTTAGGTCTAGGCACTAGTGTCTGTGTTGTAGGAAGGACCCAAATCAGGGTCTAAGCCTTGTCTGATGCTTATGATTTTGTTGTACCAGTAATGTGCTGTACTGAATCGTGACTATGAACTACTATATGGGGTGGTTGATTTTCCCAAATGATGCCCCCTCATTTTGGAGTGCATGCGATATTCTGAGGAGAATGCGGCCCAAAGGAGGAGTGACCATTATGCTGAAACAAATGCCTTGTAGGTGAGGGAGTGTGCTTGGTAGAAACCAAGGAAAACAAAAACAAGTGGCTAGGAAACAAGTGTTAGTACAAACAAGACAAACACACATGTAAAATGTAAGCTAACATACAAGAAAACAATATGTAAGCTAAGATGTAAGAAGAGAATAAAAAAAGAAGTCAATGTAGACCTTGAAAAGAGGGTTTCAAACATGAGACATCACTCATGATGTCATAAAATAATCAAGGCTGACTAGGCCAAAATCATATAAGTTTGCACACAAGAGAAAGGCAAAAACCCACAAACACTAGAAAATAATTGAAAAAATAACAAGCTATGTAACAGACAACCATGGAAGCAAATAGACATTCAAGACAAATGCTACGTATGAAGCACTCGTTAATGTGTTAGAAAGATAAAAAAATATTTCAAGGCATGTATAATCTAATATAGTAATTTTCTATGAAACAAAATGAAACAATAACACCTGTATTTTACGAAAGTGGATGTCCCTAGAGCTGTTGTGGGATTGGTAATAGGTACTATGCCAAGAATTTGTGTTGCGTGTGTATATCTATAGAATCTGTGATCACAACTAGAAAGCAAGTGAACGCGCATGTGTGTATGGAAAAATATAATGACATACAAGATATCTATCTAGCATGTGTAATAAAGTGTACATGTAACAAGTAAATGTAAGAAAGACTAAGTGCGACCAAGATATGTAGTATGTTGTGGATGAGATGAAATGGAATGTAGAGTGAGTGTGATATGAGTTGCATGCCCCCAAGTGAGTGTGAATGAATGTGTATAAAATGATATAAGTTTCATTTACACATGCCCCCTCGTAGTCGAGGAGCGAACCCGAAAACAAGAGTGCTTCATCGGGAAATGGTTTGAAAGTGTGTACTAAAAATATGTGATCATCAAAGGGTAACATGTATAGTGTAAATGTTTGTGAATAAGTGAGTGATTGAACACATGAGTGTGATGAATTCCATTTGATATGTAGAACCTCAAGAGTCAAGTATGGATCATGGAACTAGAATGTGTTTTAGGGTACTGAATGCAACATGTGAAAGTAGATGTCAAAAAGATATGTCGTGAATGCATTGAGTAGATGCTATGTAGAAAGAGATGAATGCACAAAGTGTAGAAGTATGATGTGTTATATGTAGTGTGTTTTGTGTAATGTGTCATATGTAATGTGTAGTGTGTGAGGTTCATGTGTATAGGATGCCCTCAATAGTCAAGTGTGAACCAAAGCACGAGAGTGCATCATTGGGTAATGACGATACAAGTATGTATCAAGATGTGTATGTTGTATGTGAGAAACTAGATGTGAAATGATGAGAGAATAAGACATATGTCAATGCTACATGGGGAATAAGTGTTATGCCCCAAGTGTGTGATGATAAGTGTGTTGTAGTGCCAAATTCCTAGGACACTATTTAGATAGATATTTCCTTCCATATTATAGTTTTCATCATGTTCCTCATTGTATATGTTGTAGTGGAACATGGTTCTTGGACTTATAGTTTACTTAGATTATGTTTCGAAGAAGAACAAAATGGGGCTCAAAAATACATCAAAGATGATCAATCTAGGATCCAAAACAGGCATCCCAACAAGAAAACAACATCAAAACCACCAAAAAAACAACACCTTCACAAAGAACAAAGCAGCATCTGGGCACCGCATCACTTGACTGCCCTATCAATCTTGACCTTAATTTTTTGGAGAGAGGTGAAGAGCACAATGGCCATGGCATGAGAAGGATCATTCATGTCCGCCTGAGCAAGTGCAAGGTCACGGGTCTCATTAGAATCCCAGATGTTTTAGGAATGCCGCTAAGGTTGCACACACTTCTCATGTGTTGTTCCATAAAATTATAGACACCTTTTAGAGCAGAGAGGATGCAATCCTGATGCCCTTGGCATTGCCCAACCTGGTATCAAGTGAAAGTAGCTTTTGAAAATCTCAGCAATAGTATCCATGTCCTCAGAATTTTGCAACTTCCTCTTACCTTTTGTTTTTTCCATATTCCTCATAGCATTTTTGAGGTCTTTGATCTCCTCTTCAAGCTTACTAACCTGGTAAGAAGGTCCACTTCTCTGGAATTATCAACAGGTTTACTTATGTGCAATAAGTTCTCCGCAAGTTCCAAATCCCTATGACTACGCAAAATCCTCTGCGAAGAAGGCAGAGCAACCTTAGCCTTCTTGTCTTTCCTCTTCCTGTCCGAGGTAGCAGTGTCAGATCTCTGTCAGCTGGGAGAGGGATAATAACAGGGGAGTAGGTAGAGGGGGCGAGAGCGGAGAAGCAATGGTGGTGGATGAGTAGGATTAGGCCTTGGTGAAGGGGAACAACCCTGGTATGTTTCTGAACTTCAAGAACAAACTTCTCTAAGGAGTTAAGTAAATAATGGGAAATTGATGGTAAGATTCCTGTGAAAGTGATTGAGGAATATTAAATGTTTTAGGGGAATGGTGACATATCTTCCCTCCAAAGAGACGTACCTAACCATCATACGCATGCTATCTCAGCAAAGGGCTCAGGGATAGAGGTCACCTTTATTCCAGCCGCAACAAACTCGAGGTTCTCCCCTTCATCGAAATTTTTTTCACCTCCACCTCTCTGTCGACTCATTTGTTGAAGAACTTGGCTCCATCTCCAGGTTCAGCCCTGTGACCTGGGAAATGAGTTCCTCAGAGATCTCGACCCTGACTTCCCCATACTCAACCGCACGATTTCTCCATCCATTAGTGAATTTCACTGAAATGTCCTGGTCAAATCCCTTCATTTTTCAATGAAATTTGAAATACCCCCATTTGTAGATAATTCCAAAGAATTGTGTCATTTTTCCAAGCTGGATCATGAATGGGTTGGTTTTGCATGGAGGTCCCCCATTTTACCTGTGTATTTTTCTGCTCTGCACAATGGTAAAATTTTTTTGAATCCCATATGACTCAACACCACCTCTGCTTTTGGAGACCTCTGAAGCGTGTGGAATTTTAAGAGCATCATTAAACTTAACTTTGCAATTAATAAGCACCTCCTTAGCATCTTCTCTGTATCTATTAATGATTGCATTTAAAATCATGTATATCTTTAGTGATGTCATCAAGTACTTTGGCAGGAAGGGGGTCGCCACTTAGCCAAGTTTGCATTGTATTGTTGACCCCAATATTTGCTAAACGATCGGCCACTCTATTGCCTTCACGGTAGGTGTGGATAATCTTATAATTATCAAAACCATTGCATATTTCAATAGCTTCATTAATGAAGTCCTTGATGGACCAACTTGGAGGTTGCTTTTGATTTAACAAATTAATAATGTTCAACGAATCCCCCTCAATTATAATATTGGAAATATTACAATCTCTAGCCAACCTTATTCCCCAGAGTGCTGCTAAAGCTTCCGAGTAGTGATTTGTTTGCTTACCCATCTTTGAAAAAAAGTGGCAACAAAGTAGCCTCTATGATCTCTAATCACCCCACCACCTCCCGAATCCCTAGGATTACCTTTTGAAGCTCCATCAAAGTTCATTTTGTGCCATGCAGTGGGAGGTTGGATCCATCGTATAGATAGATCTATCAATGCTATTGTTGTCCTTACATTTACTGCTATCAGTGCCAATGTTCCAAGCAACAAGAATGTGCTCCTCTTCCTCAGGATAAAGTTTATTTTTGGGAGGCTTAAATATTTCAATGTTGTCTTTCACTACAATGATAATTTCATTAAAGACTTTTGTACATATCTTTCTGGTATTTCTGAAAATAACATCATTTCTAGCTTTCCAGACTCTCCACATGGTGTGAGGGAGAACTAGTTGCCAAAGCCTCCTAACCATACAAGTGCTTATAAGGGGAGTTCCATTGTTTCCATGCCTACAAACAAGTATGGGGGAAAACCCAATTCTGATTGAAATTTTCAAGAATAAGATGCCATATTTTTGAAGTATACTTACAATGCAAAAAAAGATGTTTAATGTCTTCAGCTTCTTCCACACATGCAACATCTGTTAGGCATGATGAAACCTTTCTATGATGAGATTTTCATTAGTGAGAATCTTACCCTTGATGATAAGCCACTAGAAGAAATTTACTTTAGGGGTTAGCTCGGGCATCCAAAGCTTGTGCCATTCAATTTCACTATCAATAGAAAGCAAAAAAAAGAGTTGTAACAGATTTAACAGAATATTCTCCATCAAAGGAATATTTCCAAATAATCTCATCCTTATTATCATGTTGGCTGATATGAATTAGGGAGAGATGAGTCTACATGTAGGAAACAATAGGCTGCATATTTTCCTCATCAACTTTAAGTTGCTTCCATTTCCTTCTGTTGCCAGACACCTCAATATAGTCTTTGACTTTCTTTCCATAGTTTTTAATTAGGTTGTCTTTGATGTAGCTAAAAGTGGTATCCCAACTTGTGTCAGACTAGATGTCATCCCAGAAATCAATATCATGCCCATTTCCAAGTTTCCATCTACAGCCCTAGGAGAGGATATGCCTGATGTGGAGAAGATTATTCCAAAAATTGATCCATTTGGAAGCAGCTGGTCAAAGAGAAAGGAATATAAGTTTTGATTGGAAAGGTATTTTACTTTGATCAACTCAGTCCATGGTTTATGCTCTTTGATGAGCCTCCAACCCAACTTTGCAATTAGAGCAACATTCATATTTCTGATATCTTTAATACCTAAACCCCCAATCCTCTTTGGCTTATAGACTGTTCCCATGCTACTAAATGATATCTAAACATGTCTTCTGTCCCATGCCATAAGAAGTGTTTTTGAATTTTTTCAATGCTATTCACCACTACTTCTGCTGGAATGTTGAACATTGACATGATATAGATGGGAAGATTCTGAAGAGTGCTTTTAATCAATAAACATTTTCCAGCACTTGAGAGGATAACACCTTTCCATCCAGCTAGTTTTTTCTGAAATCTCTTAAGCAGATCATTCCAAACCTCATTAGAAACCTTACTAGTACTCATAGGGAGCCCTAGATATGTAGCTGGGAGGGAGTTGATTTTGCAACCAAGAATGAGAGCAATCTTTTTTTGTCTTTCAATAGGAGTATTGAAGAAGTAAACCGAGCTTTTATCAAAGTTTACTTTTTGTCCCGAGGCTTCCTCATAGAATCTGAGAATGGTTTTGATAGCCTTAGCTTCAATGATGGAGGCCATAAGAAGAAGAATAGTGTCATCAAGCAAACTGCTGATGGGAAGAAATCTGATTTCCAGAAGTAGGTTGAAAGCCTTTTATCATACCATTGTGAATAGATTTTGTAATAGAATGGCTTAGGTTGTCAGCCATTATGATGAACAACAAAGGGGACATGGGGTCCCCTTGGCGTATGCCTCTATTGCTAGCAAAAAAACCAACAGGTTCTCCATTGACAACCACAGAAAATCTGGGAGAAGAAATGCAAGCTTGGACAATTTTTCTGAATTTATTTTGAAACCCAAACTTGGTCAGAACCTCATCAATGAATTTCCAAGAGACTCTATCAAATGCCTTATGCATGTCTAACTTGATTGCCATCCCAACTTTTCTACTTTTATCCATTGAATGAATTGTTTCATGGACCATAATTACCCCATCCTGGATAATTCTACCTTTTATAAATCCGCTCTGTTGTTGGGAGATAATTTCCATGAGAAGAGGCTGCAATCTAGTGGTTAAAATCTTAGTGAAAATTTTGTAAACCACATTAACCAGGATGATTGGTCTAAAATCCTTAAAATCTTTTACATCCAACTTCTTAGGTGCAAGCACAATATGCGTGTTATTTAGTTCCTTTATTAGATTTCTAGTTCTGTAAAACTCATTTACAACTTTCAACAAATCTTCAGAGCATATATCCCAACATTTTTGGAAGAAATTAGTAGAGAATCCATCGGGGCCGGAGCCTTGTCACCTTCAAGAGAGAAGACAACTTTTTTCAACTCCTCAATGGTGACAGCTTTGGAAAGGCTCTTAAATCTCTCTTGGAGAAAATTGTTAGGAATGGAGTCTAAAAGAAAGGAGGTTGCTTGCTCATTATAAGAATTGTTTTCAGTTAGAAGATTCTCATAAAATTTTAGGGCTTCAGCTTTAATATCCTTAGCATCCTTAGTAATGGTACCATTTCCCTTGGAGACTTCAGTAATTTTGTTGCAAGCCCTATGCTTGAGGTGGTCATATGAAAATATTTTGTGTTTTTGTCACCAGCCTTTAACCAAAGAGCTCTAGATTTCATTCTCCAAAAGGTTTCCTCACAACTATTGATATTATGAAGGTCAGAAAGAAGCTTTTTTTCTCTTTGGTGATCCTCAAAGGTCATACCTTTCATTGAGACTTTAAGCTCAAACTCTTCCATTTGCCGCTTAATCTCTTTCTTTTTCTCAAAGATATTGCCAAAAACCTCTTTATTCCAGGTTCTAACCTTTTGTTTCACATTTTTCAGCTTTTGAAGAAGTCTGAATTGAGCAGTTCCTGTCCCTTCCCAAGTCCACCATTCTTTAATTCTATCAAGAATGTCCTCATGCTCAAGCCACATCTTTTCAAATTTGAAGTTACAATGGAAAGGCTTAGACCAATTGAAGAAGTTAAGAGCAATAGGATTGTGATCTGAATCAGTTTTGGGTAGAGAGGAGAGATGAAAATTCTGATTTAAGATCCAGTTAGCAGAAATGAGAGCTCTATCTAATCTTACCTGAATCAAATTTTCCCAATTCTTCTGTTAGACCAAGTGTATTGATTACCATGAAGTTCAATGTCCATAAGGTTGAGATACGAAATGAGGTCAAGCAAAATCTTCCATGCTAGTCAGAGAAATCAGAGTTCCCTCCAAATTTCTCCCCAGGGTTTAGAGGAGTGTTAAAATCCCCCATTATTAGCTAGTTTGATTCCTCAAAATTATTTCTAAACCAAGCTAACTCTTTCCATAAATTCCTTCTACCAAGCAGTAGTATTGGAGCATAAATATTGGAAAGGATCCAACTAGAGTTGTTCTCAAGACTTTTAAAATTTATAGCTAAATGATTCTGAGAGGAGAAAAGCACATTACCATGAACAATTTTAATGTCCCAGAAGACCGCTAAACCTCCAGAAGCCCCTTGAGAATCGAAGAAGCAAAAAAGGCAACATTCTCCCATAAAGTCTTTTTGCACTCTTCAATAGCTTTGGTTTTCATTTTCATTTCTTGAATTAGAAGGATACTGGGCCTGCTTGATCTTCTAAGTTCCTTAAGCATTCTTTGTTTAGGACCCCCATTTAGTCCCCTGACATTCCAAGATAAAACCTTCATTAAAAAAGGATTGGGGAGGCGGTTTTCGGATGGCTCAAAAGGCTTTGAGTACCATCTGCAATTTCTTTCTCAGTCTCTTTTTTCCTTACATCACTTTTGGAGGGTCTACCTTTTTTATAAATAACTCCAATATTCGCAACTCTTTTGGTAGTAGCTCTTGTGATTCTTGAAGTGGAAGCTTCCCAACTTCCTATTTGTTTCTTTTTATCACTATAAAGTGATTCTAGAATTTCTTCAAAGCCTTTCAAGTCTTCGTTTCTTACGTCGAACTGTGATGAATCCATCCTTATCACATTCAGGCAGGTTCTTTGTCGATGCAGGGGTAATTTCTCCTTCTTCTTTTCCTTTATCAAAAACAAGTTGTTGAGCTATAGGGGATTCTCTGTTGTATTCATTGTCTATGAGCTCCTCCATATCTGCAAACTCTTTATCCTCATTTAGATCTCTTGCTATGGATTCCAGGAGTTCTTTAGCTTTTCCTTGTCTCATCTTGTTTAGTTCTTTATACTTCAAAGAACTGTTCTTATTTACCTGTTCTTGATGAGGGAGGGGAGTAATTTTCTCCATCTCCTCTTCATTGGAAATGGTTAAATGAATGTAAACTTTTTCATTTTTTCATCCACTTCCATGTTCAGTTTTACAGGATTTGTATTCTCAAGCATCTTTGTCGATATCTTTTTCTATTTCCTTCCAAGCTTCTTCACCCTTTGCCTGATCATTATCTTTTCCCTTTCGAGCTTCATCACCCTTTCCCGATGGAGGGTTTTTTGGTCTCCATAGTTTTCTATAGACCGGTGGCCTCTTTATTATGGTCTTAAAACCTTTTTTTGGCCTTTGATTCTCATATTCATCTGCATGCAGCGGTCCCTTGTACTCTGATCTTGCCTTCCGGTCAGAGAGGCTTTTTCAGTCTCTTCTATCTATTTCTGGCCTAGCTCTTTAGGATGATCAGAAGGTTTATCATGTTTTTGCTTCATGCTCTCAGGACATTTTCGGAAAAATGCCCTAATCTATGGCATTTATGACATCTTAGCTGAAAAGCCTCATAATCTATTGACTGTTTCCATGCCCCAAATTTTGATTGAAGAATGATGTGATCAGGAAGCTCCTTCTCCATTTCAGATGAGACACAGAACCTTGCAAAGGCAAGTCTGGATCTATTTTTGTAGGCCCATCTAGCCCGATTGGAGAACCAATCGATCTAGCAATATGGAGAAGGATTTCATCATCCCAAAGATGAAGGGGCAGCCCTAGGATTCTACACCAAATGGGGATGGTATGTATATTCTCAGTATTAGGGTTAAACCCTGGATACCATTTTTTAAAGAAAAGCCCCATATTGCCAATACACCAGGGGCCACCCAGTAGGACTGAATCCATATCATCCTATTGATTGAAATGGGCTAGAAAAAACCCCTTTGCCATGGTGGTGATATTTAAATCTCCTTTTGGTTTCCAACGTCGCATGGCCCATTTTCTGATAATATCAACATTGGGTCTGGCTCCCAAAAACTTTCCAATGAGGGCGAGATTTGTTTTCTCAAGAGCTCTATGTAGACAACCATTAGCACTTGTATGTGGGTCACCCCCTCCTTATCTTTTGTACTTTTAAAAGTAGTATTCAGTCAGATGTAGGGGAATGGGGACCCACATTTTTGTCAGGAGGTACCTTAACAATATCAGCCCAAGCTCTAGATCCAATGCAAATATCTTTATTTTGTTCTCAATCGAAGACGTCACCTTAGCAAGCATGTTCACAACATGTTGAAAGGCATTATATATTTCCCCACATTTATGGATAGGGTATCCTTTTTCTTAGATTGTTTCTTTGAAGTGTTGATGAAATAGATAGGGTAACAGGCGTAGGAGGAATACTTGTTCAAATGTCAGTTGATGGGTTGTTGTGCGTGTATGACTTTCGAATCCATAGCTGATCATGAGAGCTTCCTTTTGGCTAGGAGGAACTACCTGTAATGAAAACAAGACCACCAGAAGGAATTAAACAATATGGGCAGTGAACTTCCTAGCATAAGCTAGATCCGGGAAGTATGATACTTCCTAGATGGCTATCAGTCCACTATTTTAAACAATTCAATGCTGTAAACAAAGTAAATCCTATTGTTATTTTAAAATGATTTAGGTATCTCACTTAAAAACACAATAAGAAATAGATCTAATCTAATAGGCTAAGCTAGAATAGAATCCAAAGGTCAAATGATTGGTTCTAGGTCTTTACTGTGTCCGATAAAGGTCTCATATAGGTCATAGGTGAATGAGGGGGATAAAATTAGGTAGGTAGGTCTTTATTCAGGGATGTGTGGGCAAACGCAGAGACCGGTGTCGGTCAGGGGTGACTGATGGTGGTTAGGTGTAACCGGTGCCAGTTACTGTGAGATCTAGAAACGTCACTGAGAATATGGTCCATGTGGGTGAATATTTTCCATTTTTGTTTGATTTTCCTTGGATGGGGTGGTTTAAATCTCTCCTTTTTTATTAATTTCGAATTTTCCCTTTGGGGCCATTTTTGAGTGAAGTGTGGGATAAGTAAACCTTGTCCCACACTCACAAAACCCATCCTTACACCTACCCATGGGGTAGGTGTACTTGTTTTGGAGCTTTAAGCCTTTTTGAACTCATTATGACCCCTTAAAGGTTCCTTGCAAGACTTTTCACCTAACATTATTTATTTTTCTTTGAGTTTCTTTTGAGATGACTGGTGGAATTAGTGATATTTATTTTGAGTTGTTGGGATTTTTTCCATTTTGATCCCTCTTGTCTTTTCCTTGTAAGAACATTAATTTTTATGGTTGAATTTATATTTTGAGTTTATTTGGCCCATGTGGGCATGGATCTTAATTTAATGTCATTTTTGGGATTTGTTTTCCTTGGGAACTTAGGATGTTGCCACTTGGCATCATCCTAAGGGGTGATCTTTGAAACTTTTTCTATTTAAGTAGGCTTTTTTAAAATTTTGGGGGAACCCTTTGTCTTTGATTTATGATGTTGGATTGCTTTTGGATTTCTTGAAGCTTGGTTTGGAAAGAGGACAAGATGAGTAAGAGGTGGGTACCTTCCATGTTATTCTTGCATTTTATTGATTTATTTTTCCATCTTTCGATGGAATGTTGTGTTTTATATGCTCTCTTGAGTAGTATGTGATTTTATTATGTGTTGTGTTACTTGATTTCACCCATTGTGGGGATATCAAGCATGATGTGTGTATGGGGGAAGGTAGGGGAATTTGGGAGGCATAAGTAGATGTAAAACTGAAGTAAATTTTTGTTTTTTTTTGGAGGAACCAAGGGGTTTGGGACTTGTCTTAGTGGAGAGATAAGTGGGTTTTTGTTTTAGAAAAACTAGGTGGAGGGATAAGTGGCATGCACATTTTTATTATTTGGAGGAACCAAAGACTTGTACCCAACCCCTTAGTGGAGCGATAAGTGGTATGGGAGTGCCCCTAGTTCCCCTTACAAGATGGTAAATCTTGGTAGTGTGTGATGGATTTGAATGTACCCCTTTCCTTGTAATTCCTCTTTTATTTGCATTTGTTTTCTTTGGCTTGATGTTATTGCGTGTTGGGATTTTGGGAAAAACTTTTTATCCTTGTCTTAGTGTTGGCTACGGAGTTATTTTTGGGAGTTAGGGGTTTCATGGGGAAATGAGATGTGATTTCTCCCAATTCATGGTTGGGAGGTGAACATCACCTCCACCTCTATTTTAGTGTTTAGGAATCATGGTTGGTGGTGGTAGAAGTGATGAAAAAGGGAAGTCTTGTCATTTGTTTGTATTTGACATTTGAAGCCAAGTGGTATTTGATACAAATTGTATTCTAGTATTGGTTTTGTATTCAAGTATATTTACTCTTTTCAATGCATTCCAAATGTAAATTAAGGATGAAAAAAATTATATTGTGATTGGAAAATTTTTGTGTTATATGTGAGGATACTTGGATTCAAGAAAATGAAGGTCTTGCTTGATGAAATTGGCACAATAAGTTTTAAAGTATCAAAATTTTGGGAATGTTTCTCACTTATTGAATGTATTATGATTTATTTAAAAGGATTTAAATACATGTTGTGATGTTAATGAACATTTCATAGTTTCTTTACATTTAGTGCCAAGTTGAATGGTTTGGTAAATAAAGACCTTTTTGTGTTTGTTAAACTTGGAGTTTAAACCTATGTTTGTAAAATACATCGTTATCAAGTTGTAGGTCTGAATATTAGTCCTTTCTCCCTTTAATAGGAATTGAAGTATCCATTAACTCCAAAATAACTTAGTATTTTATGTTCATCATGTGTACAATCTTGCAATAAACTTTGAAAACCAAAGTCTTATTGGCGTAGCAAAACAAGCGTTTTGGGTAATGATTCCATTTTGTTCCTATAAAACCATGTAATAATATAATGTATTATTCTAACTCATATTTAGAATTGAAACTAAGTTATTTCCTTCTTACATTGCCTAAATGGATTTAAAAACATTAATATCAAAATTAAATAGTATATAATTTATACATATTAATATACAATGATTGTTGGCAAAGATATAGTTATAAAATTAACCAAGTATTGTTAGATATGGGGTGAGTCGGCCATGCCCCCACCCCCAAAAAAATTAAAAACTTACAGCATATATAAATATAAATTTATGCCCTTTTTTCTTTTATTAAAACCTGTGATGAATAATATGTATAAAATGAAAATATATATATATACACACACACACACACACACACACACACACACACACACACACACACACACACACACACACATCCTATAAATGTATATTGGAACCTCTCTTTTCCTCTAATCTTGAATGTCCCCTTTGACCTGCATAATGAAAATTATAAGAAAACAAGATACAAAAGAGAGTGAAATGAAGAAAAGAAAGAGACGAGGGAAGTTTTGTTTGGGTGGACTAGGGTTTTCTTGGTGCCCTAGATCCAAGGGAGGGAAACGATTTAATCCAAGGGCTCCCATTTCACCCTCCCACCTACCCTTGACTAGTTGACCACTTGACTTGCTAGGTTCCCTTATTGATTTTATGGGTTTAATTAAAGTAGTTGTAACTTTGGAATTAATATTTTTTTAGACTTATCTATTCTTATAATATAGTCTTATTATTGTTTTAGAAATTTATTCACATTTAAATAAATAACCCTCATAATTTCTAAATGTTATATTTTATTTTAATAAAGTTATAACTATTTTGATAATCTAAATATCAGGAATAAAGTAAAATGATAAAACTATAGTGCTAGGTAAGACATAGGGTTTACCTCTTCGCAATAAAAATAATGAGCATGCATTTCCAACTAGACTAAGTCATATCCATGTCAGCTTCAAATCTTTCAACATCCTAAACCTCGTTAAACCACAATAACTCTCTCTTAAAAAACAAAAACATTATTCGATAATTTTTACCCTTTATTTTTAATTGTTTTTGTGTGTTCAAATTTGGGCATCACATGTGCTATTCGATGAAATTAAAAGATGAAGGACCTCCACCCAATGTTGGTGGAGATAAAGGTGTGTGATCATGCTCTAAGACCGATGGTGTATCAATGAATTTGCATGAGACGTAGGGAGACCGTGGAGACCTAGGTGAAATAGACCATGAAGGTGATATACACCTAGATGAAGGTGAATACAGAGGTGATGTATGCCTATATGAAGGATACCGTGGAGGTGATGAAAGTATATGTGAATGATATTTCAGAGATGATGTAAACCTATGCACAAGTGAGTGTGGAGGCGATGAAAAACTATGTACAATGACCCGAGGAGGTGAAGTATTCCTAGATGAAGGAGCTATCTCGAATGAGGGACCGAGACCGATGTGGTGGAATGGCGAGTGATGAGACCATGTATGCGGTGTGTAAATAAGAGAGCTAGGAGTATGTTTTACTTTAGGTTTGATAGGTGTAGGGACCAAGAATCTCTAACTAATGTAATGAAAACCTCAAGAGGAGGTTTCAGCCATGGTGTAGATGTCGAAACATCATTGATAGAAATAAATTGCTTGTTATGAATTAATTTCGTACATAAATGGATCATGGAGATGATATCCTTTGTTGCATAGAGCTGAGATATACCTAAGAGCATGTCACCTCCTTCAACTTTTGGTGCCATAACAAAGGCATAATCATGGTGAGAGGACCAACAATGAATGGAAGTTCGACAAAACCATATGATTTTGGGATTGGATATGAGATTTGTGAAAGCGGATAATAAATATCAACAAGGAGTGCAATAGAACATATGTTGATGCACCATGATGGATCCAATAGAATAAAAAAATTGTAAGTGATCGAAGAGAATGTAGCTTGATAATCATAATCAACGAATGTAATGACCGGTGGGGATCTTTCATTATGAGCAACTAGAAAATTAAGAACCCTCGATATAGGAGGAGGCACTGCATGATATGTATGATTAGCCAAGGAATCAACCACTTTTTTCATGTTTTGGAAGAGGATTGTTGAATATTTTGAGCTTATGATTTTAATTGATGGGTGCAGAAGTCATGGGATCTGGAAGATCGATTGCAATATTATCAATCAGATCTTGAATGCGATTGCGGAGTTTGAAACAATGATCTATAGAATGTCCAGCGCATTGATGATAGTCGCATCCAAGTTTTTCATCATAATTATGACCTTTAGGATGAGATGGATATAAATTGAGCTGAGGAGGAAGTGTAATAAGTTTTCTCTCGACAAGTTGTGGTTGTAGAATGTGTGGAATGACAATCCATTTTGTGTATGTATGCTTGGGTGGCTGTGATTGAAGTTCCTTAGTATTAGAGACAACATTGACAATAATTTTTGCTTCAGTGCAATTTATCGGTTGGTTTAAAATTTGATTTGTTTTGAAATCATGTAGAAGATGAAGCTTGTTCTTGGTACTAAAGCTTGCTAATAGATGAGAGATTAGTTTTGCATAGCTTAAGAGTATGACATAGTTGATCGAATGATGGAGATGATTTCATCCAGAGGCCTAAAAAGGCCATTATGAGTTAATCAAACACCATTTGGGGAAGTTCAAGAAATATATTAAGCATCCAAAGGTGATGTCGGGGGAATCTTATAAGTTTTGGAAGTAAGTTAGGAATATTTAGTAAAGTTTTTCTCTTTCAAGGACAATTTGCTCAACAAAGAGTTTTTGAGTGTAAGGAAGAAACACTCTAACGGTGAAATTCACATTCTCTAGATGATTTTGGGAGATCTGTAAGGAGTTATGAGGGAAAAAAATAGGCACTTTGAAAGATATGTGAATCCTTTACATGTTTGTAACATCTATTTTTATCTAAGAATTAAAGCTTTCATAAATAATTTAAAGAACCCTTGACTTTATAAAGAAAATTGCATGACTAACTAAGGAAGGCTAACACCATTCTCACCTCTAGTCAAGGTTATAAGTCTAGGAATGTAACATTAAGATAGAATCTTAAAGAAATGCTTAACTAATATGAATTAAATTCAAAATCTAACTAAACATGCCTACTAAAATATTCAATTACCTAACATGGGCCTAAAAGGGTAATCAAATTGGCATGGTTGCTACTCCAATTATGGTGAAATGCCCTATCCAAATGAATAAATGGTCATTTTGGATATCCATATACTAACCCCATTGAAGGATTTAGGCAAGGATTGAGCTTGGCTATAAATAATATTTATTATATGAGATGCAAATCAAAGCATGGTGTAAAATATTAATGTAAGCGGTGCACTCTTTTTATAGTTTTTCTTTTGGGAGAAACTTATATTTTGGTGCATGTGGGACTAAAATTCCCAAATTAGATTAGAATTGTTAATCATGATTAATCTTTTCTAATCCCAATTAGTGAATTATCAAGTGATTAAGAGGTGGGAGCCTTAGTTAACCACTTAGGGTCAACTAGGAGGCCGAGATAATATTTTGAAGCTTGTTAAGACGTTGTGGAGGTGAATGGGGTGATTTTGAGTAGTCGAAGAGGGATTTGAGTCAATACTAGGGCATATTGACCAAATCAAGGGCAAAATAGGATTAATTAGCTTATAATCGCTAATTGTCTAGTTTGAAGAGGATTTTGGATTATGATCCACCGTAAAGTGGTATCCTAAATGCGAAAGGGATTAAACAATAAAAAAAGTATTGTTGATTGGCTAAAGTGGTAAGAAACATTAGAAAATTAGCAGAAATCACTAATTATAATGGAATTGGCAAGAATGAGAGTGATTTGTGTGCATTTAGCAATAAGATTGCAAAATCAGAATTTAGGTGTTTATATTTGCCCCTATTTGAAGTGAAGTAAGTGACTTTACTTCAAATATAGTAGACAACATAAGAAAGTAGATTTTTAAGAAAAATGAGTGGAATGGAGGATAGAAGAAGTCAATCGGCCATCAAAAATATGATTGAAATGGATAGAAGAAAATAGAATAAAACAAGCTCAAAACCCTAGGGTATTTAGAAGGAATAAAGATGTGAATAAACATGGTTGTTTATTGCCCCAAGTGATTTAGAAGAAAAATTAGTAGTGATAATAAATGATAAGTGATAAGAAATGATTAATGGAGAATATAGGACAAGCCTAATATTTGCATCCAACCTTTCAATAAGCAACCTATTTATATCATTTTTCCCCTAGGTCTACATCATCGACCTTTATTGAAATGAACAAAAATGTAAGATAACATGAAAAGATAAATTACTAATATTTATCCATTCTACAAGAATTCATGCAACATACATAATGCAATGCAATACAAGAAAGTAAAACAATATCTAACTCAAATATAACATACACAATGCAATGAAATACGAGAAAGTAAACCAGCTAACTTAACGAGAGAACCCCATACAATCATACACTCTAAAAAAAAAAAACAACATTTAAGACAGTTGCACTAACGCTTTTTTAATCAAGATGCGAGTTCCCAAATGTTCGCATTGTAATGAAAAGGGTTAAAAATTATGACCCAAGAAAGGATATATGTGAGGGGAATAAAGGAGGACACAAGTAGTCCCATGGAAAATATTTTGTGCACTATGACACAGTCTCTGACAACTCATTGTTGCACGGGAGTACCGACATAGTATGCAACCAAGATTTTGTTAATGGAGGTAGATCACAATGATTCAATTCGTTTGAGACCGTAACAAGTGAGAACCATAGAAAGATTATTTTGTAAGACATATTTTTATGTTTGAGGATAATGCAATTAACACAGGATTTGGTTGCGTATATGTTGTTTACTACTTTTTGATTTTTTTAAATTTTTGCAATTTTTTGGGTTCTTTAATGATTTTATCATTTTTTGATATTTTTGATTATTTAATTTTTTTATTTGTATGGAAGAAAATATTATAGAAGAGATAACGAAGTCATGAGATAACACTAAAAGTGAATGTAAGGAAAAAATATTCCTCGAGTAGTAGAAAAGGATGTCAGAAGCAAAACATGCTCCAACGTACCAAAATGGGTACAAAAATAATTATTTATTAAAAATAATCATTGACCGAGTGTTAAAATAATTTTAGAAGAAATACGATGGTTTCAGGGCACTTCAAGGGTGAGAAACACGTCGTGGGAGGAAAAGGAGCTCACGCGGGAGAAAAGGAGCTCATGCACAACTGGTAAAAGAAATGCAAGGGCACCTAAGTGCTCGTGCATGATGTAAAGGTTCCCTGGGCACTGTGTATGATTGTTGAGAAAATAACATATTTCTCTAAGGTGAATTTACAGAAATTATTTGTGTGTTGGAGCAAGGGAATTTTGATGGTGAGGAAGTATAGCAGAATAAACGTGTGCTAGAACACTTTGAATTCAAGACTTAGCCGCTTTGTGGATAAAGGCTATGTTGGGAGATAGCGTGTTGAGCACAAAAAGACCTGAAAAATTGTGGTCCATGCAATAGTATTTTAGAACAAGCAACAAACTGAGCGCCATGCATAGTTTAAGCTAATAATAGGATTTCTACTCATAGTTAACTATAGGAAGTCTATTCTTAAATCACTTGCATGTTGTGCATCCTTTTGTAAAGGAACATGATTATTATTACCATGTGACCTATTTTGAGAAGTTCATGGGTGGTGAAGGGGAACTCCCCACCCATATATATATGTATTGATTTGCATGGTTTAGAGGTGTGTGTGTGTGTCAAATTATAGATTTATGTTGTTGATTTTGTCACGCGCATGACTCATGGAGATACTTATGTAATGTAAAAAGCTTCTGTGTTTTAAAGTATTTCATACAATGGTTCATATTGGATGGATAATAGTGTTGAACATGACTGAATCTAGTTCATTCATGGTAAATCTTGTTATAGTAATTGTTTATTTCATCTTATATATATTCTAAGAACTAGATCTGGTTTATGCACTGTGTGTTGTTTACTATTGGTAATGAATCTTAATACCTACATGCACCATCATACTAACATTTTGTATAAGAAACTCTAAATATATACCTGGTGCCTTTGCATGCTTTAGGTGAGTGCTCAGCTTAGGCTGAGTGATGTGCTAGCATGCCTAGGTTATTCATAGTAAATTCTAGGTTGCATCATTGGTTACATTGTCGAGACCTCTTTTTTATATTTTCTCAGGATGTTGCGTGATGAAGATGTATTGGTTGACCTTGGAAAGTGTTGAGGAGTGGATAATAGATCTGGAAGAAGAGTACACTCAAATATTCAACACTGGATTTGAGTTTGACACACATATGTGGGTGGCATGAATATATATGATCGCATATATGAGAGATTCTTTCCTATCTTCCCAATAGATCTATACAAATGTCTGGTTGCTTATGCATCTAAAAGGAATTGAGGTTTCACACACTTTTCTAGATGAAAGAATAATTTTAGTCCCTCTATGATGCTGATTTGATTTGGATGTGTGTTGTGGATACTTGGTTCCATGGTGTTATGAATAGATATATTTTGGAGTACTCAATTTCCACTTACTTTTGTCCGTAGGTAGCTGAGTTCTAATTTTTATATTATCCTAGGGAAGCCTATCTGGAAGGCATTCCACTAGTGATCAAAATCTTGATGGTAACCCTAATTTGGAAGAGAAGCCGATGGCTAGCTAAACCTCACCACACGTGGGGGTAGGAGAAGGTGTGGTGAAGGATGACATACCTAGCGGTAGAGAGGAAACAAGAAGAAAGGTGGATTAAGTCCAATGAGGTATGTGAGAGGGATTTAGAGAAGAAATGTGAGATTACAGAATGGATGGCATTAAGGAGAGAGATGGCTTGTGAAGGATTTAGAGCTCACGTAGAGGACGTAGAGCTAGAGCATCTGGAACTCCCCCATTTGGGAAATCATGATAGGGAACCCTCATCAACCTCTTATGAGAGTGCACCAATAGAGATAACTTGGGCCGTAGGCATGCATCTGAATCTACCTAACAACCTAGCCCTTGCGCTTGGTTTTCTAGTTTCTAGTACAACTAGTAGTCAACAAGCTAGTTTGGGAAGTATAGTAGCATGAGATAGAGTTAACTTCTCAGAAAGTTCAGAATTGAATCAAATAGCAAGTACATTTATGGTAGGACAGAAATATTCCCTATTATTTGGAGGACTGGTTGGAGGAACCTTTTCAAGGTGCGTCATTGGCATAGAACAAAAGCACGTAGAAATTTGGACTCACATCGAGGAGTAGCACAACTTCATAGACTGTAGGAATTAAGTTTAGCACCACTGTTGGGACATAGGGAAGTGTATCCTTTGGTTCAATTCCCGTTGGTGGAGAATTAGGAGGAACAAGTGGCTCGGGATCTCGCGGATCTACCGGATCTGGATGGGGCGGAGGTAATACATGAGGTTCTAGAGCTGGTGGGCATGGTCCTCACCATCCCTAAAATATTTACATGGAGATGTCACTTCGTCTCCCTAAGTATAGGGGAATAAAAGATGTTGATGAGAATGTGCATATATGTGAGATACTATGGCATATGAAAGGAATTATAGATTCTAAGTGTAAGGCCAGTCAGTTTGTAACTACATTGTAGGGACACGTGCATAGTTGGTATAAAAAGTTTGACCTTGATCAGACTTGTGTGGATTATACAATGTTACAGGATGCTTTCATTAAATAATTTTATATCAATGAGTGTGAGAAGAAAAGTATAAGCGCGCTAAAGGATATCAAGCATGGCACTATTGACAGTTTTCGGGAATATGATGCTCATTTCAAAACAATCTTGTCTAAAATATCATATGATATCCATGCAAGTTAGCATGCACAGTGGTTTGTTAGAGGCCTAATTACACCTTTTACGAGGGAACCCTCACATAAGACATATATAGACCTACATGAGGAACTTGACGTAGCTTTGTGGGCTGAGGTAGTCGGGAGCATAGATGTTGCAGTAAGCTCAATCTTGGAATCTCAGATTGTAGCAATGGAAAAGAAGCTGGAGAAACTATCAGCCAATACAACACATGAGACATGCAGTGGGATTTGGTTCATAGATTGGGAAGTAGAGGGGCATACTAAGGATAGTTTTCCTCTTAGATCAGTGCACTCCTTGTTACTAGAATGTGATATATGTCATTTAGACCATGATGTAATATTTTTTCCATTATTTCAATGCGTGATAAGGAAGAAAGTGTCCTACTACTATAAAATTTTCAAGTCCATGAATCACAATAATAAAGATTACAAAGCTGATTGATCAAATCCATGATGTCATTGATATTGGTTTATGAGAGATGGGAGTTTTGAATAGCTGTAAGGATAAAATTGAGCAACATGATCAAGATCATAATCAAGGGCGCTATGATAAAAATGAAGAGAAATTTGAGGGAGACCATGGTAGAGGTCGAGGATACTATGGTGGATTCAGAGGATGAGGCTACGGTAGTGGATGAGGTGAGTTCCCTCGTGGAACATGTTATACATGTGGATCATCTCATCATTAAAGGATCGAGTTCCCTCGAACATTACTTGTTTTTTGTTTGGAAAGAATCATAACTATGAAGAGTATCTGGACTTATATGAACATATGAGTAAAAATCACAAACAAGAGAACAAGGGTGCATGGATAGTTAGAATACAATGGGCTGTGGATAACCAATGGATGCCAAATTTAGCATTGGATCCTGAGGTAGTACCTATGAAGATTACTACACGTGATGAGGCTACACGCGCGGAGAAATGTTGCAATAGAATCCTACCATCACTAAGGAGGAGGTTTACATAAAAATATCTAGACCCTACACATCAAAAGGAGGTTTATCAAGAAACTATGGAGGTGCTTAGCAATCTGCAGGTGAAATATAATTTTTAAAGGAACAGCTTAGGGAAGTTGGAATAGAAGAAGGCGGTTGAGACTTTCTAGTCGAATGTTGATGATCGAAGGAAGTATTCAAGATGTTGTGTTAGGAGAACATTATTCCAGTACTAGGGAGTTGGTTGAAAGGAAACACTCCACGTCTTGGTATTAAAATGATGGTAGATCCTTCATGCTAATCTCCCTCCCCATAGCTTGGATGATTATAAGGAGATCACTCTGAATAATGTTGTGGATGGATGGATTTTGAGCAATATTTTGATTGACACGGTTGTGAAAGTGAATGTGTTTACCTTAGATGCATGGGTTTAGATGGGTAGACCTCCATTGCAACCATCTTCCAATGTGTTGTATATGGAAAATCAGACTAAGACTATGCCAATTAGAGTATTGAAGTATGCATCTATTACTATGCGAGGGGACCAAGTTCGTTGGGGACTTTGAGGTCTTAGTGCTTGCGAGAAGCGGACAACTTCCTAGTTCTACTTGGGTGCCCTTGGTGTTATGCCAATAATGATGATCTATAGTTCCATAAGGGATATATTAGTTTTGATAACAAGGAAGAATGAGTTATTATCCTTTTGATAGATAGGAAATCTGCACCTTATGTTGAGCCCTTACATGAAGAATACTTGAATAGAATTTATGTGCACACCATTCAAGACCCATAAGTGCTTGAGCGAAATAAGGAGGGAATTCTCCGGTGGGATGATGCACAATCCATTAGTGATACTAAAAGTATTTCCTATGAAAATTAAAAACCTTTGTTAGTGTAAAATTACAGCACCCCTGGACGCTGATCAGATTTCTAGGTTGATCACTCTTGCATCCAGTGTAATTGCACAACATGGAAACCTCTCTCCAAGTGTGGGACTTGGAAACTGAGAGAGGAATCTCCAGATTAGAGGTTGGTTCCTCAAACTCCTCTGATTTAGATCTATATTTTGCAAAACTACAGAGGTTTAGATCCTAATCCTATTCTAACTTGCAAGGAGACAGGGGTAGAAGTGCAAAAATTGAAACTAACTAAAGATGGTGATGCACCAAAAGGAGTGGTGAAACATATTAGTCATGCAAATAGACACAGACCAAGGTTCACAACATAAAAACATACACAGACTGATAATGTATAATTTAGCATCTGAAATCAAGCAAATAATACAAACAGAGGATTGAAACCCATTCACAGAGCTTGCATTATCAATTTAATATCAAAATACGCATTACACCCTCAGAGAGGTAAAGAAAACTGTTACAATCCTTGGAGAGGTCTGATACTTCATCAATCCCTTGAAGAAGGTGAAAGAAGAAGTCTGCTATGCCCAAAAATGTTCCTCTTTTTGAAATGAGCCCAAAACTGGCTTTTAAAATGCAAGGGTCGAACCCAGGGAACAGGAGACGTACAAAGGCATGGGAGCCCATTCTTTCTTGACTGCAGGTGTATTAAAACAGCATGGAGGACCTTACAAACCCATACCCTGTCATTTTGACCGGATTACAGGAGAATGCGACCCATTCTGCATTAACTCTGGTCGCTGGAATGTCATTTCCGGCCATGAATACGCGTCAGAGCCGTTTCTCAATTTTTCTCCCTCCAGACTGCTCCAAAACGCAAGATTGACCCTAGAATCGTGTAGATAATTTCACCAGCTTTCCGTTGATATAAAGAACGTGCAAATCTGAGCTCTGGATCAAAAGTTATGGCGATCTGAAGATCTAGGGCAAAAAGCAGTAAAGCGTGTTTTGAAACCTTTCCCACGCTCTGCCACCTGGACGACACGTGGCACGTGCTGATTGGATGAGCAATTCTCTCTCCTCCATCTTTCGTGGGCTTTCATTTTGAAATTCGCTTGTGGGGCCCTTAACTGGACACGTGGCGCTATTTCATTGGTTCGGGCTGACTCTTTTAAAACTTGCCCTTTGACCTTTTTGACCCTTTTTCCCTGAGACACGTGGCGGCTTCTGATTGGTTCTCGGCCCTGCCGGATTTTTCACGTACTTCGCCTCCATTTGTCCCGGATGTCCCATTTGATTTTGGGCCCTTTGTGCTCATTTCGGCCGATTCGGCCGGTTCGGGCATTTTTGGCCCACTTGTCCCACTTGCCGGATTGACTTAACTCTTTTCTGCCGGTTCGGCGGTTTACGCCTTTTTGGCCTCGATTGTCCCATTTGCATCTGGTGTTTTGAACTCTTTCGCCCGGTTCGGCCGGTTCGCGCCTTTTCGGCCCGCTTGTCCCATTTGCCTTCGGACTGTTTTGACCTCTTTCGCCCGGTTCGGCCGGTTCGCGCCTTTTCGGCCCGCTTGTCCCGAACTGTCCCTCTCAGCAGTTAGTCGATTTTCTCTCGGTCGAACCGGCATTTCGCGCCCACCGCGTACTTTCGTCCCATTTGTCCCATTTTCTTTTGGACTGCCTGTGCTCATTTCGGCCGAACCGGCCGGTTCGGGCCTTTTTGTCCCAAACGTCCCGAGCAACACTTAGCCAATTTTTCTTCCTCTTTCGGCCGGATCGGCTTTTTGCCTTTCTGCAACTTTTTTGCATTTTCTCAGAGCTTGCTCCCTGTTTCTTCAGCTAGGGGAGTTAGAAAAATACCTGAAGGGACCCTAGAAACCTGATTTTGCTCTGAATCAATCAATTTGCTTGGGATTTGAATCTTCTGATGCATGTTATCAAAATTTACCCTAGGGGGTGAATTTTGGATAACAATTTGGCGACTCAGCGGGATCATCTGCCTGCTAGATGGAAAGACCAGTTGCCTGAAGCAATCCATTGGGCATGGAGTCATCAAATATTCTGTTAGAATCCAAACTGACTCAGAATGTGCAAGGGGAAGATGGAATGTGACCTGATGAAAGCAAAGACATGCTAAACATCTCCATGGACAGCAAGCTGTGCCAAGGCACTTAGGGAAAACAAAACTAACCTACAGCAAAACAATGTGCACAAGCACTTGGAGGAAAGAAAATCTAATCTAATATCTACAGGTGTAGTGAACCTCCCTCTAGAAGCAACGCTTGAGATAGATTCCATTTACTGGAATCTGCAGTTCTTCACCATCCAATGAGGCCAATTGGAAAGCATTGTTGCTCTTGCACTTTGTGACCATGTATGGGCCACTCCAAATGGCATCAAATTTTGAATGCCTTCCTGGTTTTGCTCTGTCCACATCCCATTTCAGCACTAGATCTCCTACTTGAAAAGATCTGTCTTTGGCCTTCCTATCAAAGGTCTTTTTGATCAAAGCTTGATCCTTTTCCATTGCTTGGGATGCCTGATCTCTGATCTCTTGCAGCTCCATCAACTCTGCATACCTCACCTCCATGGGCTCAAACTCTAGCAACTCCAGCTGTTTCATGAGTTCCAACGTTGGCAACTCAAGTGACATGGGCAAGATTGCCTCTCTTCCGTAGACAAGCCTAAATGGAGAGTTACCCGTGGATCTTTTGGGAGTTATCCTATCAGCCCATAAGGCTGATTTCAGTTTGGTATGCCAAGCCCTCTGATTCTCATCAAGAGTCCTCCTAATGATCCTCAGCAAGTTTTTGTTTGTAGACTCGGCCTGGCCATTACCTTGAGGGTAATAGTTTGATGAAGTGCTCAGGTAAATCCCGTTCTTGACAGCCCACTCAGTCACTTTAGATCCGATGAATGCCAATGCATTATCAGAGACTATTGTAGCAGGTACACCAAATCTGGTAGTTATCCCTTCGTAAAAGTCCAAGATGCTAGACTCATTCGCCTCTTTGAGTGCCACTGCTTCTGTCCATCTGGTGAAGTAGTCATGTGGGTCTCAAAATCCATTTGTACCCTTGGCTCGGTGGGATTGATGACTCAATGAAGTCCAAACCCCCTTTGCATGAATGGCTGATCTACTGTAATTGGATGCAATGGAAGGGCAGCGAGTCTCTCTTTTCCTGTGAAGAATGCACAATTCTTACACCTCTTGATCCATGCATAGCAATCACTGAAGATTTTAGGCCAATAATAACCAGCCTTCATGATTTTCAGAGCTGTCACTCTTGGTGCAAAATGGCCACCAGCTGGTCCATCATGAAACTCTTTTAATACCCCTTGGATCTGACCTGTGTTAATGCATCTCAGCAGCACTCCATTCACGTCCTTCTTGAACAAAACTCCATCAATGATGGCATATGGAATTGCCTGCAATCTGAAATGTCTCCTCTTTGCTTTGCTCATTTCTGGAGGGCACAAGCCCGTCTGTAGGAAATGTATCATATTCTGAGTCCAACAGGGAGTGGACACATCATCATTTTCCTGTTTTTGATCATCTTGTAATAGCAGGACAGCGTCTTCTTCATCTTCTGGGTTATCTGGTTGTTTGGAAGCGAGCTGCTCACACAAACCTTTGCCTCTTATCAGCTTGGTGATCTTGATCTCAATGTCATACTCCATGACACGGGTGATCCAACCTGCCCTTTTCTCATTCAAATCCTTGTTGAGGAGGAAATCCTTAACCCCAGCATGTGAGACTAGCAACTGTATCTTGTTGTTTGAGACTAAATGCTTGAATTTCTTCAAGCTTCTGATTACTGCAAGCACATGCTTTTCAATAAAAGAGTACCTCATTTCGCATGATCACCTAGGCTGGGGTGAAGAAGGCAATCGGCTGCTCATCATTATCTTTGTTCTGCGCTATACCGAGAATGGCGCGAAATAGTGTCATCACCTCCAAATGCATAGAGGATGAAATCCTTGGAAAAGTCTGGGTTGATGAGAGTGGGTGCCTGGGAGATGGCTTCTTTGATTGCTTCAAAAATCTCCTTGCCTTCTGCCGTCCATTTGAAAGCCATGCTTTTTCTTAACATTTTAGTGATGGGCTTCACAAGGGCTACAAAATTTGGGACAAACCTCCGAACAAAGTTTATCCTTCCCAGGAAACTCTGAAGGGCCTTCTTGTGGCTTGGCAATGGTAGAGCTCTTATGGCTTCGACCCTCTCTAGATCAATTGCTAATCCCTCCTTGGAGACAATATGGCCAAGGAGCTTCCCTTCATGTGTAAGAAAGATGCACTTCTTAGGATTCAAAGACACACCGAATTTTCTACACCTCTGAAACACTTGCCTGAGGTGAAAGAGATGGTCTGCAGCATTCTTTGAGAAGACAGTAATATCATCTAAGTATATCAGCACTATCTTGTTGATCAAGCCTTTGAATGCCATATCCATAGCTCATTTGGAATGTTGCTCAGCGTCGATGCAGTCAAATGGAATCTTCTTGTAAGCATATGTGCCCCATTTGGTTGTGAAGGCTGTCTTGAACTGGTCTTCCCCTTTACCATAATCTAATTGAAGCACGAGTAACCATCAAGTAGTGAAAACCTTTCTGAACCAGCTACGACCTGCAATATTTGCTCCATGGAAGGGAGTGGATAATGGTCCTTGAGAGAGGCTCTATTCAAATCTCTGAAGTCAACACACAGCCTGATCTCTCCACTCTTCTTTCTGACTGGAACTAAGTTGGCAACCCAACTAGAATGCTTGATTGGGAATATGATTCTTGACTCAATCAGCTTGTCCAGTTCTTTCCTCATGAGAGGCTCCATGTGTGGATTGACTGGTCTCTGTTTCTGCCTGATAGGCTTAGTATTTGGGTCCAATTCAATGGTATGCTGAGCTAAGTTGGGATTGAAACCTTTCAAGTCTTCATAGCTCCAAGAAAACACGTCAGGGAATTCTTGACATAGCTGTATGAACTCATACCTTTCTTGTTCAGTTGTCATCTTTCCAATTTGCAATTGCTTGTTCTCTTCTACCAAGATGGATACCGAATCTTCTCTTTTGACCTGAATGTTTGCTTTCTCTTTTCTAAACTGATCATTGGGATTAAAAATGGACTCCAAAGTGATAAGTCCCTTGGGCAGCTTGTCAGTTCTCAGCTGTATCACCTGGTCACCATATTGCTGTTCCAACTTCTCTTGATTCTTAGCTGAGAACTCAGCTTCTTCTTGCAAGAAGTGGATGATTTGCTGGTCATTCTCAAATACTTGCCAACTGACATCGTTATCCGGCACTGAAGGCCTCACAATCACGTGGATGTTTGGCTGTACCTTTTCTTGTTGAATGTTTTCTACAATGTCAAAGGCTGCCCCTACTGCTGCAAGCCTGTCAGCAGCTTGATTCTCTTTCCTAGGGATGGATTTGATGCCAAAGCCCTCAAAATCTTCCATGAGGTCCCATACCCTGTTCTTGTAGCACCTGAGTAGATCATTTTTGGCGGCATGCTGTCCCTTGACCTGATTTACAATCAGCTCACTGTCCCCAAAAACTTGCAAGTTCTTTATTTTTCTCTTTATTGCCCAATGCATCCCCTGCACCAAGGCTTCATATTCAGCAGTGTTATTGGAGCATGCAAATTGAAATCTAAAAGCTGAATAATACTTTACTCCTTGCGGTGAAATAAGCATGGCTCCACCTCTGCGCCTTGTCTACTCCTTGATCCATCAAAAATAGTTGCCATACCTCATTGTCATCTTTGTGGTTTGGCTTGATGATGCTAGGAATAGGTTTACTTTCTTCGTGTATACAATAGACTCCTAGCTCGGATTCTTCTATTTCTTGATAGGGATCAAAAGCATGCACTTTGCTTGCCCATTCATCAAGAGTCAAATCTGGAATACTTCCAACCTTAGTGTCGGCTTCATCAGTGCCAAGGTGATCTTCTTGATCAAATGCTGAGCAATTGGTATTAATATGACTTGGAGTATAGGGCTCAATGTGGAAGTCTGCAATAGGTTCTGACCTAATTGTGGCCTTAGTCCCATATCTCGTTCTGAATAGCATGTGAGACCAATCAGCGGACAAATATCCCCCAATCTTGGCTGTGAAATCTCTTGACAAGCAAAGGGCAAAGAGTGGTGGAAGGTCTATGACTGATATATCTTGTAAGACAACAACATTTGGACATGCATGCAAGGTAAGACTCAAATTTCTAATCACTCCAACTGTTGCTATTGCTGTCCCATCCAGCTGCACTACTCCCTTAGATGTTATTTCATACTGGAGCCCTAACTGATCAGCTATCTGTTTAGGCATAACTGAGCTACTTGCCCCGGAATCTATCATGCAATTATGCACTAGCTGATTTCCAATGATTAACGAAACATAGAAAGGGGGAGGCTTCAACATTCTACCTTGTTGTGCTCCATGATTTCCTTGAGGGTGGGCAGCATTTGTGAGTACCTTCTCCTGCAATTGGACTCTTGATTCGAAGTTGGCCAATCCTTTATGGCAGCTGCAGCAGATTTCTTTGGCCTCGGGATGGATAGGATTCCCACATAGATATATTGACGCGTTTTTCTTCTTCATCCGATCAATGATATCGAATGGTGATGAAGGATCTCTCTGCATCCCTTAGTACGCACATTTGCTCCTTGTATGTGGGAAGCAAGCAACTTGGTGGCATTTGAGTTGGCCTAGGGGCTGTTCTTGGATCGCCCTTGTGCATTTGAAACCGGGTTTTGCTTACCAATCATTTGTGGAGCTGTGGAAGGTTGTGGATCGGGTGGGCTAACGGCATTATTCTTCACCCAAATTTCTCCTTTTTGACCTTGTGTGGCAAGCAACACCTTGAGAAACTACGATTCATGCCACGAAATCCTCCGCTTGCCAATTTACCAATGTGGTGTCATTTGGGGCGGGTGTTCTTTGTTGGAATGTTTCTTGTTGTTGGCTGTTTTCTTGACTACTCTCACCCTCCACACCAACACTTGTTACCATTAAAGCTTGGGTCAAAGCACCATTGAAGCACATGGATTGATTATGAGGCTCATTACATGGAAAACACCAATCATACTCGGGCGGTGTTGTTTTGTCTTTGGTACTAATGCCTTAGAGGCGAGATATGGCATTTGGATTATAGGTCCGGAATGGTTTATTGGCAAGAGGCCTTGTTTGATTCATATTTGCAGCTAGATTGGGTGGCCTTTGAGGCTGATATGGCTGCCTATTAGGTTGAGCTTGAGGCTGATACGAAGGTCTAAAACCTTGAGTTTGCTGTCTCTTAAGTGTGACCAGCTCATTACCTAAATTTTGCAATTGCTTCATGACCTCTTGAAGCTCATTTCGGCACTTGGAGATGAAGTGGAAGCTTCATTTGAACTCTGATTCCTAGGAGTGGGAATAGGAGCTAAGACAGGTGCTTGACTAGTACTTGGGCTCTCTAAACTTGGATATAATGGCATTGGAGGCCTAGGAGCTAGCTTGCCAGCTTGAATCAGACAATTTTCAGCTCTAATGGCAATACTATAAGCAGCAGGGATAGTTGTGCCTCCCATAGATTGAATCAACATAGAAATATCAGAATTTAAAGCTTTAAGGTAATATAGAAAAGCACCTTCTGCTGTTGGCCTGACTGCTACTGGAATCCTATCCCAAGACCTTTGAAATCTGAAGTTGAAGTCAGTTAGCTGCTCATTGGAAGCTCTCTTGATAGTTGTCAGCTGTTCCAAAAGAGACAAGTTGTCTCCCTTCTCTCCAAATTGATTGTGAAGTGCAATACACAGCTGATTCCAGTTTGTGATAGAGCCAGCTTCAAGGCTCCTAAACCATTGCAATGCTTTTCCCTTGAATGAGGATGCCAGCAATTTGACAGCTACTTGCATTTCATTAATCTCATGGATTGCACAAATGTTAGCAATGTCTTTGACATGATCACCAGGAGTGGTCTGGTTTTCTCCAGTGAAGTATGGAATGTTCTTCAATGCTACTACTGGGATTGGATTTTGTGCATTGAGAGCAAGTGGGCTGCTGCCTGTGAAGTTGACATAGGGGTTCACTGGTTGCGCCATTCTGATTGGTCTTAAAACCCTTGTATATTGAAAGAAAGGCCTGTCAGGTGGAGGAGTTGAGAGAGTTCTGTTTGGTGGAGATGGAGACCTTTGAATCCTTCTTCCTCTTTGCCTTCTTCTTGGAGATAATTGCAGGTATTCAAACAGCACCTCCTCTTCTCCAACTCTTGACCTTGTGATTCTTCTCATAAGCTTTTAGGCCTCTTGCTGAAATTCTATTGATTCTTCCCCTTGGAGTCGCCAGATATGCAAATAATAGCTCTTTTCAAGCAAGAAACTTGCAGCAGATGCACATCAACTTTGCTGCAATAAAATTGAGACCTCTGGTCCCACCGGGCGTGCCAAAACTGTTAGTGCAAAATTACAGCACCCCTGGACGCTGATCAGATTTCTAGGTTGATCACTCTTGCATCCAGTGTAATTGCACAACATGGAAACCTCTCTCCAAGTGTGGGACTTGGAAACTGAGAGAGGAATCTCCAGATTAGAGGCTGGTTCCTCAAACTCCTCTGATTTAGATCTATATTTTGCAAAACTACAGAGGTTTAGATCCTAATCCTATTCTAACTTGCAAGGAGACAGGGGGTAGAAGTGCAAAAATTGAAACTAACTAAAGATGGTGATGCACCAAAAGGAGTGGTGAAACATATTAGTCATGCAAATAGACACAGACCAAGGTTCACAACATAAAAACATACACAGACTGATAATGTATAATTTAGCATCTGAAATCAAGCAAATAATACAAACAGAGGATTGAAACCCATTCACAGAGCTTGCATTATCAATTTAATATCAAAATATGCATTACACCCTCAGAGAGGTAAAGAAAACTGTTACAATCCTTGGAGAGGTCTGATACTTCATCAATCCCTTGAAGAAGGTGAAAGAAGAAGTCTGCTATGCCCAAAAATGTTCCTCTTTTGAAATGAGCCCAAAACTGGCTTTTAAAATGCAAGGGTCGAACCCAGGGAACAGGAGACGTACAAGGGCATGGGAGCCCATTCTTTCTTGACTACAGGTGTATTAAAATAGCATGGAGGACCTTACAAACCCATACCCTATCATTTTGACTGGATTACAGGAGAATGCGACCCATTCTGCATTAACTCTGGTCGCTGGAATGTCATTTCCGGCCATGAATATGCGTCAGAGCCGTTTCTCAATTTTCTCCCTCCAGACTGCTCCAAAATGCAAGATTGACCCCGGAATCGTGTAGAGAATTTCACCAGCTTTCCGTTGATATAAAGAACGTGCAAATCTGAGCTCTGGATCAAAAGTTATGGCGATCTGAAGATCTAGGGCACAAAACAGGCGAAAGCATGTTTTGAAACCTTTCCCGTGCTCTGCCACCTGGACGACACGTGGCACGTGCTGATTGGATGAGCAATTCTCTCTCCTCTGTCTTTCGCAGGCTTTCATTTTGAAATTCGCTTGTGGGGCCCTTAACTGGACACGTGGTGCTATTTCATTGGTTCGGGCTGACTCTTTTAAAACTTGCCCTTTGACCTTTTTGACCCTTTTTCCCTGAGACACGTGGCGGCTTCTGATTGGTTCTCGGCCCTGCCGGCTTTTTCGCGTACTTCGCCTCCATTTGTCCCGGATGTCCCATTTGATTTTGGGCCCTTTGTGCTCATTTCGGCCGATTCGGCCGGTTCGGGCATTTTTGGCCCGCTTGTCCCACTTTGCTTCGGACTGACTTGACTGTTTTCGGCCGGTTCGGCCGGTTCGCGCCTTTTTGGCCCGATTGTCCCATTTGCGTCCGGACTGTTTTGACCTCTTTCGCCGGTTCGGCCGGTTCGCGCCTTTTCGGCCCGCTTGTCCCATTTGCGTCAGACTGTTTTGACCTCTTTCGCCCGGTTCGGCCGGTTCGCGCCTTTTCGGCCCGCTTGTCCCGAACTGTCCCTCTCAGCAGTTAGTCGATTTTCTCTCGGTCGAACCGGCATTTCGCACCCGCCGCGTACTTTCATCCCATTTGTCCCATTTTCTTTTGGACTGCCTGTGCTCATTTCGGCCGAACCGGCCGGTTCGGGCCTTTTTGTCCCAAACGTCCCGAGCAACACTTAGCCAATTTTTCTTCCTCTTTCGGCGGATCGGCTTTTTTTGCCTTTCTGCAACTTTTTTGCATTTTCTCAGAGCTTGCTCCTGTTTCTTCGGCCGGGGAGTTAGAAAAATATCTAAAGGGAGCCTAGAAACTTGATTTTGCTCTGAATCAATCAATTTGCTTGGGATTTGAATCTTCTGATGCATGTTATCAAAATTTACCCTAGGGGGGTGAATTTTGGATAACAGGCACATGGAAATTATGAGATGGTTGGGTCTAAGGTAAGAAGCGTAAGCTGCGTGCATAAGCAAGCCACGTTGTGTCAAGTTCTTAGGCAACAAAACAATACCTTGGTATACTAACGAAGGAAACCTTGAGTTATTCCTGCAAGCCATGGAAGTGCAATGGAAGGATCAAGTGGATAGAAGTAATATGTTAGTGTATACCCTACATGGGACAACAACATCTTTGGTGGATTGTTCATTGGGATAATATTATATAATGAAGAGAAGTGAGAATTTATTTATCATCCTAGTTTCCTAGAAGTAATGCACCTACTCAAATATGTGAATATCATGCTAGTAATCTTGTTCAGAACACATTCGGTGGTGTGAGAGACTCTAGACAGAGGGGTAGGAAGATTTACCACCTTTATTATGGGTGCAAAAACTTTATTTCACCTTGCAAGGCAACGTGTGCACTTGGTATGTTTATGCGGAGCTGCATAGAGACTAGAAATTTGAGAGAATTGATTTTAGGAATGATCTAGAATTTTGACTACTTCTCCACTAAACCTTCGGTGAAAGAGGAATTACAGGTTATGAAGCGATTGACCATGGGAGATAGTGAAAAGGCTAAAGAACTCATTCAAGAGTTATTTGGTGAGTCAAATCTAGAAGCATGTTTTGACAAAGTAGATGAGACACATGAAAAATTGCTTGAGCATGCTTGCTAGAGAAGGAATTTGAAAGAAGGTCTATATGGTGGATGATGAAGAAGTGGAAAAGTTGAACATAGAATGAGGTCTTATAAAATATGGATGAGAAGGTCCGCACCTACCATAAAATTATAAAGATGAAGAAAGTGAACATTAACACGGATCTTGAGCCGAAGGAGGCCATAATTGGAGATTAATAGTTTGACTTTGAAGTGGATAAGATAATTGAGTTGATATGCAATTTCCAGGACTTGTTTTCTTAGGGCTACCATGAGTTGAAAGGAGTCCATGAATATTTAGACGATATGAAAATTAAGTTAAAGGAAGGTGTGCTCTGGTTAGGAAGAGACCTTACACGATGAACCCTAACTCCGCACCTAAAAGTTAAAGAAGAAATTAAAAAGATGTTGAAATCTGCCATTATTGAGCCCATAGAGGAATTGGAGTTGGTTATTCCTATGGTGATCAACATAAAGTAAGTTGTAAGAATCAAGATTTGTGTGAACTACAGGGAGATGAATGTTGCATGTGTGATTGATCATTTCCCTACACAATTCACCAAGGAAATATTGAAAGGCATTGTAGGGTGCAAAATTTACTCTTTTTACAGATGAATTCTCTAGGTATCATCAAGTAAGAATTGTTAAGGAGGATCACGAGAAGAAAAATTTCAACATTGAATGGGGAAGTTTTTCATACACAATGATGCCCTTTGGATTGAAGAACATGCCTGCAGTATTTTCATGCATTGTGGTTCAAGAATTCTAGGATTTTATTCACAAATTCTTGTAGGTTTACCTGGATGATTGGATTATGTATGGGATTATCAAGGATCATTGTGGCAATTTACGGTTAATGTTTGAGAGGTGCAGATAGTTAAACATATCTTTAAATATCAAGAAGTGCATATTTACTACACCTTTTGGAACTCTGCTAGGGCATATCATCTGCAAGGAGGGTTTGTTAGTAGATCCAAATAAGATTGTAATCATTTTAGGCTTGGAGGAATCCAAAATTCAAAGTGATGTACACAAATTCATGGGCCACACAAGGTATTAAAAAAATTATCAAAGGATATACTAAGATTTTTCATGCCCTTGGAGGAGTTATTAAAAGGTAAAGGGAAATTCTATTGGGGATAAGCTGCAATAGTGTGCATTTGAAGCGCTAAAGGAGAGGCTTACTATGGCACCTATTTTACATTTTCCTTCATGGAATCTACCCTTTCATGTACATGTGGATACCTCTGGCATGGCCATTGGCACAGTTCTATCTCAACCTAAAGAAGGTATTGTAGATCATCCTATCTCGCTTTACTAGTAGAAAGTGACTCTATAGAACATAATTATATAACTATAGAGTGCAAGGATTTTTCAATGATTTACACGATACATAAGTTCAGAAAGTAATTTCTAGAAACACCTTTTGTGTTCTATAAAGATCACATGGCATTGAAATACTTGGTAAATAAGCCCATTTTACAAGGGCACATATGCCGATGGGTTCTATTATTCCAAGAATTTGACTTTATAGTTGTGGTAAAACTAGGGAAAAGCGATTCGCCCATACCACTTATTGAGGATTTAATCAAGAGAGAACACACAGAGTATTAAAGATACAATGTCAGATGCACAATTATATAGGTTGAATAGTGTGCCCTCGGCGTTAGAGGATATTGTTGTATTTTTATGCACGGTGTATGGAGTCTGCGCAGAATGAAGGCTTTGGAAAAGAAGAAGCTTGCAATTTACGCCACACCTTTCATGTTGATCAGTGGTAGCTTATACAAACTAGGCCAAGATGAAGTATTACGCTGGTGTATACTAGAGCATGAGCACACGACATTCATGGAGGAGGTTCATGGTGGCATTACAAGTGGACACTATGCAGGTGATACCACTAAGTGCAAGATTCTACTAGGTAGTTTATGGTGGGAAACCTTGTACAAGGATTGTAAGGAGTATTGTAAGACATGTGATCATTGTCAACGCCTTGGAAAACCTTGGGCAGAGAGATGAAATTCCTTTGAGGCCTATTACTAGAGCAGAGCCTTTTGAGAAATGGGAAATTAAATTTGTGGGTCCTATTTCCCCATCTCGCACGTAGAATTAGATCGCGCTATATCATCACTTGTACAGATTATCTTACAAGGTGGGTAGAAGTAGCACCTACAAAGGATTATACAACAACTACAACAACAAGGTTCTTGTGGGAAAATATTCTTACCAGGTATGGATGTCCTTTGAGTTTGACAAGTGATAGGGGCACTCATTTCCTAAATGTGATAATCAGGATATTATTGGATGAATTTATGGTTACACACCATAAGACAACACCTTATCACCCTCAGAAAAATGGGACTGATGAGGCTTTCAATAAGATATTGAGCCAAACTTTAACAAAAATTTGTGATGTTGGAAGGAAATATTGGGATGATAAAGTTTCTGTTGTGCTTTGGGCATATAGAAAAACCTACAAAAGGTTGAATAAGGAAACACCCTTTCATTTGGTGTATGGTGCAATAGTAGTTCTTGCCATGGAATTCATGTCACCTTTTTTGTGTATTGTGTGTGTGGGAGGTCTAGCTGATGGGAAAGCATTGGAAGAGAGAATTGACAAGTTGATATAGCTAGATGAGAGGCATACCATTACACGATGGAGTCAGAAGCAATAAAAATCTAGGAAAAAGGCATGGCACGATATGCACATCAAGGAAAAGAAGCTTGAGGTTAGGAAGATGGTACTTCTTTATGATTTGAAGTTTATGCACACCCAGAAAGCTAAAGGTGCATTAGCTGGGACCTGTATGTTATGAATCATATTCTTGACTCAGGCTCTTGCCACTTAGAGGCACTTGATGGAACAAGGTTACCTGGTTACTTCAATAGGAGTAGGTGAAAGGAATGATAACCAGATCATACCAAGCCAAGAACACAGATGCTAATCAAACACCACGATCAATAAGATGAAAGCAATTCGCCAGAATAACTTTACATAAAATATTTGTAAACAAATGAGTAGCAATATCATATATTATTATGGAACTCAATAAAATACATTGAGAATGGGCCTTGCTTAAATAGGCAAGGAATAACAATCTAAGAACTAGTCAAGGTCGTAGATCAAGCCATAAATCAAGGAAATAACTAGTCATCAAAGAACTAGTCAAGACCATAGATCAAGGAAAGAACTATACCTAACAACTAGATAATATCTCCTAATATCTAAATAAGATAAAAGAAATATCCACACACATAAGTGGGTGAGGATAAATACAATAAAGGTAAATAAAGTACCTAGGTGAACATGAGCTAAGGTAAATACCTACTCTAACAATATGTTGAAGCCCTATTATAAATAAGCCTCCTTGGTGTTTGAAATAAGGCAGTATTTCCATTTAGATTATATTTCCCTCATTGTATTTTTCCTTAATGTGTTTCCTTCTTTGTTCTTATGCCTTTTCAATTTAGTTCATTGTTTTGTGTAATAAGTGCACTTGAGCACCAAAAGCTGATTACAATATGAAGTGTTTTTATGCGTAGAGGATTGCACATAACCTTAGTGTGGAGTGGTTGTCATTAAAACATGGGTATGCATAAGGAAAAACTTGTGCGGCTGAATTCTCTTGTTAAAAAGTGCGAGATAGTGTGGAAATGTTTTGCTAGAAAGAAAATTACTCCTAAAGAAGACCATAGTTGGAAAAAAAATGAATGCATAATGTAACTTGAGGTAAGCTATGGCCATAAAAACTACTTAGAGGAAGGAACAATGGTGAGGTACTTGATGCATGGAAGCCCTGCAAAAGGAGGTCTATAGCCAAAAGGTAGAAAGGCACACTAGAAGGTTATACTGTGGCGTGCAAGTGTATTGCGTGGAAATTTGGTGGAAATTTGGTAAATGGTCAATTAATGAGAGGATCAGTGATAGGTGGAGGAGGAATAAATGCGATAAATTTTTCCAAACCTATATAAGGATGTGATGCGGGTTCACTTTTACCTTTGCGATCACAAGTATTTGAGCGAGCTAATTGCGAATGAGTTGAGCAAGATGTGTTGAGGTGTAGAGAGCTATGAAATCAGGTGAGGAGAGTAGGTTTGTGCATGAAATTTTCTTGTGTCCCCATTGGAGAAGGGTTTGAGAGAAGAAAAGGCATGCGAGAGAGGAGGAATAGGGCACGGTGGTTTGAGAAGAGGCTAGGGAACATGATTTTGAGCTAGTGCATGCGATTTCAAGCTAGGGAACATGATTCGAGCTAGGGCATGGGAGTTTGCTCGATAGAAGTAAAAGGTGCATTCTTGTCTTACCATGACACTAAGGAGAGCACGGAGCTGGAAAAAGGGGAAGACGAAGGTAAAGCGAGGTAGAGATCAAGGATGCCCTCGAAAGAAAGTTTTCAGAAATTTAGTACCCATAAGACGTAATCATGGGACGTGATTGGGATTCTCACGTTCATAGGAGAAAGGTAAGTGACTACAATCATTGCACAACTGATAACAAGGAAGAGTTAGACGCGTTGTTAAGAAAAAGATAAAAAATTACACAGTCGATGACATGCCTATCTATGATGATGATGGAGAGAAATTGTTGAAAAAGGTAGGGTTATTGCAGCCATATGAAATCCCTTACTTTGGAAAACCTTAGAAACTATATCAATGACTTATGAATAGAGTCCAAGATGGTTTATTTTATTTTACTAGGTGGGGGATGAGGATCACCACACCCTTAATTATGAGCTTGACAGGTTTGAAGGGAATAGGGACAAATATTACTAATGACTTATCTAATAAAGAATCTATTTTGGCCACCCAAAAGGACCTAGGTTACTACTAAAATGGTTCACGTGGAATGGATATTTACAAGTTAAGGAAGTACCATGTTGTGCAAGTGGCCACACACTTACTCACAAAGTTGAATGATCGGGGAGAGGTGGTGAAGTGAACACCATGTGGATACACATTACCAAGAAGATTTCATTGGGAGAAATCTACAACTTGGTAGGATACATAATAGATACCATCATTGAAGAAGCACGTAAAGGTGAGAATATAAGCTTTGGTGCCATTTTTCTATCTCTTGTTTTTGTTGAAATTTGAGTGTTCGATGGGCTAAAGAACAAGATTTGCGAGTATCCCTGTAGAGAATAAGTCTCTAGTAGAGAGGTTTGAGAAGTTCTTATGAGAAGGATCTATGAGTGGCCCATTCAAGAAAAGGGAAAAGATGTCATATGACAGACTTTGCATGGCCTTTGAGGAGGAATGGAGAATTCCTAAAGATCTACCATCAGTAGTTGGGAAGTTGGTGCAATTTTCTATGTACCAACACTTCGCATTACATGATTTGCAATGAAGGATGGGACATGGAGTCCATGGTGTAAACTCCCTTACGACTTCACAATGTGATTCTTCTAGGTGACAGTTCACATGTTTTCCGATTTGTGAAGGTTAATCTATAATTCAAAAAAGGTAGAATGTGACTACCATACCTTGAGAAAGACTTACACATACCTAGGTAAGTCTTCTTATATTGAGAGGTTCATATTAGATGATATAACCATGAGGCCTATCAATTTGACCATTGGTGACATTGAGGCCATGCTAATTTATATCTAGCTTAAGCCCAGGATGGAAAATGGTAAGAATGTTGAAAATGAATTTATCTTTGTCGGAGCCCGCCAAAGGGGAAACATACGGTTGGTAGCTGGTGGTTGAAAAACCCACTTCACCATTAGAAGAAGAAGAAGATGAAAAGGAGGAAATTGGTGATTTATTGCACAAGGGATGGAGACAAACCTCGGACACAAAGGAAAGTGAGTGTGAGATTAATCCCCCTTGATAACAACAAAATGAGGAAGACTTAGAAAGCAGATGCGTTAGAATTATATGCAGACCTAATAAATGAGGAACACTAATTGAAAAGGGTGTTCAGAAGGAAAAGGAATCAGAGCACATGGCCATCAAAACCTCCATGTAGATCACCTCAGATCTCCCCTCGAAACAAGTACCTGAGAAGAAGAGGAGGATAAAGTTAAAGCTCAAAGAGGATGAAGAGGATGACTTTGGTGAAAGCGCACGGGAACCCTAGTGTAGCTTGAAAATATAGAGGACCTTCATGACGAGGAAATGAAAGATGATGAAGAGGGGTTCAAGGAGATAGAAGAGGATATGGATGAGCCATATGGTGTGCCTCACTCCACACAGGAAGGTGAAGGACCCACTTTGAGATTCTAGTCCCCAAGTTCCCCCACGGGCAAGAAGACAAAGAAAGGAAAGGTATGTGAGGGCTATGTGACTCTCTGCTATGGGGTACATAGAGGAATCTAATAATATCATTTGCGTAAGGTTCCATAACATGGTAGAGCCAAAGGATTTATATGGATGGGAGTTAATGGACCCAGAAAAGGCCAATGCATGAACTAAAAAGTAGTATCTGGTCCATGCAGACACACATGGATGAACAAAATTTTGATGTGTGCGAGGATTCATGTGTCTCATGCCGGGTAAATAAGAAACCATAGATTAGGCACATGACTATCAAGCCTCTTGTAATGTCTAATGAGAAGGTAAGAAATTCCTTAGTCAAGGTATCTGTTGAAGTGGCGCGGAGGAACATTGATAAGGAATCCACCATTTGAGCACTACTTGAAGATAAAAAGGATAAGACTCTAGAGATAAAGCACTTGAAATAAGAGAAGGAATGAGAAGAGGAAAATAATGAGGCCTTTGTTAACATGGTTGAGTAACTTGGTGATCATTTCCTTTAGGTAAGGCCTCATTTGGAGTCTAAAGTTCCTCATAAATTTTCCTCTACAATGCATTATTTTTACACTCTGGTGGATTGGGTTTTGAATGAAGATCCCATTGTTATAGCCACACCAAAATATCATGTAGAAGAAACAACAAGAGAAAGGGCTACCATTTTTAGAAAAATTTCAAGTTTTGAGGCCTTGCTCCAAACATTGAAAGATGAGCTGAAGAAAACAAATCAAGATTTGAACATGTGTGAAACGCTGGACACCGTAATAAGAATCGAGACTATAGTAGAGGATAAAAAAGTGTTTAAGGTAATGAAGAATGAAACACTTGGGTGCACAGAGAGGTTAGCCATAGTAAAAAAAAAAGCACAAGGACCTTACAACATCCCAAGATTCACACAAAGATAGGATCAATGAAATTGGGAAAATTATAGCACATAAAATGGACTCCATGGATGGAATGGTCTCAAGTATGGCACATGTTGTCCAAGTACTGCAAAAGGAAAAGGAAAATATCACTTAGGATGAAATAGACGCCATAATGACAGAGACATTTTGGAAAAGACAGGAGTGTGATAAGTGACCGACGGACCTTGGAGGCTAAACTCAAAAATGAATATCCAGAGTTAGTCCTGCTTGAGGAAGAGGGTATTGTAGAGTAAAATTCATTCTTTTGTACAATTCTTCATTCATTCTTTCATTCCTTATTCTTTATTATTGGAGACATAAGAAGGAATTCACATTGCTGCGGAAAAAATGTACTTTAGTGTGGGGTAATGTTGAGAAGATAACATATTTCTCTAAGGTGAAGGCACATAAAGGATGTGCACACTGGAGAAAGGAACTTTTAAGCGAATGGAAGAATAGTAGAATAAGCGTGCGCTAGAAAAATTTGAATTCAAGACTTAGCCATTTTGTGGATAAGGTATATTCTAGGAGTGTTGGTTTTTAAAACAACACTTTATAGTAATCAACATTCAGGGGAAAACAAGTCCCTCCTCTTTATGGGAGAGGTTCCCTTATTGAAAGTAAATAATGAAGCTTATATACAAATATACAACTTTTATATTTATGAGGACTTCTGATACTTTGAAATGTTTCATACCAACATAGATTATCAATACTTAAGAGTGGAAGAACAAAGAAACTAAAAGGAAGAACACAAAAATAATTTTAGGTAATATAGATAGCAGAATATAACCTTATACGTACTTAGCAAAAGGAACACATAATAGAATCATTCACATTGGCAACATCTGATATTATTCCACAGACACAAAGTTCTAGAAATCATATCACAAGAACACAAAGTTTCTTAACATGAAAGATTGATGATTCATAAATTTCAAATAAGAACAGAAAGGACAATGAATAAGAATGAGATATAAGGGAAAATATTCTGTATTGATTTAATTTCAATTCTAATACATTTCAAAAGTATCGGAGTTAAACCCCTAATAATGGCATGAAGAGCCCATTAAATAGCTTACAAAGACAGTTACATTTAGTTCCAACTTCTTTTAATCTAAATATTAAAGACTACTTAACAAATACATTAATAGGCTATTTTTAATCAAGTATTAAATAATATATTTTAAAACCCCAAAATAAAAGAAGTGACTTAGGACTCAGGAGTAGAAACATCCGAAGGAGGTTTAGAGGGACCAACTGTCTTAAGAATCGATGTCTAAATCTTTTCAATGCTTCAGCTATCTCCATACACTTTGGGATGGTAGTGTTGGAAGTGGCATGAGTCCACATGACAAGAAACATCTTCATATCCTTCTCAAAATCTATGCTTTATAGAAAATATTTGTTTTCCTCGGTGATAGCTAATTGGAGAGAGAATACATCTTTCATCTTCTCTTTAGACATTGAATCTTCTTTGAAAAGATCCTCCTTGATGAAGGTGTTGAACTGAGGCTTGATCTCTTGAATAGAAAACTAATTATCTATGGCTTCATTCGGATCTGAAAATGAATATCTTGGAAGGAAGACAAAACACAAATCTTGAAAGCTTCCCCTTTCTGCCACATATTTTTGGTTTTCCCTTTGCTTCCTCCAAAACCTTTATCTTCCAATCAATCTTGAAAACCCAAGATTTTAATAAATCATTATTGGCTTCATCAAATACTTTTCTTGCCAATAAAATCTTCTCATCTATCTGGCTCATTAAACGAAGATCTTAAATATATTCACACTAGAGCTTTAGTTTTTTTCCAAGCCACCGATTTTTGTGGTGAATTTCAGTTGTAACTTGGACACCTTCTCGTATGACTTGAAGGCCTCTTCAATAAAGTTCAATCCAACCACTATCATATCATCAACAACCAATTCAATGGCATTTACATAGGTAGTATATTTGTGAATATATTTAATGGTATGGACTTCATCTTTGTTGAGAACTATGGGAGGTGGAAGAGCATTTAGTGGGGCAAAATCAAAGACATTATCCTTTTAATAGGGATTTTATAAAATTTGAAAGAACTTTGTTATGTTCTTCCAATTGCTCCATAGTTTGTTTACCCTTCTCCACTCATTCAATGACTCTAGTCATAGTTTCTCTGAGGTTATGAACCTCACTTTCATGTGTAGACTCCCAAGTGGGATTCTTGTAAGCTCTAGATCGGAAACAAAATATCTTTCTCCTCCTTATCCACCTTAGGCTCTACAATCTCCATGAACTAATGACCCTTTGAATATGACACCAGCCTTGAGGTGGTATTTTCTTTCTTCAGGAGGAGGAGGAGGAGGAGGATTAGTACGAGAGAAGGTAGACACAACATAAAAATTGGGAACTACAACTTGAGAAGAAGACTTTCTTTTCTTGTTATCAATGAAAGGTTGAACCCAAGCAAAGGAAGAGGAAGAGATAGAAGGAGAAATAGATTTGAGTGCAAGTGAACTCATTGCACTCAATGTCTGCACTACTGATGTCTCCAGTGGGGAAGTTGGCACATTTTAAGAAAGATCCTTAGAAGAAGTATCCATAAAACCTAGAGGTTCATTCATTTGACCTTCATTTTCTATCTCAAGTGATAATGTGGGGTTTCTTCTTCTTCTTCTTTCATCTCTTCATTGTCATCCTCACTCAAAACAACAATATTTTTGACCCTAAAGGGACCTCTCGGCTTGCTCAAAAGAACTTCTTCTTAAACCTCTCTTGTTTGATGGCTTTACCTTTCTTCAGGTATACCTTTGTCATGGAGGATGGTGTAGATTGTTCATGCACCTCAATATTGGGCATAGGTTCTTACTTCTAGGAGAAGAAGTTTCTGTGAAGAAGACTGGCTTTGTTCATCCTGAAGACTTACATCTTCCTATCAAACTAGAGTTTGGTTCTCACAATAACAAGATTTATTACTTCCTTCAAATCATCTCTCTCTTTTACAAACTAATCAATGGTTTCCATAGGAGTGTGTTTAATAGACCTCTCATACTCAATAGATTGCAAGTACTCATCATCATCCTTGAGTCCATCAGGTACTTTATTTATGTTGAAGTCTATGATTTTTTGAAGAGAAAGTCTACCAAAGTACCTTCTCTCGGCTTCAAAATCATCTCGTGCAATAAGCCCAAATGTTCAAAGTGTCAGCAAGGTGATAGAAGACCATCCTAAAATTCTTAGCAATGCATCCTTTGGTATCAAAGCAAGTTCTAGGTTTGAAGTGATGGATAGTGAGGGGAACAATGGTTCTATTAATTTTCGGGCATCCAAGGCTTTTTGGCATGTATAATTTCCTAAGGGGATAGGAAAATGAATGCCAGTAATCTTCTTATCTCTGTAGGTTTGGTGGAGCTTATCCAATTGCTTGAAAATCTCAACAAGATCCATTTTATCATTATAGAACATAGGAAGCTTTAGAGGTAGACCTTCAAAAATATCCTGTCTGATATATGATAATTTTCTGAATTGAGTGTAGAAGCTTCCATAGTCAGATATCAAAGTATTTTCTTCCTTAGAAAATCTCCGAGCAGTATTTCCTTCCAAGAGCCTCACAATGTACATGGTGAATGTGTCATTAACTCTCCTGAAATTATGATTGCTGACTTTGAGGGTTAACTGAGGGCAATATTCATATATGGGGGCATCTTTCTTATCTTTAATGAAAGTGAGACCAATCTATTTCTTGGATTCCAAAATAGTGTACATAAGGTAGGATGACATGTAGAATGTTTGGGTTTTGTGAACATTTACCAATTGCTCTTTGTTAGGTTTTCACAAATAATATCACTCCAATTCAAATTTGTTTTCCCTCACAAATGATGTTGATATAGGGACACATCCAAAAATGAAATTCATTTATAGAGGGAATTCCCATGATTCTAGCCAAAAGAGTGATGATGTCTAAAAGATCTTCGTTGAAATCAACCCTGAAAAATGATTTCGAAAGTCTAGATGCTCCCTTCTTAGGGTTCTTCAACAAAGATTTAGCTACCCTAGCCTTATATCTCTCACTATCTTGGTCAAATAGTGTTTTTCTTGAGAAAGGGTGAGGGTATTGGAACCTTCCGCCATTGAGATGCGAAGGGAAATAAAATAGCTTAGAATCTAATTGTGCAATTACTTCACCATGTACATTAATAAATTCTTTGGATTCCTCATTAAAACAAGCCCCAAAAGTGAGCATATATCAACACACTGAATAGAGATAGGAAAACACATACAAATGAAATCCCACTTTTTTATCATTTGAGCGATGGGAGTAGGGTTATCACATCCAAGTCTGCTCCAAAAATCATCAAGGTCTAGATGTCGAGCTTCATTGTCACCGATGTTAGGCATAGAGGTTTCCAATGAGGAGAGGTGTTCGTGCCCTTGATACTGCATCTTCATCATAACAAGAGGTAGAGAGAAGATAAAATTTAATGGAGTATATCACAGTCTCAAAATAATCCCTGTAAGAGAAAATATAGAAGCATAGATGCGGGAAATAACTTGATTTACACAAAGTGTGAATGAATGGGAATGAGCGAGAAAGTGTGAAAATGAATGAACAGTTACCTCTCTTTAAATAGCCATGAGTTGGAATGAATGGAGAGATAAAATCATGAATGCATAATAAATGGACCTCACACCGACTCAAAAATCCAAAAAGTGGAAAAAAATGAAAAACTAGCCTAGACGGTCCATGGGACATTGGGACACAAGGGATGCACAAAGTTGAAATACCCAATCCAAGAGGAGTGTGGAAAATGCGGGTACAATGAGCATAGATGGTCCATGGGACACTAGGACATGTGGGATGTGTGGAGCCAATTCATGGGAAGATGTGGAAAAAGTGGGTGCGGAGAGCACAGGTGGTCCATGGGACATGGGGACATGGGACATTGGGACATGAGGATGCACAAACCAAAAAATTGATGAGTAGAGTAATGCGGTGAAAGAGAAAAATTAGTGAACAAGAGGTCCGAGTGTACGGGACACATGTAACAAAAATATTGACTCACCTGATAAGAAGAGTAGTGGGAGAAAGTGAAAATCGGTGAACTAGAGGCCCAACGAAACTTGGGCACACAAGGGACAAAAATATCCACCTTAGCTGCAAAACACTAAAAATGACTCCAAAGAATGAAATTTTCTAACTTTTTGAATTTATCTCTTTACTAGAACCCTTCAAAGGACACTGACTCAAAATTTTGGAAATTTGTCTTTGAAAAAGGAGGGAATTTTAGGGTGACAATATTGGCTCTTTCTAGGGATGACTTGACTAGGAGAGAAGAATGAGGCAAGATCAAGAACTACAAGGAAAACTCTAGGAAAGTATACTAGTGCCTTATCCATTGGGAAAATAAAGTCAAAGGAAAAAAAAAAACACAAAAGACAACAACATAAAAGGGAAAAGAACAGGGACACAAGGGAAAGACCAAAATAGGACACTGTACACAATATACAAAAGGAATTGCCTAATCACCTAGGACTTGAACAACTTCAAATACTACCCACTGTAAGGAAGTGGAAGAGAAGATCCATCCATGTAATCCAGATAAAAAGAATTCTCTCAGCAAAGTGTCTTATCTTGAAAGGACCAAGCCAAAGAGAATCAAACTTACCATGGCTTCCATGAGGCTCATGCCTTTTGTCCCATAGTAGAACAATGTCTCCCACTTGAAAATCCCTTGGTCTGCTCTTTTTGTCAAATAAATCCTTCACCTTTTGTTGATGAGCAGAGATTCTATCAAAAACCTGCTTTCTATCTTCATCCAACTTCTGGAGATACATGATCCTCTTATCCAAAGAATTGATGAAACTAGAATCCTCAATAGCCTTCATCAAGTGCAAGGTTGGAAATTCAATTGTTACTGGTAGCTGAGCTTCAACACCATATACTACTTGAAATGGAGACATCCCAATGGCTCTTTTAGGTGTAATCCTATCTACCTCAGAGGGCATCATAGAGCTTCTTATGCCAATTCCTTTGAGATTCATCTACCATCTTTCGAATGATGACTACTAAATTCTTGTTGGTTGATTCTACTTGTCCATTCCCTTGGGGGTAATAATCTGAAGAATGAGAAAGGGAAATTCCATACCCATAGCAGAAATCCATCAACTCAAAAGAAGATAAATTAGAAGCATTATCAGTTACAATTTTATTTGGTATTCCAAATCTTACCAAGATGTTCTCTTTGATAAAATTACACACTACTTCTGAGGTAGTACTTTTGACTGGAATAGCTTCTACCCATTTTGTGAAGTAATCTATAGTAGTCAGCACATGAGTGTGTCCAGCACTGGAATGTGGGTTGAGAGTTCCAATAAAATCCAATCCCCATTGTTGAAAAGGTTCTTCAATGATTACTGGTTTGAGTGGTAAAGCAGCCAATTTTGCCTTCCAACAAAAGTTTGACAGCTTCACACTTTCCTACCCACTTTGATGCATCCTAGAACAATGTCGAACAATAGTACCTAAACGAAAAGAATTTCATGAGGAAGTAATAACAAAGGAGAAATTCACACCATAGGCTTGATCATGAAAAGATGCAAATAACTTCCTCTATTGCTCTTTATCCACACATTTAAGGAATCTTCCATCAATGCCTCATTTAAACAAAGCATTTTCCCACAACACATACTGTGTAGATCTCAACTTAATAACTCTCTTTTCCTTGGCACTTAAGTGAGATGGAAATTCTCCATAAGTAAGAAAATGTGCAATATCAGTGTACCATTCATTTGTTGAACTAAGAAAGAGAACAAAAGGAACATCAGCCTCCTCCATGGACAATTCCTCATCAGCTCCTTCAACAATGAGTTCACATAAGCCTTTACCCTGGACTAGATTTTTTGGCTTGATATCAAGGTCATATTCTTGAACCTTTACCACCTAATTTCATTACTTAGTTCCAAAATCTTGTTGTGTAAGAATAGACTTAATATTTTATATAGGTACAAATACAACAGAGTGAGAATTAAGGATATAAAAATGAAACTGCTTGATATCTTTGACTACTACAAAAGCATGTTTCTCCATCAAAGTATACTTTAGTTCATGAGATTTTAGAACATAGCTCATGAATGAAATTGGAAGTTCATGATTCTCAAAGTATTTCTGAGTTATTATAATAGCCAAAGTACTCAAGAGTAGCATAACAATAGATAATGAAATCTTTGCTGAAATCATGACATGCTAGGATGGGAGTTTTAGCAATAGCTTTCTTGATACCTTCAAAAGATTCTTTTCCTTCAGGATTCCAAAAAGGTTTCTTCCCTTTCATCATTTGAGAAATGCTCATAGTCAGTTCTGCAAAATCTGGAATGAATCTCCTCAAGAAATTTATCTTACCAAAGAAAGAGTGAACACCCTTTTTGCTTGTGGGAAGAGGAATCTATTGAATTTCCTAAACTCTTTTTGGATCTATCTTGATTCCTTATTTGGAGACAATATGTCCCAATAGCTTTCCTTCAGTAACAAAAATATAAACTTCTTAGGATTAAGAGATACTCCATGTTCTCTACATTTTTGAAGGATTGTTTCAAGATGTTGAAAGTGATATGCCCTTGTTTTGGAGAAAATAGTCAAATCATCAAGGTATACAACAATGCATTTTCCCTTGAGACTACCAAAAGCTAAGTCCATTTCCCTTTGGAAAGTGGCACCAACATTGATAAGACCAAATGGCATCCTCTTGTAGGAAAAGGTGCCCCAAGGAGTAGTAAAAGTAGTCTTGTGCTGATCTGGGGTACTAACTTCCACCTGATTATATCCAGAGAATCCATCTAGCATGGACAACATCTCAGAGCCTATGATAACCTGCAAAAACTTGATCCATCATGGGGAGAGGGTAGTTTTCTTTTAGAGAGGCCTGATTTAAATTCCTGAAATCCACACAAATACAAATCTCACCATTATTCTTTCTTACTGGCACAATGTTGGCAATCCATGTTGAATGATGTATAGGAAAATGATCTTTTCTTTGAGTAATTTTTAATCTCTTAGTAAATTGTATCAACGATCTTGGGATTGTATTGTCTTTGCTTCTGTTTGAAAGGTTTAATCCCTAGTTTCAAAGGAATATAGTGTTGCATCTCTTTTGGATGAAAGGATTTGAGATCATCATAAGAATAAGCAAGGATGTCAGCATACCTTTTCAATAGATTCATTGCTTGCTTCTTTTCTTCTTGAGTGCAACATTTCCCAATATTTACCATCTTGGGTTCATCATTACTTCCAATATTGACCTTATCATACTCAACAAATTGATGAGCCCCTTGAGAAGCCTTAGATTTGATGTACCTATCATGCTTATCAAACAGATCCTCTAAACTCACCAACCCTTTGGGTATCTTGTTACCTTTTAATTTGATATAGCCATCCTAATCCATTTCTTCCTTAATATCATCTTCATTAGGGGGCACATATTCTCTAGGAAGAGTCTCACTTCCTTCAAAATATAATTGATTGAAGTTATCCTTAAGCTCCAAGAAAGAGAGCAAGTGTTGATCATCATTGAAAACTTGCCAGTTGCTTGCATTATCCAACACACTAGGCCTATGAATCATTTCAATGGTAAATTTTTCTTGAGAAAAATATGGATGAGGAATCAAAAAAGATCCTGAGATAGCCAGAGAATCAGCTCTAGTATTTTTTTCTTGGGACAACTTCAATTGAAAAAGCATCGAAAAATTCAATAGAATCCCAAACAAGATTTCTATAATGTTTCAATCTCTTGTTTTTGACTTGGAAAATATCCCTGACCTATTTCACAATTAACTCTACATCACCATGAGCACAAATATTCTTTACTCCCATTTCTTTTCCACGTTCAATCCGAGGATGAGAGCCTCATATTCAGTTGTGTTGTTTGTATTTTCAAAATAAAGCTTAAATGAAAATGGATGAATCTTCTCTTCTGGAGAGATTAACACCACGCCAGCTCCAAAACCAGATGAAGAGAAACTTCCATCAAACTCCAAGGTCCAAATACCATTAGGATTATGAATTACTCCCTTAGGAATTTTGCCTCATCTTCTGACATGATCATATAGTTACCATGCCCTATATCTTCATAGAGTATTTGTGCTTTTGGGTCATCGAGTCTTTTGTACAATGTACTCAATTCTACCTTTCTAGCGAAAAAATTTCATTTTTCCATTGATCGGAGATTAAGGCATGCGACCATTCCATTTAGATTTCACCTCCCACTTCTCTACAAATATTTCTACTTAGTAACATACCATATGAGGGAGGAATGTCAACTACTAAAATAGTGGCTTTGACCCTTTTCTCTGGAAAAGAAGCGAAAGCCACTTGTGCATCTTTGATTCTTCCAACCAATGGTACTTCTCTACTTTCCATGGAATAGCAGGAACCAAATGTACATGTTAAAGTTAGGCCCAAAGCATGAGCTACTTTTGTAGGCATCACATTGTCTGATGCTCTGAGTCAATAACACAATTACTAAGTTTGTGGCCAGCTATGAGAAGCATTACATAGAATGGTTCAATTTTATCATTAGATGAAGAGACTATAGCCATGAGACTTTGTAGAGATGAGGGAGAGGGAGTGGGTAACAGACCTTTAGAAGTATTGGGTGAAGTTTTGGATTTGGAATTGATGAATTTCACTACTTTGGAAAAAGCATTTGGGTGAGTTTGGTAAAATTATACCTCTGAGATTTGAATTTTCATCTTCTTAATGTGGTCGATGATATCAAAATATCCGGAGGTGGATGGGGCATCATTACTAGGAATGAGGGGAAATTTGGGCTTATCAGGTTTAGGAGTTGAAGGAAAAGGAGTTCTAGAAGTGGAGGTAGAAGGAGAAGAATTAGCATTACTCACATTTTGTGTGGAGGTAGTGGGAATAGGGGCTCCTCTTCTTTGCAACAAATTTGGAATAGTTATAGGAACTTCTTTAGATTTTTAGAAGGATGTACCACTTTTCCTTCCTATTACATTTTTTCCAAGTCATACAACATATGACTCACTATTCATATCTGCCACTACTTCATTGTATTCATCTTCATCATCCATACCTTTAGTAGTGAGGAAATGAACTTGAGACTCACCAAGCTCTTCTTGTTCTTCATTAACTTCTTCCTCAGGCTCTTCATAGTCTTCATTCTCCTCTCCATCATTAGGTTCTTGAAATTCACAAGTTGCATTGACTAGAACCTTGATGGGTGGACCTTCAATAGCCAATCTAGTCTGAGAAGAGGGAAAATGATTCCTAGGCTGAAAATTCTTCCTTGGGATATCTTGGTAAGGAGCATGTTGAGCCAATTGCTTCTTGATAGCAATAAGGTCATTTTCCAACTTCGCACTAACTGATCAGAATTAGCTCCTAAAGAAGAAGATGCTTTAGGCTTGGAGGGATCTTTTTTAACTTACCAGACATGATTAGATCATCCTCAACACTGATATCTAATCATTGATCATCCTCCAGAGTTGGAAGATTATCCCTCCTTAATGCATAACTTACTTTAGGAAACTAAGCATTGAGGAAAAAACACTTATGTATTTGATCTACAAGATGAGTGGTTTGTGGAATTTTGTGAATCAACTTGTTGAATTTTTCCACAAAATCCCTCATGGGATCATATGGCTCCTTCTTAATATGAGAAATTTGGGCCAAGAGGGCATGCACATCTTTAGTAGGTTTAAAACATTGCTCAAACTAAGTTTTCATGGTAGTCCAACTAGTAATTGAACCAACTAGAAGGTGATAAAACCAGTCAATGAAATTATCTTGCAATGTTTCTATAAAGAGCTGACAGACACATCCTCATGTTCAACCCCAAGGATCCCACATGCCACAATGAAAGTTGCAATATGTTCATCTGGGTGTACCTTTCCATCACCTCAAAATTTAGGAAAAATTTTCCTATTTCCTCTGGGTAATTCATGTAATGGTTGAGGAAGAGCAAGAGGTCCAACATGTTGTCCCACGAAATGGTGCTACCATCCTTGGAAAGATTGACTGAAGGGGAATTGTAACTCCTGCAAGTACTAAAGCATAAAGGTTAGGGATTTCTTGATCTTGAGAATCTTGGGTTTAGAGACTTTGTCTTTATTAGGAGGTGTTCTTGCAGACTCGAGTTCTTCTATTCTTTCTTGCCAAGGAAAGAGAGAAACCTGGTGTTCTAGTGTTTGAAAATGGAAATCTTCAACACCTAGGGATTTTTGACCACATGTATATCTTTGACTAGCCAATTTGTAAAGTCAGTCTTGAATTTATTTGAAAGGGATACATTAAAATGAATTCCCCAATAGAGTCACCAAAAATTGTTGGTTTTTAAAATAGTACTTTATAGTAATCAATAGTTAGGGGACAACAAGTCCCTCCTCTTTATGGGAGAGGTTCCCTTATTGAAAGTAAACAACAAAGCTTATATACAAATATACAACTTTTATATTGATGAGGAATTCTGATACTTTGAAATGTTTCATACCAACATAGATTATCAATACTTAAGAGTGGAAGAACAAAGAAACGAAAGGGAAGAACACAACAATACTTTCAAGTAATATAGATAGCATAATATAACCTTATACGTACTTAGAAAAAGGAACACATAATAGAATCATTCACATTGGCAATATCTGATATTATTCATAGACACAAAGTTCTAGAAATCATATCACAAGAATGCAAAGTTTCTTAATATGAAAGATTGATGATTCATAAATTTCAAATGAGAATAGAAAGGACAATGAATAAGAATGAGATATAAGGAAAATATATTGATTTACTTTCAATTCTAATACATTTCAAAAGTATCAGGTCCCATCCCCTAACAATGGCATGAAGAGCCCATTAAATAGCTTACAAAGATAGTTACATTGGTTCCAACTTCTTTTAATCTAAATATTAAAGACTACTTAACAAATACATTAATAGAATGTCTTTAATCAAGTATTACATCATGGGTTTTAAAACCCCAAAATAAAATAAGTGACTTAGGACTCAGGAGCAAAAACATCCAAAGGAGGTTTAGAGGGACCAACTATCTTAAGAATCCGATGTCTAAATATTTTCAATGCTTCAGCTATCTCCATGCACTTTGGGATGGTAGTGTTGGAAGTGGCATGAGTCCACATGCCAAGAACACTTCTCCATATCCTTCTCAAACTTTGTGTTTCTAGAAACTCTTTGTTTTCCTCGATGATAGCTGATTGGAGAGAGAAGACATCTTTCATCTTCTCTTTAGACATTGAATCTTCTTTGAAAAGATCTTCCTTGATGAAGGTGTTAAACTAAGCCTTGATCTCTTGAATAGAAAAATAATTACCTGTGGCTTCATTCTAGATCTAAAAATGAATATCTTGGAAGGTAGACAAAACAAAAATCTTGAAAGCTTCCCCTTTTTGCCACATATTTTTAGTTCTCCCACTGCTTCCTCCAAAACCTTGATCTTCCAATCAATACTGAAAACCCAAGATTTTGATAGATTATTCTTGGCTTCATCAAATACTTTGCTTGCCAATAAAATATTCTCATCTATCTGGCTCATTAAACGAAGATCTTGAATACATTCACACTATAGCTTTAGTTCTTTCTCCAAGCCACTGAGTGTTGTGGTGAATTTCAACTGTAATTTGGATACCTTATCATATGACTTGAAGGCATCCTCAATGAAGTTCAATCCAGCCACTATCATATCATCAACCAATGCTTCAATGAAATTTCCATATGGAGTATATTTGTGAATATCTTTAATGTTATGGACTTCATCTTTGTTGAGAACTATGGGAGGTGGAAGAACATCTAGTTGGGTCGGATCTAAGACCTTATCCTTTGCAAATAGGGATTTTATAAAATTTGAAAGAAATTTGTTATGTTTTCCAATTGCTCCATAGTTTATTTACCCTTCTCCACTCACTCAATGAATTTGGTCATAGTTTCTCTTAGGTTATGAACCTCACTTTCAGGTGTAGACTCCTTAAGTGGGATTCTTGTAAGCTCCAGATCAAAAAGAAAAAGACATTTCTCCTCCTTATCCACCTTAGGATCTATAATCTCCATGAACTACTGACCATATGAATCTAACACCATCCTTGAGGTGGTATTTTCTTTCTTTTCTAGAGAGGAGGAGGAGTAATCGAGAGCAAGGCGGCCACAACATCAAAATTGGGAACTACAACTTGAGAAGAAGACTTTCTTTTCTTATTATCAATGAAAGGTTGAACCCAAACAAAGGAAGAGGAAGAGATAAAGGACCAATAGATCTGAGTGCAAGTTAACTCATTACACTCAATGTCTACACTACTGATGTCTCTAGTGGGGAAGTTGGCACATTTTAGAAAGATCCTTAGAAGAAGTATCCATCAAACCTAGAGGTTCAGTCATTTGACCTTCATTTTCTATCTCAGTAGTAATGACATGGGTTTCTTCTTCTTCTTTCATCTCTTCATTATCATCCTCACTCAAAAAAAAATATTTTTTGACCCTACAGGGACCTTTGGCTGCTCCAAAATAACTTCTTCTTCAACCTACTCTTGTTTGATGGCTTTACCTTTCTTTAGGTATACCTTTGTTGAGGAGGATGGAGTAGATTGTTCATGCACCTCAATATTGGGCATATGTTCTTCCTTTTAGGAGAAGAAGTTTCCTGTGAAGAAGACTAGGCTTTGTTCATCCTAAAGACTTGTATCTTCCTATCAAAATAGAGTTTTCTTCTCACAATAACAAGATTGATTAATTCCTTCAAATCATCTCTCTTTTACAAACCAATCAATGGTTTCAAGAGGAGTGTGTTTAATATACCTCTCATACTCAATAGATTTCAAGTCCTCATCATCATCCTTGAGTCCATCAGGTACTTTATGGACATTTAAGTCTAGGATTTGTTGAAGAGAAAGTATGCCAAAGTACATTCTCCTAGCTTCAAAATCATCTATGCAATCAACCTAATAATCTTCAAGTCACAAAGAAGGTGATAAAAGACCATCTAGAAATTATTAGTAATGTATCCTTTGATATCAAATAAAGTTCTAGGTTTGAAGTGATGGATAACGAGGGGAATAATGGTTCTATCAATGTTCTAGGTATCCAGGGTTTTCCTGCATGTATAATTTCCTAGGGAGATAGGAAAATGAATGCCAATAATCTTCTTATCTCTGCAGGTTTGGTGGAGCTTATCCAATTACCTACAAATATCAAAAAGATCCATTTTATCATTATAGAACATAGGAAGCTTTAGAGGTGGACCTTTAAAACCAGCTAGTCTGATATATGATAATTTTCTGAATTGAGTGTAGAAGCTTCCATAGTCAAATATCAAAGTATTTACTTCCTCAGAAAATATCTGAGAAATATTTCCTTCCAAGAGCCTCACAATTTACATGGTGAATGTGTCATTAACTCTCTAAAATTATGATTTCTGGCTTTGAGGGTTAATTGAGGGAAGTATTCATATATGGGGGCATCTTTCTTATCTTCAACGAAAGTGAGACCAAGCCATTTCTGGATGCCACAATGGTGTACATAAGGTAGGATGACATGTAGAATGTTTGGGTTCTGTGAACATTTACTAGCTGCTCTGTTAGGTTTTAGAAAATAATCTCACTCTAATTCAAATTTTTATTCCCCTCACAAATGATGTTGATAAAGGGACACATCCAAAAGTGAAACTCATTTGTAGAGGGCATTCCCATGATTCTAGCTAAAAGAGTGATGATTTCTAAAATTTCTTCATTGAAATCAACCCTAAACAATGATTTAAAAGTATGATGCTCCCTTCTTAGGGTTCTTCAACCAATATTTAGCTACCCTTGCCTTATATCTCTCATTATCCTGGTCAAATATTGCTTGTGCTTGAGCAAGGGTGAGGGTATTGGTACCTACCACCATTGGGATGTGCAAGGAAATACAGATAGCTTCATAAATTAATCACGTAATTACTTCACCATGTACATTAACAATTTCTTTGGATTCCAGATTAAAACAAGCCTCGTAAGTGAGCATGGTATCAACACACTAAACAGAGATAGGAAAACCACCTGCAAATGCAATCCCACTATTTTTTATCATTTGAGCGATGGGAGTAGGGTTATCACATCCAAGTCTACTCTAAAAATCATCGAGGTCTAGATGTCGAGCTTCACTGTCATCGATGTTAGGCACAGAGGTTTCCAACGAGGAGAGGTGTTCGTGCCCTTGATACTACATCTTCATCATGATAGAGGTAGAGAGAAGATAACCTTTAATGGAGTATATCATAGTCTCAAAATAATCCCTACAAGAGAAAATATAGAAGCACAAGATGCGGGAAATGACTTGATTTGCACAAACACGAGCGGGAGGGAATGAGTGAGCAAGTGTGAAAATGAATGAATGGTTACCTCTCTTTAAATAGCCATGAGTTGGAATGAATGGAGAGATAAAATCATGAATGCATAATAAATGGCCCTCACACCAAATTAACAACCAAAAAATGGAAAAAAGAAAAAATGGCCCAATCGATTCATGGGACATTGGGACATGAGGGACGTGCAAAGCCAAAATACCCAATCCAAGAGGAGTGTGGAAAATGTGGGTCTAGAGAGCACAAACGGTCCATGGGACATTGGGACATGTGGGACATGCGGAGCTGATTGGTGATGTTGAAAAAGCTGGTCCAAGAAGAGCATAGAAGGTTGATGGGATGTGGGGACACAAGGGACGTGCAACCCTGAAAAAGCCAATGAGTAGAGTAATGCAGCAAAAGTATAAAATTAGTGAACAAGAGGCCCGAGTGTACACAGGACACACGAGACAAAAATATCGACTCATTCACAAACAGAGTCATGTGGAGAAAGCGGAAAATTGGTGAACTGGAGGCCCCAACGGAACTTGGGACACAAGGGACAAAAATATCCACCTTAGCCGCAAAACACTAAAAATGGCTCCAAAGAATTAAATTTTCTAACTTTTTGAATTTCTCTCTTTACCAAAACCCTTCCAAAGGAAACTGACTCAAATTTTTTGAAATTTGTCTTTGAAAAAGGAGGGAATTTTAGGGTGACAACAAGGATATAGTGTTTTTAGCACACAAAGACATGAATACTTGTGGTACACCCAATGGCATTTTGGAACAAGTAACAACTAAGTACCATGCATAGTTTAAGTTAATAATAGGATTTCTACTTATAGTTAACTATAGGAAGTCTATTCTTGAGAGCACTTGCATTTTTGCATCCTTTTGTAAAGGCGTATGGCTATTATTATCATGTGACCTATTTTAAGAAGTGCATAGGTGGTGAAGGGAAAGTCCCCAACCCTATATATATGTATTGATTTGCATAGTTTATAGGTGTGTGTGTGTGTGTGTGTGTGTGTGTGTGTGTGTGTGTGTGTGTGTGTGTGTGTGTGTGTGTGTGTGTGTGTGTGTGTGTGTGTGTGTGTGTGTGTGTGTGTGTGTGTGTGTGTGTGTGTCAAATTATAGAGTTATGCTACTAATTTTTTTTTGTGCATGACTCATGGAGATACTTATGCAATGTAAGAAGCTTCTGTGTTTTACATTATTTAATACAATGGTTCATATTGGCTAGATAATGGTGTTGAACATGAATGAATCTAGTTATTACACGGTAAATCTTGTTATAGTTATAATTTAGTTCATCTTATATATATTCGAAGAACTATATTTGGTTTATGCATTGTGTGTTGTTTACTATTGGTAATGAATCTTAATACCTATATGCACTATCATGCTAACATTATTTAAAAGTAACTCTAAAGAGGGACCTGGTGCCTTTGCACGCTTCGAGTGAGCGCTCAACTCGGGTTGAGTGTTGTGCTAGTGTGCATGGGTTAGTCATAGTAAATTATAGGCTACATCAATGATGCAAGGATGTCTGGGCATTTGTGCATGATGCAAGGGTGCCTAGGCTCATATGTAATACTGAGTGCACAACCTATCTTCGGGAGGCCATAAATTTTGCTCCCGACCTCGAAATGACTCCATTTTTTTGTTGGAAAGGTATTGAAGTGAAATGCGTAATGGTAAGATAAATTTTAAATTTTAGATTTTTCTAAATTGGGACCAATTAATTCCAATCTATGTGATAAGGAGCTCACGTGGGAGAAAAGGAAGTCATGAGGGAGAAAAGGTGCTTACGTGGGAGAAAATGAGCTCAAGTGTAATCGGTACAAGAAAAGTAAGTGTGCTCAGGTGATTTGTCCATGAATGCAAGGACACTGGTGTTATATGCATGATGTAAGGGCACCTAGGCTCCTCTACATGATGCAAGGAACCTAGGTATATGTGCAATACAAAGTGCATAACCTATCTTCCAGAGGCCATAAATTTTTCTCCCAACCTCAAAACAACTTCGTGTTTTTGCATTGGAAAGGTATAAAAGTGAAATAAGAAATGGTAAGATAAATTTGGGTTTTGAAATTTTCTTACCAATTTTTTAATGTTTTTATTTTTATTTTACCAATTTGTTTGGGGTTTTGATGTTTATTTGGATGCTTTGACTTTTCCGACTAGCAAATTTGAATGCTTTTGGGAGTTGTGAAACATATTTGAATGTTTTTATTTTCTAGAAATTTTTGAAGCTATGTATATGAAGCGAAGAAATGTGGACGCCCTAGTGACAGATGGGATGTACAAGGGAAGAATGCCACACGTATGCGTAAGAAAGTGAAGATGTACAATTGCCCCTAGGGTTAGATGGGAATATTTAAAGGAAACATATTCATGCACAGAAGTTGGATCAAGGTCAATATGGAAAGGCTCAATCATAATGAAGAATGTAACCCAATTACATGTTAGGAAGTGGAAAGGATGCCCCAACATAATATGGCCAAGAAGCACATGATAGAAAGAAGTGGAAGATTGTTTTGAGAAAGGGGAAAAAGGTGCCCAAAAACATGGAAAAAGGCAATATTATACACATGGATGTTTTGAATGAAGTAGAAGAACAACGTGAATGTTGTGAATGTATCTTAGAAGCCTTGTGATGAAGAAGTGATTAGCCAAAGGCATGAATCATGAGACAAGATATAGACTAGAGTAAGAGTCTGAACAAGGTCCAAAAAAGTCACACTTGGTAACCTAATAATCACGTTACCTCATAGAGATCTAGTGTATGCACGTGGAAATTTATTACCTCTTGGAGGGAATATTTGATAGAAAACAAGTGAAGACACCCTAGCCAATGTGTAGGAATGATTTATTTTTCAAAGTTGATTTTTATGAATGGATTACGGAAGGAGATCATACATTGCTTCACTTCTAGCTAGGCATCCATAGCCCTGATGGAGATTATTTGATTATAATCAAAACATTTCTCTACTTACTGATCAGGTGTTCATAGCCTTGGTAGATATTATTAGAAATACCCCAAGAGAGAGTTATATATCAATTTGCTTTTTCTTTTAGCATTTGCTTTCAGCTTTGTGCTTTTTGATTTGATTGATTTGGTTTACTTTCTCAAGAATTATTTCATCTCTCTTGTTTAACAAGGGTTAAATACCATGATGGCTTGATGGAAGGAGGTGGAAGTGATTGCGATGATGAAATTGGCTAGTGTCAACAAATATATCTAAAATTTCTTTATAACAATTTTTTTAAATGTTGATTCCGATAGGATCTCTAAGAGGCTAGCCATTCTTTAATTTACCAAGGTGATAAAAGACCAAGGCCAAATAGATAAAATGCGTGTGAATAGGCTAACCAAAATATCACCAAAGGGATGAAAATGGTAGAAAAATTGGAGAAGAAGAGTAAGAAAGGGAAGAAAGAACATCCACATGTATGCAATGCATGATTTCAATGTTTGATCTTTTTACCTTTGATATATTTTTTTGAAATGTTTTCTCATTTTTGTATATTTTTGTCTTTTTTGAAGGGTGGGACCGAAAAGGTCATTTGACATGATAAGATCCAATTAAAATGTTAGCAATTTCCTTGATAACGAAGACTAGGCATGTTTTCTTATCGAGAGTCGTATTATCCCTAATCGAATGATTGTGGTGAGATCATACTCAACAAATGACTTTGTTTTATCATGAAACATAGATTTTGTGTACATGATCTTGACGTCCATATCTAGAGGTTTCTACACTTTACACCATACTTGATGGGTGCATTGATGTTTATATTTTAAGCGTGTTTGATTCTTAACTTTAATATTTTTTAAATTGTTGTGAGCTTTGGAGATCTTGGAACTATTGATTTGAGCCTGATGAAGGAACTATTTTAGTTTCTTATAAGCTACTACGTGGCTTGTTTGATCCTGAGAAGTGGGAGAAGAAATTGTATGAATAGAATTGATGTGAGAAATGATGGTAGGTTTTCCACAATCATTGATAGAAGAACAATATTATGGATGCGAAGGATAGGGTCCAAGAATTGAAGAGGACATGCTACCAGGAGGTGTCTCATAGAATGAAGATAAAAGAGTACAAGGATGTGACCCTAAGATTGAAGATGAAATAATACTTGGTGGCATACCATAGATAGAAGATGAAGGACTACCTGGAGGTGTCCATATATAGAAGAAGATGGGCTACTAGGACGTGGCCCAAGAATCGACTATGATGGACTTCTAGGATGTACCCCTAGTATAGATGAAGATGGGATGCTAGGAGCTGAGCCACACATAGATGATGTGGGGATACTTAGAGGTGGCCCACATATAGAAGAATAAAATGGGATACCACATGGTGATCCAAGATAAAATTGCAATGGAGGAATCCTGATAGATAAAGAATGATTAGGTAATGAGAAGATAAGCTGTGGATCAATGCTAGACCTAGGAATTTCATCACCCAATGAAGAATGTGAGGATGAAAGAATAAGAGGAGGATCATGTTCGATGAGCTTAGGGTCTTCCTCTATTTTCTGACAAATGGCATCAATCTCTTCCTCCAAATATGGGAATTTGATCTCGGGGTCTTCCTCTTTTTACGAAAAAGGCATCAATCTATTCCTCCCAATATGAAAATGCATCAAGGTCTAAAGAGGCTTCTTTCTCACAAAATTCTAGAGGAATGTATTTATGTAGTCTCATAAATTCTCTAATGGCTTCTTCATTCTTAAATGAATCAATCATTGTGGGTAGTTGTTCTACCACAAGAGGTTGATTGGATTAATGTGACATGGGAGTCAACTTGGATGATTGATTAGAAGGAATTCGTGTCGGAGAGATCTTTTCTAGAAAAAGGGGTTGTCGAGGCAGCTAAGAAATGGGATCATGTGAATACGGGGAGGACCATGACTTACGAGTTGCATTATAGGAATAATTTGGATTGGAATATTGAGAAGAATAAGAAGACGTAAAATCATTGGGATTGGAATATTCGGAAGAATCAAAAGAATAATAATCATACTACTTACCATGAGTTGAAGATGGGGAAGAGGTTAGTGAATGGGTTCTTTAGCATGAAGAACCAAACGAGGTCTAGTTGTGATAGGAATCCTTTGATGGGAATTATGAAAACTAGGTCCCTACTTGTGATAAGTATGCAAACCTATGTGATAATAAGTATTTTTTGGCACATGCCTAGACGTAGATAGTCTATGGGATATCACGGGGGTTATTGTGTTGACATATTCAACATGTATATCTACACAACCAATGAGAGCATCAAAATTATTCTCCTCATTAGAATCATTCTTGTCCTAATTATGTTTAGGAATTGTATTTGTATTAGGGGATTTATTAGGAGTGGATGAATCCATCTCCACATCACCACTTTTGATTAAGCCCGAATGTAGTGTTGCAACTTCAAAGACTTATCTATTTTGTGACCTTTAACACGATGGAATTTACAATATTCATTATCTCTAAACCATGATGGTTTAGACGAGTCATCCTCATAAGGCGTAGTTTCAGGATATCTAACCATATTAACCGCCTCTATCTATTTTAGTATTGATGACATTGAGTCAGATAGAGGAGTGAAAGTATGACGATTATACCCCATAAGTAGAGCTCCCTTTGCAAGCTTCAAAGGAGTGTTGTTTTGAACAACTTGTACTCATTTAGAATATACTATCCCATCACTAACAACGTTTTTGTTCCTATTAGGGATAAAATTTAATTTTTCATTAGATTTAGAATCTTTATGATCATGGGAGAATGGTTTTAGAGTCCCCCTTGATAACAATGCTTTTTCAATTTGAATCCCTTTTTCGATGAACTCTTCAAATGTGTTGCCACAATGAATTTACAAGTGGAACGTAATTTTTAGATGGAGGTTGAGAACAAATATACTGATTAACTGCTTTTTTGGTATGGAGCAAGTAGAGTGACTAGCTTATCCTCTCCATCATTGTAAAAATGAAACACAGTTTTCATTATTTCATTGCTTATCATTGTAGAGATCTAACACGGTGACATCATTCTCAATATTTAATGAGAAGTGTTGTAAAACGTTTTCATCTAATTCTGGCCATGTAGATATAGATGCCTTGGGGATGTGCACAAACCACTCTAACACTTGTCCTCCTAAAATCTATGGGAAGAGATAGATAAGATAGTTGTTGCTATATGCGGCTTCTTGGCATGGCATATAAAAATATTTTATATGGTCATGAGGGTCACCTTTTCCCTTATACTTGTCAAATTTTAGAAAATAAAAGTGTTGTGGGAAAGGTACCTAGAGCATGGCCCTATCAAATGGATAAGGGCATAACTCATGAACTGGTATTTCTTATTGTTACAGTTTTACCTTCTTACAATGTTAGAAGGGAGTTCTTCATAGTGGACCACTCTTGATTGAAGAGTGGATCTTGTGTGGGTGGTATAGGTCTATACATAGGATTAAATCTAGGTGTATTCCCACCCCTATTTTCTACGAGAATCTCTTCATAAGGATCTCTTTGTGCCTCCCGTTGAGGAGTGTTTATTGGGAACTTATGAAATGAAGCTTTAGGTTTGTCTTTCGGTATAGCTTGTTTCGACACTTATGGTTACTCCATTTGTATATGTGAAGCTAAACTTACCAATTGGTGAGTAATGGCTTGGACCTGTTGTTCTAACATTACCTCTTGAATAGGTATTTCATGACAATTTTTGTTAGAGGGAGGTTATACATGTTCCTCATTGTATTCACAATGTGTTTTAACATGTATTCGATAATCTCAGCCATTTTAAAATGGTACCTCCTCATTATTCTGTGGTACAGAAGTAGAGGCATGACCTAGATTTAAAATTTGATTCAAAATATAATGAGGTCAGTCTACTTCCTCTTCTCTACAAATCATTCCATAAATGAGAGAAGGGTCTACTGTGGAAGGTAACTTAGCTCCTAATTCTATAACACACATGATTACTTCATGTTTTTGTTTGGATAATGTAATCGTCAAAATTCTTTGGGAGGATGGTCTATATTCATATGAGGAGAATCTTCCTCTCCAACACTATGGTCAACCATGATATTATCCTCTAAAAGAGGGTTGTCACCTCCAAATATATCGGTTCCTAATTTTGGGATCACATCCTCATAGTAGGCATACTCAAGATAGGAGATTCAACACAAAATATTTCCACTAAAGTTTACTAAAAAAGGAGCTTATTCAAATTTTTATAGCTTAATGACACTAAATTGTCAAAATAAGGTGACTATAGATAATACAATGATGTATAGCACTCAAAATTTAGTCACACCAAATATTTTACTCCCTAAGATTTGTCTAGATAGGTTTACTGCAACCAAATAGTGACAACACAATATCACCAGCTAGGTCAAGTTTACAACAAACAAGGCCTAAATGATAACGAAATGTTGATGTGATATTCTAAAAATCTATACTAAAAACCGTATCTAAACTCTACCAAAATCTAAGCTTTTTAAAATGGACAATACAAGTGTGAGTAGTGTAACAATGCTATTTTGATACATAATTAAACTTTGCGAAAGCAATATTTTAGTATTAAAATGGCATTATAACAATGCTAGCAAAGTAACCTCAACACTAACAAAACCCAAGATAAAGCTAGGGTGTAAGAACTACATCTAGGTATAACAAGAAATCGCTATGTATGGAAACAATGTAACTCTACAATATAGAGATTTATGCCTAATTTCACAATGGAAACAAGATGTAAATATCTCAATTGTATGGCTATAATGCGGGAAATGTAACAACTCAAAAGAAGACAAGGATGAAATCACCTAGCTATGATGATAATAAGTCTCAAATATGGATATTTGAGATAAGGGGGCCTACTAGATCATGAGTACGTACCATGCACACTTTCAACACTTGCGCTTTGGAATTGCAACCTAGTCACACAAGTAGAATACAAAAGTGGTGGACACGTGATATCTAGCAGTATCCGGTATATGTTTTTTCCTTTTTTCCAAAATTGGGTAACAAGAAAATAAGGGTGTAGATCAAGTGGTGTTGAAATAAACTTGGTGTTATTTTGGTAGAGTTTCACCTTGTCTTAGGACAAGTGAAAAACTAGGAAAAAATGAGACTAAGTAAATTTTGTGATGAAAATAACGCGTTTTCAATCGTAAGACGTTCTTTCCTTGTTCTAAAAACAAGAGTTTGAATCTAAAAAAGTTGTTACTTTGTGAGAGCTCTCAAGTATAAAAACTAAGACAAAAACAATGGTTCAAGCCGACAAGCTTCCTAGGTGGTTCTCTCTTTATGTGTCACAAGTTTACTTCTTCGAGCTTGATTTACTAAAAATTTGTCTTGACAAATCTTGGATTATCACGGATTTAAGTTACCCCCTTATAATAAAATGAGAAACTAGTGTGTTCAATTGTATTATCAATGAGGTTGCAACGGATGTAACTTTGTTGTAATCTCACCAAGGCGTACTAGTCGGTTTAGTAGTGTGGAGCACTTTCTTGTTTTGCTCACAAGGTTCCCTCTTGTGTGAACTACTTTAGGATTCCTAGGACACCCCCATTGTTTTAGCTTAAGGATTATGTCAAAGGGGTTATATCCTAGTTAAGCAAATGATTCACAACTCTTAAGCGAAACCTAAAAAAACAATGTGATGATTGTGGTGTATTTTTTTATCTTTTAGACTTAATATAGTTTTTGTCGTACTCCTTTTGATAACCTATAATCACATGTGTAGTTAAAAAAATTGTTTAGGTCCTCCTTTCTTTAAATAGCGTTAGGTCCTTCATATAAATGGTTAGTAGTTCCAAAAGATTCACAATATCATAGGAAAATATGAATGAAAAATGCTTGTAAATCAACTAACTACCATCAAACTTTACAAAAAAATAAGGTTTATTCCCGATTAATCCAAGTACTTCTTAATGAAAGACTAAAATTGCTTTTGATTCCCAAGATCACACTAGGTGCAAGGGAAAAGAATACAAAAATATTATCCTTGATTTTTTATCAAGTGAAAAATATCTTAAACTAAAAGATCAAGCATATGTAAAAATGAAGGTTTATTCTCTTAAGCACAAAATGAATGATAATTGTTCCTACTTACTCCTAAGAAGAAAAAAAGTGGTTTAGAGGTGATTTTGGTTCTCACGATCACACTAGGTGAAAGAGAAGAACATAACCAAATCTATTCCAAACTCTATCAAAGTATTAAAACATAATCACTCCTCAAACCCTAACCCAATTTACTAAAAATCATTTATAAACCCTATGACAATTTTATTAGGAATATTTCTCTAAAATCAATAAATTGACAAAAATAACATCTAAAAACCCTTATAAATGAGAAGAATCATAAAATTAAAATTTGAGAAAAATTAACCTTGATGCATGGGCACCTCTCTTAGTGAAAAGGCACTCACGGTCATGTACAAGTGCTCACATTGATGCATGGGCGTTCACGGTCATGCATGCATGCACCCCTATGTCATTTTCACATAGTCAATGATGCATGGGTGCTTCTAGTGAGGCATAGAAACTCTTACGAATGCAAAAGGTTTTTTTCACTCAAAACAAAAAATTTAGTGTATGTAAGGGTTCTTCCAGTCATGCAGTGCTCACAATCATTCATAGGAACTCACGATTTATGCACAGTGCTCACGGTCATGCACATGTGCTCATAGTCATGAACACATACATTTTCCTGTAGGTGGTAAAAATCTAAGTTTTTGAGAAAATTTATTGAAAAGGACCAAATCTCTGGTATTTTGAGGAAATTTTGACAGGGCTTCACCTCCTTATATCCTACAAAAACATGAAAACAAAACTTCTAGCACTAATATAGTTGAAACAAATTTCAAAAATGGAAATTGATCTATAAATTTTTTGAAAATTACTCTAAAAATTTGAAATTAATCTAAAAAGCTTGAGAAAATAATCTAAAAATATTGAAAGTAAACTAGAAAACTTGAAATTAATCTAGGAAACTTGAAACTAATCTAAAACTTGAAATGAAAAACTTTGAAACTAAGTTAAAAAGCTTTAAAAATTGAATGCAATGGGGTATTGTCCCACCAGGCGTGCCAAATGAAAGCACCCTAAACTTTATAAAGAAAATTACATGACTAACTAAGGAAGGCTAACACCATTTCCACCTCTAGTCAAGGTTCTAAGTATAGGAATGTAACATTAAGATAGAAGCTTAAAGGAATGCTTAACTAACATGAATACAATTCAAAATCTAACTAAACATGCCTACTAATATGTTCAATTACCTAACATGGGCCTAAATAGACCTAAGAGGGAAATCAAATTGGTATGGTTTCTACTCCAAACAAGGTGAAATGACCTCTCCAAATGACTACATGGTCATTTTGGATATCCATCTACTAACCCCATTGAAGGCTTTAGGAAAGGATTGAGTTTGGCTATAAATCATATTTATTATATGAGATGCAAATCAAAGGATGGTGTAAAATATTAAGGTATGAAGTGCACTCTTTTTATAGTTTTCCTTTTGGGAGAAACTTTTATTTTGGTGCATGTGGGACTAAAAGATCCAAATTATATTAGAATTTCTAATCATGATTAAGATTTTCTAATCACAATTAGTGAATTATCAAGTGATTAAGAGGTGGGAGCCTTAGTCAACCACTTAGGGTCGACTAGGAGGCCATGATAAGATTTTGAAGCTTCTGAGATGTTTTGGAGGTGAATGGGGTGATTTTTAGTGGTGGAAGATGGGTTTGAGTCAATACTAGGGAATATCGACCAAATCAAGGGGAAAATAGGCTTAATTAGCTTATAATCACTAATTGTCTATTTTGAAGAGGATTTTTCATTACGATTCACCGTAAAGTGGAATTCTGAATGCAAAAGGGGTTACACAATAAACAAAGTTTTGTTAATTAGCTAAAGTGGTAAGAAATGTTAGTAAATTAGTGAAAATCACTAAGTATAATGGAATTACTAAGAATAAGAGTTCTTTGTGTGCATTTAGCAATAATATTTCAAAAGCGGAATTTAGGTGTCTATAAGAATTTCAAAATAGTGAAAGCTGCCCCTTTAGGTTCCAAACAAAAATGGCCCTAAAATTGAAAGATCTCGTTGAGATGGTAACCACATGTGATAGGTGAATATTTTTAAATGTTGATAATTCCCTCTTGGAATGGGTAGTGTCATAAATAGATTATTGTTTACCATGGGTGAGGATCTCATGAGGATGGGGTCAATTTTTGTGAGTTGAAAACACCTTCCTAACACCCCAAGTTGTGTTTTTGAGTGACAAAACTTCTAACATGAAAAAGTGGTAAAAATGAGTTAGCATGAGTTGAAATCATGTTTCTAAAACCTCAAGTGATGACTTAAGTATTTATAAACACTATTATGAGGTCTACATCGTGATAGGAATAGGATGATCTCTTCCAATTACAAGGCAAGATCGAGGATCACTCTCTTACTTTTATAGGCCTCCAAAATTAACCCTAGTGATCAAAAATCAAATCCATGATTCTTAAACCATTTTTTGATTATCTATCACTTACTAAAATAGGTATTCACTATATAGATTGAAGTATTTCTCACTAAATGATATTCTTGTCATGTGGCCTCCTGTTGGACTGAAATGAGGTGATTGCAATTTCCTTCCTCTTGTGAAGTGTGATCACACTACAAGGTTAGAATGAGTGTTTAATAACACTACCAAGTGAGTGACATCAAGTGAAACTCAGATGATTTCTCATCCTCTTACCCCTCCTCGCTCTAGTATTCTCCTTGGATGTAATCAACATTAGGATACTCATACACCTCTTTTCTCATATGCCTCTCATGGTGATAGATGATTTCTTAATCCTTCACAAATGATGGTCCTAAATGCCTTGGTAGCTTGACTAGCTCATCTTGGATTGTTCCTTGAATATGTTTTAACCGATAGAAAACTCAAGATATCATGATCCTCAACTTATTCCATGAGATTCCCATTTCACCTTTGAACATGATAAAACATTTTTAACTTCATAATTCACTTCCCTTACCAATATGGCATATGAGTTGAAAGATGCTTATAGTATCTAGACACATCTTCACTCAATTTCTCCTCATGGAAATAGGTTTCCTCCTTTATATGGAAGGATTGATCCTAAATGAGACTTGAAGGAATGTTTGAGGGTGAGATCCATCTTCTTGAACTCCAATTGTATTGAAGCACTATGAAATCCACTCCTGAATTACAAGATGTGAGCACATCACCAAGTATTGATTAAGTGTTTAGAAACAATCTCAAGAGATATGCACCATTTTTGAGCTTGAGATGACTACCATCACCACTCATGGTGATCCTTTCTCATCATGCTCATGATGATCATTCCCTTGATGACTTGAATTTTAATGAGGTTCTTGATGTTTCATATCCTTCACAGACCTCATGATTCTCCTGATTACACCCGTTGTCCAAGTGACTGTCTATTACACATTTCGATGCATATTGTTTCCCTCTAAAATCATTCAAGAACTCCTAAAATCTTCCATAGAAGAAAACATTCATTGTTGAAGCTCTCATTCCCTACACCCTAAATACCCATTGTTGAACAAATGGATCTTGAATGATATTTTATTTCCTAAATTTTCCTAAATTACTTCAAACACATTTAATTCTCTCAAAATAAACCTCGGATGCTTTAGAATTTTCTTGAACATTCGCGAAGTGTACGAGAATGAATTCCATGTTCTTGACCTCCACACTATAATTAACATATTTGAGCAATTATCATTACCTTTAGGAGTTGTGAGGTTTGTAAATTCTAATTTTGAGACATTTAACACTCATACAAATGTTAGTAAAGAACCAAAAGGCCCCAAAACATAAACAATGAATATACAATTTCCTAAAATAGATATTGATTTTAGAATTTAAACCCTAAAAGCTTTACGCTGAATGCTAAAATATTGAAAAAGAACCTATGTATTGACCAAATTAGAATATGAAAAACAATCTTGTAAATAGTGATTTATGGAGATGTGAGACTAGTTCCATAAGGTGCATAATGACCCTAATTTATTATTTTAGTAAATATATCCGTCCCAAATGCACATATACCACATAGTAAATAGGAATGAAAGTGCGTTATAGGCTTGGTAATTACCAATCCTAATAATTCATAACATGCCCATGCTTTCGCAAAACACGCTCGTGTTTCGATTCAAATAACAAATTTGGCCACTTTTTGGTTCCCCATATCCGTGAACTTGCCCATTAGCTCAATATGAATGAATGTGTTAGGATATTTCCTAGATAATGAAGCCCACATGAGAAGAAGGAGGCCGAATAGGTAGTGGGTGATGAAGAACCAACCCACAAAGAAGAAAAACCCAAATATGAGAACGTACATGATGAAGAAGAGATACACGATGTGCGTGAGGAGGAGGAGGAATGTGATGGAGAAAAAAACAAGGGGAGATTCAAGTGTTATTGGAGGTGATATAAGAGGTGGGTAGTTTCATATTACACAAAAAATGCATAAGGGGAAACACATCAAGAAAATAAAGTGGTGAGAACCTCGAAAATGTTATAGATGAACTACATCAACGATCCATCTAAGCTGCTAAGGGCCATATTTCAAAGTACAATGCCAACCAAGGACCTATTTGGATGGGAATTGATCAATCAAGCTAGGGATCTCTCGGGAACAAAGAAGATACTATCTTGGAGTATGCATACACACATAGAGGAGATGGTGTTTGATGTAGGGAAAGTGTAGAAAGATGGGGGACCAAAAAATGGCCAAAAATATGCTTTTTAGTCAAATTTTCCATAATGCTCGCGTGTTATGACTTGGTCACGTTATAATAAAACAAGCAAAAGATAGATTTCACATTATAACATGAGCGCATTATGGTTCATATTTACCAAACCATAACGTGCTCAAGTTATAACACGCATTTTGAATGACATAAAACACAGTCGAAACTTGAAAGCATATTTCATTCAAAAAGAAATCTTAGAAGAGGAAAAAATGAGTGAGGAAAAGTGCAAATGTGTTTTGTGGCATCAAAACCCTATGTCACCTCAAATATACTATGGAGGAAAGCTCAAAAGGTCATTTCTTGTTGATTTTAGGTTAATTTTCATTATTAATATTATTTTTTTGCATTTTTGTTGATTTTTTTATTTTCATTTTCAGAGGTTTCAATAGCTTCAATTCAAACCCCTCATTCACCCATAGACCAAGATGAAGAAGAAAACATTCCAGAAACACCCCTTTAATAATAAGACATCCTCCAAACACCCAATAATACATTTTAGGGGAGATTAAAAATAACAAAGTTCAAATTGAGGGTTTAATAGAAACCCTAAGGCAACAAATCCACATCGCCAAAACCTTGCTACATCATTAGAATCATTATTATCTAATATCGATAATGTGGTTAGTCAAATAAACACATGGGATATTTTTAAAACCAATTGTCACAATTTTTATGCAGACAAGTTGTCTTATGATGCAATGAAGAAGAAAAAAATCACAAAAGACAAATTGTGTGCATTGTTTATTGATCCTAAAACTAATGCACCATTGCTTAGCTTCAAAATATTCCCCATTCTTGGTGTAATTGTGAGGGGATACAAAATAATTTTTGGGATAGGTGGTGGATGGTTTTTGACCAACCACCTTGTAATAATTTTGAGGTTCCACAATATTTATTAAGGAAACTATATTGTGAGTTCATCCTCAATGAAATACCAAACTATTTTGACATTCTATATTTTCAAGGAAAATAAAAAGGCTTTGCATAAGATAGATTGGAGTCACATATTTTTCAAAACTAGCCATATAGACCCATTGCTCACCCATCTATTCATCATGTTTTAGTCCCTTCTATTATGAAGGAGATAGTGGAGGTTGAGACTCTTGATTCTATCAAGTCATTGACACATTCATTGCTTCAACATGGCACTCGTCTCTCCCAAGGTGATGAGGTTGGTCCTTCGAGGAATCAAACATCATATAACATAAAGTTTCATGCTTGTGGGAGTATCGAACCTCACGTGCTTGGCGAGGCAACTCTAGAACCTAGTGAGACAAATCTAAAGCCTCACGAGGCGCTTTATTGCCTAGTCATGATGCTCCATAGGATGAGCAAGGTGTTTGATTGGAGGAGGCACATTGTGATTATATGTTGGAAAATATCATCATCACAGATGTTCTACTAGATTTGACCTTTGGTATTGACCAACAGGTAATTTTACATGAAGTTAGTTGCAATTTAAGATATATATTTTGTATAAAAATTTATAATTAACAATGTTAATCAATTATGAATGAAAATTAATGAGTCATGTGTATTTTTATAAAATTCTTGGGTCATAATATCCATCTAATATCACATTCCATTCAGGTATAAATTGGTAATAAATTAGTAAATATATTGTGTTAATTTTTTTTCCATATAGAGATGTTATCCTAAAATTACAATTTGATGTTGAACAGGTGAATGTTAGTATGAGTTCACATGTTGGTGAATTTACTAATGTGAGTTTTATTATTTTTATTCATCATATACATGAAGAGAATGAACTATAGTTAACATATGAAGATAATGTCATGTAACTTGTATGTGTGTTACCTTTTTCCTTTTTTAGTTGATGATGTCATTACAGTCTCCTGTCGAGATTCGACGATCATTAGATATTGGAGTTTCTATGGGCATAACTTCTATTGTGCCTCTTACACAAGTATGCACTAGTAAAGTAATTTTCATAATGAATTGATTGTATTAAATAACATCATGTAGTATAATTAAATGACATTCATGCATATTCTAATTTTCATCATCATGGTTGCCACAGGAGGAGTTGAAAACTCCACTTTGTGCAACTCATATTGATGTTGTTGATGATATTGAGAGGCAAAGGAGGCATCATACATCATATAACATACAATTTCATGCTTGTGGGAGTATCAAAACCTACGTGGTTGATGAGGCAACTCAAGAACGTAGCAAGATGACTCCAAAGCCTTGCGAGGCAACTTTACAACCTAGTTAGGATGCCCCACATGATGAGTAGGGTGTTTGATTGGAGGAGGCACATTGTGATTATATGTTGGAAAATATCATCATCATAGATGTTCTACTGAATTCAACCTTCAGTATTGAAAAACAAGTAATTTTACATGAAGTTAGTTGCAATTTAAAATATATATTTCATTTAAAAATTTATATTTAACAATGATAATAAATTATGAATGAAAATTAATGAGTCATGTGTATTTTTATAAAATTACAGGGTCAAACTATACATCCAATATCACATTCCCCTTGGGTATAAATTGGTAATAAATTAGTAAATGTATTATATTCATTTTTTTCCATATAGAGATATTTTCCTAAAATTACAATTTGATGATGAACAGGTGAATGTTAGTATGAGTTTGCATGTTAGTGAATTTACTAATGTGATTTTTATTATTTTTATTCATCATATACATGAAGAGAATGAACTATAGTTAACGTATGAAGATAATGTCATGTAACTTGTATGTGTGTTACCTTTTTCCATTTTTAGTTGATTGATTTCATTATAGTCTCTTGTTGAGATTTAACAATCATTAGATATTGGAGTTACTATGGGCATAACTTCTACCATGCCGCTTACACTAGTATACGCTAGTAAAGTAATTTTCATAATGAATTGATTGTATTAAATAATATCATGTAGTATAATTAAATGACATTCATGCGTATTCTAATTTTTATCATCATGGCTACCATAGGAGAAGTTGAAAAGCGCACTTCGTGCACCTACTACTAATGTTATTGATGATCTTAAGAGGCGATGATGATTTCGAGTGATCATTAGATTGCATTAAGTATTTATTTGTAAGTAAATTGTTATTTATATGTCATTAATTGTATATCAACGATTGATGGGAATGTTGTTTATTTGTATTAATAGATGGAGCTACAAGCATCCTTTGAGCATATGAGGTCTAATTGAAAGAAGGGACATTCCATTAATGTTCTTGAGTCATCTTCTAGTAGTTGAAGAGAACTAGATTATTTGATGATACCCCATAGTTTATATGTATATGTATTTTTGTCTTCCTTCATGGCATATTGGCGTAGATTTATATTTTGTCGATGTATATCATTGTATATGCCTACATGGATTTGTTAAGACATTGATTTTGTTCAAATTTTGTATGCTATCAAGGATTTTTGAATCAATATAATGTATGAGACAAAAATATTTTGTTTTAAAACTTGTATAGTGGATGAAACATGCTTTATACATGTATCTAAGTGGATTAATATGATTTCATATGTATGTTATGTTAATATGTATTATTAGTGTTAATTTTTTTTTTTTTTATGTTTTAAACATGGGAATTAAAATATATATGTAACTAATTCAAATTTTTGCCACTACTATAATCATTCAATGCCATCAATTATAATAATATAATTTCAATGTCAATGCCATCCACTTCCTGGAATCTCAATAATTCAAATGAAACATATGTAAGGAGACAACATAATATTACATTAATTATAATAATTAAAATGTAACTACAGAGAGAGAGAGAGAGAGAGAGAGAGAGAGAGAGAGAATTGATACTAAAACTTTAATAACATGCCCATCAAAAAAAAATTCTTCTACCATAGTCTTATCTATCCTCGTCATCCTTGCATGGTGAATTGAAAATCCATAAGGAAAAAAGGTCTATAACTATTATCGAAATAGAACAACCCTTTCGACTTGTCAACCACCCTAAACCATAAACATCCTCATAATTTGGAAATGTTGTAGACAATCCAACCAACCAAAATTTGTCTATAACCATTAAGAATAGGGAAATGTCATCAAAATTTGGAAATTTTGTAGACAATCCAAGTAACCATATCATTTCTTGGGTATTTTTAATTTTCCTAACTTTCCTAGAAACAATGTGTTCTAAAACCGATCCTCTATTGACATATAGAGGAAGAATATACATACAATGGGAAGGTATGCACATTTGTTCATATACACAGGAAGAAATAATATTGATGCTTGCATCTCCATCAATCATAACACATCAGACGAGTATCATTGATGTAGACAGAGATGAAGAGGGTAGGGTCAAGATCCTCTAAATGGAAAGGAGCAATTTTGGAGTTAGAGAAAGCGAGAAGCGGAAATATGATGAGTGGTAGTAGGAATGGAGGTCTTGGGAGAAGCAATAAGAGAAGCCATGTGATGAGGGGTGAAAATGGTGGCAACAGGTGAAGGGTCATTTGGTAGCACCTCAATGGTTTGTAGGATTTCAAGAAGGGATTTTCGGTGAGATTCAGAGGTTTGGATGAGGTCATACAAAGACATTTTAAAAGGTGATTGATGCAGTTGTTTGATCATGGTGCGATGTGTAATGCCATCAGAAATTGGAGAGGCCATCCCACAGATGGTTACCTCGGAGTGCAGTGCGAGATGGGATGTTGGGTAAATGTGTAGTGGATGGGTTTCCTATTGTCTCTTTTCATTTATCTTTCTGTGCTCAAGTAGAACTCGAACCATATTGATCTGAGGAAGAGAGGGAGATGAGTCATGAAAGGTATAATGATAGGATGGACAAAAACCTAGTGTGGGATAAGAACCTTGTGAAATGAGTATGGCACATTGGCATTTTGGAGGGGGTTGGGCTAGCTCTCTAATCCGGACCATGTTAATCTCAAAGGTTAGAGGAGGAAAAGAGGATTGTGGAGGTGGAGGTGAAGGCCGCTAAATAGTTATGGGTTTAGGTCATATGGTGATAGGAAAAGGGGAATGACGTCCTCCTCTAATTGGTCATATTATTCCAAGGGGATTTCTACATTATAAAGTTGAAGGAGAATATTTCTAAGTGCCTTACAATCCTTGATATCATGTCTGGGAAGATGATATGCACAGATCTTAGTATCGTCAAACCCTGTTGGTTTAGGTTTGAGTGGGTCATAAGGTTTGATGGGAGGCAATGTGATAGTTGAGGTTTCTAACAACCTAACAAGGACATTAGCATAGGATCCTACCAATGGATTGCAATGCAAAGTCAGAGTGGGTTTGGGTGAAGGCATAGGTGATGGCTGTGAAACAAGTGTTGATTGAGGTGGTGTAGGTGGAGTTATCTTTTTGGTAGGTAACAAAGATTTTGTTTTTGGTTTTGATTTAGGTTACACCTTCTTGGGTAAAGGTGTAGGTGGGGCATGTGAGGCAGAAGGGGATGTAAAAGATGAAGGAAATTTGAAGAGCCAAGGTGAAAGCGACTATGTTGGCAGTGGCGTGGTAGTAGGTAACGTAGATGATGTATGCAAAAAGGGAAATGAAGAGGAGGGTGTAGGTGCAGGCTGAAAATGTATTGCAGGTAAAGGTATGGATGTGGGCTGAAGTGGTGATGAAGGTATAGGTATAGGTGCGGGTTGAGGGTGTGATGATGGTAAAGGTGTGGGTGTATGCCACACGTGGGGTTTGTTTTGGTAAAGAGGTAAGGGCATGGGAAAAGGGGCTGGTGAAGGTGTAGATGTAGGTTGTCATACCTTAGAATTTCCTTGGTGAAGTGGTTTCTTAACCAAGGTTGATGGATGTGGGCCTAAGATCGATGGAAGAGATGAGGGAGAATAAGGCCTAGGAGAATGTGGCTTCTTCTTAGGCACAAAAGTTGACTTCATGATGAACGGTTGTGTAGTAGTCAGGTCTAATTTGACGATGGGATGCACTAGACTAGGTGTAGGGTGGACCCCGTGCAACGGTGAGTTTAGTTGAAGATTTGGATGTTGATGAGGATTTAGGTGTAGGTGAAGGTTGGGGTGAAGGAAAAGCGATGAAGAAGGAATGGATATGAATGGTTTAGGTTTTTCGGTCTTGGTTGACTAGAATACCTTTGGATAAATGGTGGAGGTATCTATGGGAAACATTTACATTTGAGTAGATATTGGGAGTTGCAGGCACCCCCAGTGTGGTGTGATCAACATACTCCAACTGGTCTACCAAACATGAGAATTGATTTGGTTTAGAAAGTGATGAACAAGTTGTGACACTTGTCCAAAACTATGAGTTAAGTGACACAGGGAAGGCTTTTGCCTTAGATTTAGTCGGTAAGAGTGACGCTAGAAGATCGACAGGATCCTAGAAGACCCTTGGTGAAGCATCACTTATAGGAAGAAGAGATACGATTGGCTCCTCAATGGGGTAAGGATACGAGAAAAATGCGATATAGACTCTTCTTTGGGTAGAAAGGTTGATAGGGTCAACCTCTTGTTAGATTGAGGAGAAAGTGAAATGGGTTCCTCCTTGGGTAGAGTCATAGGCAAGATAATTTCAATGGTAGGTGAAGATGTAGATGTAGTTGGTTCCTCCATGGGTAGAGGAATAGGTGTGATAGGCTCTATAGTGAGTTGGGACATAGATGAGGTAAGATATTCTATAGATGAAGGGATAGATGTGAGGATTTCCTCCATGGGTAGAGGGTAGAAGGATTAGGATCTTCCGTGGGTAGGGGAGCTCACGTAAGGATTTCCTCAATAGAGGGGATGAGAGGCAACTGAGTAGAAGAGACATGTATAGTGTCGAATATGGCATAGAATTCATGAACATTGGCATTGTAACTCTCACTGATTTGATTTGATGATTGATTGTGGTTTGGGAAAGGATTTTAAATATTTGTAAGTTTTGGTTTTCTTGAGCATTAGGATTGTCGAGGACGAGATCTCCATTATCTAACATCTCTTGGACAATATTATTGAATGTTTTACAAGTTTCCATCACTATGACCCCTAACGCGATGGTAGTTATAATAGTCATTTTATTTATACCATGTGGGAAAAGGATGGGAAGGATCAAAACTAGTATGTGGTTTGATTGGCGGAAGGACGATAGCCCCTACTTTAAACAATTTCTCCAACACAGAGGAGTAAGGTTCCCCTATGGGAATATATCATTGTTGTTCATACTTATATTGAAAGTTTTGAATAGGAGAAAGAGTAGAAGGTGGTTTTGGTTGGTTGGATGGATGAGATGGACCAAATTTCAGGACCACCACGTGGTGGGTTCCTTGGGCTTTGAATGATTGGTTTGTGGTTTGGAAGAAGAAGAAGAGTCATTTGGTTTGAAGGGAGTGCACGGGTCTCAAGTTTTGAGCCATTATGAATGCCTCATCAAACGTTTAGAAGGTTTGGACTTGGAGAGTTAGGGAGATATGTCTAACACAAGCCCTAGTAAACAACTCTATTAGTTTAGTTTGAGGCAATTGGAAAGCGAGTTGATTAATAATGCTCCACCAATGCATGACAAAAATCTATGATAAACTCATCTTCATATTGGCGTATCAAATACAAGTCGGTCATGGTAACCTTCTTGACAATGTTGATGGAGAAATGATCAAGAAAGGTGGGCTAGTTGGTTGAATGAAAATATAGAGTTCTAGGTAAAGCACTATACTAGTCAAGGCAGGTCCGTTAAGGACATTGGGAAAGTTTGAAGAAGTAGGGCATCATCATGGGAAATCAAATAACATACATGTTTAAAAGATCACAAATGTTGCTGCAGATCCTCCTTGCTATTAAATCGGTTAAACTTTGGTATTACCAATGTGCGGGGTATGGATGAATTAGAATAGAAGGGTGAATAGGATTATTGCAAATCACTTCATAAGTCGAGAGAATTTTGGGAGACGGAAACAAATTTTTCTATGGTTTGCATCTTGTCCATCATCATCTTGATCAAATATTTGGTCGATTTGATTGAGATACACCTCCAGTGGTATAAGGAGGTGGATATGATGAGTAGGATGTAGGTGGCATCTTGGTATATGGAGGTTAGAGTAAGTGAACCGAAAGGGGGCATATAAGTGGCAAAAGATGATGATGGCATATACCCTGAATGGGAGGTGTAGGTAACAAATGGTGGGGAGACAGTATAGGTGGCGAAATGTACGTCGAGACCCTTGTAGTGATAGGTTGAAAATTAGTAGGGATAAACATGACTAGACTCTGAAAAGGGGTCGATGTAATTGGAGGTTGTAAAGTAGGGATCCCTACACTAAGATCTACTAGATGATGGTGGGGTAGACATCATAATGGCGATGGACGTAAAAGCCATGATAGATATCGATGATGTAGGGTCAATCTAAGAAATGACGAGGTGATGAGGTTGGAGTGGGTAATACTACATTGGTACTAGATGATACAGAAGTGGGGGCAAGAGCTTGAGATATGGAGGTATGAATCTGAACAAATGCCGACTTGACGAGTCACGGGTGGAAGAATGAGATAAGTAATATTGCAGGGTGGTGGTATTATGATCAAGGAATTTCATGAATTCCTCGTCACCTGTAGGTACAATGGGAGGTATGTTGGGGTCCATAGGCAAAGAAATAGAAGGTGATGATGGGATAGGGGGTAACGGATGATGATTGGCATGAAAGACTAAGGCGTTGACTTAATTGCAAGTAAAAACCATGTGAATAGTGATAAGACAGGTGATCTAAGCTTTGTTGATGGTGCATAAAGAAAAAAATGATAGAAGAAATATGGAAAATGAGATTGGTCGTTGTTTTGACAGAAAAATCAAAACACAAAGATCGATGTTGGTAGGGTAACCATTTCGGTAGAAAGGGTAAGCGATACCGATCGAAAGGGGTAACAAATCTTTTGGTGGAAAGGGAAAACCAATACCGCTTGATGAGTGATCTTTGGTTCTATGAATATGGAAATTTTGAAAAAATGGAGATGAAGAATGTAAATCAGGTGGACCTGAACTCTGCTAATGGTAATAGAGACTCAGGAAGGTGATCAATGACAAAAATAGGCTACAGAAAATATCTAAAGGTGAATTGAATACTATTTTGGGTAAAATAACCATAAGAACAGGGAACCAATGCTGGTATGAAGAGGTAACCGATGTCGATCGCTAGATCGAGGCCAATAACTATGAAATTTGAGAAGATGAAATTTTAAATTTTAGGTGATTAAGTCAAATGAAAACACCAACCTAGAAATTGAGAAGGGTAGTGATGAGTCCTAACACACCTAGAATGAACTGGAATACACCAGTTATGATGGTGGGATGTGAAGGATAATAAAAAAAAGAGGAAATGACCTCACACCTCAAAACACAATTCAGGCAAAAACTAACAAACATGTAAAATCCTATGCTTCAGATTTTAATGTTATGTGGCTTATGCCCTTTAGAACTGACTATGAGTAGAATAGAGTTTTTGGTCAATGAGGGTGCCCTATAAGTAGTCTATGGTTGGTTTTATTTTTTTGGATAAAGGGACCCGATATACCTTTGAATATATGGTACAACTCGATATAATGACTCGCGAGAACACCACTTGATCTGCCGCTAATCCAATTATTAGTCGTTAACGGTAATTGTCGGGAAGGAAGATGTTTAAGATGTGTATGAAATTTTCAAGTGATTTGGACATGGGTGTGTATGTAAAAAATAAGCCACACTTAATTCTCGCCAACGATCAACTAGTCATGACCTCTAGTATATAGGTTGCAAATAAATTTAAGTGAGCTAAATGCAACATACAAAGGATGAAATGCAAAGATTTTAAAGCCCAAATCGAAAGAGAAATTGGATGTAGCAAATAGAGAATAGGTCAAGAGAATGATGCTTCAATAAATGCAAGAAAAAATATAGAAAGAGGTGTTCTTTTTAACCCAAAATATGAATTTCACTTAGATAAGTAGAAAAAGAAGAATGTTCCCAGAGAGAAATTTTAACATGCACTCTTTCAAAAGGAAATAGACACACAAAGATTCCCTAAGAATTAACAATGCAAAAGAACCCAAATCTTAGCGTCCCATTGGGCGTGCCAAAGTAATGCGATAAAAATAAAAAGAAGGTAATGGACGTAGAATGAATACCCGTGATTACGAAGGCGTTGTGCGCGTTGTAAAATTTCGATCAAACTGAATGCGAGAGCTTCCTTTTGGCTAGGAGGAACTACCTGTAAATCACAACAAAAACACAAGATAATATTAAATAATATATGATTAGATTCGGGTAAGGCATGGATAAAAGGAATGATAGATAACTTGATAAAAAATTAAGAAATGAGAAATGACAAAGAAGAGACAAAACTTACTCATTGAATGTAGCCTAGAAGTGGATGGTGGTGGTGGTTGCAGAAGGTGGTTATTCGGAGTGAATTTAGCAACAAAGTAGCACAAAGTGCCTTTCGTTGTGTGAGTTGGATCTCTGGAAGAATCGTGGATGAACCAAGTGACATCTGAATCCTGTGATAGGCTCTGGAAGGTCACAAGGTCACAGGAGTCCTTGAACATGCGAATGCAAGAAGCATAAGCCAAAGAAGTCAGATTCGTAACTGAAAAAAGAGTTACAAAATCTTATTTAACCTAACCGATGGTGGGTAGGTGACCAGTCTTTGGAAAGGGATAACTAGTGTCGGTTAAGTCGAATATGTTTAAGTTGCCAAAAATGGCCCGCTCTTTGCTATTTTTTCATGATTTGAATCTTCATTCCGGGTCTCAAGGGAGAATTGTACTTAGATAAGTAGCAGTGTTGTTGGAGAAGAAATAGGGAATTAATGTTAGGGCTAGACTAAATCTCAATTTGCTTAAGATAAGTAGGAATTAGTCTTCGTTAACTAATAAAGGTGGGAATAGGTCTTAGGATGAGGTGGAGGGCTGATGTGGATATTAATCTAATTAAAGTAATTAAATTAATAATAGTATGAGGATGAGGATTAATTTAATTATAGGTGATTAAATTAATACCAATGTGGTGAAGGGGACCATAGCTAGGTATATGTGTCGAATTAATGAATTGAAAGGGGTTAAAGGGATGTGTCCCAAATTTGGGTGTCTACAACAATGGTTATTATGATTAATTTTGCACTAATCACATCTTGTGAGTAAACAAAGAAAGGACTTGGTGGTTGTGCACACTTCGGGTGAGCATCCAAACCCTGTCTGGATGAAGTGGCACCTATTTATATAGAATGGGTACTTTTCCTTTACCATTTACATATGCTTTCCCTAATAATAGGAGAGCTATTCTTAATCTGCATGTTTTTTCAACTCTTCTTTAACTATAGATCAAGCTATAAACAACTTTATTTAACATGCCTTAATTCCTATAAATAGGTTGCCTTCATGCACTACCTTTGTCTTTTTCTAGCTTTTGATTTATCCTATTTATAAACCTTGCTTGTGCACCACACTAACTTGTTTTTGTCTATTTTTGGATGTATCCTAAAAATGTGCAAAGTATCAAATAATCTACATGCGTTTGGATCCCTTGCATGCTATCTTGTTCCCCTATGATTCACGCACCTTCGCGTATTCCTTCTTTTTCCTAGCACACACTCTCACATGTGGCTTCCAACTCCGCCCATGGCTAGTACTTAGCCATTTTCTTTTACCAACAATAGGATATGTGGAGTGTGAGTTGATATGAGTGATCTGAGCCCATCAAGACTTATTATTTTTAGTAAGTCTTGACTAGGAAGGCTACTTTTAATAAGTTTTCCTATTTTTCACCTTTTGATGGTTTTTGTTTATTTGGAGTGAACGGGTGCTGAAAATTCACCATTTTTAGAAACTTACTAAATTTGGACATGTGATTCCTTACATACTTGTTATTTTTATAAATGTTCCTTCTAGATGTCATTTTGCAAAAAAATAGTCTCAAAAGTTTAGGTTTTACTTCAGGACCTTCTGCTCCAATTTTTGGGGTTTTTATTTTGTTGGAACTCTATAGAACCAAAAAGGAAACTTCTTGGGTTGGAAATTTCATCTTACTATGGTAAATTATACACAACATCCATGCAAGTTCTCTTACGAGTCATCTTGAAGGATTTTTTGGGAGGATTGCACTTGTAGAGTTTGATGAAAATTAGGTATACAATTTTGGAGATATGAACTTTTTTTGGTTTTGGGGCATAGATGTCTAGAACAAACCAGTATCATACCTATACACTAATGAAGGTTTTGTGGGAAGTACAACAACATATTGGTTTGATAAAATGATTAAGTATGAAAGTGAGGAGAGTTACCGAAATTTTCTTACAAGTTTTAACTCACCATTGACCATGAGGCTAAACTAGAGTCAAGTGGAGGTTAGTGCTTGAGTTGGACCTATGCAAAGGGGAAAAAGTGGATAGAAAAGTGCACTTTAAACCTGGTGTTGACATGTGATAGGCTAAACAAATGACCAAGTATGAAATCTAAGCTTCTCACTCACCCTTTTGCTACTTAGCTCACATTTAACTCAAATACCTTAACCCGGGTTAGGTGGAGGTTAGATCACGGGTTATATCTGTGAAATAGAGAAAAATGGGACACAAGGGACTCTAACTTCAAATTTAAATCAGATCGGGAGAAGTGGTAGCCCCTAGTTCTATGTGGGTGAGATGTTGGGGTTAAAACTTAGCACTTAAGATCTAAAATTAGGTTACTCATGTACCTTGGAGTTGGATAAGTGGGGGGAGAATAATTTTTGTCCTCCTAATCCCCTTTACACCTAAGATACAAGACAAGGGGAAAAAACATAATCAAACCCCACACTTCCATTTTAGGAAGTTGATGTTACCCACATAGTCCAAATCGGGACATCAGGAATGATTTTCTTCCTTGGGAGCATGGGAGAGAGATTTGGGGGAAAAAATTTATATGATTTTAACTCAAATAACCTGTTGAGATTATAAAAACCATTATCAGGAGCCAATTCTTCTTGAAATTTGATTTTTAGGGCCTATTTCATTCTTGACTTGAAGGGGTGGTTGCGGTGTCCCCGATTCTCATGGGAAATATTTGAGTCTTGTAAAAAAATTTATGTGTCCATAATGTAGAGGGTTCCAATATATTTCCATTGATATTTTTGTCTTTGAAATGCTTCCAAAAGTCCCGAGAATCATCCGAAGAAGTTAGCTTTCATCATTGGAGCCTTCATTCCTTGTGCCCAAAATTACCCGATGTTGCATAAGTTGTTCCTGTCATCAATTTTCTTCATATAATTTCCTAAACTTCACTTAAATTATTCTATTTTCACCAACACTACACTTAGATTGTTTGAATATTCCTTGTAGGTTTCTAGAAGGCGTTTATCGGCTAAAAATTATGAAAAATGACCATTTTTAGGTCTTTAGAGGAAGTTGTTTTCCATTGAGTCTTAATGATTTTATCAATCATCTTAGGTAATCTTCCCTACACATTGAAACAAACTTGAAAATATTGTTAGAAATTTTGTACGAGCCAAAGTGAGAGTGAAATTGAAGACATGTTAGCTAGAGGAAGGGTCACAAAGTGATGAGAAACAAAATTTTCAATTGTGGGCTTAGTTGTCATGACAAATTTCTTCTATTTTCATGATAGAAATTTTGCATGACAACATAGGTATAACAAAAATCAAATTTTCATTATGATTTGATGGATATTCATGTCATGCTCTAAAGCTTCCATTTCAACACAAGCGAGAGGATGATGGAAAAGGCTATGAGGTCTAGCTTTATAACTGTTAACTGTAGTTGCTGGAATGTTTCTAAGGCATTTTTAACAAACCTTTTTATACATATACCTTGATAAATGTTGTCCATGAGATGACATTTCATTTGGTCATTTAGTCAGATAGTTCACGTGCCAATTGCATGGCTCCACATTTTACATATTATATGTGATATGTGAATTTGGTAGCTCCAGTATTGTAATCGAAAGGGATGCTGAGGAGTCATTACAAAATCTCTAAGGGAATTAAACATGGAGATCAAGGATGGTGTAGGTACAGGGCCACATACTCCTCTTCGATGATATAATTTGATAGTGTTGTACGTTTATAAGCACCGGTTCTGAATTCAGATATTATGATTATATTTGGCATGCATCTCCATGTCCATTGAAGCTATTTGAAATGGACGTTATCATCTCAGTTGGAAATCCTACTGTGTTATTTTCCAAGGCTGAAAACATATATTGTTCTCCATATTCCATCACTAGGGTTAGAAACTCATATAAATTGATGTGGGGGTTGTGATTGTTCTTGCGTATATTTAGTATGAACATTAAAATTCGCATAAGTAAAATCAGAGTTCTCCGGCATATTAAAATCTTGGTTCAAAAACTAAAAAATCACAGTAACCCTGGTTGCAAACTAGGCCTTAGATGATAACAGCGCAAAGTTTGTTCGAAAAGAGGTGCAATTGAATATATATGCAGGTAAAAATGAAGGTCTAATATCATTAACAATTATTAATGACCCCGATATGTTTTTGAGAGCAGTAGCTTCCGAGTTCCTTTTGCATGTTATCCTCTCTATAACCATTGTACACATATAAATGGAGTGTTATAGAACATTATATTCACAAGAGAAGTTAATCCCATTAATGGTAATGTGTATCTTTTCCCCATGTTTTGTGTGGTTTTTAAAATTAGTCAATCCTAATACGATGTATTTGTATTGTTTTTGCATTAGGGTTTCTTAAAGATTACATAATTAATAATTTTGAAGTTTTCATTGTAAGTTTCTTACGTATTGATGGAAAATGATGTTAGAAATATCTAGGCATGGTCATAATCAAGAACAGATGTGACTATTTCACCAAATAAAACACACAAATACTAAACCCAATTAGTTGTACTTCACACAAAGTTAAAACAATTTAATATATCATATATTGCATTACATCCTCTCGGTATAGTTTGCACAATACATGGTGATAAACGTAATGAGGGTGTCTCGCAACTTCCGTGGTGTGTAACAAATATATGAGATTGAATAATAAAATTAACGATTTCATTGTATGTTTCTTATGAACTAGTGACAAATGATGTTATGAAAATGTATACGCATCAAGAGCCATTACGATTATTTCACCAAATATAACACAAAAAAATCAATCCAATTAGTTGTACTTCACACAAAGTTAAAATAGTTTAAGATAACATATAGTCCATTGCATCCTCTTCACTGTAGTTTGCACAATACATGGTGTGAAATGTAATGAAGGTGTGCACAACTTTCATGGTGTGTAACAAATACATGAAATCAAGGAATATATGTACATTTTTGTGAACGTAAAAGAGGTTTAACATTCCAAATATTATAATGTTACATCTTGTTGTTGGTAATTCAAACCTAAATTGTGAAAATAGTAGAAAATTGAAAGAGGACACTATGTGGGGAGACTAAAATGTGGACAAGGAGGATTTGAGTTTGTAAGATATTGTACTTTACTTATACATAGGAGTAAATGTTACAACATATTTATCCAAGGATAAAGTGTATTGTGTTATGTTGTGGAGCCTAATTTCATGCACATAAGTGTTGAATAATCTACACTAAAAGTATTGTACATTCTCCATGTTTTTCTCGCATTCTACACTAAGAAAGTTTTTATCCTTGAAAAATGTGCTCGATACCTTGCGAGACACGCTCTTCTCCTATGTGTGGTTTTTTGACCCATAGGTTTATGGGGTGGTTTTGGCCCATGGTTTTGGTACCCACGGTATTGTAAAACTGCTTATGCAGTTGCCTATTGGTGTGCTTTTGGTGCATATGGTAGGGTATTGTACATTGTAGATGTGTGTGAGTTCAAGTGTGAATTCAAGAGAGTTTGTTGAGCATAACTCCAAATATATCTAGGTATTGTATTGAGAGAAAGAGGTGACTTGTAATAAAAATATGAGCAAGTGATTCTTGGTGGACGTAGCCCAAATTGGGTGAACCACGTTAAAAACTGTTTGTGTTGTGTTATTTTATTTTCTGCACTTTTATTTTAGATCTGTGATATTATTCTACATATTTGTTTTTAATATTGTGATTCTGTGTGGGATTGTTCCACATATTTTATCCCTTATTTCATAACATATTGAAAGTAAATTATGTGTGCATCGATAGTATAAGTATGGCTTGATATATGTGTTTAGGCACAATCATTTTAGCACTTGTATAATCACAAGGAATATGAAGTAAGGATGAGGAGTGGCATAACAATACATGCCCATAAGGTAGGTACTAAATGTATTTCTAATATATTTTTCATTGCCACCAACATAATATTTGTCTTATCTCAATTCATGGAAAAAGTTGTACAATGCATCAAGTTGAAGGTATGTGTCATGAACCTTCTTCATTAGAACCAACACAACATGAAAATTAGTATATCATAAATCGCATATGAAGGAAATATATTTTCGATATCCTACTAAAAATTTCATAACATGTGGTGGCAAAGTTACTTGTTAGAGATTATACTTGATTGCAAAAGTTTGATGAGCACCATTGGCGTAACTCTCCTTTTTAGCAACCCGAGGCAAGAACAAATGTGGGATCTCATTTTAAGCAATTGGACCTTTGTGGGAGAAAATGATATTGTCATTGGAGCTTATGTCAAATATAATAATGAAGGAGGGGTTTCAATTAACAAGTTCCATATTATCTACAAAAAGAGAATGGTCATTGATCAATAAGAAACTATGAGAGACAACTATGCATTTTTAATTAAAGTGGCCAAAATTATACAACATATATTCACGTAAAACAAACTACTTTTCTTATGTTTCAAAATAAATCACCAAGAGAAAATTTGGATAAGGAAATCTAACTCCAAATTGAAGTAATACATAATTTGGGTGGGAATACACCACACGATTAACTAAAATTTATTAAAATGGGGATAATGATAGTTAATCTAACCTAGAACAACATGTAAATAGAGTAAATAAATGTAGTAAATAAATCTTGAAATGACCCAAGAAAGTAATCATCTAAAAGTAAAAAACCATAATATGCAAGAAAGAGTGATGGAGTGACTCAATTGATTTGATGCACTTGTGGGACTATGTCATAGAGATGACTAGAGAAATAGGGAAAATGAATGAGCGTGCAGAGGTCCAAAAAGAATAGATCTATATTGATTCTATGGTGGGGTTCCTACGGGCGCTATGGTCAGCGAGAATGGGCGCTATGGTCTATGTAACATATACGGAACTGAATTTTATAGGTTCAGAAGATGGTCTCAAATCCTTTCTATGTGTCGTATTAGCTTCATTGCACTACTACGGATTTCATTGATAATCCAAGATGAATAGAAGACCTGCAAGAGACCACAAGAAGTATCAAACCCATAAAAATAAAAATGCAAATGAATAGGTCGAGCTGATCTCGGTTGCACAACAAAGTGGAATTATTAAGCGAGCAAAGTGCACTAGATTCCGTACCCAAATGTAGTTCTAGTGTGTGTGTGTGAATCATGTGCCCTAGGTGCTCTTGTGTCAGTCGCACTTTGTGAAGTAGCGAGCTATGACTATGCATAGAAAAATTTAATAGAATGGTGGATGGAATACAATACAATCCCCTCATATGCTTGTGTGATGTAGATGAACTAGTCTTGTCCTTTGTAATGGAGCTAAGTGAATGCAAATGATCTCAAGTCCCTTAGATGAATGCAACCCTAGGTGGATGATATTAGTGATTAGTGTTTGGTCCCTCTTTATGGCCTCATAAATTTATATGTTTATGGTTCTCTTGATCTAATTTCATAATTAACCCCGACATGACCGACCACCAAAAAGATAAGAAGCTAAAAAGAATGAAATGTGCCCAAAAAGTGGCGGGAAAGTTCAAAAAGGATTGAGACACCCTGGTGGGACCAAGGCGCCCATGGATGCCCCGATCAAAGTTAAAATGAAGGAATATGATAAAATATGATTGGGCATGTGTGCGGTAGAGGTCGGGAATGATGACATAAATCAAATAAAAATGGCCAAGAGACGGGGGTTAATTAGTACTTTATTCACTCAAAAACCCTCTAAATAGTAGTATGAGACCGAGACTAAATATTACCTAAAGTGTGTGATTTAGTGACTACATTTTCCGCACTTTATGTTAGTGAGCGAAAAGCATGGTAACATAAAGTAGATAGAGATGTGTACTTTATATTGATGTAGAGTGATGCGAAAGCATGTTGAGGACTAAAAAATCATAGAATGACAAAAATATGATGGAGCGTGGAAACTAAGGATGAAAAATGCACAAAAAAGTGATGAGAGTGAACCTAAGGTAGAAACGTGTGTGTAGTTGTTGATGTGTAGTGTACCTATATGGTTAGTATGGTGTGTGTTGCCGTAAAGTGTTGTTGTTGTTGCCCCCATTTGACTGCTTGTTTCTCATACAGCCAAACCTACAAGGAGAAAACATTCAAGTAGTCAAATATATACGTATTTATGTATGTATGTGTAAAACCCAATGTAAAAGACGCGTGTGTATGTAAAAAAACATGTGAATATAAAATATGCAAATGAAAAATGAAAATGAAATATGTTCACCTAACCCATATCGAGAGAAAGATTGTTGAAATGATATCCTTTGTTGTCACGATAGGATGAAGAAGTATAGGGAGGAATTTTTTGTATCCTCCAACCTTTAACTACTTCCTTGAATGTGTGTGAAGAGATCTCTCTGTACATCTGGTTTTTGGGTGATCCGACGTTATAAGTAAAAGAAGTATTGGGAAGAATTCCACTTTGTATCTTCCTACCGTTAACTTCTCCCCCAAATGCTAAGGACTACCATGTCTGTAAAAGCCATTGTGTATGGAGTTCGTAGACTGGTTTGAACCCACTTGTTGTATATAACCCACAATGCCAAGGGCGGAAAGTGCATTGAACCGAAGCTGGTGTAGAAGTGTTGTGTAGAATGTAAAACCCCAAATGATGTCCCCCCTCTTTGGGGGTGCATGCGACATCGCTGATAGGAGAATGCAGCCCCAAAAGAGGACCAACCACATGAACTCTATAACTCTACCTTGCAGGGGAAAGGAATGCACTTGGTAGAGACAAGGCACACACAAACAAGAGGCTAGCCAAAGACAAGTGTTAGTACGAAAAAGCATGCATGTAGAAGACAATGTGTAAGCTATGCAAACAATGTATAAGATACTAAACAATTTAGTAAATGTAAATACACAAGGAGAGAAAGTAGGCCACACAAAGCGGGTCACAAACATGGTACATCAATCATGATGATGTAAATACATGATAGGCTATCATGGCTGCAAATAATAAACAAGTGTACACACAAAAACATACGACAAAGACCACATACAAGATCAAACAATAACAAACAAGTATGGAAGAAAATATCCCTACATAACAAATGTTGCACATGAAGCACCCATTAGCATGTTAGAAAGATAACTAGTATGTCAAAAACGTGTATAACCAAGTAATGTAAAGTGCTAAGTACAAAATGAAACAATAACACCTATGAGAGACGAATGTGGATGCCCCTAGTGACCAGTGTAGGAAGGGTAGAAGGAGAGCATCCGTACTTCATCTAAGATACCTATTTTGGTGATCACAACTAGAAAAATATGTGAACGCGCATGTGTAATAAAGTGCCCAAGAACAAGTAAAAGTAAAAGCAACCTTAATATGCAATATGTTGTCAGCAGATGGATGGAATGAAATGCAAGATGGAGTGATAGGTGCCGTGTGCCCCCAAGTGAATGTAAATGTATGTAGTGATGTTCATTTGTTTTCCCCCTCATGAGTCAAGAATGAACTATAAACAAGAGCGTGTCATCAAAAATGGTCAAAGTGTGTGTGTTGTGTCTAACACATTGTGATGAGTGTGTATATGTGTAATGGTGATGATATGTGTGTGAATCCTAAAGCGGAAGCGTATATCAAAAAAAATGATTGTAAGAGTGATGATTTAGCCTAAAGTGTATATCACTACAAGATGAATAAAGGGAGTGGTAATGTAGCCTAAAGAATATACCACTACAAGATGGTAGAGTAGGTGATTATTTAGCCTAAAGTGAATGTCACTAACCTAGTAAAGTCACATGATGAAAGGTTGAATGCTAGAAGTGTGATGAATGTAAGTTCTATTTGATTTGTAAACCCTGGCAATCGAGTATGGACTGAGGAACTAAAGTGCATCATAGGGTAGTGAGTGTAGCATGTAGAAGATGATGTAGTATATGTAATGAAGATGATAAACGACCATGTGATGTGTATGTAGTGTATAGTATTGAATGCAATATGTGTAGTGTGCCTAAGAGCATATAGTATGTAGGATGCAATGCTAGATGAGTATGATGAAGACTAGTATGATGTATGATGTATAAATGTGCAAATGTCAAAATGTTGTAGAATAAATGTAGAATGTATGGTGTATGATGTGTAATGTGTGAATAGATGTGGTGTGTAAGACCTATAGTGTAGTGTGTGGGGTTCATGTGTAGTAAGCCCTCAATAGTCAAGTGTGAACTAAAGCACAAGAGTGTGTCATCGGGTAATGATGACGCTAAAATTTAGGGTGTATATGCTTATGCTTTGATGTACAAAAATTCCAGGATGAGGTAAGTGCAAATTCTAGTAGTGTGGCGTAGTACTATGTAAGGATGCTAGAATGGGAGGGATGTGTTAAATGCTTTTCCCCCAAGTATGTACGTGATGGAGGTCTAGTCAAAAGACACTAAGTGGATCAATGTATGGAGTATTTTCCTTAACAAAAGTGATAGGACATGACAAAGGAGTATGACCATCAGATGGTTCATCATCATAGTAAGCTTCATTCGGATCCCAATCATCAACATATGTAGGGTCTATAGCGGATGTTGGAATTACAAGTTTAAATATAGGAGATGTTTGCTATGTATAACAAGTGGATGTGGTAGATACCTTTAACATAGGAGTAGTGAGATCGTCCTTAAGAGGAGTTTGCTTAGTTTGACTTGGTAATAGAAAAAACGAGTTAGTAAGTGGACTTGATTTAGAGAAACCAAAGTGAGAAGTGATGTATTTTTGGATTTGGTAATGTTGTAGATGAGTGAGTAGGAGGAGGTGGTGAACTAATTTGGGAGGTTGTTTGCTTAGACGACTCTTAACTAACCAAATAAGGAACATTAGGAATGGTGGGTTGATGCTCAATAGATGCACGAAAAGAGTAGTTTTGGAGCCCATTTAGATGTAGTATTTATAGGTGGGCATCTAATAGAATGTTTTCAGTGAGTGAGATAAATCATTTACGCTCAAGATGCTTGATTCTTCATTGTAAATCATAACATTCATAGTCATTATGTCCATTGATTCGATGATAATTGCAATATGGGTGACCTTGATACTTCATTAGCTGATAAGGAGGGTAGTAATGAGTAGGTAGTAAAGCGATAATTTGACTACTAAGGAGTGAAATAAGGATATCATGTTGCTTAGTAGTACACTCAAATATGAGAGGCTTAGACAATGACATGACTTGAGGTTCAACTATATGACATGTAGTGGACATAGATTGAAGATGAGATGTAGAGGGAGAATAAACATGAGCTTGAGAAGTGTCCTTAAGCTGTTGGATTTCAGATTTGAGAGATGTGATTGTGGATTCCATAGCCATAAACTTGTCTTGAAACAAATAATGCAAGAAAGCTTCAATTCAGTCTAATAGTGGAGGATTAGAGGGAGGATCACTAAGTTCGGTAAATAGACAAGCAGCGAGCATAGGACTTAGTTTTGTGGCGGCGTATAGTCATAAAAATACTTGGTGTCTAAGAAATTATGTAGAACATCCTAGCAATTAGGATATCTCTTAAGTAAATCAGATAAAGAAACTTGACCCATGATAAAGGAAAAATGAGGATCCTAAGCGAAGATCAAGTTCAGGTTCACCAAAATGATTAACTAAAATTTATTAAAACAAGGGATAATGATAGTTAATCTAATCTAGAAAAATATGTAAACATAGTAAATAAATGTGGAAATGACGATAGTAACTAATCTAATGAAATTAAAAACCATAATATGAAAGAAAGAGTGAGGAAGTGACTCAACTAATTTGATGCACTTGCGGGATTGTGTCGTAGAGATGACTAGAGAAATATGAAGAAGGAGCGATTACTTGATGTCCTAAAAAGGACATATTTGGGTGATTCTCTAGACTGGGGCACTTGGAGAGGGCTTGGGGCATCTATAGGTGCTCTAGTCTTTAGATTGGGCATCGTGGTGTATGCAAAATGTTCGGAACTAAATTTCACAAGTTTGGTAGATGGTCCAAAAACCCTCATTGTGTGTCACATTAGCTTCACCGCTTTACTGCTGAATGTCACTAATAATCCTAGATGAATAAAAAGACTGCAAAAGACCACAATAAGTATCAAAACCTAAAAAATGAAGAATGCAAAATAATAGTGAGATGACCTCAGCTTTGCCATAACGGTGGACTTACTAAGCCCGAACACTTTGCATAAATTCCAGACCCAAATGTAGCTCTAGTGTGCGTGTATGAATCATGTGCCCTAGGTGCTCTTGTTCAGTCTCACTTTGTGAAGTAGCGAACAATTACTATGTGTATAAAAATGAAATAGAATAGTCGATGGAATAGAATAAAATCCCCTCTTATGCTTGTGTGATGTAGATGAACCAACTTTGTCCTTTGTGATGGAGCTAAGTGAATGTAAATGATTTCCAAGTGCTTTAGATGCATGCAACCTTAGGTGGATGATAGTAGTGACTAGTGCTTGGTCCCTCATTATGGTCTCATAACTTTATATTTATAGGGTTATCTTGATCTAATCTCAAACTAACCCCGAAATGGCTAAACACCAAAAATATAAGAAGCTAAAATGGCTAGAAAGTGCCTTAAAAGTGGGGGAAATTCAAAAAGGATTGAGGCGCCCCTAGTAGGACAAGGGCCCATGGGCGCCCTCAAAGCTAAAATGATGGAAGATGATAAAAGCGGCCCGGGCATGTGTGTGGTGGAGGTTTGGAATGATGAAAAAATTAAATAAAAATGTCCAAGAGACGGGGGTTAATTAGTACTTTCTTCACTCAAAAACCCTCTAAATAGTAGTATGAGACCGGGACTAAATATTACCTAAAGTACGTGATTTAGTGACTACACCACCTAACAACCCGAAAAACCATAATTGATGGCATTAAAATGATGAAGATGAATAAAATTTTGGAAACCAACCAAAATAGGAGAAATCACTATGACATGTTAAATGAAATATTTGTTTTACACATATTGTGACTTTTTTCTAGTGTTTATCTTATTATTTAAAAGTCTATTGACATGACACGAACCAAATACCTCATCACTCAATCGATCCAAATGCATGGATTTTTCCATATCATTTAGTAGATCCAAATCCATGACATATTTCAAGTTCACTCACATTTGGAGGTTTTATCTACATGCACTTAGTCATGGGATTTGAACACCTTTTAATTTGGGTTTTATCTTCATCCCTTATACTATTTGTATTGTGGTGTGATGTCAAAATAAAACTTAGGTATCAAATAGGTTGTCTTTTAATGGTGCGTACATGATGATGTAAAAGGTGTTGTCTAGGCATCCACAAAGATACAAATCAAAAGAAATACCAAGTAATAAGGGATGATGTTGGGAGAATGCTCTGGAGATATTTTATGGAATGGAAACCCTTCAATCTTTGACAACAAAACCTAAAAATTTACCTAATCTAATATGTAGAGGCTTAAGATTTTTTTTTTTTTAAAAAGGATAAGTTTCGTAGATTTTTGTACAAAATATAAAAAATTTAATATCACTTTCAGCCATATATATAAACGATCCCTTCGCCTCAATTGTGTAAAATGATGTTTGACAAACTCCAATATCCTTGAAAACTAGTATGATTACATATGATATTTTAGATTGTGTGAAATCGTCGTGTTTGACATCAAACGAGACAACAATCAAATTAAGTAAACCCTTCTCGAATCAAATATTATAGAAATGAAAACATTACCATCATTAAGTTATAACTAGAAATTGTATGTGAAATGTTCAATGGAAATGTTGAAGGGAATCTATTGAAAGAGTCAAATAGGAGGGAGAGAAATAATGGGAGAGGAAGAGGGGCATAGAAGAAGGGTTTGAGGGTGGAGAAGTGTGAGGGTGGAGAAAGTGGAATGGGGTAACAATGATAAACTCAACCCTCCAACAACCACATGACATTTATATCAATCATTTGAAGGTGAAAATATGTGTTATTTAAGACAACGAGGGAAATTATTTGTGGAGATATCTGTGAACATTTGGAGTGGTAAAAATATTATCGAAGTGGAACATTTTTTAGAGTTTCATCGCTAACATTTATTGGGTAGTTAGAATACACATAAATGTAAGGGGAATTCAATTACATGTATCATGGGACACATCAAATACAAGAAGATGCGAGTTGATGTAACATCCCAAGCTAGTGATTGCATGCATAATTTCCGTCATCAACAACCATGATGGCGTCGTCATTCAATTATCACCAACAAAAAGGGATAGGTTATTTATACATATTGTTGTGGGTCGCTGAGGATTTTGATTGAATAGTGGATATCAACCAGCTACATGCCCCACACCTTTTCCATGGATCATATTATTCCTCCCAAAAAAATATCTAGTATATGCGGTCAAATTTATGGTCGCGATCTTGCTCAAACTATTCACATGAGCTTAAAGGGCCCAAAAGAAAAATGAGGGAATTACTGATAGATTTTAGGTTTAAAATTCCCATAATTCTTATTTCTTATAGAACTTTGTAGCTCCCCTTTCTACTCGTGAGCTTGAGTTATTGCAGGAAATAGGTGATGCACAAATAGTCATCAACAATTGAGCCCATACATCGACTAGTCATATGAGCGAGAGGTCAAAATATATGTTGATCAAGGTTGAAAATGTAAGGTTATTAATTTGGCAACATTAATTTATTTAGATGCTTGATGAGGACATGAAAGGAAAGTTGAAAATATATATGTAGGAAGTAAATACTTGTGGATTGAACATGATAAAAAAAAATCAATAATGTAAAATAAATTTGAATGGAAAGTTGAAACTTTATGTTCATTCTGAATGCATAACAAAAATAACAGGGAGGACAGATGGCCACAACATCCAAGTGTATACCTTTTGAGAAAAATGACAACACTTCCCTGCAACAAATTTAAATACAAAATCAATAGAGGATTCATTAATAACACAACTAACTATACTAGGGTTCAATATACAAATTTAAATGCACAAATCCAATGGCGGGCCACGAAAAGTGACAACACAATAAATTATTTCCTTGCACTCCACACTAAAAACACATCATACGAGGGTAGATGTAGATTAATTTTCCTACAAACATTTGTGAGATTAAAATGCTTGAATGGGACAAAGATAGAAGATGTTATTTGGGTGGGAACAACACATTACGTGGAATAGGTGTTAGACATGTAAGTATTAAGTTCACACCTAATTTCATTTACATTCCATTCATATAAAAATTATACCAAAACTTGATTGCCAAATAAAATCTACATGTTGGTTTGAAAGGCTTAATTATCAATTATTGCTACGCACCACCCATTTTCCTCTGATTACTTGAGATTTTGTCTGATTCTCTTTGGATTTTTCATTCCTTAACACATATGCAACCTTCCAAACCCAAAATTCAATTAACTCCACAAAATCATCACTTCCACACATTTGTCTATCTTTCTTCAACACAAAAACATACCCTAATTCAAAATTGCCATGGATATAGATCCATGCTTTGAGAATTTCCACAACGATACAAACCCCAATAAAAATGAGTGACAAGCTACTAGATGTGACACTTTCATACTTCGACAATGAAGGTAATTTATAGATGATTTTGACCTCTAAAATTTCCGCTAGAAAAATAGTCTTATTTGTCATCCCTGGGGCTTTTATGCCCACCTGCTCACAAAAACATCTACCTTAATTCATTAATAAGGAAGATAAAATGTGTGTCAAAGGCATATATTTTATTTCCTGTGTTTACACCTTTGTGTGTAAGGCATGGTTAGATTCCATTGGAATTGATGAAGACAAATAACACGTGATGTATGATGGTAAAAGGCCTCTTAGGGACTTGATATTTAAATAAAACATATAGTATTTAACTAACAATCATACGTAGGTGGTGTTAAATACAAAGGATATTACTAATTAAGCACTAAACGATATCTTTATATGGGAAAAAAACATAAATTAAAGATGGCATCTTATACGACAATTTGTGGATCTCAAATAGATTAATAGGATATAGAACCTTGGCTGCCAAAAGGTGATTGGTATACATGTTGATGAGCTTATCGAGTTAAAATAAAAGCGTCTGATTTTCCTTTATAAGGTGTGTATAGGTTGTGTGGTTTGCATTGAAAAGGTGTGTCTTATCAGCACCATAAAATAAGAGACAACCTAATACTTTTAATCTAATACAAAATAACTTAACAATGCCTAAACGAGTTGATTAAAACTAATTTTTACAAACCATATGTATGGAAAAGGAGAATTTGTGGAGATCTTGAACCAATCAATGAAAGTGAAATAGACACACAAACAATTGTAAAGAGATCATGATGCATGCAGTGATATTTTGATGGTGACTTTTGTGGAGCATATTACCCAAAGCATGTGGACACATGAGGGGCATGGCAACAAAAATACTTCTAATGAAAAGTAATCGGATAATCAAGATCTTGCAAAAAAAATTTTTTTGGCAATATTTAAAAATCATCTGTAATGTCACACCTCGTCAATACACAAGCATGCATATTCTTGTATCAAGATTGGACTTTAGCATTGAAAAATTTCAGGAAAAGGGACGAGCTATGGACTTGACAAAACTACACCACAATAAACATAATCATGTAAAAATATTCTCCGGTGAGGCATTGATGCTTCCTATAAACAATCAACACATTTGTGGGAGTAAATTTCACATCAATGGATCAAATACAATGCCAAGGAAGGAATATTTTAACTTTAATTTAACTTTAAACATCAATGTTGCAGCTTTGGATATGTCCGTCAAATACGCAAAGTTCAAACATGTAACAAAACATGCCATGCTCCTAATTTTCACCATGTCAACAGAGTAAATTCCAGACCCAAATGTAGTTCTAGTGTGTGTGTGTGTGTGTGTGTGTGTGTGTGTGTGTGTGTGTGTGTGTGTGTGTGTGTGTGTGTGTGTGTGTGTGTGTGTGTGTGTGTGTGTGTGTGTGTGTGTGTGTGTGTGTGTGTGTGTGTGTGTGTGAATCATGTGCCCTAGGTGCTCTTGTTCAGTCTCACTTTGTGAAGTAGTGAACAATGACTATGTGTAGAAAAATGAAATAGAATAGTCAATGGAATAGAATAAAATCCCCTCCTATGCTTGTGTGATGTAGATGAACCAACTTTGTCCTTTGTGATGGAGCTAAGTGAATGCAAATGATCTCCAAGTGCTTTAGATGAATGCAACCCTAGGTGGATGATAGTAGTGACTAGTGCTTGGTCCCTCATTATGGTCTCATAACTTTATATTTATAGGGTTCTCTTGATCTAATTTCATAATTAACCCCGAAATGGATAACCACGAAAAATATAAAAAGCCAAAAACGGCTAGAAAGTTCCTTAAAAGTGGTGGGAAAATTCAAAAAGGATTTAGGCGCCCCTAGTAAGACAAGGCGCCCATGGGCACCCTGATCAAAGCTAAAATAATGGAAGATGATAAAAAGCGGCCCAGGCATGTGTGCGGTGGAGGTTTGGAATGATGAAAAAATTAAATAAAAATGTCCAAGAGACAGGGGTTAATTAGTACTTTCTTCACTCAAAAACCCTCTAAATAGTAGTATGAGGCCTAGACTAAATATTACCTAAAGTACATGATTTAGTGACTACACCACCTAACAACCTGACAAAACATAATTGATGGCATTAAAATGATGAAGATGAATAACATTTGGGAAACCGAACAAAATTGTAGAAATCACTATGACATGTTAAATGAAATATTTGTTTTACACATATTGTGACTTTTTTCTAGTATTTAAATAATACACAAATGTTTATCTTATTATTTAAAAGTCTATTGACATGACACTGAACCAAATACCTCATCACTCAATTGATCCAAATGCATGGATTTTTCCATATCATTTAGTAGATCCGAATCCATGACATATTTCAAGTTCACTCACGTTTGGAGGTTTTATCTACATGCACTTAGTCATGGGATTTCAACACCTTTCAATTTGGGTTTTATCTTCATCCCTTATACTATTTGTATTGTGGTGTGATGTCAAAATTAAACTTAGGTATCAAATAGGTTGTAGTTTAATGGTGTGTACATGATGGTGTAAAAGGTGTTGTCTAGCCATCCACCAAGATACGAGATCCAAAGAAATACCAAGTAATAAGGGATGATGTTGGGAGAATGCTCTGGAGATATTTTATGGAATAGAAACCCTTGATCTTTGACAACAAAACCTAAAAATTTCTTGAATCTAATATGTAGAGGCTTAAGATTTATTTAAAAAAAAAAATAGATAAGTTTCGTAGATTTTTGTACAAAATATAAAAATTTAATATCACTTTCAGTCATATCTATAAACGATCCCTTCACCACACTTATGTAAAATGATGTTTGACAAACTCCAATATCCTTGAAAACGGTATGATTACATATTATATTTTATATTGTAACAAAATCGTCATGTTTGACATCAAAGCGAGACAACAATCAAATTAAGTAAACCCTTCTCGAATCAAATATTATAGAAATGAAAACATTACCATCATTAAGTTATAACTAGAAATTGTACGTGAAAGGCACAATGGAAATGCTAAAGGAATCTATTGAAAGAGTCAAATAGGAGGGAGAGAAATAATGGGAGAGGAAGAGGGGCATAAAAGAAGGGTTTCAAAGGCAGAGAAGTGTGAGGGTGGAGAAAGTGGAATGGGGTAACAATGATAAACTCAACCCTCCAAAACCACATGACATTTATATCAATCTTTTGAAAGTGAAAATATGTGTTATTTAAGACAACGGGAAATTATTTGTGGAGATATCTGTGAACATTTGGAGTGGTAAAAATATTATCAAAGTGGAAATTTTTTTTTGGGTTTCATCGCTAACATTTATCGGGTAGTTAGAATACACATATATGTAAGGGGAATTCAATTACATGTATCATGGGACACATCAAATACAAGAAGATGCAGAGTTGATGTAACATCCCAAGCTAGTGATTGCATGCATAATTTCCGTCATCAACAACCATGATGGCGTCGTCATTCAATTATCACCAACAAAAAGGGATAGGTTATTTATATATATTGTTGTGAGTCGCTGAGGATTTTGATTGAATAGTGGATATTAACCAGCTACATGCCCCACACCTTTTCCATGGATCATATTATTCCTCCCAAAAAAATATCTAGTATATGCGGTCAACTTTATAGTCGCGATCTTGCTCAAACTGTTCACATGAGCTTAAAGGGCCAAAAATAAAAATGAGGGAATTCTGATAGATTTTAGGGTTAAAATTCCCATAATTCTTGTTTCTTGTAGAACTTTGTAGCTCCCCATCCTATTCGTGAGCTTGATTGATTGTAGGAAATAGGTGACGCACAAACAGTCATCAACAATTGAGCCCATACATCGACTAGTCATATGAGAGAGATGTCGAAAATATACGTTGATCAAGGTTAAAAATGTAAGGTTATTAATTGGGCAACATTAATTTATTTAGATACTTGACGAGGACATGAAAGGAAAGTTGAAAATATATATATGTAGGAAGTAAATACTTGTGGATTGAACATGATAAAGAAAATCAATAATGTAAAATAAATTTGAATGGAAAGTTGAACCTTATGTTTATTCGAATGCATAACAAAAAGAACACAGAGGACAGACGACCACAACATCCAAGTGTATACCTTTTGAGAAAAATGACAACACTTCCTGCAACAAATTTAAATACAAAATCAATAGAGGATTCATTCATAGCACAAGCTAACTATACTAGGGTTCAATATACAAATTTACATGCACAAATCCAATGGTGGGCCACAAAAAGTGACAACACAATAAATTATTTCCTTTCACTCCACACTAAAAACACATCATACGAGGATAGATGTATATTAATTTTCCTACAAACATTTGTGAGATTAAAATGCTTGAATGGAACAAAGATAGAAGATGTTATTTGGGTGGGAACAACACATTCCGTGGAATAGGTGTTAGACATGTAAGTATTAAGTTCACACCTAATTTCATTTACATTCCATTCATATAAAATTTATACCAAAACTTGATTGCCGGATAAAATCTACATGTTAGTTTGAAAGGCTTAATTATCAATTATTGCTACGCACCACCCATTTTCCTACTGATTACTTGAGATTTTCTCACATATGCTCTTTGAATTTTTCATTCCTTAACACATATGCAACCTTCCAAACCCAAAATTCAATTAACCCCACAAAATCATCACTTCCACACATTTGTCTATCTTTCTTCAACACAAAACATACCCTAACTCAAAGCGCCATGGATATTGATCCATGCTTTGAGATTTTCTACAATGATACAAACCCTAATAAAAATGAGTGACAAGCTACTAGATGTGACACTTTCATACTTCGACAATGAAGGTAATTTATAGATGATTTTGACCTCTCACGAAAATTTCTTTGGAAAGATAGTCTTATTTGTCATCCTTGGGGCTTTTATGCCCACTGCTCTCAAAAACATCTACCTTGATTCATTAATAAGGAAGATAAAATGTGTGTCAAAGGAATATATTTTATTTCTGTGTTTACGCCTTTGTGTGTATGGCATGGGTAGATTCCATTGGAATTGATGAAGACAAATAACGCGTGATGTATGATGGTAAAAGGCCTCTTAGGGACTTGACATTTAAATAAAACATATAGTATTTAACTAACAATAAATGCGTAACAATCGTGCGTAGGCGGGATTAAATACAAAGGATATTACTAATTAAGCACTAAACGATATATTTATAAGGGAAAAAAACATAAATTAAAGATGGCATCTTATACGACAATTTTTGGACCTGAAATAGATTAATAGGATACGGAACCTTGGCTGCCAAAAGGTGAATGGTACACATGTTGAGCACCTTATCAGAGTTAAAATAAACCGTCTGATTTGACTTCATAAGGAGTGTATAGCTTGTGTGGTTTGCATTGAAAAGGTGTGTCTTATCAGCACCATAAAATAAGGGACAACCTAATACTTTTAATCTAATATAAAAGAACTTAACACTGCCTAAACGAGTTGATTAAAACTACTTTTTACAAACCATATGCATGGAAAAGGAGAATCTGTGGAGATACTGAACCAGTCAATGAAAGTGAAGTAGACACACGAACAATTGTAAAGAGATCACGATGCATGCATGTTTTGATGGTGGCTTTGGTGGAGCATATTACCCAAAGCGTGTGGACGCATGAGGGGCATGGCAACGAAAATACTTAGAATGAAAAGTAATTGGAATATCAAGATCTTGCAAAAAAAAAAAAAAAAAAATGTGGCAATATTTAAAACTCATATGTAATGTAACACCTCGTCAATACAGAAGCATTCATATTCTTGTATCAAGATTGGACTTTAGCATTGACAAATTTCAGGAAAAGGGACGAGTTGTGGACTTGACAACACTACACCACAGGAAACATAATCATGTAAAAATATTCTCTGGTGAGGCATTGATGCTTCCTACAAATTACAATCAACACATTTGTGGGAGCAAATTGCACATCAATGGATCAAATACAAGGCCAAGGGAAGGAATCTTTTAACTTTAAACATCAATGTTGCAGCTTTGGATATGTCCGTCAAGTACGCAAAGTTCAAACACGTAACCAAACATGCAATGCTCCTAATTTTCACCACGTCGACAGAGATATCTCTCTACACTAGAAATAGTAGGTTTCTATTTTGATACTCCTAAAACACTTGGATATATGAAATACTAAGCGATGGGACTCTGTGTTCACAGTCCTACAACCTGCACTTGTATTTCATATGTTGTCAATCCCTAAGATAGAGAAGAAACATGTTAATTATGTGCAAATGTAAGCATATATTAATGGTACCTTTAACTTGCTTTAATCCTACTACGTTTTGCTGTTATGAAAAGCCCTGGCCATGAAAGCGACCAAACAAAAAATGACAAGCCCTGTTGCTAAGACTATTTCCATTCATACTTATGGCCGTAATGTAAAAACAACAAATTGTGTAGGATCCGTTTGTGCAGTAAGTACAAGGAATGATTGGTGGTGTGAATTCCAGAAATTAGAGATGAGAAATACCCAGATTCAAAACAGGGAAGCAATGGAAAAAAATTCACCTGAACTTCAAACCAGTTGACAAGAACAACGAGTTACAGTGATAGCAAGTAAGAATAGGCACGAAGAATTATGAACTGCGAATAACAATGTACATACATAAGAGGAGACGGATACACATCTATCAGACATAAATGCATTGAAGGATGGTTGACAGGAGTGAACTCAACAATGGTACTAGCCTATCATTTCTGAGTACCTCGTGGTTTTGAAAGAGTAGAATGAGTCGGTCTCCATCAGCGTGTGCACCTAGCAGATAACTGGTACAACACCGCAACAAGAGATATCAAGAATGAGGAAATATATCAATGTTTTTCATCGATGGAGCAGATTGATCAGTATCCTTCACCGCAACAAAATTATTTCACGTAGTTGATGTCGGGTCTGAAAGTTGAACGGTGGAAATAATTTTCAAAATAGAAGAAAAGCTCAAAAAAGGTCTGAAAGCAAGAATCCTTAGTTATCAGAAATTTTCGTGTTATCTGGGGGTATACATAATCAATCATATGTTGATCGTGGTAGTAGTGCCCAAAAGAACATTGAACAATCCATCAATCATGTTGGTGACTTGTGTGGAGAGTATGCATTTGCAGAGTATCCTTCACCACCACCTGTAGATAGGGTTTAACTTGCATATGTCTGAATCCCTCACCCTTTCACCCTTGCACACACATCACACTCACAGTTAAACCCTATCACCCCAGAAAATCAATCTGAAATTTGTTTAGTGTTGCACTAAAGAAGCAATCAATGGCCGCTTACTCTAAACATCACATATGTTTGTATAGGCTAACTGGTAAACAACCAATGATAAATCCACCTCAAAAAGTCGTAAAAATTCATTGGTTGTTGACCAGTCAGCCTATGCAAACATCAATGGCTATAAACTATTCCTACTTCAATGCATACCTCTACAAACAAGCCACAACCATTGATCTCTGCTGAATGTACAAGAAATAATAGAAGGCATACCATACCGAACCCTTCTTTCCATAGAAGGCATGCCTATCAACATAATAAACAAGAAATACTAATTATTTCCAATAATTTACGGTTTTTATGACTGCAAATAAGTTATCAAATTGCGTACAATTTTTAAAATTGATGTGTCTCCTCCTATTCTTAGAACATGTGATCATTGACTTCATACAATAAGAGTGTTGTGACATTTTTAAGGAAAAAACCGAGAGTAGTTTGGGCAAAGTCATGATTTTTTTTTGATGAAAAATATCTTATATTATATTAATGCAATAAGATACAAGATAGCTTTCAACAAAAAAGTGGGTGGTATGAGAGCACGCCCCAAAACCACGAACAAGCTAGGTCGAGCCTAGAACATCAAAAGTCAAACTAGGCCGAGCCAAGAACATCAAAAGTCAAGGTCGAGCCCTAGCCCTTACGGTGAGCCAATGAGTGAGGTGGGGAGCCCTCACCATGGTGATGCATAGGCAAATGATTATGTTGATGAATCAGCCTTGAGAGCAGCAGTGCACGAGTGAAAGAAGGACGTTGGGATCCGCTATGTCACCACCATGGGTTGAAGGAGAGGAGTTCTGGTGGGAGATGGAGGCACTTGGGAAACATTGCACGGGGTTTCCCCCTAGTGGCGAAGCAAAGTCTGGAGGTGGTCCTCCTCCAGTGCCACCTTGTTTGCTTGAACTTGAATTTGAAGAAGTACATTGGATATCACCATCCATTTACTATAAATTGAGAAAGATTGATGAAGCTGCATATTTAAAAAGAAAAAATCAATTCTTTCTTTCCATATCCAAAATAAAATCTCCCCTCTGAAAACATGCCAAATCTAGGTGAACATAGGCAGAAGTTTGGGATTATCTCCCAAGAGGATATGTTTCCAAGTGAAACAGTGGGGCCGTGAGGGAAAAAAAAAAGAATGGATCTAGTTCCAGGAAATTTGAGCTTTGGGACAGAACCAGAAGACATGCAAAATCATTTCCAGATGCCCACAGAAGGGGCAGTTGGGAGTTGGAATCCCAATTTGAACAAGACGAGCCCCGATAGGAAGGCCTTGGTGTAGAATACACCAAAGAAAATGAATAATTTTGGGCTCCACACATATAGTCCAAACAGTCTCAAATCATATACCCTAGGTAGAAAAAGTGGCGTGAATTCCCCAATGAGTATTAAGTTTTTCCACCATGGGAAAATGGGGCGAGATCCATCGATAGCCTTTGTTGGCTTTGTAGTTACAGAAAGGAGTATTTGCATACCACTTCCAGTTTGTCCACCAAGGGCAAGAGAAATGCACAACAATCTTATGGAGCATGTGATCGGGAACCGAATTAATCACGGTATTGCAAGTATCAGAACTTGGTTGAAAAGAAGAAACATAGCTTTAAAATCCAGCCAAGATAACCAGAATTGTGTGTTCTTGCAGAATAAGTTCTTGATGGTGTGAATTTCGCTCTTGAAGAATTTGAGCGCAAAGATTCCCTGGGACCTCTTCTAAGCATTGATCTTGGGATTGAAAAATCGGCGACCACTAGAGATATTGTTGGTTAAGAGATAGCCCATTACGAAAGCCATCCCCTTTCCATAAAATCTAGGGTTTGACACATTCCCATGCTTTCCAGATACTTTTAAGCACAAAAGTGCCAACAATTTTGACAAGCATAGGAGTGATGAGAAAATTGACAAACCCTAAGCCTTTCCACGTAAGGCGGATATAAGGAGAGCCTTTGCAATGTCATGTCATATGATAAATTTCCAAGCTTCTTGGTCAGTGATGCTTCTGATAATCCACTTAACACAGAGATTTTTCCCTTAGCGTTGAATGTGGATAAGCCCAAGGCCTCTAGAACTGCGAGGTAGAAAACATATATCTCATACTACTTGATGAAAACCTTTTCTAGTAGAAGCATTAGCCCATAGGAAATCTTTGAGAAATTTTTCAAGCTTCTGAATGGAGGCTTTGGAAGGAACCTAGCAAGACGAGTAGTAGACATGGGTAGCAGCAAGAACTTTAGAGCAGATTTGGAATTTGTCAGCCAGAGACAAAGGCCTAGTAAGCCAATATTCCAGTTTTTCACCACCGTTGAATGACATAATGCCATAGATCAGCCGGGGAGGCTTGAAAAGCAAAAGGAATACCTAAAAATTTGAAAATATCACCATGCTACAAAATTTTCCAATCAATGTAGCAAGCGATCCGATATTTGGAAGGAAAGATTGTCAATAACATTGGGTTTTTTTCCATTGAATGGATGAGCCAGAAGCTAGGTAGAAAGTATCCAAGCATTACATAGCATTGCAAATGTTGTTCTCATCCTCAATAAGTGTAAGGAAGGAATCATCCACAAAATTCCCATTGAGGAGCTAAGAATTGGGCTCATTAGGTAGTGAGATTCCATGAACAAGACCTTGCACTTTGGCATGAGCTAAGAGATAACCAAAGCCTTCGGCCGCCAACACATACAGTGCAGGGGAAAGAGGGCAGCCTTGTCTGATAGACTAGAAAAGTCCAAAGGGCTCCGAGCTAAGGCCATTGATAGAAATTTGAGCAAAAGCATCTGCAATGAGCATATTAACTGATTTAATAAAAATGGGTCCAAAGCCAAGGGCCTGAAGCATGGTGAGAATGAATGGCCATTCAATCCGATCATAAGCCTTCTCAAATTCAATCTTGATAAACATGGTGGCCTGATGAGATCTGCGAGCCCATTCCATGCCTTCCCATACCGCATGATGATGTTATCCAAGATGAAATGCCCCTATATGAAGCATGTTTTCTCTAGCTAAATAATAACAGGAAGAAGATTGCGTAATCACAGAGCTAACGCTTTAGCAATGATTTTGTAGGAGACATTCAAAGCAATGTAATCAACCACTAACAAGTGATTTTCTATGGATCTCCTTTCTTAGGGATAAATTTAATGTTTCCCTTATTTTTGCATGGCCCTAGGGATTGGTTCTAAAATCCTTCAAGATAGACTTGAAGAAGGTCTTGCATGAGAATCCCAAAGAGATTTATAGAATTCACAAGGGAATCCATCACATCTCGATGCTTTATCATTAGCCATTTGCATAGTGGCTTCATGGAGGTCTTTAATGGTAAGCATTATTTCACAGATCACCTTCTGAGCCTCTGAAAGCTTGCGTGGCACAACACCCAAACATTGGTCAAGAGCGGCTCGACGAGCTATGGAGGGTGGATGAGCTTGAAAGATGAGTTTGTAATGGTGCACAAAGGCTTGCAACATAAGTTGTGGGTTAGTAATTCGAGCTCCATTGTCCATGATATCTCAGATTTGTTGAGAAGGCTTTCTAGCTTGGAGAGAAAGAAAGAATTCTTTCGAAACCCAATCTCCAATCTTGAGCCAATGCATTTGAGCCCGATCGAGTGCTCTGGCATCATAGTTGTTCACAATTTGAATTTGATGCCTGAGTGTTGCAAATTTCCGTTACAGAGCGTGAGAGAAGGGATCGCCTTGAAGAGACACCGTCGCCTGGCTAAAAGATGAGGTGTTAGCGGTGTATGAGCGACATCGAAGTTTACCACTAACGGTGTAGATTCTAAGAAATCTAGTAGTCCGGGTCAACGCATCTTCCCACCATTGTAATCATTTGGTTTGCACGGGTGGATGAAATTCTCAGCAGTGATTGGGTCATGGAGTTAAATTCCAAACCTACTTGATATGATTGATAGTGGGGTCATGTTGCATCAAGGTAGTATTAAGAAAGAATTGTCCTTTATGAAAAACTAGGCGCACATCATGCCAACAGATACGAAATCGTATAAGAGAGTGGTCCAAAAGGACAAAATTAGGCATGACCTCCATTGGCATAGAATAAATGCTATCAAAATTAAAAACATTTAAGGACACAATCTGTCCTACCACAAAGATTGGACCATGTGTACCAAGTTGTAGAGGTGGGAAAGCGAGATGCATTAGGATCAGGGAATCCAAATTTATTTCGCATGAAGTACCACACTTCCTTTTCACCAGGTGTCCACCTCATAGGCAAGTGGCCGCATTTATCATTTGGGGATTCATCCATATTAAAATCTCCACTTATTACCCAGTAGGCATTGGGAATGGAGTTGGCTATCCGTCGCCACAGATCAGCCCTTTCAGCCACATCATTCGAGGCATAAATATTAATGAGCCCAAAAGGGTGGCCATCAATATTAAAGAAGACCCATATGACATGATTGGTGGAGTCGATTCCATGGTCAATTAATACTTGGGCTGCCATTGAGGAGAAAAAAGAAAAATTAATCCCCCACTCCCTACTTCATGATTGCTATAGAAAGCTAAGTTGTCATTCTAGATGGATTTGCATAACATTTGTAACTGAAAACCTGTAATTTTTACTTCCTGTAAAAATAAAATGTCTAGGTTTGCACATTGTTATCGAGTTTCACGCACCACATACTTACGGAAGGAATCTATGAGACCCCTAACATTCCAAGATAAATGATTCATGGGAAGCGTTGATCAAGAGCCATATTCCCATCGTCCAAACCATTAAGGGCATCATATTAATTGTGCAAGAAATAAGCAACATTATGCCGCAAAACATTCGAGATCAATTTTTTTCTGTCGGCGTACTCAATGTTGTATTCCGCTTTCATGGAATCCATGTTGCATGCTGGGATATGGTCCCGAGAGATGTGAGAGGGACTTCGAGGTCATTTGGAAGGCCCTTGTGAGTTGCTTGGCAACAAATTTGGAACTGAATGCGGGATGGGGACGTGAGAAATAATTTTTTTCTGGTCCATGAGAACCAACGCCGTAAGGGGCATGCTGGAATACTTTGGTAATGGGGTAGCTGAGATAGCAACAACAGTTGGTTCTTTAGCAATAGCTATAGGCTCCTTAGCTAGAATATTGAGAGATTGTTCCTTAACAGCTGGTTCCCGATGGCCATGGGAGCCAAAGGCTTTGGATTGTTGGGCTTTGTTCTTGTTTTGTTGGTCCCCGAAAACTTGCCAACCTTCCTCCTGTCGAGGTTTGACTAGCTCGGGAGTTGTTTGGCCAGGGGTTACGGGGTACATAGAGCGGAAAATCCACGATTTTGTGATCAGATGCTTGACAACTGAAGCAAGTGTTGGGTAGATTGATATACATGACCCACTGGGAATAGCGTTTATCACCCATTTGAATATCCACAAATTCTTTGATATCCTGCGAGAGGTCAATCGCAATGCATACTTGCTTATGGGGGTGAGCATGGCAAAACTTATCGGTTCTAGGCATACTACCCGCCAAAGCGAAATGGCAATTTGTGGCAGAAAATGTACACATGGCAGAGGAAGACTAGGAAATTCAATCCATACAGGCACTTTAAGGGCAATATATTCAGATACCACAAAATCCTTGTGCCAAGGTGTTAACACAAGCAACGAGTTACAGACATACCAAGTGGCTTGCTTAGCGTAATATTGGGCGCATTAGTAGGGTCAAAGAAACGAAAAAGAAAGAAACCCTTGGTCATGTTTTGAACACTATCTAGGCGGACCCCATGAGGGGTCTAAATTGTGTTAGCCCAGGATTTGAGCATGCTTTCAAAGGGGATTCGACCCACAAAATACCCAATGAGGAAAAATTGTTCTAACCATTGACAAACAACATTAAATTCAGGAATGGGAAAAACTACATCCGGAGGAAAGAGAATAATACCTCATGAAAAACCTTCGGGACGAACTTCGTGGGGCGCTTCACACGCAGTGTAATTTCTCGCTCCACTATCCCTGCATTGATTTGCAACAACCGGGTTTGAAGATGGTGAGGTCATTATATAGGGGACACCCAGAGGGTGAGAAACCCTAGAAGAGACTATAGCAATAAATTCCCGCAGAGCCCGAAAAGGCCGTGATATGACGGTTAGGAAGGGGAAATCCTAGGAGAGCCGACTCAAGTTTTGCGCGAGTTGCATAACATTTTTTTCTTCAATCTTCTAATTCAATTCCAAGATCTATAAAGTCATGAAATTGGACTTCTCAGATTATATTTTTGAGTGTAAGCCAAGAACATGGGTGATGTAGCGGTTCAGTATTTGAATTCTAAATTAAGTTTTTATATTAAACAATTAAAGAAGCTTCGACTTTTTAATTGAATGGATTTTTATTTTTTTCTTTGCTGGAATGGATCATGTATTAAATTAAAATACAGATAATTACGAAAGGATCACGGGCCTAAAATTAAGCTAGGAAAAACCGGTCAAAAGGCAAAGAAAGAGTTAAAAACAAAAGACAAATTAAAACCAATGCAAACACACGTTTAACATTTTTTGAAGAACACAAACTAGACTTATATATATATAATCAATTATAGGAATTATTTTAAATTATTTTAAAGTAGAAAATTGCACACAACTTTTTTATTGATGAAAATTGTTTCGAATCTCTCAATTAAGTAGGAAATTGCATCAAATCCAAATCATAAATTTATAACAATATTTTTCCTTGAGTGTTCTATCTATGAATGCCATCCTTCCAGCCATAGAGGTGGTCCAATACTATGTTAAGTTTTCTCCTCTAACACAGTAGTAACAATTATTTTCTTAATTTATCATATTACTTGTTTGTCAGTTGTGCAGGCATTGTTCAAGTTTAAAATTATTCTTTCAACATGGATCCTAAAGTACTCTATCATTTGTTTAATTTTTGGTTGGAAAATAGTACAAATGAAACAAGGGAGACAAAAGTTTTGTTTTTGGGTGTTTTAATTAAAAATTATAAATGTAAAATCTTGATGAACTATAAAAGTGTTGTCTAACCACCCACAAAGGTATAAATCTCAACAATACTATACAAAAAGAATGTGGTTGGGAGCATACCGCATGTGAAATTGGTGGATTATACCCCTTATAAAATATCATCAAATTGAAAAAACCAAAACATGCAATCTAACACGTAACCCATGCACTCTTACTTTTCCACAAGAGTCTAGAAAATGATTTTTTTGAAGAGGCATATCCAACTCGGGTGGTAAACATGCATTTATAAGAATTTTTGGAATTTTTTTTTATATTAATTAAAGTTAAGAGAGAGTGAGGGAGACCAAGCACAAACTTACTCATCCCACAACCATCAACCAATATGTTAGTAAAGGGTCACTTTCAATTTGGCATACCACATAGTGGCATAAGGTTGATGATATATTAGGTTTTATATGACAGAAGAGAGAGCGAGGAGACCAAGCACAAACTTACTCATCCCACAACCATCAACCAATATGTTAGTAAAAGGGTCACTTTCAATTTGACATAACACATAGTGACATAAGGTTGATGATATATTAGGTTTTATATGCTACTGCAGACCAAGTCAATTAATTGTAGAACAAATTCGAAGATGCACTACTAAAGGGGCATATCGACTTGAGGTAGTACGCATGTATTTAGAAGCAATTCTTGGATGTTTTTTTGGGACTTTTTGAAGACATTGATGAGGAAAGGGGAAGACTGAATAAACAAACTTACTAATCCTTTAGTCAAACAACCATTATGTTAGTAAGAAGGCCAGTTCCATTATTACATCACTTCAATTGCCATAAAGATCATGATATATTAGAATATTTAATTACATCCAAATAAATTTCACAACTATATTTCTATATATATTTATCAATTACATAATTACATTGATTTTACAACTAACAAGTACAAATCTGCTAGGAATTTCTGCTGACCCAATTCCTTCAGATATTATTGTGAAACTATGTCCCCAACTAATGAGACATACCACTTCTTTATTGAAACAAAGCTTCAACTTTATTTTAAGAACAATTACATTAACACTAGTCGCAAGTCAAATTGCGGCGATGGTTAGCATTTATCTGAAATTCTGAGAGGAAGAAAATGTCTGGCCAAACCGCCAATTGGAAGGAACCACATTGTACATGGTCAGAAATCTTCCCTTGCTGCTCATAATTCTGAATGACAAACTCTGTCCATTCAAATATGAATTGCTCTGCCAATTTGCACCCCAGTTTCTGCTCATTTGTTGCCATCCAGTCCTTGATCCTTTTATCCATGCTGCTCTAATATCTCCTCTTCCTCCCACATTTCTTATCAGCACTAGATCAAAGTAGTCTCTTCCATTTATGCCAAAACGGATCCCTCCACTCTTCTTGCACGGAATCCTGCAATTAATCCCAACAAGTTCAGATCATTTATTGCTGACATCCATGAAACTATGTACTTAAGTTTTGTACAAAGAAGAAGATAGTTGGGATACCTCCTATGAACAACTGGTACAATTCCAGCTCTGTATTTAGCAATCTGCAGAAAGGCAGGCTGTGCCATGTCGAAATGTTGAAGAGGTGGATTGCACCACCCTCCATTGTCATTTGACAGGGCATTGTTAGGAGGGCAAAAATTAGTGGCAGTGACTGTAACGGATCTGCCAGGAGACACCATTGAGGAACCTTTTTAGCATCACATATAATTTGATAGCAGGCTCCACATACAGCTCCATTGTTAAACAGAGCAGTGCTTAGAGCTGCAGTATTAGTGCCATATCCAGCAGTGTACATATTACCATACCCACAAGCACCACCTGCATCAACAGCAACAAATTCAACCTAATTAATGTCATACAATCTCCAAGAAAATAAGAATCACTGAAACTCCACATTAGTTTTTAATTTCAAAACTAACCCATATACCTGCAACAACAACAATCCAATTAATGTCATACACAAGAAAAGAAGAATCACTGAAAAGAAGAATGGAGTTAATGGAAACTAACCCATAGTTCCAGAGGCATCACTTCCACCATAAAATGTAGCATGCCCTGCAGTCCAAGCATGAACTAGTCCTACTCTGGTTAGAGTAAAAGATGTTAACGCACACACCACCATCAAAATCTTCATCACTTCCATTTTTTCACAAGAAATTGGAAAAACTGTTATGATTTATTCCACTCGTACCCTTCCTATATATACACAAATATTTTCTTCAAGATCAAATTATGAAGTACTACGGTAGCAGACTGGGTACTGCATAAGTTAAAGTGAAAAATTATTTAGCTTTAGAGCCAAATGGCTGCTTGACTTTTCCAAAACGTCTACACCACAGATAAGTGTTTTAATAATACAATATTTTTGGACTTTTAGGTGACTCTGGTTGTGCCTTGTTTTCAGGCTTGCACAATTAATTTTAGGCAGCAGCACATGGGTGATGCTCTTGCTTCACTCTTAAGAAAATCTAAGTTGTAATTATTCTTAAAAACATTCTGAAACTTAAATGTGAAAGAGGGCCGAATATTGTGCATTATAAAAAAAAAATTAGATTATTGTTGTGGACATTTTCAAACATGAACATTGGGTGATGAAATGAAATTCTTTGGACAAAAATGGATATAGGTTTGTGGTTCCATGGAAATGTATATACATTTCGCTTTCAAATAGAAAATTGCACCGCATCGAATGTCAACTATATTGATGTTCTTTTTAATTTTAATTTTTTGTTAAAAGTTCAGTTCTCTGAACTTATATAATGACGTCGTTTGAATTTAAGTATTACTTAAATGCTTGATAATATTATTCACATATTTTTAAGAAGTCTTGATTCCTAATAATATTATTATGGATAAATTATTATAAATAACTGTTAGGTACGGATTAGCTTATATGATAAATTATATGTATTTATCTATTGCCTACTTTTAATAAATCATGATAGGAACTGAACATTATTCTGAATGCAGATAATTGGTTTTGTTTCCATACAATCTTTTGTCTTGTAATATAAGCATTACAGCTGTATAATTTCAAAGAAAGAAGAAAGAGAAGGGCAATAAGCCATGTTTACAATTATCATGATGTCATTTTTCTTGCTATATCACTAACGAGTTACACTAAATATTATATTTTTGTGTTTATTTTGTCGAACTTGAAATATAATGACAAGAGGCTGCTCTACCTTCTTTAGGTTTGAAAATATAATTTAAATATTTCACAACTTGTACAGATTTGGGAAGTGGATAGAATGGACACACCTTAAATCTTCCTATAAGCTTCCTTAATCTCAGTTTAGAATGTATACAATGCTCAAAAATGCTTTAAGAGCTCCCTCTTCTAGACTAATTACGGAGGATGAGAATGAAGTTTGAGATACTATGAGGTGGCTCAAAACCCCCTCTCTTCCAAACAACTCTACTGAAAATATTGTCTTCTCCCCAAACCTTTCCACGGGCCTTAACAATAAGTGGAATGTTTGTGAGCCCATTAGTCGATGGACTCATAGATTTAAGGTTTTGCGGTCTTCTTGTATTCAATCAAAGAAATATTGGTTTAGATGGCTTTTAATTCATAATAAGCTTGTAGTTGGCTTCTAATATTTAATAGGTTGTTAAGACTATAAGCTTGTTGTTTTATTTTAAATTTTTATATGTATTTATATTTTTACTTTTTAAAAATATATTGTCGTAAACATAACCACATCATACCATAACCAAGGTTGTTAAATGTACCCACAACATATTTTGTTGTATTCGAGGTGAATACACATAATTAGAATCGATATTGCTGTTTTTTTATTAACAAAGATTCTTTGACATATATATGGAAATACATGGAAAACATATAAAAGAGAGGAATATGCTATTATTCAATATCAATATTTTGTATACCATCACCTATTTGGAAATTGCAACTTGGAATTATTGACTTATAAGTTTAGAGTGTATGCAACAATGTTGAAATCATTATGCAATATGTAATGGTGCATGTTAAAAAACTAGATGTATTGAATGTGATAAATTGGGAGGTATAGAGTAATTTTTGGTATATTTGAGAAAGTTGTTGCTTACACTAGAGATTGATACATCAATTGTTTAATGTTATAGTTCCATTTAGTTCATGGTATGCAAAATATCGATATTGAGTATACTATTGTATATTTTATGTTTTGGTGCAATTATCAGAGTTGGATTAAAAAGCACATTGTCGAAGAGTTGTCAATCGCTATTATCTTTACATTGACAATTACATGACCAAATTGACATAGTTTTGAAAGTTAGTGCTTGTTATCACCGAATCACAACACCCTTATGTTTACACAGTGCATATACTTGAGCTCATGATGTGATTGGATAACATGGGAACTATCTCCAAGTTGTGGGACTTGCTACTTGAGATAGACCTCCAGAGAAATCTGGTTCTTGCTCCTAAACTACCTGCCACAATCTACTCTAATGCAGGTAAGACTATCTTTCCTAATCTAACTTTTCAAGGGACCAAGGAGAGAGAATGCATGAAAATGAAAGCCTACACTAAAGTGGTGATACACGAAAAAAGGAGGGGTGTGAGAGTATTCTTCCAATGCGTGAGATACAGAAGCAAAGTGCACACTAGAAGGGGTGATAACAGTTCTCCACAATCTAGCAAATGCATTCACAACAATATTTCATACATGCACAATAATAATGAATCCTTGCAAGAGCATAAAAATAGACACAATATTTTTGTAATGAAGGTTGAAAGGGCAAGAAGAGTGCAAACAAACATAGCAGGGGAAGATGCATCCACAAACTTGTATTTTATTGCTTCATGATATGCACAATTCAATCTATTACAAGATAAGGGCCTGGATCACCATGCAAGGAGTCCAATACAAGGGCTTGCAGCACATTGGCTTCACAAAGCAATTTTGACAAAGCTTTGCTACAACAAAACTACCTCCTTTTACAATGAGCCTAACACTCCAATTTATAGAAGAATGAGAAGAGAGAGAGAAGGGGAAAATGGAAATCCTGAAATCTGTCCTTCAACCACTTGTAAGAGGCATTAAATGGAGTGAAATGATTGTATGTTACTTGAAAAAGGCTCCCCATACTATCCTAGGTGCTGCAGCAGAGAAAGAATGATGACCATGCCTCTTAATTGCACTCCCAACTACCAAATAAAACACTGTCATGAACCCGGACACATTTTATGAAAAATCTCCATCTATTTCTCATCAAATATAAAATTTCTTGATTTTTGTGCAGCATCGGGCCGAAGCCACAATTCCAACGGTGCTGATTTTGTGTGAGTTCGTTGAGAAATGCGAAGTTATGACCTTCTTAGTGCAAGCAACTATTTTGGGTCCGCGGGCGTTTCTCTCATTTTCCGGGAATGAGCCTTAACTAACTGGAGCTGAATTTTTGATGCAGAGGACGTTGTGCTTGTTCCAGAAAGTCCAATTTTATGAAAATCGGAGCTCGGAGTCAAAAGTTATGGCCGTTTGAAGTTCGGGAGGTCAAACTTTGACTTTTCTCTTTCATTGTGGCTATTTCGGCAAAATCAGTCCGTGAGTCTCGGCTGTCCTGGACACATTCTTCCACATCAGCCGCTTTAGACCTCCTTGTCCCGGCGCATCCTCTGTTGATTGCGCCGTGAGGGCCGTTGACCTCCACATTCGCCGCATCCACTTAGCTTGGCTCCTTGTGTGGCCATTTCGGCTGCGCACCTCGCGCATCCCATGCGTACTTTTGTCCCGATTGTCCTAGACCGCGCAGAACGAAAAATTTTGCTTTTTCCAATTTTCACTTTCGCGGCCATTTTAACTTTGAGCGTCCCGGTGTCTCGACTGCCTCGCGGACCGCCCGGGACAAAAACATTCGATTTAGCTAATTCCTTTGTATTTCAGCTCCAAACCTAGTACGACAAACCTTGGTACGATCCGCACTGGTACGATCCGCAGCCTCTAGACCCGCAATGCATTAAAACAAGCCTACGACTTCATTTTTTTGGATTTTTTCAAATTTTTGCTGAACTTGTTGGATTTTTTCTTGGATGGGGAAGTTAGAGAGATACTTAAAGGGACCCCAAAACATGATTTTTGGCCTTGAATCAATTCTACTTACTGGACCTGAATAATTTGGCACATGTTATGAAAATTACCTCGAGGGTTTGAAGTTTGGATAACAGTTCTCTCACATGACATAGTTAATTGGAGTTACTTCTTACAAAATAGGAGTTGGTATTTCATTTCATAATTTACATTAGACATTATATACATGGAAAATATCAAGGATTATTTAAGCACATGCAAAATTATGAGTTTTCAAATTAGCAAATATGTTTTATTTGCATCTTACTATCTTCATATGATACATGAATTGTTTAATGTTGTCTAGTTGAATTGTAGTTGTACCATTCGACTAAGCGCCTAAAATGATTATCCTCAATTGTTAATTGTCTAGTATTCACACTTAAACATGATAATATTGTAAAGTCAATTATAAAGCAAGAACTTGTGTATTACATGTCCTAGATAGATATTGTATTTAGAATCGAGGATGATATTTTTTAGATTAATGGTTTTGGTAGGTCATATGAAGTGTGAGTTATGTTCCTTTTAATACTACAAATGGGGTGTTTTATTACATGATTAGAGATGAAATTATATTTTGTCTCTATATTTCCTTTCATTTTATTCAATATTTTAATAATATATTAAATTTTGTAATTTAAAACGAATATGGATCATGTTGTACATGTAATTTACTTCATATTTTGAAGGTTTGGAGACTAAGGAAAGTTAGTTCTCTTTTTTCTAGGTATGGAAAGTTTTTAGAAATTGATTTCTCAAAATCTTACCCCATTTCATAGTTTTCTAAAAAGGACCATAAATCTCTTTAAAATGTAAAATTTAGTTTGGAAAATAATAGTAAAAGTTCAACTAATTTTCTGATTGTAATATCTCTCTTATCTTATATTTATTCTAGAATTAATAAAGGCATCAAATTAAATTAATTCCATCTTCAATGTGCTAATCTCATTTGTGTGAATGCATTCCCATGAATAACATGTGTATTTAAAGGTGTAATGGAAGGAATTAATGATTTCTTGATGTTAAAAACACAAAAAGAATTGATAATATTTTTTATTATCATACTATGGACTACAATTTTCACTATAATAACAATGACATTATATATCCTTACTTTAAAACCCAATAAAAAATTATCCTTATACTATTGGGGTGATCCTATAGTGGAAGAGTATATTTATTTTCTCATCCTTCCCTTAACATGATGGTTGATTGGTTATAGGACGAGTATGTTTGCTTGCTTCAATTTCCCCTCTCCTTTCATGTGGATTTATAATCCAAATCTTAGTGCAATGCCTCTAAATCCATACCTTACTACCCAAAGGATATACCTCTTAAGTGTACTTTAGAATTACTTATACGAATTTGAAATCCTTTTTCATTCATCCATCAATCCATCCATCTTGTATCTAGTCCTCCATTGTTTTGCTAGCATGTTCCTATTTATATAATTAACTCAGGGGGGTTTATGTTGTTTTTCAATTCTTGTCCTTGTTAATGGTCAACCGACATGAAAAATGCTAGAAACTCCAAGAAACCATTTTGATCTTATTTTAATAGAGGGGTAGTCATACCTTTCCTTAAAGGGAATGGACTATTATGCAAGATCACGAGTCACCAGATCCATAAAATTATTGCTCGTGTAAGTAAGTTTTATAACTAAAATTACATCCATTGTTATTAGAAATCAATATAATGATGTATTATTATAGAAATTAATAATGTAATGAAAATGGTCTAATAAAAAATCACAAGGTTCAACTTATTGCAGCATATGTTGGTCCCATGGGTAAGGAAACTAACCACTACTTTGAGGCCCTAGCAGCTCTCTAGGGGATCAGAATTGCTAAGAAACTCAACATGGGAAACATCATTATCGAAGGTGAATCAATGAATATTGTCAATACTCTTACTAAATCCCTAAATCCTAGTTGGACCATTAGGGATTTCATTAATGAAGCTCACAATTTATGCAATGGTCTTAACATCATTTTCAAGCATGTGTATAGAGAAGGGAACAAATCTACGGATTCACTTGCTAACATTGGAGTTTGTATTAATGATTACAAAGAATGGCATGAATTCAATGACACTCCTACCAAAGTTAGAGATATCATTTCAAATGAAACATACACATTCATTAGTACTTCTCAGTCGGTGGTGCCAACATGTGTGTGATCCCAAAGCCATATCTCCATGGAAATTCAAGCATGCCTGAATTTATTCTTCCATGCTTGTGAAAATTAAGTGCTTTTTTCATACTGAACATTTAAGGGAGAAAGAAGCAGATTTTATTCCTGCAACACACAGGCATATATGTTGTCAAAGGGATGTTGGGAAGTATACTATTCATAGTCTTCACTCCAGATCAATGAATTCTTAGAGGGTTTTTAGAATGGGTGGTGCCCCTATCGCGTGGAACCTATCTTTGATCCCCAATGGCAGGAACAAATTGAGCTTTGGGAGACCATAAATATGGAGGGATTCACCAAATTCATCCAACGCATAAAAGGGCATGACCAATATATCTCTTTACAATTTGTGGTGAATTGGAAAGACCGTAATGTCTCTTTTGGTGAAAGGGACTTCTAAATCACTGAGGAATTCATCTCTTTTATCACTGGTCTCAAGCATGGAGGGGAATAAATTATTCAGGAACAAGATTGATAAGGAAGAAAAAGAAAATATTTTTCTGGACAATGGAGAAAAGCTTGACATCAAAAAGGAAGGCATTATGGTTTCTTCTATCCCGACGCCTTACGATGAGGTGGCTCGTATGATGGTGTGTTATGTCACACTTGAAGGAAGATTCTCCATAATCCCGCAGTATCACCTGGTCCTACTTAATCACTTCAAACATGAGGTGAAGGTGAGTCTCTCCTACTACATTTTGTAGTCTATGGAAAAGTCTATTCTTGAAGTTCAAGGTCATAAGAGGACTATCCCCTTTACCTAGGGTGTCATTTATCTCATTAATTAGTACTTGACTAGTGTTGTTGCCAACGACCCCTACCCTGTTGTGGCTTCTCCCCTTCCCAAAAAAACTCACATTCGATCCAAAAATCCCATCTATCGGGACTCTATCTCGAGCCACCCCGAAAAGGGTTCTCCGCAGTAGTAGGAAGGGCAAGGAAGTTGTGGGCTCTAGCTAGCAGGGAGAATAAATTATGGTGGAAGATAGCCCTCCATTTTTCCTCCCTGTCATGGAAGATGGTTCCAATTTAATAAATAAATTCAACATGCAAGCTAATGTGGTTAAAACCCTTGAGGAAAATGTAGACTTCCTGCTTAAGTCTACTATTAAAGATCAAGCCTCGGACCCTAACACCGGCCTCAAAGAAGAAATTGTTGCTCTGGATACTAAGATTAAAGCTCTAGTGAAAAACACACCAATTACTTGGCTATACACAATTCCATTATGGATCTTATGCAAGTTCATATCTGCCAAATTTGTGACTCTAAGCAACATTCTGACATGACTTGGAAGAATGGAAAGATTACAAGAAATTTCAAAGCCTCTAACTGGGACCCCACTATCTCCATTTCCCTCGAAACTTTATCAAAGCTTTCGTGGTGGTCATTAAAGTTTTGAGTGATTCTCACTGGGTAGTGTTTTTGTCTCCTTGTTCTTGGTGTAACTATTTTTGTGGCGTTTTCTAGCTGCAGTTTTGTTGTCGATGTTTTGTGTTCGGCTCATTGTAGACAGATGGACCTGCCATTTTTTTTTTTCCCACCAAAACCTTTTATTGTAAGGTCCCACCAAAACCTGTTACCAATAGTAAAAATGTAATGAAAATGATGACGATTCTTCTTGTTTTCAATGATGTTAACAGATGGTGATATGGATATTATTTTGAAACTCCTCTTAAAGGGAATTATATACTCTCTTGTAAAACTAGTTAGAAATAATTAGTTAAATAATGGTAACAATGTTCGGAGGAGGTTCCACACTTTATTTGGAAAACTAGTTAGAAAGAATTAGCTAACAAATCTATGGAAGCATGTTTGAATGGGTTGTCGAGTGTAATTTTAACTCAATAAATAGGTGTACCATTCTATGTCAAGGTTTAACGACATTTAGGCACCCTTTTGTATTTTATCTTTTTGATATTAAAATTTTATTTTTGGACCCATTTGTGGGTACACGTTTGAACCAAATTTGTTTTTTTATTTATAATATGATCACCAACTTCCTCTGGTGCCATTGATGACATGCATACTGATGATTGTACTAGAAGAAATTTAATTATTTTTTATTCTTGAAATTCATGTATCTTATTTGAATTAAATTTGTATTGTCTTTAGAAAGACAACAATTAAAATTCATAACGTCTCTAAAGAGACAAAAAAATTAAATTAAGTATTGTCTCTAGAGAGACAAAAATATAATTGATAATCTCTCTAGAGAGAGAAAATGATATTATCTCTCAAGAGACAAATGATATTGTCTCTCAAGAGACAAAATATGTATTAATATATATTGTCTCTAGAGAGACAATAATTAGAGACACCCACTTTGAGACAATATATAACTTTTTTATCATCTCAATTTGAGAAAAATTAGTCAAGTATCATATCTAATATTGTCTCAAATCACCCCTTTGTAGTAGCGATTCTTCATTGAATCATCCAAACTAAAAAATAAATCTATGTTACATGTGATGTGATTATTGCAACCAAAATCCAAATACCATATATCAGAGGGACTCTCTTGAGATAGATTCCATTCAATAGATGATAAATAAGGTATTGCTTCAACAATCCTTGTGCATGCAATAAACAAAGACCTTGGAGTTGAGATTCTAACCTATTTTTGATTCTCGCGCATTACGATCATATTGCTTTTTCCTACAATCATAAACATAGTGATCATATTTCTTGTAGTAATGGAAATGCACATGAGACTTATCTTATCGCTGACCAAAAGATTGATTATGATTGTGTTCTTGACTATGTCCTCTTCCACTTTGATTTGTTGGATCATTGTTGCTTCCTCTAGATGAACTTCTTCCTCTCGCTTCTAGGAATGAACCTTCCTCTTCCATGAATTTCTTATGTTTGAGATGAAAAATATTGATCTACAACTACATGTCATCAATTTAACCTTTGTTTATGATTTATTAGTGATACATGCAACTCATCAATTAAAAACTGACTAATATCCTTAGTTTCACAACCAAAGGATAAAATTTTACAGGAAAACTTCTAAGTAACTTTTCAATAATCCTTATGTCTTCAATAGTTTCACCATTGGATTTAATTTGATTGACTAGACCAACTACATAATTAAAGAATGACTATACGGAATTTGAATATTTCATTGAAATATTTTCAAAATCTCTTCGAAGTAATTGTAGTTTGGCAGTTTTTACTTTCTCCTTACCTTGATACACAACTTAGAGAGTGTTCCATGTTATTTCTAATTGACTAGATGTTGCCACTCTAGGAAGGATGCTTTCATGAATTTCTTTATGAATATAGAAAAGATATTTTCCATCTTTATTTCTTAATTCCTTCAAAACATCTTTTTCTTCTTGTGATAGTGTATTATATGTAGCTGGATATGGAGGCTCTGTGTACCCATTCTCTACACTTTCCAACACATCCTTGGATCTGAATAACACATTTATTCTTAAGGACCAATACTCATAATTCTTTCTCTGTAAATTAGGGTGTCTCAGTATACCGATACATATGTTCTAGATGTAGAAGCCATTGATGTCAATTAAAAACATGTTGAAAAAAAACACTTTAATATTGAAGGAGTGTAGAAAAAAGACCTAGAAGGAATTCACGTGCATCGAATAGTTGCACTTCACCAAAGTGCAGGAGTTGTGAGATTAAAGCAAGAAAGCTTTGTAAAGCAATGTGCATGCATATGAAAGCTCAAGATTCAAAAAGTGGAGTGGAATGGAAGCCTTAGCTTAGCTTGTATTGGCTTATCATAGATCAAAAGAGGTGGTGTACATATAGGGGAGTGAATGTGTAACTCCCATGTAAGAGAAGATTCCTCCATAATGGAGAAGAGGAGTTACTTTCCCAAATGGGAATGTAACTCCTATGACACACTTACACATATGATAGATTCTGTAAGAGAATCTGTCATAACTAAGATGACACCTAGATCCATGTCCACCTAAGTGAGATGACTCACCCGGTGAGGTGGAATAACACTAAATAAGTGAATAAAAATACCACCTACACCAACACCCCCCTTCATTGTAACTTAGGATGAGGTGGCAAGTCAAAAATGAGAAATGGGTCCCGACACAAAGCCTGATGAGGTACCCACGTACAAGAAAGAAGATCCCAAGCAGTGAAGGAAAACCCAGTGGGAAAAACATCCACCACAAGAGAAAAAAACACTCTCTAATCTAAGAAAGATGCCAAAAATGGGTCCCGGCCATAGACAAGCCTGAAAAGGTACCCATGTACAAAGAGGCAATCTCTTGAAAAGAAGAAGAAGAGAGAAGAAGAGGGAGATGAGAGGAATGCAGAAGATGCCATGGACAGATCTGAACTCTGCAGCTCTAGGAGGTCTCCTAAAAGAATGTCGATGACAAGATCCTCTACCTGGATGAAGAAGAGCCACCTACACTCGAACTATGTGCCTACCCTTAGGAAGGATAGAAATGATGTGTTGGAAGTCTGCCCACTCCACAAAGGAAACTAAAGGCAGCAACATGAAGAACTCTGAGTCTGGTGCATTGAAGTGTGACATAGGTCTAGTGAGTGAGTGCCAAGGAACCGAAGGTAATGCCACGTGCATAGAACTATCAGAGTGAAAAAGAGGAACACCCGTAGAAAGGATGTCCAAGTGATGTGAAGGGAACAAAACATCCTCCACAATAGAAAAGGGATCCACAACTGAGGGTGGATCAATGAAGGTCTTTGGAAATGTGGAAGTGACATGATTCTCGGAAGGGGCACTCCCAACAACAGAGATGATGAACTCCTTTGAAACACCTGTAGATGGATGAGGGACCTATAGTGCATCACAAGTAGACTCTGTGAAAAGACGACTAAGGTCAGGCAGATACTCATCCCAATGAGGGGGCTCAACAAATAGAAGAGCGATGTCAGATAGGTATGAGTCATCCAATGAAGGTAGAGGAGTGAAATGGGCCTCACACACTGAAGGTGGAAAAGAGGTGGTGTGATGACTGTATGAGGCTGAGAAGGAGACTACTCGATATCTGATGAGATGTGGGAAGTGTCAACACTCTCTAGAATAGTGAGAGAAAGAGGAGAAGAGTCCTCTGTAGTACTCTCGACATCAGAACTAGATGCACAATCCTCGTCATCAGAAGTAGAATCAAGTGAGCCTGTGTCAGTGGAACTATCATCACATGAAGAAATGGAGGATACAAATAAATCAAAAGCAAAGCAACAATGACGACAATATGTGAAGGGTCTCCATAGAAGGACTGAAGAATGCTCCAGACACGGTGGGGTGGATATGAGTTTTCCACGCGAAACTAGAGAGAACGAGAGACATGCATCATCATGTAACAAAAGTCATGGTAAAAGTGTTAAGGAAGTCCTCCAGATGACGATGATCAGTGGGTGCAGGAACTGGCCCAAGCAAGAAGGGTAAAAGACCCTCGTGGGTGAAGTAACGTTCCATGGAAGCACGCCAAGCTAAATAGTTCCCTCTCCCGGTGAGAAGTGGCAGAGGTTGTAAAGTGATCCTATGACACTCAATTCTAGAAAGAGCACTCTCCATGATGAAAAATGCAAGATGCACAAAAGCAAGACGTTAGACTCATCGATAATGCATCTACATGTGTAAGCCCAAGAGTACAATCAACCCCCCCAGAATGCGGCACTTTATAAAGTAGTGCATTTACAAAATTGATAATCCCATCATGTAGAATGTGAAAAAACATGCAACTTTGACTAAATAAGTGCTCAGATCCGAGCAACGAGTCAAAAGTTATAGCAAAAAACAATTCCTGCAACTAATGAGAAAATGTCAATAAACGCTGCAAACGCATTAAAAAGGTGCTCAAAACGAGTGCAAAGGGTATCATGTGAGTGCTCGTTGGAAACAACATAAAATTTTAACAAGGGTTTGTTTTGCTTGCGAGGGGGGATTGGCCTCTTGCCAACCCCGGACCTCGCCCTCCATCTTTGACATGCATAGGAATGCAATAATAACAAGCAAATAAAGGCCCTAGAGATTTATTACAATGCCATAAATAATATTTTTGCCTTAAAACATCAAAAACCAGGGATTGTTTTTACCTCCAAACAATTCTAAAAGGGATGGGGCCCACGTTTTCAAGTCATGGAGTTGCTGGACCAAGATGTTGGGTGGTGTTCATAGATCCAATGCTAAGGTCTACAGCAAGTCAGGATGTCCACCCGAGTTGAGCCAAATGTGGTGGAGGTGTATATCCCCAACGAAGCCATGGTTTTACTGGTAAACCGCCATGGAGACCACTTTTATGGTATAACCTTTTGCTACCTTCACTGCAGGCAAGTTGTAAGGGCACGTGTGACTATAACTACTAAGAGACACGAAGAGAAAGGCGGTGAACAAAAGAAATTGACTATGATTACCACTGTAATCCATTGTGGGTAAGTTGTAGGGCCACGTGTAGAAGTGGAACCGGCTAGTGGACATGGAGCTGGGATATGCATATGTAAGTTTGTAACGTCCAAGCAGGAGCTTGAGCAGGTTTGCGGTGTAAATAATAGTGAGCAGTGGGATCGAGAACCAATTCAATGGATATAACTGGGAATAGTGCATGATCTGGTCCAGCAATGCAAAGAAGTAAGCGAAAACTGGTGAGATATTTTCCAGGTTTGTAACTATTGTTATTCCCACGTCCCATTCGAAGCAGACATCGGTCCACGTGTAAAGCGAGATCAAACCAAAGCAGTGAGGGATGGTTGGAGCAGAGGCATGTTTGAAACATTTTTTTTAATGAATGTCTAGGGATCTGCTAGCGAGTGAGAGAAAAACACAACTTGAGTGAAGAGCTAACAAAGACGTAGCTGGTCCGAACAAGATCACATCCAAGCAAATGGGGGAACCACCCAATGCGCAAAACTAAGTTTTGTTGTGCAAAAGAAGACCTATGTGCCATATTCTTCCTTGGCTCTCCAACACAATAAGCTGGATAGACTTCTTCTTTGGCCCTGATCACACATAAACCAGCAAGAAACACACAAACAAACCACTAAAAAATAACCACAAGAATCTGAAATATGCAGGTAAAGCACATGCAAAAGGTAAAACTTGCACAAGCAACTACATGGTGGAGCAATAATGGCGAGCAACGTGATTCCAGTCCCCAAGCTCTGATACCATGAAGGAGTGTAGGGACAAAGACCTGGAAGGAATTCACGTGCATCGAATAGTTGCACTTCACCAAAGTGTAGGAGTTGCGATATTAAAGCAAGCAAGCTTTGTAAAGCAATGTGCATGCATATGAAAGCTCAAGATTCGAAAAGTGAAGTGGAATGGAAGCCTTAGCTTAGCTTGTATTAGCTTATCATAGATCAAAAGAGGTGGTGTACATATAGGGGAGTGAATGTGTAACTCCCATGTGAGAGAAGATTCCTCCATAATGGAGAAGAGAAGTTACTTTCCCAAATGGGAATGTAACTCCTATGACACACTTACACATATGACAGATTCTATAAGAGAATCTGTCATAACTAAGATGAAACCTAGATCCATGTCCACCTAAGTGAGATGACTAACCCAGTGAGGTGGAATAACACTAAATAAGTGAAGAAAAATACCACCTATACCAATGAGATACCAATTGAAGATTAAAAAACCAATGAACAACAAAATATAAAGTAAAATAATTGTAAATAAAATAAATTATTGAAGTCAATCGACACTTTTGTGTAAAAAAATTATATTTATTCCTCCTGTCAGAGATTTATCTCATTATAATTTGAAATATGTGTATTCACAACAATTACAATTATTTCTTAATATAAGAAAGACTTCTCCTAAAAATAACTATGCACAACTCTAAACAACGCATGTTGATTTAACAAATATGGAATTTGTAAAACATTAATTGTAGAGTAACTAAATGTACATGATGATATACATCTTCTATGATGCACTATGACACAAGGAATACACAAATAAACATGAAACCATAAGTGTAAGAGAGAGAGGAAAGGACTTAGCTGATTTGCTCTTTATCTAGGAGTCCTCTAGACCGGGAAAACTAGCAAACAAGAAGTGAACAATGTTGTAAATACTCAGTATAAATTCTGGAATGCACGAATGAGGCCGAACACGGGTGCCTATGGAAGGACATAAGCACCTAGGATCTGGTTACTAGATCTGGGCTCTGGTGTCCAAGAAGGTCCTCAGGTTCTTAATTTTTATAGGTTGCAAGGGTGTCACATATATTCACTTTTATCACCTCTATATCATCGTTAGGGTTCAAACCTCAATTGTAACATGTAAAGAGATGTTGAAATGTAAAATACTCAAACTATATCAAATCCCAAAAAGAAAAGATGTAATATGGGAAGTTTGACTAACCCCAATGGTTACCCAAAAAAGTGTACTTACAATGAGTGTTGCACTACATCTCAGACTCCATGTAGTTTTTGTGCATGTGTGATAGAATCATGTGTTAAGAATCCCTTGTGCAAGTGCACGTGATAACAAGTGATAACTAGATGTACCATTTTAAATAGATGTGTGTATGGAAAAATGAACTTTCCCTCCTATGCGTGTATGCGAAAATGCAGTCCATTGTCCCTTGAATGAGTGCTATATGGAATCCTCTAATGCTCTTAGATTCCTTTGGATGTAACCTTAGGTCGTGATAATCGATACTTAGAGTTTGGTACTTTATTATGATTAGATAGTTTTGTATTTATACCATTCCCTTGTTTGAATTTTGTAATTGACAAATAAAGGGACAACCCATAAGAAAATAAGATTCCCAAAAGATAAAAGAGGCAAAAAAAGGGTGAGTAAGATATAAAAAGGTTGGGGGTGCCTAGATGGGACAAGGGCACCTAGAAGATTCAAAGTAAAGATAAATAAATGAAGATCAATCTAGGTTGTGGGGTGTACAAGACCAAAGAGGAAACAATAAAGACAGTAAAAGAGGCTAAAGATAGATATCAATTACAAGTTTTCTTGCTTAGGAATCATATGGATAGTGGTATGTGGTCACGACCTAGAAATGTATCCAAATGTGTCTACATTTTCCTCCACTTTATGTTATTGAGTGAAAACTAGATAGCATAAAGTAGATAATAGATGTGTGCACGATAATCATGTAGATCGATGATGAAAGCATGTCGAAGAGACAACAAAAAGCATGGAGTGGTAAAGATGAAGTGTGGAAGCAAAGGAAGTGGAAGTGACCCTAGGGGTGAAGTGTATGTGTTGTGTCGTGTTGTACTTGTTGTTGTTATAGATTGATGAAGGGATGCTTCTTGTTGTGTATAAAAGACGGACCTATAGAATAAGAGAAAAAGAGTAATCAAATTCACGTGTTATAAAAACACCGTAAAAGTATGTAAAAATGTGAAAAGTAGTAAAAAGACCATGTGCACTGATCCGTGATGAGTGAAAAAGATAGATATTATCCTCAACTACTATAGAAGAGTGATTTTTTTGGCGATCTCATGCCAAGTGTGAGTTTTTTGGGTGATATCACGCCAAGTGCAAGTTTTTTGGGTGATCTCATGCCAAATACAAGTTTTTTGGGCAATCTCATGCCAAGAAAGAGTTTTTTGGGTGACCTCACACCAAGTGTGAGTTTTTTGGGAGATCTCACGCCAAGGAAGAAGAGTTTTGGGGGGAAAGGTCTAGTGTTATTCTCCATCCCTGATTGATTCCTGAATTTATTCACCACTGCAGATGGCATGATCCTAATTTTTCCATGTTGTTCCTATTCGATCCAAGGAAATAGAAAAATGTGATAAAATTCATTTTGATTTTTGTATGACTGTGCTTGTACTGTGCAAACTACTCTGTGAACTTTTGAAAAATATGTTGATATGAGAAAGTGCTTATAACTGCCACTAGGAATAGGCAGCCAGGAAAGGTCAGGAGCACCCTGATGCTAGTGTCTGTATTTGGGCACTAGTGTCTATGCTGAACTGAAGACCCAAGTAAGATTCTGGGCCATTTCTATAACTATGGACTATTTTGTTCATGTATTGTGTAGGCCTTTACTGAAGCTCTGAGTTGTTGTATTGAGTGATTGATTCACCCTTGATGTATGACCCCATCATTTGGGGTGCATGTGACGTCGTTAGGAAGATGTGGCCCAAAGGAGAGGACCAAATGGTGATTTGAAACTGATACCTTACAAGGGGAGGCAATGTGCATGGTAGAAAACAAGGCACATGAAAACAAAGTGGCTAGAAACATGTGTTAGTAGAAAAATGTTATAAGTATGTTATATAAGACAATGTAAAAAAGAAATAGTGCGATAAAATAGACCAAGAAAAGTGGGTTCTAAACATGGGACATCACTCACAATGTCACAAGACAATCATGGCCGAATCGGCCAAAAGTATATAAAAATGAATATACAAGACATAGGGCATAGCCCGCAAACAATGACATACAATAGAAAAAAATTCAATAGACAACCATGGTGGCAAATAGTTCATGCAAGGAAAATGTTGCACATGAAGCACCCACTAGCATGTTAGAAAGATAAAGAGAATGCCAAAATGTGTATGTTCTCATATAAATTAGTGTGCTAGTAATAAGATGAAATAGTAAATGACGAATCAATATCATTCGTGATGTGTAGGAGTAGAAATCTAGATGCTACCAAGAGCCTTGGTGGGACTGGTAAGAGGTATAGTGTCAAACATCATTGTTGAGTGTAAAGATATGAAAAATTGATGAAAACCGAGATGTACGGTATGTTGTGAATGAGTGAATGAAATGGAATTCAAAGATATCTTTGTGATAGAGCACAATTCCCCACAAGATCATGTGTATGAATATGTATGAGATGACATTCATTTATACAAGACCCCTCGATAGTCAAGAATGAACGATAGAACAAGAGTGCACCATCAATAAATGGTTTTAATTATGTGCACTAGAAAGATAGATCAATGAAGCATAAAGTGTAGAGTGTAGAGTGTAGAATGTGGTGAGGTTCACTTCATATTTAGACCCTCATCAGTCAAGTGTGAACCTTAAAACGAGAGTGTGTCATAGGGTAGTGAAGATATAAGATGTATAATGATGCTAAGAAATATGAAGTATGAAGCACAAAGCATAATAGTTGAGATGGTAGACATCCGATGATTTTAGGAGGGGGAAAGAGTAAGCATTGTGCCTCCCAAGTGTGCAAGTGATGGATAGCTATTCGGGGATGACGGAGAAATAATGCCATGGTGGAGGATGTGGCAATGTGTTAGGAGTATCGGTATTGGTGTTAGGAGGAGTAGGTTTTCCAAAGTAAGTTATAGCATTGAGAGCAGATGGAGACTGATTTTTGTGATGGCGAGTATGTGAAATAGTGTAAACCTGAGGAAGAGAAGCAAGTAAGAATCGAAAAAATGAATGGAGGGAGACATCCGATGTCAAGTTTGATGGATTGTGTGGGAATGGAAAGAGACTCTTTGACTCCTTTTGCATGTTTTTCTAATCCGATTCCAGTGAAACTATAATGAAGCATCTAATGATACCCATGACCATAATTTTTGAAGTTAGGAGGAGAGGTGGCCAAATTAAGGGCATTATATGAATGATCAAGAGTGTTGCAATAGGCAAATGGAGAAGGGTCTGCTAGGGCTTCATAAACCACACCCTGGTATAAGAATTTAATGCGCACATGAAGTGTTGAATAAACCGCATGCATGGCATGGATCCAAGGCCATCCGAGAAGAATATTATAATTAATATTATTAGGCATTACATGGAATGGGATAGACACAAAGTGCATGACCCAATAATAATGGGAAGTGTGATTATACCTAATACCCTTTTAGGAATATTATCAAAGCCGTGAATAGAAACAGATGAAGGAACCAAGGAGTCTTCAGAGAGGCCAATTTGGTGAAGAAATGCTAGATTACAAATATTAAGCCCGATCCATTATCAACTAAGGCACGTTTAACCCCAACATTATTGATACAAACATGAATATAAAGGGGGAATCATTATCTAACATAGCTTGAGAAGGAAGTTCATCTCGATGTAAAAGTAATATGTTCCTCATTAAAAGATAAAGCTATAGTAAATTTATGATATACATATTCAAGAGAAGTATGAGGATGAATGTAAGTATTAGCCAAAAAAGATCTGATTTTATTCACACAATCAGGATTAGCCTGCAAAAAGGCATGGATGGAGACATCCATGGTGAGAGGATCATAGGATAGTGAAGTTAGGAAGAAGTGAGGATCCAAGAGTGTTCGAATGTGGGTTCACCAAATGATTTAACAATTATAGAATTTGTAAAAACCTAAATGCAAAGTAACTCGAATGTAAATGGTAATATACAACTACTATGATGTACTATGATGATACAAACAATAAGAAAACAAACATGAAACCATAAATGCAAGAGAGAGGAAAGGACTTAGCTGATTTGTGCTTGATCTAGGAGTCCTCTGGATCGGGAAAAATGTTGAATAGGAAGTGAATAGTGTCGTAAATGCTCAATATAGATTATGGAATGCATTAATGAGGATGGACACAGGCACCCATGGAAGGACATGAGTTCTTAGGTTCTAGTGACCGAATCTAGGCTTTGGTTTCTGGGAAGTTCTTTAGATCCATAAGTATTCTGGGTCGCAAGGGTGTTGCATATATTCACTTTTGATCACCTGTATATCGCCATTAGGGTTCAAATCACACATGTAACTGCAAATAGATGTTGACCAGCCAAACCCTCAAACTATGTATCAGATCCAAAAAAGAAATATACAATATGTGGAGTCAGACTAACGCCGAAGGTCACCCAACAAAGTGAACTTTCCACCAAGCGTTGCATTATATCTCGGACTCCATGTAGAATTTTTGTGTGTGTGTGTGTGTGTGATAAAATCATGCCCTAGGAAGCCCTTGTGCAAGTGCACGTGATAGTGGGCGATAGCTAGATGTACCAATGTAAATAGATGTGTGTATGGTAAAATGAACTTCCCCTCCTATGTGTGTATGCAGAAAATGTAGTCCTTTTTTCCTTGAGTGAGTGTTAGATGGATTCCTTTGATTCTCTTAGATGTCTTTGGATGTAACCTTAGGTGGTGATAATAGATGCTTAGAGTTTGGTCCTTTATTATGGTCACATAGCTTTGTATTTATATGATTCCCTTGTTTTAATTTCATAATTGACAACTAAAAGGATGAACCATAAGAAAATAAGATGCCTAAAAGATAAAAGAGGCCCAAAAGGGGCAAGTAAGATACAAAGAGGTCGGGGCACCCAGAGGGGACGAGGACGCCAAGACACCAACTAGGCGCTCATGTCCATAGTTAGTAAAGGTAAAGCATGAAAACCAGACCAGGTTGTGGGGTGTGAAAGACCAAAGAGAAAACAAGAAAGACATAAAAGAGACCAAAAATAGATGTCAATTACTAGTTTTCTTGCTTATGAATCATATGAATAGTAGTATATGATCGGGACCAGAAATGTACCCAAAGTGTGTGATTTTCTGTCTACAAATATAAACCACTTCTAAAAACATATATTTTATTTTCAATTGCTTTCCCTAACAATATGAATAAAGTAGACTATTTTATTCAATTAAAACAAAAACTATGCATGCAAAATAAAACCGCCATTTGCTAATTAAAGAATACATACATGCGGGTGGGAGAAATTATTCATATTCGATAGAGAAAGCTTATTAAATTTTCTCGATTAGTGCTTTATTGAGAAATTGTAGGAGTGTTTTCTAATTTAGGGTTTTCCTTGATTTTAAATTATTTTCTCGAGTTAAAAGTATTCGATAATTATTTTGTAAATTTCAACAATTAAAACCAGGCCATGAGACAAAATAAGTTCCTAGAGGAACTTTCAGCCCCACTCTTTATCAACCATTATAATTTCCTTGAGGAAATTTCAACCCCACTCTCGATCAACCATTATTAGTATGCTAGCTGAAAATTCAAAGGTACTATGGTTGAAAATTCATTGATAAGGTACTTTCAACCATTATTAGTATACTACAATTTTTCGTAGATTATTAATGTTTTAAGGTGCCATGGATAATGGATACGTTATCGAACTACATACATTTTTAAACTGATTGATCTCCTCCTATTCTTAGAACACGTGAACAATAAGAATGTTATGCCATTTTTGTAAAGAAAAATTCGAGAGTCGTTTGGGAAAATTCATGAAAGTGGGATTTTAGGTTATATTTTGAGTGTATGCCAAGAACATGGGTAATGTAGTGGTTGAATATTTGATCTCAAAATAAACATTTGTATTTTAAGCAATTGAAGACGTAATGATTTTTTAATTGATGTGAAGTTTTTGTTTTATTGGAATGTATTATTTATTAATTAAAATACAAATGGTTATAGTAAAAAAGTGGTCTAGGAAGGATGAGGGGCCCAAAATTAAGTGGGGACAAACCAGTTAAAATCCAAAGAAAATAGAGTCGAAAAGACGAAACAAGTAACAAAATATCAAAGGGCCCTTGGTCTCTTGGTGAAGTTGAATGGCTTGGAATGAGCCCACCAGGATCAAGTCTTATTGAGTGCAAGGCCTGGAGATACCCGACACAAAGAGTCAACAAGCGGATAGGGCCAGGATCGTTCCCTAGGTGACTTTGATGGATTGGATGCCCCCAGTCATGGTTGCTTAGCTAAAGGAAGGCTTCGATATAGATATACACTTACTCATCAAGTGTAAATCAGCTATATGTAATCTCCAGTTTATCATGAGCAAATATGCCAATATCTATGTAATTGATGGTTTCCAAACAAAAAAGAAACAAGTAACAAAACAAACCAATGCAAAGAGGTCTAGACGCTTTTTTAAGAACACAAACTAGACCTATAAATACAATCAACTATAAGACTTTTTAAAATTCACTTTAAAGGAGAAAATTACACTTTTTAAAATGAAAATTGTTTTCAATTTCACTTTTAAGTAGATAATTGCACCAAATCCAAATCATACATTTATAAAAATAATTTTTCGGTTTAAATATTTAGAATTTAATTGCAGATTTCAATTTAAATGTAGAAAGAGAAAATATCCATAGAAAAATAATTTCAAACATGTGAAAAACTAATTGAAATTTGTTACAAAAGATCTACATTCAAGTGATAGTTTTAACATTTCTTGCATATTTTTATTTTATAAAATATTTTCAAAAGTTTATATCTTAATTAAAAAAGATAACAATTGTTTGTTCATGAATTAAATTACAACCAATTACAGTATAATGATTGAAACTTATAACCTAAAGTTAAAATAAACGCTTTTACCTACCAAGTCACATATCTTTGCTCAATTTTTTTCCACAAGTGATTTAAGTGTTATGTCTATGAATAGAATCCTTATAGCCATAGAGGCGATCCTATGTTAAGTTTTCCCCTCTAACATGGCAGTAATAATGATTTTATTTTAAGGTATATTCCTTGTGTGTCAGTTGTGTAGGCATTGTTTATGTTTAAACTTATTCTTCAACATGGATACCAAAGTACCGTACTCTAATTATAAAAATATTTAAAGCTGTGTTTAGGACATTTTCTCATTTTCATATGATTGCTTGGTTAAACTTTTCTTTACAAAAGTATAAATGAAATAAAAGAAACAAAAGTTAAATGTTTTGTATTTTTAATTATAAATTGTAAATATTAAACATTAATGAATTGTAAAAGTGTTTCTAATCATTCATCTAGGTATAAATCTAAAAATATATTATAAAAAAGGATGAGGTTGGGATCATACCCCTTGCAAATTTCATGGATTGGAATACCCCTCATAAAATGACATTAAGTCAAAACAATTAAAAATTTCAACCTAACCTATGCACTCTTACTTTTTATAAAAGTCTAGAACAAGTTTTTTTGAAGAGGCGTATCCAACTTGGGGTGGTAAACATATATTTATAGACAATTTTGGAAGTATTCTTTTTATTTTAATTGGAACTACAAAAGAAGAGAGCGAGGAAGCAAGAAAATATACTCATCCTACAACCACCAGCCAATATGTTAATAAAATGGCCACTTCAAGATGATGATGTATTAGGATTTATATGCTACTTGTGGACTAAGTTAATTAATTGTAGAACAAATTCTGAGAGATACGGTGAAGGGGCATATCCAACTTGAAGTAGTAAACATGTATTTAGAAGCAATTTTGGGGAGATTTTTTGAAAACATAGAAAAAGATAGAAGAAGGTCCAAAGCAAACAAATATATTAATCCTCTAACCAATCAATCATTATGTTAGTAAGAAGGCCACTTGACATCACTCCTATTAACATAAAATAATGATATATTAGATTTTGTTAATTATTTCCACTAATTGACCGTTTTTATAACTGCAAATAAGTTATCGAACTACGTAAATTTTTTTAAACTGATATGTCTCCTCCTATTCTTAGAACATGTGATCATTGACTCCATACAATTAGAATGTTATCACATTTTTTAAGGAAAAGGCCTAGAGTCGTTTGGGAAAAGTCATGAAAGTGGACTTTCGAGGTAATATTTTAGAGTGTATATCAAGAACATGGGTGATGTAGCGGTTCACTATTTGAATTCTAAATGCACTTTTTATTTTAAACAATTAAAGAAGCTTGGATTTTTTAATTGATAGGAATTATTTGTTTTTATTGGAATATATTACATATTAAATTAAAATACAGATGATTTCAATAAAAAAATGGTCTGGAACGTTTCACAGGCCCAAAATTAAGTTGGGGCAATATTAAAAGGAGACTGAAAAAATAAATCAATGTGAAAAAGTCTTAATGTTTGTTTGAAAAACATAAATTATACTTATTACATGAAAGGTGTTTTTATAGTGGTAGGGAAGGAGTGTAATGGCATGTGTTGATTGAATTTTTTTATTTGCTTTGTAATACTGACTCAATTTTGATAAATAAAATAAATAAAGTGTATGAACATATTACTGTAAGTAAATTCAAGATAATTAGTGCCAGGATATTAATTTTTATTAGATTAAATAATAAGTGTGAATGGGTAAGTAACTATAATATTATTATATTGATCTATATTATTTTTAGCTTTTAGTTTTTACTTTTAAATGTATTTTTACTTTTACATGTAAGTAACTATATTTATTTTTAGTGGAAGATAATTAGTGCGAAAAGGGTGAATAAGTATTATATTATTTTTAGTTTTTAAATGTACTTTTACTTTTAGATGTATTTTTACTTTTAGGTTAGTTTTTACTTTTAAATGTATTTTTACTTTTAGATTAGTTTTATTTTTTATTTTATGTTAGTTTTATTTTAGTTTTTACATTTAGATGTGTTTTTAAAAATAAAACATATAAATAAATATTTTATATTTGTAATTAAAATTTAATAAATACAATTCTATATTTAAAAACTAGCATAGATATCTTAAATACATATATCTGAAATACAACTAGACGAGATTGATATATCTCGGTGTATTTTAGATAGATGTATTTAAGATATCTATGCTAGTATATACAATGAATTATAAGAATTATTTTAAATTTACTTTAAAATTAAAAATTGTGGTATGAATATTTTTATTGATGATAATTATTTAAAATTTCTTTTTAAGTAGGAAATTATTCTTAATCCAATTTATTCATTTGTAACAATCCTTTTTATTTAAATGTTATGAGTTTAATTGTAGATTTCATTTAAAACATCAAAGAGAAAATGCTTCGAGGAAACAATGGGTTCCAACATGTGAAAAAATTATTGAAATTTGTTGCGAAAGATCTTGCATTGTGAAGTTGACATTGTTCACTTAAGTAATAAGTTGTAAGGATCAATTTATTTTTAAACAAACATATTAGAAAAAATGGTGCAAGGATAAACATTTCTATTTGAATGCATGATAATTGACATTTCTTTAGTTAAATTTATCTTAAAATTTAAATATTATCAAGTGAGTTGTGGTTAATAATGTTTACGATGGTGTTAAAGATATTGCCTAACCATCCACCAAGATTATATTCCTACGAGATGAAATAAGGGATGAGGCCAACATCACACCCCAAGTGAATTTGGCGAGAATAAAAACTTCTCAATCCTTAACAATTCATCCTAAAAATTTGGTGTACCTTATCTCGTATTATTTCTTCACAAATTCAAGTAAAAAAACTTAAAATATTTTTGTTTTATAAATTATATTTTAAAATATATACTTTAACTAAAAACACATAACAATCATAACAAACCCTCATCCTCACCGATAATAGATACTTTTTGTCAAATTTAGCTTAAATTTTTTTTTTTTTAATTTTATAAACTATCTTTAAAAGTTTGTACGTTAATAAAAAGTGTAACAATTATCGCGAATTAAATAATTTAAGTATTATGTCTATGAATGCCATCATTATACTATGTTATGTTTTCCTTGTTGGTCATTGTGCGCAGGCATTGTTCAAGTTCGAATTCTTTTTCAACATGGATCCCAAAAGTACAGGATATTTACTCATTTTCATACGATTGCTTACCTAAAATGTTCCTCCGAAAAGAGTATACATGAAATAAGGAGACAATAGTTTTGTTTTTGACGTTTTAATCGAAATTATAAATATAAAATCAAGTGGATCGTAAACAAAATATTGTTAAATCTATCATGTGGATTATAGTTTATGGATGAGGGTAATGTTGTAAAAAGTCTTGTACATCCATTCATTCATCAACATATAAATCTCAAGAGATATTATAAAAAAGGGATGAGGTGTAACGCCCAGTAGTAGGACTATTCGCATGAGGTCAAAATACAAAACAGGTTTCGAGGGAGAAAATTATGAAATAATTTTTTCTTGATTAGGTTCAGGTTATAAGAGGACAGTTGCGAGGCATCGGAGAAGATTATCGATCTATTAAAATCGCCTCAAAATTCAAATTGAATATTACATCTTCGTTACTTTCCTCAACGAGGTTCTATAGTTCTTGTTTAAGAAATTTCATTAGCTTGTCGAACATGACTCCGTTAATCCCCGGTTACAAAAAGGAATTATTTAAGAACCCTTAAATTAATTAGAACCCCCTTTTCTTTTATTTAAAACAAATTATAATAATACAAGACTCACACTTTGTAATTCAAGGTCATAAACATATAATGATTAATTGCTTGCTAGAAGGGGTCAAGTGCACACTATCTTGCTAGTTTTCCACCCCCCTTTCTTTTTATTTCTAATAGTCATTCCACAAATAAATTAACCCCATCACTTAAGTGATGTAGGGTGCATCCTCCACCCTTGGATCTAATTTTTTCCAACCCTTAGATTTAGGCTTGGCAAGGGAACCCTAGAAATCTTTATGGATTGCCATATATTTTATCTCTTTTTATTTATTTTCTTTTCTACACCCAAAACCCTCATTTCTTTTGCTCTTGCTTGCAGGTTAAAGGAGACAAAGAAGAGAAGGCCAATCTATGGAGGCCATTACAGCCATGGGAGCTTAACTCAACAAATTTCGGATCAGATCTTTAATGGAGGAGTTTTTTTTTGTATAGATCTGCTCTGGTCTGGATTGTCTTGGATTTCCCCAAATCCTGGGCGCACGGATTCAATATATATACATATATATTCATATATACATACATACATACATATATGTGTGTGTGTGTGTGTGTGTGTGTGTGTGTGTGTGTGTGTGTGTATGAAACCACTGTGCTAGTGGCCGAAGAAAGGCCGTGGGAGGGGCGGTTTCCACTGGCCGCATAGGCCGCGTAAAAAAAAATGGCCGCGTTTCTTTTTTGTTATGGTATATGGGTTGGGGGTAGGGGCGGTGCCCCTCCCCCAATCCGTGGTGCAAAGCAAACAGAGCCACGACCGCTTCTTTTTTTTCTTTGTTTTCAATAAAAATAATAATAATCGTTGTTTATTTTATATTTTAATTTGTATATACATATATACATTTTTATATATATATACATGTGTGTGTGTGTGAAAGGTACAACAATTTTTTTTTTTTTAGAAAATAGATAAAAGAGATTTATAGTTTGTTAAAGTTAATATATTTTAATAGTAACTTATCTTATTATTATTTAAATATTTTCATTATTGAGGGTATTAAATATTACTATTTTTTTTTAAAAATAAAAATAACCATGGAAGGAAAATATTGGCAAGTTATAAACTTGGTTTTTATCCTCTTTTCTCTTACGTTTGATAATTGTTGTATATAAGGTAGAAATAAGTAATATTTCATTTCTTTAACCAATGTTGAAATGATTTGCAATGAGATCCAATTAAGAGACTCTTACTACAATTTAATATTTAGTCTACTTGTTGTCCAAAATAGAAGTAATTGTGTTTTCAAATTTCTATCTATCAACAAGAAGGAAACTAGCTTTTACTACACATATAATTTGATTAATACAATGAAATAAAACCAACATTTCACAAGAAGGTATTTACAACCAATCTCTCTATTAGTATATTCACAAAATTATCACAAGCCTTTTTGTACACATCATTTCTTTATTATCTTACAATCCTTTCAATAATGTAAACATCTTGCAAGTAAAATTTTGCATTCAACCATGTGACTTTTGGTGCAATATAGATTACAATGTCCATTATTTTTGAATGAAAACAAGATGATACAACTCTCTTTCTCCTACAAATTTACAACAAAATAAAGTATATAAGGTAAATGGAAAGAGTCTTCACAAGCTCCAAGGTGCTCTTCATCCATGCTCCAAGTTCCAAGTAGCTCAAATCACAACCAAGATAGGGGGAGAGGCAACACTCTCCTCCCAACCAAAAACTCAATGGAGAAGAGAAGCAATCTCCTCCATTGACCCCCGAGCCCCAAACACAACACAATGAAAGGGTGGTCTCCAACTCAAGGCAACAACACTTGCTTCCACAATACAATTTCTTCACAACATTCAAGCTAAAATAAAAGAAACAAAGAGACACACAAATAGCACCAAACATTTCACAACAAGGCTTTCATCCAAGCCAACAAGAGAAGGAACTATGGGAAAGTTTTCCTTATGCCTCCCAATTGAGATGAGATGCCCATCCAAACCCTCCACAATAAAACTCAAGCCCCTATGACTCTTATGCCTCCCTCAAGTACCCCTTTTTCCTCCCATACTCTTATGCCTCCCTCCTCTTATGGCTCCCTCAAGGACAAGGTAAGAATGTGAACATTCTTACCCAAGATGGCGTCCCTCTCAAACTCCCTCCATAATATCCTATTCTACTCTTATGCCTCCCCCATGAGTTTTCCCATAGACCTCTCCTACACTACACATTAAGCATTCTATCCATTTTTCACAATACACAAAAGTAAACATACATTATTCACAAATTTAGCATAGAAGCAACAACAATATGAAAGTAAAAAAGGGAGAAGGTTTCCTACCTCTCCATTGGAGAAGCTTAAACCAAGAAGCTTTGTCCAAGCTCCCTCCAAAACAATCCAAGCATGCAAGCCCAAGCTCCTCTTTCTTTCTCCCAATTCTTTTCCTTCCAAACTAAAAAAAAAGAACTCTAAAAAAAAACTCCAACCCCTTCAACAAGAGAGGAAATTCCCATAAATAGACAAAAGGAAAGGGTGAGGGTGATGTGGCTCCATGTAGGATGCCACATCACACATCCTCAAACCACCTCCCATAGTCAACTCAACTCCCAAAACACAATAAATGGGTGGTTGGGTTGAATGACATCTCTTTTCCACATCCATCCCTTCCCATGTGTCTTAAGGCACAAATAAATGCAAATGGAAGAAAAGTGCACTCCAAAGTCATATTTCCCTTCCCAAAACAATAAATAATCCCCTTTTTGGCTTCCCAACCCATAGATATGGTTGGTAAGGGGTTTTGGGAAGTGTGGGACAAGTTCAACTTGTCCCACAAGTCCCCCAAAATTGCCCTAAATCTCAAATTCGAGATTCAAAGGATTTGGAGTGGTCAACACTCAAAACAAGCATTCAATACAAGAGGCAAACACAAGGCTCAAGGAGCCAACCATCAAAATTAATTACACCCACTAGACTTCCCTCCAAAACTTAAAAATTAAAACAAGATGTTAATTTAATCTAAACATACTTAGCAAAAGTAATTTTTAAAAAAATCACAAATAAAATCACCTACTAAAGTAAGTTAAAACAAGTAAATAAAATTCTTAACCCCATGGTCACATTAGAAAATTTCCCCCTCATGGAATTTTTTTTTTTTTTTCTTCTTAACAAAAAAAAAAAACAAAAGTAACACAATACAATTCACTAGTTGCCTTGACGACCAAATGTTGTAACCACCCGACATCCTGTTGTGTTTGGTTCCCAATCCCCCTTTAGGTTGTGATCATGTTGTGTTTCCTGCAAAATACAAAATACCTCCTTCGGCCTTGCGGCCATGTTAAAATATCCAAAATAACCATATGCATGAAATTTATTAACATCTATACGTAATTCAATTATCCATTATTTCAAAGTTTAAATCACAATTTAATCATGCATTCCATCATTATCCAAAGTTATAGTAATGTAAATTCAACAACTACATTCTACTTATCATGGCGAAGAAATCCAATGTTAGAACACATGCAATATATCCATATAAAAATAATATCGGTATCCAATAATCTGTCCATGAGTCAGTGTAGATCATACTGAAAACAAAATCCAATCATAACCCAAATGCATCTACTCACAAAACATCATGCTAATCAACGTAAGTATACGTCATGTCTATATCCAAAAGTCTCGTATAACTCAAAATGATAATCAACTAAGTGTCATAGGGAAGTGGGCATTACATGAGGTTAGAATTATACTCCATGCAAATTTGGTGGAGTAGAATATTCTTCTGAAATAAAATTAAGTAAAAAAATGCAATCCAAAGCACCTAATTCATGTAATCTTATCTTTTCATAAGTCTAAATGTAAAAGGAATTATTTGAATAGGCATATCCAACTTAAAGTAGTAAATATGTATTTAGAGACAATTTTGGAAGTGTTTTTAATGTATTTTTGAAGTTTCAAAAGAGGAAAGAGACTCAAGCAAGCAAACATACTCATCCAACAGCCATCAACCAATATGTAAATAAAATAGCCACTTCCAATTTGGGATAACCCCTATTGATATAAGGATGATGATGTATTAAGTTCTGTATGCTACTACAAACCAAGTGAATCAATCCGAGAATGAGTTCGAGATGCACTAAAAAAGCATATCCCATTTGAGGTAGTAAGCATGTAATTAGAGACAACTTTTAGAAAAAAATTTAGATGTTTTGAAGATATAGAGAAGGTGAAGGGAATTAGGATGAGCCAGCAAATATAATTATCCTCTAGTCAATCAACCATTATATTAGTAAGAAGGCCATTTCTATTGTAACATCATACATATTACTATAATAATAAGAATAATGATATATTAAATTATTTAATTGCGTCTCATAAGATTTCACAATTATATTCTTATAAAATTCAAAACATATATTTTTACAAATTACAATACATTGATTTACAGCTAAAAAGCACAGCTCCACTCGGAATATCAGCTGAACCGATTCCTTCTTGAATAATGTAGTGAAACAACTTATGAGATATACCACTTTGCTTGAGACAAGCTTTTAGTTTCTCATTTTAAGAACACTTACATTAACACTAATCACATGTCCAATTGCTGCGATGGTTAGCATTTATCTGAAATTCTGAGAGGTCGAAAATGTCTGGCCAAACCGCCAATTGGAAGTAACCACATTGTACATTGTCCGAATTCTTCCATTGCTGCTCATAATTCTGAATGACAAACTCTGTCCATTCAAATATGAATTGCTTTGCCAATTTGCACCCCAGTTTCTGCTCATTTGTTGCCATCCAGTCCTTGATCCTTTTATCCATGCTGCTCTAATATCTCCTCTTCCTCCCACATTGCTTATCAGCACTAGATCAAAGTAATCTCTTCCATTTATGCCAAAACGGATCCCTCCACTCTTCTTGCACGGAATCCTGCAATTAATCCCAACAAGTTCAGATCATTTATTGCTGACATCCATGAAACTATGTACTTAAGTTTTGTACAAAGAAGAAGATAGTTGGGATACCTCCTATAAACAACTGGTACAATTCCAGCTCTGTATTTAGCAATCTGCAGAAAGGCAGGCTGTGCCATGTCGAAATGTTGAAGAGGTGGATTGCACCACCCTCCATTGTCATTTGACAGGGCATTATTAGGAGGGCAAAAATTAGTGGCAGTGACTGTAACGGATCTGCCAGGAGACACCATTGAGGAACCTTTTTAGCATCACATATAATTTGATAGCAGGCTCCACATACAGCCCCATTGTTAAATAGAGCAGTGCTTAGAGCTGCAGTATTAGTGCCATATCCAGCAGTGTACATATTACCATACCCACAAGCACCACCTGCATCAACAACAACAAATTCAACCTAATTAATCTCATACAATCTTCAACGAAAAAAAAAGAATCGTTGAAAAGAAGAATAGAGTTAATGGAAACTAACCCATAGTTCCAGAGGCATCACTTCCACCATAAAATGTAGCATGCCCTGCAGTCCAAGCATGAACTAGTCCTACTCTGCTTAGAATAAAAGATGATAACGCACACACCACTATCAAAATCTTCATCACTGCCATTTTTTCACAAGTTGGAAAATCTCTTATGATTTATTCCACTCATACCCTTCCTATATATACACAAATATTTCCCTATTTCCCGTTGCTTCAAGATCAAATAATGTAGTAATACGGTAGCAGACTGGGTGCATAAGTTCAAGTAAACAATTAATTGGCATTAGAGCCAAATGGCTGCTTGACTTTTTCCAAAACGTCTACACCATAGATAAGTGTTTTAATAATACAATATTTTTGGACTTTTAGGTGCCTCCTCTGGTTGTGCCTTGTTTTCAGGCTTGCACAATTAATTTTGGGCAGCAGCACATGGGTGATGTTCTTGCTCACTCTTAAGAAAATCTAAGTTATAATTATTCTTAAAAACATTCTGAAAGATAAGTTACGAAAACTTCTTACAATTTCATTTTATATTCAGAATTTCATAGTGATGTAATATTAATGTGAAAGAGGAGGAACGAATATTGTGCATTATAAAAAAATTAAAAAAATTAGAATATTTTTGTGGACATTTTCAAACATGAACATGGGTGATGAGTTGAAGATTCTTTGGACAAAAATGGATATGGGTTTGTGGTTCCATGGAAATGTATACTTTCAAATAGAAAATTGCACCGCATCGAATGTCAACTATATTGATGTTCTTTTTTATTTGTTGTTAAAAGCTCAGTTCTATGAACTCCTATAATGACGTCGTTTGAATTTAACTATTACTTAAATGCATGATAATATTATTCACATATTTGCAAGAAGTCTTATTTCTAATAATATTATGGATAATTAGGTACGGGTCGCCTTGTATGTTAAATTATATGCATAGACGAATATCAAATTCTATCTATTAGGAACTAAACATTATTCTAAATGCCATTAGCCTTTTAGAGATAGAGATAATTGGCTTTCATACAATCTTCTTCCAGATTGCATTTAGTTGTAATATAACCATTATAATTGTATAAGACATGTTTAGAACTAGCAATCGCGCGATGGAACGTGTGATGTGGACGTCACAAGAGGATCATAGCATGTATTGTTCCATAGTGTGGGCTATATTTACATCAGAAGTGGAACACAACGTAGGTAGGAAATGTATTAGTAAGTTTATGTGGATGGATTAGGGGCTGATTAGTGAGGATCTTGTATGTATGAGTGTATGAATGAACCAAAATGAATATCTGTTAAGTGACGTTTACAAATATCTAAACGAGAAGCACTTCATTTAAACCAATAGTTATGAAATTCACGAAGTAAAAGATACATTGCCTTTTTCAATTTACATTGTCAACTATTTGCTTTGTCAATCAAAGTAACATGGTTTGTACATAGTCAATCCTATATTCATTCGGTCTCACTCCTACTCGCATATGAAAGTTACTTTACAAAAGGAAATTTTAAAAACAATAGACAAATGTCTTTGTTATAAGATTTTGCAAGTTCCTTCTCCATAGCCTTTAGCGTCTCCACAACCCGATCAAAACCTGTAGTCATGATTGCAAAAATGTGAAGTAAAGTATGATGTAATTTATTGTTTTTTTTTTAAATTTTGCAATTGTCACCAATTATGTTTTTTTGAAAGAATACTTACGTGCATGAGAGTGAAGAGCAGAAAAAGATGAATGGGGAGCGACGTTGTTAATGAATATGGTGGGAGGAGGGGGGAAAAGGGTAGGGTAGTTTATGTTATAGAGTGGGAATCGAAGATTTTGTAGTCGTGTTTCCTCTTCCTTTCTTTTAAGGAGGTGTCGGGAAAGGGACATTTTGGAGTAGCGTTCGAAAGAGAAGGGGGGTGAAATGCACAGGTCTTTTAAGGAGGGGACTTTGGACATTGTGCGGTGAATGTAAGCCTTGGTCATTCTGAAGAACCTATATCCACAGTTGCTTTATGTAAAGTAAGGCCTTGAGATTTATGGATTGTAAGTGCCCAGGCCATTTTTAAAGGAAGTTGTCTGTGGTTTCCTCTTGAGATTGGGGGTATGGGGACATGGGTGGGGAAATGTGGATTCCAAGGAGGGCCATTGTATTTGTTAAAGTCGATTACAATAAAAAGTGAAAGACTTGGAGGGGAAAAAATGGGGTGTAGACAATGTCGATGATGGTGCCAATGGATCCATTCACAAGGCGAGCTTCAACCCATAAATTTGTGGTGAGCATAACCTTTTGTTGTTTACAGAGGAGAATAATTGGTTCTAGTTGCTCTTCATCATGTTCCTTTGAATAGTTGAGCCTGGTCTGCTCAAGCATTGGAGTGTGCGATTGGAGCATTGAGGGATTTTAGCATGTTGAGGTTGTGTTGGTCGACAAGGTCATTTGTTGCAAACAAATGTGGAGCTAGAAGGAAAGGTGCAATGTTAGTGATAGATATTCGGGAGTCTATTGTTGGATAAGTGTTTTCCAGTCTTGGTGGAGTGGGATTCCATCTTTGATATTTAGTAGTAGCTGTCAAAAAGAAATATGGGCATCATCTGAACCTTGTTGCCTAAAGATTGTAGTAAGTGTGATACATGTTGTGAAGCTAAACCAAAGGTTTGTTCCATAGGAGTGACCGACATAGAGTGGTACATCATTGATAGGGGTAGTTGGCCAAGGTCACCAACGAGAATGATGGATCTGTTTCCAAAAGTGGTTGATTTGAAGTGAGGAAGGCCTCACGAAGACGGAAGTCAATTTTGCAAGGAGTATGGGCCCTATGAAGCTCATCTTTTGTCAATGAGAATGTAATGAACATGTTGCAGGGATTGTTGGAGAGTGGAAAGTGACATGCCTTTGAGCGGTTTTATTTCCTTTATTGGAATGCGCAATGTGACGTGTATTGTTGATGCGAAATGTTGAATGCGGCCACTCCTGTAGGTGCGAGGACCAGGAGAGGAGATGGTTGTTGTGGGCATGCGGAGGACAATGCGGAGCGGATATTGTTTATGAGAAAAGATTTACCTGTGCTTGCAGTACCTTGTATAATCATTTTTAGAGGGGGAAAATTAATTCGTTGCTTGTAATGGTTGAGTATAGTATTAAAAGCCTGGTGTTGTTCTGGAGAGAAAGGTGTTGTGGTGGATGTGGAATTTTGCATTCAGAAAGGGATAGTTGTAGTGCTCTTGCACATATCAATGAAAGATGGGGCAACGTCATGCAAAGAAAGTGGAACATCATTGTGGATCCAATTGTGATGCAGTCAAAGTCTCAAAGGCCTAACATGTTGAACTTGTCAAGGCATACGGAATTAGCCGGATGTAACTGGGATAAAATTTCCCATTCAACTTGCAATGGAGTGGGCCCTAATATTTCAGACTCTGAAGCGGAGTCATCGAGGAAGAGGAATCATTTGATATGGAGATGCGCTTGACATGCCAAGGATGATAAAAGTCTTTCAGTAATAGCCAATTGGAAATGACTTGCTCTGATGTGGTTCCAATGTTTGTGGGGATGTTGTGAAAAGGTTTGTAGAGGAGGAGTTCACTCCAACAAAAGAGTTCAAAGGAAGGGGAATGATCATTGGGGATGGAATAAAATCTAGGGAGACGCGTACAATAGCATATGTTGACCGTTGCTTCCATTTTTCACCTACTCGTAGCTTGTTGTGAGACCAGCCTTGTTGCTGCTTCAATAAGTGTAATTGATTCCATATGGCTAGGGCGTTTCATGTATGCATCTATGATTTGTGTTAGAGATGCGATGATTTGTGTTAGAATGCAACGACGCAAAATTTCTTTCCAACATTCAGTGAAACAAAGGATCGGCTACAAAGAACAAGAGGAAACTTTTGCAGCATGTGACATGTTTCTTGGGCGCTCATGTCATGATCAACAACACTATCTGTAAGCATTTTTCGGAAGGCCACCTTGGCTGGTTGATGGGGATCGGCTGTTGAAGATATTCTTGAGAGAATTTGGTGGTATGATTCAGAATGTCGTTATACAGAGTTGCAACAAAATATATTAGCAGCATTTCAAATGTTAGTTGGACACTTGTCTGGGATGTTAAAATTTGAGAATCAGGGAGGACTTATTCTATTTGGCATAGTTACAGTTTTGATTTCTCCAATTGAAACCAAGAGAATGAAGTGGCTTAGCTATAACATACATGTTGTGTCTCTGAATTAATGTCAAATAATATATTATTTCATCTTCTTCAGGCTTTCTAAACATTGATTAATTCTTGATGATGAGGAAAAATGAAGCCAATACATGGGATATGTAATATTTAGAATAAGAAAAGTTATGCTATATTTATTCAAACCTAGCATGCTATCATTATAGTCTGACAAAAAAGTGCAACAAACAATCTAGCTACAAAGGATTCACCAGCTCCAAGCAAATTTATCATATTCACTAGTGAAGGCATGAAGTACTGACATTAGGGAAAATTTACACTAACGTTAAATGCCCTTTTTCGATGCTCGAGTTACTAATATGAATGGTTTTCAACTCCATAGCTCTTAATAGTACGAAACTTCAGGGAGGCAGGAATCAACTCTGCTAAAACTAAGACCCGGTCTCACTCCATACTCAAGTCTGCCACCAAATGTAAGGTCTCCTTGTTTGGATTCAAGAAGTCTTCGAAAGTGGGTATGGATGATCATTATGCCACAAATTACTCTCCTCCTAAGCATCCCAAATTTACAATCAAATACAGGTCCTTGAAGACTCCCGTGCAATTCTTTACCAAGAATCACAACTCTAAATCTAAGAAAAGCCCAAATTATTCATCAAGCAGTACTAGTGGAAAGAATGTGCTTCAGAAGTATTTGAGGATGGTGAAGTACAAAATATCTCAGAGTTGTGATGATAGTGTTTATGACCACCTTGACCAGAAACTACAGGAAGAGAATGAATGTGGGCAGTCCTGTATTCTAGGTGAATCAGGAAGGCGAGCGAATATTTCACTATCAGGTAACTTGAAGACGGGTTTCAGAAATTTGGGTTTTCGAAGTTGTCCACCTTCCATAGATTCATCTCCCAACCATAATGGAGTCTTAACCAGCTTCTATAGTGATGACCTTCAAAGTGTTGTTCAAGCAGCCATTGCCCATTGCAAGCAATCTAATGGAATCAGTGGTAAGCACTTCGAAGCTAATATGTTTTTTATTTATACAACCGATTCCATTTTGTTTTAAGTTGGGGTCAATCAAACAACGACCAGTTTAACAGAAAAATAAATAGCAATATTACACTGGTAATACAGAATATCCACGCGTCCGCATTGATTAGAATTTTCATTTAAAAGGCCATAAAATTAAAACATTAAAAATTAACGCAACAACCAGACCGTCTAATTTCAACAAAAATGGAATCGCATGCGTCAACAATATGACAGTTGTCAAAGACCCCAGGTCATGCTTCACATATTAACGCCTTACGGCGTAATTATCATGATATCATTTTTCTTACTATATGAATTACACCAATTTTTCTTTTGTGTTTACTTGATTTTTCATGTTTTAAGGAAATATAAAAGTTTGATAAGATAAAATTAGATAAATATATTAGAAATTTATGTCACTCATAAGTCTAATTTCAATGAGTTTATATATTCTTAAGAGATTCTTTAATTGAATTATATATTTTTAAGTTTATGTTGATCATATATTTGTGTGATATGATATGTAACAATCAGATTTGATTATTATGACATGTTTATTATTTCTTTATTTATATGAAAAATGGAATGAAATTTTCCACCAATCAAGAATTAGAGAAATAGATTTTAAATTTTAAAAATCACTTTAAAAATATGAACTATTAATTATTTTAAAACATGAAATTAAATAATTAATTAGACAAATGCGAACTCAATAATTCAATCATTGATGTCAAGATGGATGAGTTGATATCCAGTTGCATTGATGGAAAAAGGAGTCATTTGGTAAAGTGAGCAAGTTGAAAAGATGAAGGTTGATTGGTAGTGTCAACCCACAGAGGCTTTGAGATGATCAAGGATAAGTCCTAAAGGACTTAGACAACATTTGAGCAAGCCACAGATATAAGGTGTTAGCCACCAAGTACATAGAGATCCGTGGAGTAAAGAAGCTCAAGGAAGGAACCATGCAGACTAAAGGAAAGCTCCAGAAGAAGCCTGAAGGCAGGTGAGTGCCACAAAGTGAAGAAGGTCAGAAGGTAAAGCCACGGGTATGAATATTTGGAGAATGCCACGTATAAAGGAAAAGATGCAAAACCACGGATAAGCAGAAAATCCGCTAAGTATAGAAGATTACCATAGACAAAAGGAAATCCATAAAGAACTAGAAAATGAGAAAATCTCCATGGAAGGTAGAAAACAAGGAGGAAGCCATGAGAAGTTGAAAAAGTCACACAATGCATACAGATGTTGGATAACTAAAAATCTGCATAAAGAAGGGAAAAATGAAGGACAAAAGGAGAAGCCACGATATGAAGGAAAATATCAAAGACACTAAAGGAAGCCACAGAATGATCAAAGTGAACTAGAGTGGATCAAGGACAATTAGTTAGAGTTCAAATTGAAAGAGTGAAATGTTTGCATTCAGATTTAAGGAGATTTGATTGAAAGAGAATTAATTGAAAGTACAACTAGAACTTCACACAAACCAATGAAATTCTTTATTCCAGCTACCAACATTTAATGCATGTTGACCATGAGGTAATTTGGTTATAATCTCGATGGAGATTCCCGATTTCAAGGTGAATTAAAATAATGCAAAGAAGATGGGTTCGTCATTTTAATTTCATGATGAAAATTCTAAACAATGCAAGTTTTCTAATTTTGGAATTGGCTAATAAATTGGTTTGTCAAATGCATGGAAAGGAGGAATGAAGCCAAACAAGGAAAGAATAAAATATGGACTCAGCTGAAAAATTTAATGATCTAGATTCATAGGTGACAGATCAGGAAGAGTACATGATGTAAATTTGAAGCAATAATTTTGAGTCATTTTGTGCAATAAATAAAAACTCTAAGTAATTCAAAAAAGTTTCTCATGAGAGAAAACTAAGGCACTAGAGCCAAGAGAGTGATAGAGGGAAAAGAGAAGAAAATACGATGCAATCAAGCTAAGAAGAGCTACAATGGTGAAGAAGAGAGAAAGGGTGAGATTGAGAAAATAATGAAGAACATGATCAGATAAGAAGAGCATAACAACAACAACAGTTTGAATGAGAAGAAGAGAGTGAAGAGGAAGAACACAAATCAAGCCAGAGAAAGTGATCATAATTCATTGTATTAGCAATTTTTGTAACTACATGGTCAAAATGTATATGTAAAGAAGTCTAAGTTGTAGCTTAGCACATTCAGGGAGTTGTAGCTTCCTTGTAGGTGGGTGCCTACAGAAAGAAATCTCTTGTGATGTGTAATATTCACTTGAGTCCTTTGTTGTGTGTAATATCAACATAGGTGTAGGGGTTGGTGCTCCTTGTGGGATTGGTGTCTCACTAAACAAATCTTGTAAGATGTGTTATATTCTTATGAGTCCTTGCTTTGTGTAATATAAGCAACAATTTTGGTGGGTTTTTCTCCCAAAAGGGTTTCCATGGTAAATATCTTGTGTTTAGTGTTTATGTGTTTGATGAATACTTGATTGATTGTATGCTTGCTCATACATATAGATTGGTAAAGAATATAAAATTGAATCAAGAGTGTAAAAGTTTTAATTTGCACTGATTCACCCCCCCCTCTCAGTGCTTGTGATCTGCAACAATTGGTATCAGAGTGAGTCCTCATTTTGTAGAATCCTAACATCTTCAAGGAGATCCTCTATCACAAGCATGGCATCAAATCAGGCACAAGGTGGTTTATCTCTATCCAGATCACCTCTATTCATAGGAACAAATTATGCATTCTAGAGAATAAGAATGAAAACATATTTGATGTCACTTGGGTTTGACATCTGGGAATGCATTGAGAAAGGATATACAACTCCACCCACACCGATCACCTCTTCAATGGATAAGGCAAAATATGAGTGCAACTCAAGAGCTATGAATGCTATTTTATGTGGTTTGATTGAGACAAAATTTGTGAAGGTAATGCACTACACAACAAAAAAGGAAATATGGACCAAATTGCAGAGCATCTATGAAGGAGATGAGAAAGTTAAACTGGAAAAGTTGTAAACTTATAGAGCTTAGTTTGAGAATCTGAAAATGAAGGATGATGAGAGCATCATGGCATATATGTAGAGAATAGATGAGGTCATAAACATGATCAGAGGCTTGGGAGAAAAGCTAGAAGAATCTTTCATTGTTCAAAAGGTTTTGAGATCCCTGACCAACAAGTATGATGCAAAGGTTTCTGCCATAGAGGAAGCAAAGGACATGAAGAATCTTACAATGGATGAGCTACATAAGCACCCTTGTTGCATATGAGATGAGAACTATTGGAACCAAGACCACTAAGAAAGAAGTGGCTTTCAAGGTCAAGAAAGAAATAAAGTCTAGTCAAGAAGATGAAGAAGAATCAAGTTTGTGGATGAGATGGATGAAGAAAATATTGAGGCATTATTCGTGAGGAAATTGAAAAGAGGCTCTGGTAAGTACAAAGGAAAACTCCCATTCAAATGATTTACTTACTTGTGATAGGTAGGTCATTTTTCCAGTAGATGCCCAAACAAGAATAAAGACAATTAGTCGAACATGAAGAGCATAGTCATAAACATAATAGAAGAGAAACTGAGTATAAAAAGAAAGATAACAAGAAGAAATTCTTCAAGAACAAAAGAAACTTCTACTCTAAAGAAGAATCTAGTGAATCGGAGTTGAGAAACACAGAAAAATCAGAAAATGAAGATAATGAAGATCAATCAAAATGTTTATTTATGGCTATGGATGTGGATGAAGAAAGTAGCTCTAGAGGGAAGAACTTAGTTGAATATGAAGATTTGATGAAGAGGAAGCTGAGGTAAATCTTGAAGTAGAGTTGGTAAGTGCACTTGAAGAACTGCAACTATGTAGAAAGAAAAATAGAAACTAAGATGCACATTAAAGGATTATGAGGAAAAATCCACATCTTTGAGAAAAGACAAGCACAAAAAAAGAAGAGGAGGCTAATGAGCTAAAGGAACTTGAAACTCAGTTGGAGAAGATCTCTAAGTCCTACAAATCAAAAAGAGGAGGAGTGCTCAAAGTTGAACACAGAATTGGAGGAGTTGAAATATGAGATGGACCAAATGTTCAACAAACTAATTATGTATGAAAAGCTAGAAAAGAGCTCTATTGTGCTAACTGATATACTCAACAGCCAATGTGATACAACTGATAAGTCTTGGAATTGGCTTCAAGGGAGAAAGCAAGGAGAAAGAGTCAAAAAAAATGAAGAAAATAAGTTCATGCGGCTACACCAAGTACTTCCTCTGCTGCAAATAAAGGTTTCCACAAATCCATGAGAAGAAGAAACATTGTTCCTAGGATCACCTATGCAATGAGGTACACACATTCCTTTTATGGGTATTGTTTCTCTTGTAATCAGTTTGGACATAAAGCCATGAAGTGTAGAAAGAACTCTAGAGGCTATAGAAGAAATTTTGGCCCATCTTACACCAGTTCAAACTTTAATGCTTCTCAAGTACACCTATCACAAGAAAATAAATAATCCACCAGTAAGGAAACAAGAGCCACCTAAACAAAAAAAGTGGATATATGTAAAGAAAGATGAGAATAAGAGAAAAGAATGTTTCTCAAGTAGTACAAACCACATTCCATGTATAGAATGAAGATAAAATTTGGTATTTAGATAGTGGATGCTCTAGTCACATGACAGGTGATAAAAGTAAATTTATTTCTTTGTCAAATAATGCATCAGGTGTTGTGAGATTTGGTGACAACAACTCTGCCAACATAGTTGGAAAAGGGACATTAAGTTTAGATAATGGAAAGACTATTACAGAAAATGTTCTATATGTTGAAGGCTTGAAACATAACCTGTTGAGTGTGAGTCAAATGTGTAAAAGAGGATACAATGTCATATTCCATGACCGAGGATGTGATATTATCAATGGAAAAATAGAAAAAGAGTTGCAAAGGCCAAGCGGACAAAGAACAACATGTATGTTGAATGAGATAAACAATGAGAAATGCTTCACTAGTAAAGTTGATTATAGTTGTTGATATGGCACAAAAGACTTGGACATATGAGCTTTGAGAATTTGGTTAAACTAAGTGCTAAAGGGTGTGTGAGACACATGCCTAAGATTATCAAACCCATGGATACACTATGCAAGGCATGTTCTACATGGTAAACAAACAAGGAGGTCATTCAAGTCAAAGGAGTACTCTACAACAAGACCACTAGAATTGATTCATACAGACCTGTGTGGCCCCTAAAGAACTGAAGGAATATTAGGTGAAGTATATTTTATGTTGCTTATAGATGATTATACAAGAATGACATGGGTAGCATGTTTAAAACAAAATTCTGAAGCCCTAGATAGATTTAAGAATTTCAAGGCATTAGTTGAAAATGAGAAGAACAAGAAAATCAAATGCCTAAGATCAGATAGAGGTGGTGAATTCTGGTCAAATGAGTTTGATGAGTTCTATGAAGAACATGGAATCAGGAGACAATTCTCAGCCACATGGACTCCTCAACAGAATGGAGTTGTTGAAAGGAAGAACAAAATAGTGCAAGAGATGGCAAGGACCATGCTAAATGAATCCAAACTCCCAGATAGGTATTGGAGTGAAGCAGTATATACCATGGTCTATCTTTTGAATAGAGCTCAATTGAGAGTAAATAGTGATAAGACTCCCTATGAACTATGGAAGAAGAGGCCTACAAATGTGAAGCACATCAGAGTGTTTGGAAGAAAATGCTACATCAAAAGGGATGAAGAAAACTTAGGAAAATTTGACTCAAGGAGTGATGAAGGTATATTCCTTGGATACTCAATGGTGGTTAGCATGGCCTACAGATGCTACAACAAGTGGTTGCAAAAGATAGTGGAAAACACTAATGTGAAGGTGGATGAGGCACAATATGGAAAACCAGCACTCAACATACTGGTGGAAATGAAGAACAAGAAGATGATGAAGACTTTGAATAGTCACGTGAAGAAGAAGAAGAAGAAGAAGAAGAAGAAAGACCAGACACTAAGGCACCCTCAGGAAAGTCAAGAAGGATCATCCTACAAATCAAGATCATTGGAAACAAGGATGGTGACATCCTAACAAGAAGGAGACTCAGAGAGAGAGAGATCATGAAGATATAACACTCTTGTCCATGATAGAACCCAAGAATATTGTTGAAGCAAGCAAAGATCAACATTGGGTAGATGCCATGAATGAAGAATTGGATCAGATCGAAAAGAATGAGACATGGGAACTAGTACCCAGGCCACAAGACAAGAATGTGATTGGAACCAAGTGGGTCTTTAGGAATAAGTTGAATGAGAAAGGAGAAGTTATGCACAACAAGGCTAGACTAGTATGCAAAGGATACATGCAAATGGAAGGGATTGAATTTGATGAGACATTTGCACTAGTTGCAAGAATGGAGGAAATAAGGTTGTTTTTGGCTTATGCGACATACAAGAAGATCAAAGTGTTCTAGATGGATGTGAAATCAACCTTCCTAAATGGTTTCTTGAATGAAGAGGTATACATTGAACAACTTGATGGATTCTCACTATAGATGAAGATAAAGATTATGTGTGTAGGTTGAAGAAATATTTGTATGGATTAAAGCAAGCTCCTAGAGCTTGGTACAATAGATTAGACTCATACCTCATTGAGAAAGGTTTTAGAAAAAGGAGTCATGGACAACAATCTATACATAAAAGAAGAAGGAGAACATCTTCTCATTGTAATAGTATATGTGGATGACATCATTTTGGTGGAGATCATGACAAGATGACATATGAGTTTTGTAGACATGATGAAAGAAGAATTTGAGATGTCAATCTTTGGGAGATTTTCTTTCTTTTTGGGACTACAGATCAATCAATCAGATCAAGGTATATTCATCTCCCAAAGCAAGTATATAAAAGAGATGTTGAAAATATTTAGATGGAAGAATGCAAACCAATTGGTACACCAATGGAAGTTGGATGCAAGTTGAGAAGAGATGATGATTCACCAAAGGTAGACAAAACATTGTACAGATCCATGATAGGAAGTCTACTTTACTCCACAACATCAAGACCAGACATCATGCAGGTGGTAGGACTTGTTGGAAGATTTCAAGAAGATCCAAGGAAACACACCTCAAGGTGGTCAAGAGAATTTTGAGATATCTCATGGGAACACTTGAATATGGATTATGGTACCCAAAAGTAATGATTTCAGCATAAAAGCATATACAGATGTAGATTGGGTAGGAAGTGTTGATGATAGAAAGAGTACAAGTGGAGGAGCATTCTTTGTTGGAAATTTCTTAGTATCTTGGCTAAGCAAGAAACAATCATCAGTGGCTCTCTCAACATGTGAAGCAGAGTATATATCTTCCATGATGTGTTGCACACAAGTTCTATGGATGAAGCAAACATTGGAAGATTACAAGGTAAAATATGAAAATCCAATTCCCTTATTGTGTGATAGTACAAGTGCAATAAGTGTCTCTAAGAACCTAGTGTTCCACTCAAAACCAAGCATATACCTATAAGATATCATTTCTTGAGGGAACAAGTGAATGAAAGGAAGATCAATCTAGAATATGTGAGCACTAAAGAAGAAATTGTAGATATAATGACTAAGCCATTACCAAAAGAAACATTTGAACACTTAAGGAATGAATTAGGGGTCATTCCTGATCCACAAAAACTAGAGGGTGTGTAGAGAAGGAAGGGAGCATTCTAAGTATTATCCACTCCTAAAAAAAGTGCCAAAGTGAGGGGAGCTAATCTATTAGCTCAAATTTATCAAAGTATGCATCAGCTAGGGGGAGCATTGCCATGGAAACACTAGAACAGATGGATAAGAAGCATAAGCCTAGGGGAGCTTCTTGAGGTAAGCACATGAAGAAACCAACTTACAAGTATATTCAGTTATATGTGGCATAGATGGCCCTTTGTCATTGTTGTCAAAGGGGAGAGAAATAAAAAGAAACTAATGCCTCATAAACAAAAGGGGAAGAAATGAAGAAACCAAAAATAGTCCACATAGATATAGAAGACAAGAGAAAGGAAGATTAGGTATGCAATCATTTTTCCATCAAAAGGTTATAAGGTTATAAGGTTTCTATAGGTTGGAGTGTTTCCATCAATGACAAAGGGGGAGATTGTTGAATATTTTTCATTGTTATATGTGTTGTCATTGATGTCAAGATGGATGAGTTGATATCAAGTTGCATTGATGGAAAAAGGAGTCAATTGGTAAAGTGAGCATGTGAAGAAGATGAAGGTTGATTGGTAGTGTCAACTCACAAAGGCTTTGAGATGATCAAGGATAAGTCCTAAAGGACTTAGACAACATTTGAGCAAGCCATGGATATAAGGTGTTAGCCCAAGTACATAGAGAGCCATGGAGTAAAGAAGCTCAAGGAAGGAACCGTGAACTAAAGGAAAGCTCTAGAAAGAAGTTTTGAAGGAAGGTGAGTGCCACAGAGTGAAGAAGGTTAGAAGGTAAAGCCACATGGGTATGAATATTTGGAGAATGCCATATAAAGGGAAAAGATGCAAAACCATGGATAAATAGAAAAATGCTAAGTATAGAAGATTTCCCATAGACAAGGAAAAATCCACGAAGAACTAGAAAAGGAGAAAATCTATGGAAGGTAGAAAACAAGGAGGAAGCCATGAGAAGTTGAAAAATCCACACAATGCATACAGATGCCATGGATAACTAAAAAGCCGCATAAAGAAGGGAAAATGAAGGACAAAAGGAGAAGCCATGATATGAAGGAAAAGATCAAAGATGCCAAAGGAAGCCATGAAAAATGATCAAAGTGAACTAGAGTGGATCAAGGACAATTAGTTAGAGTTCAAATTGAAAGAGTGAATGTTTGCATTAGATTTTGAAGGAGATTTGATTGAAAGAATTTACAACTACAAGTACAAATTGGAACTTCACATAGACCAATGAAATTCTCTATTCCAACTACCAACATTTAATGCATGTTGACCATGAGGTAATTTGGTTATAAGCTCGATGGAGATTCCGATTTCAAGGAAAATTAAAATAATGCAAAGAAGATGGGTCACCATTTTAATTTCATGATGCAAATTCTAAACAATGCAAGTTTTCTATTTTGGAAGTCGGCTAATAAATTGGTTTTTCAGATGCATGGAAGAAGGAGGAATGAAGCTAAACAAGGAAAGAATAAAATTGGACTCAACTGAAACATTTAATGATCGGATTCACAAGTGACAGATCAAGAAGAGTACATGATGAAAATTTTGAAGCAAGCATTTTTGAGAAAAAGGTGCAATAAAAGAAAAACTCTAAGTGATTTGAGTGTTTTTCTCATGAGAGAAAACTAAGGCACTAGAGCCAAGAGAGTGAAAAGGAGAGAGAGAAGAAAATATGATGCAATCAAGCTAAGAAGAGCTACAATGGTGAAGAAGAGAAAAGGGTGAGATCGAGAAAATAATGAAGAACATGATCAGATAATAAAGCATAAAATGGCGAAAGTTTGAATGAGAAGAAGAGAGTGACAGAGGAAGAACACAGATCGAGCCAGGAAAGTGATCATAATTCATTGATATTAGCAATTGTTGTAACTACATGATCAAAATGTATATGTAAAGAAGTCTAAGTTGTAGCTTAGCACATTTAAGGGAGTTGTAGCTTCCTTGTAGGTGGGCCCTATGAGAAAAAATCTCTTGTGATGTAATATTCACTTGAGTCCTTTGTTGTGTGTAATATCAACATAGGTGTAGGGGTTGGTGCTCCTTGTGGGATTGGTGTCTCACAAACAAATCTTGTAAGATGTGTTATATTCTTATGAGTCCTTTTCTTTGTGTAATATAAGCAATGGTTTTGGTGGGTTTTTCTCCCTAAAAGGGTTTCCCATGGTAAATATTGTGTTCAATGTTTATGTGTTTGATGAATACTTGATTGATTATATGTTGCTCATACATATAGATTGGTAAAGAATATAAAATTGAATCAATGTTAGGGGTGTAGGAGAGGTTAGAAAGGGTAATTTACTAGTGCAAGTATAGTGAATTAACACGAGACTAGGATATTTAGTATGATATTAGTAATATGATTATGTAGACCAAATTATAGGTGTCTACATTTTCCCCTCTTTGAGGTGATCATGTGCAAAGTGTCACTTCAAAGAAAGTAGACAAATGTAAACATGACTAAATTTTTGAAGGGGTATAAGAAGATTTAGTAGGTTAAAGGATGCCCCCTTGAGTGTCGATGGGATGATGGAGGAACTCGATTGAAGATCGAAAGGACAATAGAAGAAATAATAATAGGAAGAGAAGAAAGGGGAGATAGAAGAGAAACAACTAGAAAAGGGATTGTGAGCTATCTGCAAACCAATGCTATAGAAATAATTCTATTCATCATATTGCTAGTAATCTTCATCATCGGTCCTTATTAAAATATGAGCATACGACAACAATGTAAAATAAAACTATCTATTGCTAAAATGAATAAGTCCATGAAACATAGATGAATGTAATGCAATACAAGAAGCAAACAAACTCACCTAACAAGGAAATAAGCACAATCACACATACTCAAACCAACAATGTTTAAGATAGTTGCACAAATATTTTGTTATTGAGCTACAATCCCAATTTTTTTTATAAACGAAAAGGGTATTAAATCATGCCCAAAGAAATTTTTATATGCAAGGGAAAGGATGGAGGACACTTAGGTGCTGGGTGAAAAGAAGTGTGCACAACGAAACAATCCCAGACAATTCATGTCCCATAGTATCGAAAAAGTAAGCGAGTAGCTTTTATAATCGATTTGGAGATCCAGAGGATCCATGAGTCATTGTCTTAATACACGTGGAAGTTCCAACAAGATATGAGATGAACGCCATGTGAGAGACACATTTCAGCTACATTTTGAGCTTGGTACCAAATTTTGTTAATTTTTGAAATTTTACAAAAAATTTGAATGATTTTATAATTTGTAAATTTTTTGATTGGTAAGAAAAATTTAACAAATGGAATATCTCCTAGAAGAACACAAAAAAGCTCCAGAGTAAGGAGAATGGGCGTTAAGTAGCAGTAACATGCCCCGATGAGAACAAAAATGGGCCAAAAATAATTATTTAAAAATAATCATGGTGATAGATAAAAATAGAAGAAAAATAGAATGACAAATAGTGCCTAGAAATATTTAAAAATGCCCCAGGGTGAAGATATAAGTTCTAGGTGGCAAATAGTTCTCCAAAGTGTAGCAAAAAATTAATAAAAATTAATTATTTGATAAAAATAATTATTTTAGTGAAGAGAAGAAGTGTTAGAGTGATCACAGTGGAGAAACCATGCCCGGGGTCATTGTGGCAGCCTAATATACTAGCCCAAGGGGCAGGTAAATCAATAATGACTAGTTCATTTGTAGTAGAGCTCTTGCAAATTTTTCATTGTGAGCACGTGTGAGAGCATTTGAGTGAGATGGCAAGGCTTCCGAGGAGGAGGAGATGAGAAGACCACATCCGAGAGTATCTTCAAGACATAGTGGATGCAGACCCTTCATGAGTACTCTATCCCTTATTGGTCCTTTTCACATTTAATTACATTTTTAGTGCTTTTTAGGTTATTTTTAGGGAAAAGACGTATGTGTGTGCACACATGCGTCGAAACATGGGTACACATAGGTGTACCTATCAAATGAAGGTATGCACATGCATATCCTTTCAAGGAGACACATATAAGTGAGGGAGGGAAAATACACACGTTGTCGGAGGAGCCGTAAGTGTCGGACTAGGCACATATACGTCCTATGTAGCTAGGGGTTTTGGTGGAGAAGGTTAGAAGCGTACGTGTCAATATGGATGTGTATGCATTGAAAATAGAGCGTATACACGTTGGGCATGTATGTGTGGAAACAACCGCGTAGGCGTCGAAGGGGAACACATGCGATAGAAGAAAATACTTAACCAATTTTTGTAAAAAAAAAAGCTAAGTGTAGATGAATATAGACTAGAATGTTGTAGAAGAAAGTGAAAATTAGTATTTTTAGAAGAATAAAGATAAAAATGTAGATAGAAGTAGATAGAAATGTATCCTAACAAGTGTATTGTTTGTTGTGCATAGAGAATACTACCTGTCCTTGACACCAGAGAGAGATATGGTCATGCGGCTATGATAGAGGCACAATTTGATGAGGATGATCAGAGGATATTGGATATCCTTTTATACGTTATGGGGCTAGCATGCATGGCCGATATGCCACATATCACACTAGACCATGGCCTCCTGACAGCCATAGTCGAGCGGTGGCATAACGAGAGTTAGTGCTTTCGACTCCCCACTAGTGAGATTACTATTACCTTGGAGGATGTATGGTGTATTATGCGAGTCCCCATCCAGGGTGAGTTGATTCAGTACACGAGTCACCAACCTGATATTGATCAATGTATTCTAGAGTTATTTGGTATTCTAGATATACTGCACCATGGGATGACAGTGAGATTATCGCCTTGTATAACGGATCGTGAGCTTGATCGAGTCATAGTATACCTGATGGCTTTGGTCAATGGAGTTTTAATCCCTGAAAAGACCAGATCTTCATTTTCACTCTATCTCATTGGAGTGATACATGGTTTGATTGATGGTGAGACATACTATTGGGGCTAGTGCATACTAGCACATTTATATACTGGGACCTTCACTTGATCACATACTCTTTGTCGAGGAAGACGGTAGGACCTCCTAGATTGTTATAAATTTGGGAGTGGGACCATATTGCTATTGGTCGTTCCATAGGTGTATTGAGAGCTCGAGCTCCAGAGGATACTTCTACTATGGGTTAGGTTTCGATCAGTGATGATGTGTGGCCAAACATGGGAGATACCTACCATTACCACCAAGATTTAGATGATTTACAGTAGGATGTAGTAATATGGAGGCCATACGAAATTTCCAAAGTGACCTAAGGATGGCTTAGAGCTGATTATAGTGACTGTGGAGCACTTTATGTTGGGAAATTGTAGCTATATTTGGAAGTTTTATAGAGTTGATCGGTGTCAGAGATAGTTCGGAATTATACATGATGTACCAAGGTAAGATATGTGGTATACTCATAGGGCCCAAGAGCATGTCGATATGGGGCCATAGATCACTAGAGATAGAGCCATGACTAGCTATTTACAGATGGTGCTAGTTCAGTGGGTACCTTTGAGGCAGGTCAGGGATCTGAGTTGTATAATAGAGTATGCATCGTGGTACCACATAGTTTTACCTTATCGATTGACAATTCCTAGAGTAGTGTGGGATGCAAGAGTGAGATCACCTCTAGTGGGGCCTCCTAACAATGGCGATGAGGGTTATGGAGATAATGGAGATAATGATGAGGACTATTATCCTTTTGACGAACAACTTCATGATAGGGGTGGGGGATAGGGTCCTCCACTACACTAGTCACATGGATAGGGGCCTAGGCCTATGAAGAGATAGGGCCCCATGCTCCTTATATATAGTTTCCTCTAGCTGGTATGCATGTTCCAAAGACAACAAGTGTATCTATAGCAAGGTCCCCCACCTCGTGCTCTAGGTGGTGGTGGAGATTATGGATAGTTAGTTGCGCTTCAGTATAAATTACGGTGGTGATATTCATTCGATTACAGGTGGCGGTGAGAGAGATCAGGCCAGGCACAACTTCATCACCGTTACTGATAGAGAGAGACCAGGTGAGAGATCAAGCTTGTCAAGGTGGAGATTGGGGTGCATGGTTGTAGTAGATACATTAGCTAATAGTATAGGGCATATAGATATTGAGCCTATTACATCAGGCATAGTCACGAGATGTAGGATGCTATTGCATAGTGGGATCATTCACATGCCCATGTGCAAGGTATCACTACATAGATAGATCGAGCACATGCTAAGGTATAGACTATGACATTGGATAGATATTGGCAAGTTTTTACACCGAGACAGCTCGAGAAGACATTGGTAGACTTACAACTGAGTGGGATTCCACTATTCAAGAAGCTAGAGCTTTTGGTGATACTTGAGATGATACATGAAATTATGAGAGCTAGTAGCAAGGCCTCATATTACAAGGTTTCCTACTATCGTATAAAGTGCCATAGGGACAGAGCGTGACTCCCTTTCATCCTTTTTGAATAACCAACTTAAACATGCTCACCTAACCATGACCCTTTTACCCCACATTAATATTTTTTAATTATTTCGAATTAAAGTAATACCCATGCTCACAATATTCATTATTTAATTACCTTAATTACAACTAATTTCCACCTCACCTAGATACATCACCCCACCACCTCACCTAGACACTTCATCAAAACCTATTCTTAGTGTGTTTCCTTTACTAGGACTCAATATTCACTCACCATAACTAACTAAGATTTAGTCCTATCTACCTTAATGAACTAAGACTTAGTGCAACCCTAAAATTGCATGCCTATTCTCCCTCTAACCACATTCCCGCTCATTAAAACATAAAATTCCATTTTGATCCGTGAGAATAGACAGAGTTGGCCCAAAATATTGCCAAGATTTGGCATTTTTAGTAAACCTAGGATTTCCCACCTTAATCGACATCGGTCAACCCTAATCCGACACACGGTCACCCTAAGTTGTCGTCGATTTACCTTATATTATTTTTAGTAACCTTGTTTGAGAGGTTGGCCACATTCTTGAGTTTTGGAACAAAGGAGATCTAAATGAAAACAAGAACCAGATACCTTTCACACATCCAGACAACCATGGCCAACACCAAGACTGATCCGAAGGTATTTGAAAAATAGTAGCATTCCGAGAAGCACTACCGTAGCATTGAGCACCATTCCACATATCAACCTTCACCAGATCTTCAACCACCTCTCCACCACTATGGGCATTTAGAACCCTTCTAAACTCTAAGTAAGTTGGTTTCTCCTCTGTCACTTGTAGTTGTATTCTCTCTTTGCCTTCATCCATTCATTGTTCTTACCTAGATCTATCCTTCAGCTCTCTCTCTATCAACCACCCACTCACACCCAACATAAACTTCACAAAACCTATCCCAAAACTACCTCCCTCACGTAGACCTCACAAAAACCCTCCAAACTCTTTGTGCAATCATAGAGAGGACCTAAAATTCATTCTACAACATCTTCCAACCTACCACAGTCACCAACACTAGTTGACCCTAACCGAGATCGGTCTGCCTTATTATACTAACATAGGTCCCCTTAATTGATATCAATCACTGTGACTGTCAACCCAACCTAACAACTCAACCCTTAGCCTACCCCAAACCTCACTCAAAACCTTACCACACCTATCTTGGACCTGTCACCTCACCCTCCCCACAGAGACCTTTCCAAATCTCTGTTCCAAGACAGAAGAGAGCCCAAACACCCTCCACCTGACTCCCTGCCACTTTCCCACAGTGACCGATATTAGTCAACCTATACCGGTATCAGCCATACCTAAACTAACATCGACCACCCTGACCGGCATTGGTCTCTGTGTCGATAAAACTACTTCAGACCAGCAACCAACCTACCCCACCTAAAACAACCCAAACACCTTACCCAACTTTACCAAGACCCTGTCTATGACCCACAAACCACCTGCATTACCCGCAACCTGACTTGAAACCTTTACCTACACAACACCTTAGTATTTAATTGGATGACACTGATAGTAATATGAGGCACCCAAATCAAAATGCTAGCACTAGATTCTTTTATTTACATGTTTAAGTTATTTTATATTGATTTATAAACAGTGGATTGATGACCTTCTAGGAAGTATCACACTTCCTAGATCTAGCATACGCTAGGCAGTCCACTATCATATACTATTTAACTCTCTTTTTTGGTCTTGTTTTGTATTTCAGGTAGTTCCTCCTAGCCAAAAGGAAGCTCTCATAGTCAACATTAGATCAAGAAGTTATAACACACACAATGACCTTTAAACTGACCATCACAATAGGTATTCCTCCTTGGCCCATACCCTTATCTATTTCGTCAAATCCTTAAAGAAAATGGTGAAACATTTTGGCATGCCCGGTGGGACCCTCTCTTGGGTTCATTGCATTTTATTCATATAGGGAAAAATTTCTTGTGTGTTTCTTTCTTTTCAAAAATACACATTTAATCTTCTCCCTAGTAATATTCCTTTCTTCTAATTGTCTAAACAACATTTTTCATTTGGTGCTTAAAACGAATTGATTCTTCCTTCTCGCATTGCATTAGTGAAAGAGCATCCATCTTCCTGTTCATCACTTATTACATCAAATATCACATTTCGATTTGGGTTTAAAACACTTGCATTGCATTCGATTTGTTGCATTATAGCTCACATTAAAAATGAGGGCAACCTATACACTGGAATTCATGCCCAACTGATGGTTGACACAATTGAATCGTAGAAAGCACTTTCTTCTCTCTCTCTCTCTCTCTTTGAAAAAATGAACAAATTTAAAGTTTAAACATCTTCTTAAACAATATCCCACACAAAAATGTTGTCAATGATAACACAATCTTGAGGATTGATAGTGGGTATGCAACTGGTTATCTCTGTCCAGTCATCCATCATAGGAAGGACCGTCCCCGCCATAACATAACATGAAACCTCACCTTTTAGATTTCCTTTTCATAGGATGCCTTCCCAACCAAAAACTCTATTTTGAATTCACATGTCAGTCTTAAATAGCATAATCTAAAACCAACATAAAATTCACTTTTAGGACTGCATGTTTTCTTAGCTTTATTCTTGATTTGCATTTTGAGGTGTGAGGATACGATTCTTCATTTTTATTTTTCCTTTCACACTCCACCATCAGAGATGGAGTATTCTGAATTTCTTTGAGTTTTTCAGGACCTCATATTATCATCCCCAAACTTTTTGGTTGATTATTTATCCAATCTAAATTCAAAAAAATCCATTTTTCTTCATTCTTTAGATTTCACAGTAACCAACATTGGTCCAGTGACCATCATTGGTTTACATCTGACCATCATCGGTTTACCTAACCGGTGTCAGTTCCTTGTTCTTTTGGTTAGTTTACCTAAAGAACACTTATCTCATCTTCTCTTCTGTTTAGAGTCTCTGTGTATCATTGTACTCTCTGTACTTTGATAATAGTCATCAAATACAACTTTCCTATCTGACAGTCATCAATTTCTACCTCATTTGCTGAAACTGTTGTTTTCTCGTAGTAACCGATATCAGTTCCTATAACTATCCTTTGGTCACCCCTTAACTATTATTGGTCACCCCTTAACCATCATCGGTCAATTTAACTAGTGTTGGTAACTCTTTTTTAATTTTAGTCAAAACATTTACCAACTTTCCCTCTCAGAATCTATTTTGTCCCATCTCTATTGTTCCTGTGTCATTTACAGAGTAAAATTCACCTGATATATGCTAATTCACATGGTGTTGACTCACAGCCAAACTAACGCCCTCGTATTTCACGCCAGCTATCAACCACTCCCACCTAGTCCATCACCGCCATCCATCCTGTCGCATATGGATCCGAATTAGCTTATCCAACTCGCTACCAACGAGGAGGATTTCGCAAGACTCCTTGATTAGAATCCCGATAACCTTAAGTATTACCTTGCTCATTCTTCAACCCAAGTATTCCTCGGGATAATTAATATATGGCATGCTCATATCTATCCCTCCCGCTCTAAGCACCCACCTCTATGTCACCTAGCACCATCTTAGCGCTACCGCCATCCACTTTACCACTGCGTGGTGTCTTGTCTTGATCCCACAACCACTATAATTGTAGTCTCTACGTCATGTATCGCACCCGTGACATCAATTGTCCCTTCAAAATCCTCTTTAAGTATAGTCCCATCTGTACCTTCCACCTCACATATACCTATTGCATCACAACCACCTCCGGTGTTAGTAGCTTACACCCCTTTCAAGAACCTCGTCCTTTCTATCCCACAATCCTTACCCCCAATCACCACTAGAGTTGTTACGACTACGCCACCCACTTACACATACTACCAAAAACCTTGGATCTCATCTATCACTTATTCGGCTATGTGCCACCTGCATCTATTCCTCTTATGAATTTCTCATACTCAGTGCCACCATACACTAACATACCACCCACATCATACATTCAGCATCAACCCCCTTTTTCTACAAGGGGTACCCATTCATCACAACCTACTAACGACCTCATTAAAATGATGATGAAAAGATGCAGACCATAGAAGCATTTGTTTCTGGCTCTCGTAATTCTTTAACTTATGATGAAATTTGTAACGAGCCTATCCATCCATCTATTCCCATTCGTCCCTACCCTGTGCATTGGGAAATGCCTATATTCAATCACTTCAACAATAAAGAAGACCCGCAACAACACTTGCGGTCGTTCAAACATGGGTGCTACCTAATCACCCATGATGATGCTTGGGTCCTACAAAATTCCACAATGTCCTTAACAAGACCAACATTGGATTGGTATAGTGGACTACCTTGACATTCCATTTATTTCTTTAATCAAGTAGCCCAATATTTATTAGACTATTTTTAAATTAATGTTACCAAGAAATCCACTATGAGTGATCTCTATTCAACCCAATAGTATGAAGACGAATCTATAGCAGATTTTGTTTCCCGCTGGTGGAGTCTTTTTAACCAATTAACGTTCCAGCTACCTCAAACTGAACTTATTGAGTTGTTCACTAGATTTTGTTCTAGACACATCTCACCAACTATACAAGTCCAAACCTTCTGAACCCTTGATGAAGCAATCACAATGGGACAAAAAATGGAAATTCACACCATTGAAGAAAAGAAAATCCAATTACAAAACAAGAACGCCTATTCAAATCAAACGACTCTTCTTCATCTTAGAAACCCCAAAGTAACTACTCAAAGCCTAAAAGATATGCCAACATGGTAGTCCTCAAGGTAGGACCACCTCATCCTTCTAATCAAGCCCAACCTTCTTTCAATATTTCTCCCATTGTAGTCATTTTTACTCCCATTATAAAAGGAATGAACCCCATGCGTGTCGGCTATCACCCGGCCAGAAGCTGAGCGCTCACCCGAGACACACACGGGTACCGAGTTTCTCTTTTATGTGAGTTTAGTGGGAAGCATCATTTATGATTAGTGCAAGAGTTCTTAGGAGGGAAGTTAAGGCATACAAGAACCACAAGGCTCGAAACGGACTCTAGATCCTTACAATTACTTCTGCATCGAGTGCTTTTTAACGAATCTAGAACATATATTATGACAGAAGGAATTATACAAGCATTCATACATAGCATGAAAGGAAAGAGAACTCATATGAGAGAAATATGCATTAAAACCATTGATATCCATGTCTATTTATAACAGAAGCCTCATTATATTCATTGATTCATTACAGAGTGTCACAGAGAGTAGATGCAAGTCATGTATATCCTTTGGATGTATGTAACTAAGATAAAAAAGAAAAATTACAACTCCATGATTATTTCATTATTTCCACGAATACAAATATCCACTCGTAGTAATTATCGAGCTCCACTCACTCTCTAACTTGCTATATCTCGTACTTGTATATGTTTTATTCTGTAGGCACTTGTATTTATAATTCCCCTATACTGCCAACTCACCGTCCAATGTCCTCAAATCTGGTGCCAAGTGTCGAATGTGGTCCATGCGAGCATGTTTCTCCAGGCCTAGGATTTCCACTTTATCTCATGATGATCTTCTAGAAGATTCCATATAAGGCATGCTCCTTCCTGGGCCAGCCTATCGCCAGGATGGCATCTTATCCACATGCAACCAATCATACTTTTCACATGTTCTGCCTTGGGCGCTCAAATTGACTAAGTCCCAAGCCTCCTTTCACATGTCATGCGTGCTATGTGCTTCCTTAAACCTTTCTCTCATGCGCTTTTTCCTTGCGCGCCTTTTCATAACTAGGACCTTGCGCACCTATGTGCCTTCATACTTGGCCAATATTCTGGGGTCCAACATCACCCCACACTACGCCTGTTTCTTCGTCCTTAGAAACATTTTACTTAACCAAGATGCATGTTGTCTAGGGAACCAATGAATAGTCTTACACTTTACAAAAAGAATAAGGAATGAAAGAATCGGGGAAAGAATGAAGAATGGGGGCATCAATTCAACAAGCTAGGAAAATCTTTCCGAAGGTCTACCTCTAGCTTATTCCATACTTTGACCTCACCCCATGCCTTCTCCATTTTAACCTTAACATCATCATCATATATAGGCAAACCCTCAGGTGTTTGTTTGTTGGTGGGGCGTACTAATTCCAATGCCATTTCCTTTTCTATTATGTTCGTGCAGTGATTATAGTCACTAACAGGTACACTTCTTAAGTGGGATTCCCATTCCTTCCCCATCATCACCCCATTCGGGTATTGCATCTCTGCATACCATTCTTCATTTGTGTCTACCATGGGTTCTGGTTGTTTAGCCTTGGATTTTCCCTTTCCTTTCTTGGGTGCCATGGTCGAGGTATTTTTATCACTCCTATTCTCTCCTTGTTACTCTATCTTACTTCTTCTAATCCTCCAATCTTAAATATGTGATATAACCCTTCTGAACCTATGCCCTAGTTTTTTGAACCCTAACTGGGATAAAATCTTCACAAGACAATGCCTCTTCAACTCTTTCCATGCCCATGTAACCCCTTCCTTCTAGTTCACAAACTCAAACTGGCTGCTCACGCTTCAATCTCATAGATCTTCCTTCACTCGATCGAATCTAAAAACCTTAGTTTATAGAACTCACTTATATCTCCAACTCCTCTATTTCGCAAAGTAAAAATGAGAGTTCCCCAACCCTTTACTTATAGTTTTTATCTTTTCTGAACATTAAATGTTACTTCACCTACCACCATAATTTGTTCATTTAATGCAACTTTTTCAAACAAATTCCATCTTCAGCACCTTTACTCATGTGCCCAACCTACGTGAAAAATCCTCCAACCTTTTGCACGCAACCAATCCAACCTGACAGGAGACTCTTGTGCACGCATAACCCATGCCAAAGGCACTTCTTCTATCCTAATCCTTGCTCTCACCTACCTCATGTTACCTTTAAATGTGCTTTCTCCTCCTTAGTACGTGGGATCTATAAGTAGCTTTACCCTAGCACCAACCGTTCTTTTATCTTCTCTTTATATACCTCTTTCAACCCGGCTACTCAACAAGGCTTTTCAACACAACTTCCTTGGTACTTAAATCACATGTTTCTTCACTTTCCTCCACCCCACACTTAAAGTGATGTGCGGTCCTCTACGCACTTACAAATTCTCAAAAATAGCAATAAGGTTACCAGTGCCCAAGGTGCAAAACAAAACAAAAATGTGAAAGGGAAACACAAGAAAGGGAAAAAATGCATAAAGAAAACTTCTAAACTAACTGGTAAAACTGCCTTATTTACAAACATCCATAAGACTTATTTATAGTAGGGCTTCAGCCTACTCCCATTGAAGTGTCCAGGAATTTCATCCCATCTAGCGCTTGTAACTGGCATGCGCCTGAATCAAGGATGTACGAGATTGTGTAAGGACCCAACCAATGGACTTTCAACTTTCCTGGATGGTGCAGAAACTTGGAATCATATAGTAACACCATCTGCCCAACCTCAAACTTCTTATTTCTAATGTGGCAATCATGCCAAGCCTTTTTCTTTGCTTTCTCCATTGTTTGGCTCCATCGGGCAAGTGATTGTCTCTCATCCAATTTCATTAGCTCATTAATTCTTTCTTCCAGCACTTGTTCATTGGCTAACCCTCCTATGTGTGCTATTTGCAGAGAAGGCAACATAAATTCAACTGGTAAAATAGCTTCCGCACCAAACACCAACTGAAATGGTGTGGCTTTATTTAGCCTTTTATACGTTGTCTTGTAAGCCCATAATACTGCCGATACTTTTTCATCCCAATCTTGTCTTTTGACATCACAAATCTTGGTCAAGGTATGACTCAGTATCTTGTTGAATGCTTCTGCGGTTCCATTTTCTTGTGGGTGATAGGGCGTAGTCTTATGATGAGCCACCATGAATTAAAATAATAGGATCCTCATGGTCTCATTCAAGAAATGCGTACCCCTATCACTAGTTAGACTCAAAGGGCATCCATACCTCGTGATAATGTTTTCCCACAAGAACCTCGCTATTGTTGCTGCCATGCAATCTTTAGTCGGGGCTGCCTCTACCCACCTTGTGAGATAATCCATGCAAGTGATGACATAACGTGACCTAGTCCTACATGTTGCTGGTGTAATAGGTCCTATAAATTCTATCACCCACTTTTCAAAAGGCTTCATGCTAGGAATAGGGCGTAAAGGCATCTCATCTCTCCTTCTCGGTTTTGCCAATGCGCTAACAATGGTCATAGGCTTTACAATAGTCTCTACAATATTTGTACAAGGTTTCCCACCACAAACCTGCCATTAATATCTTACACGTGGTGGCATCACCTGCATAATGCCCACCCACACTTCCTCTGTGTGCTTCCTCCATGATGGTCAGCACTCATGCTCTAAGACACATCTACGCAAAACTTCATCACGTCCCAACTTGTATAAGTATCCACTGATTAACATGTAGGGCATGATGCGTATGGCCAACTAATTCTTTTCTAATGTCTTCATTCCATCCAGTGCCACACCTTCCTTTAAAAATATTGCAATCTCTTCCAAATCTGAGGGCATGCGCCGTAATCTAAATAGTTACACGTCTAGCATTACTTCCTCAATACTCTGTGTGTCCTCCCCTGAATCAATTCTTGACAGATGATTAGGCCCATAGTTTATTTTTCCGGGCTTCACTACAATGGTGAACTCAAACTCTTGAAACAACAACACCCATCGACATATGCGTCCTTGTAGAACATGCTTGTTCACTAAATACTTTAATGCCATGTGGTCGGTGTAAAACACAAAGGATGTTGCCAGCAGATACTGTCTAAACTTGAAGAGCACATAGATCATTGACAATGCCTCGTGCTCGGTTGTGGTATAATTCTGCTCTGCTGGTGTCAACTTCCTACTTGCAAAACAAAGAGGATGATCAATAATCCCCTTATCTGGCTGTGCAAGCACCTTGCTCTAATGATGTGATCCCCGAGGCATCTACATGAACATGAAAGGGATTGTCCCAAGAGGGAAATCATAAAATAGGTGCGGTGATAAGCCTATATTTTAATGTATCAAATTCCCTTTGTTGCACCTCTCCCCAATGAAAGGAACTTTTATGTCTAAGAAGCTCCTCTAAAGGTGTGGTGATCTTGGCATATCCCTTAATTAACTTTCTGTAATAGCTTGTATGCCCGAGTAATCCATGCACCTTTGCACTCTAGCTAGTAGGATCCCTTAACCCCACAATAACATCAACCTTAGCGGGATCTAACAACAAGCCCTCCTTACATATGATATGCCCCAAAAATTCCCAAAGGGTGTAGCAAACACACATTTCTTAATGTCTCAAACATTAACCTCAAATTGTCATAATGGTCCTTAACTAGACCATATACTATCCAATCATCTAGATAGACCTAAAGAAATTTATGGATGAAGTCTTGGAATGCTTGCACCACTATCCATGAAAAGACAACAAGAAAATTCTTCAATCTAAAGGCCATGACCATATATGCAAAAATTCCCCACTCGGTGGTGAAAGTCATCTTCTCCTGGTCTTCCTTTGCAATCCAGACTTGGTGGTACTTTGAAAATCCATCTGTAAAGGAATAGATTTCACGCCCAGTGACTCCTTCAAAATTTCTTTAGTGAAGGGGGTCAGAAATGGATCAATGACACAAACTACATTCAATTCCCTATAATCCACATAGATCCTAATCCGGCCATCCTTCTTGATGCTTGATTACCATCAGACTTATCCACTCTGATTCTTCCACTACATCGATGATCCTAGAAGCTATCATTTTGTCTATCTACTTCTTGACCATCACACGTAAGTATGGATTCATCCGGTAGGGCCTTTTTCTAACCAGTGCGCACCATCCTTTAGTTTTATCTTCATCTTCCCCAAGGATTGGTGAATGCCTTTGAGCTCATGGTACCCACACGGAACTCACTTATTCCTCCTCTCGTGGTTACCTCAACCATGGAATCCTCCTCAAAACCTTTTCCACATGTGCCTTCTTATCCTTATCCTTGGAACCACCGGCAACGCTAGTTTAGCACACCCCATGATCAATGAGCCTACAGTTCTTAGTATCATGGGTTGTAGAGGTGTAAATCTTGCAATAAAAGATACATTCTTCCTGATTGTGCACTTCAGTAAGCAAGGACATCTTCTTGCATCATGGTCCCCATGACAAATTTCACAATCTACCACTACAGCATGTACTATCCTCCGGGGGCAATTATCCTTAACGTGTCCCTCTATTTCACAATCTGTGCACCACAAACCACTGTGAGTCTCATGGGCTGAGTTTGCAGATAATTTTTCCAACTGCTTTGCCATAGCAACAATCTGAGCCTCTAAGAACGGGCTAATGCCAATATCTATACTACCAATAGCTTCAAAGACGCAGGTAGCTTCCAATGCTTCACGCGGGTCTGTAAAAGTTTTATGAGACAAGGCCCTTCTAAAAGGGGTGATTAATCCTCCAACAAACCACTGTGCATGCTGAGAAGGATGAATATCATATGATAATTTAGACAAGAGAGTTTTAAAGCATGCATTATACTCCCATACACTCTCTGCCATTCCTTGCTAAATCTTCTTCAAAGTGTTGATGATATTTTTATTGAACTTAGGAATGTGTAACTTTTCCAAGAATGCATTCTTTAAAGTAGTATAGTCCACCACTATTTGATGAGCGTCATACTTCCTATACTAGTTGTGCATGCGCCCTTACAACGTGGTTGCAAACTGACTAGCCTTATGTTCTGGGGTTGTGATACCCTTTGCGCGCCATAGCAGTTCACACTTGTGAACATGTTTTGCAGCATCCTCAATGCCCCTATAATCTAGTAAATGTAGATACATTTCAAAGAATACTTGAAGTGGTGGTGGGGTCCTTGTCCCCTCGAGCACGAGCCTTGGTTTCTCTCGCCTCATGATCCACCGGGTCCTTTGCCTCGACCCACGGATCCACCGAACCACTAGATCCAATAGGGCCTATAGAAGCTATGCAGCGCCCCCATAGTCCCACTGAACTATGCACTAATGGTCTGTGATAGCGCTCCACTCCCACTACTGTGTCCCATGCCACTCCCTGATGTGAGACCGAAAGCTTGTACACTTGCTCCTTGTCCAAAGACTCCTCTAAATACTGGAATATGTGTAGCCATAGAAGAAGGGACTATAAAATTGTATCTCCTAGGCACGGATCTGTCTCTTCCACTGATATCAACTAGGTCAATAACACTTCTTCCTGGTTCGGGAAAACCAAGCGCCAAGGCTCGATCACTGGGTGGGTTCAGATATGCGCCAATGACTCTCCTTTCTCTCGTGTGACGAACTCTCACCAGAAGCCAAAGGGGTCTCCCTCATGCACTTTCCAAGATGGGGTAGCATGATTGCTCAGGTTCCACATCCTCCACATGAACCTCAACTCCTTCCCACATCTGTCTCCATAGATCCATCACACTATTAGCCTCGCATCATCTAGCAATCTCCCTTTCACGTGCTTCACTATACTTGAGCCATCTCTCTTCCCTCTCCTTCTCTATTGTGATATCTGCCATCTTCCTCCACCCAAGCTCCCTTACCTAGTGCTCAGAATGGTTTAGCCGGCCATTGGGAAAGCCTCTAAACTCATGGTAACCATCAATATCTTCATAGCTAGAGGAATAACACATAGAAACATTCCTCTAGGTTCTCGTAGAAATTCAAACTCAGCAACCTCGACAAGAATACATGGAAATGGTGTACTCTAGAGTGTAACTAGTCAGTACTCTTCTCCACCAATGATCTACAACATGGGTCCATGTCAGATCTACATCCTATAACCTTTGGTAGTCTTCTTTGGTCCACACATGTGATCCATAACACCAACTTGATCTAGACGCATAGGCTGAAATCCATTCATATAGTTCTACTGGGAAGTAATAGAAGAAGGTCTCATACAGATCATGGTAGAGGTTCTCTTCTACCCATCTACGTGTATTAAACTCAGGTCCAAGTGTTGAATCTCTGAGAAAATTCATCCTCCATGCTCTTGAACCATGATTCAACATTTTCCAATGTTAACTGCTCTATCATTCCTCACTACATGATCATGATGTATGTTATATCCCACTACAACTTCAAAAAGAGGTCCCGACAATGGAACCAAGATGTAGTCATTTTTACTCCCATTACAAAAGGAATGAACCCCATGTGTGCTAGCCTATCACCCAGCAGAAGCTAAGTGCTCACTTGAGGCATGCACAGGTACCAAGTCTCTCTTTTATGTGAGTTTAGTGGGAAGCATCATTTATGATTAGTGTAAGAGTTTTTAGGAGGGAAGTTAAGGCATACAAGAACCATAGGGCTTAGAATGACCTCTAGATCCTTGCAGTTACTTCAGACCGAGTGCTTTAACAAAATCCAGAACATATATTATGATAGAAGGAATTATACAAGCATTCATACATAGCATGAAAGGAAAGAGAACTCATATGAGAGAAATATGCATTAAAACCATTGATATCCATGTCTATTTATAACAGGTAACCTCATTATATTCATTGATTCATTATAGAGTGTCATAGAGAGCAGACCGCAGTCATGCATATCACTGGATGTATGTAACTAAGCTAAAAGAATAAAAATTACAACTCCATGCTTAGTACATTCTTTCTTGAATACAAATATCCACTCGCAGTAATTCTGCAGAGCTCTGCTCACTCTCTAACCCGCTATACCTCGTACTTGTATATATTTTACTCCATAGGCACTTGTATTTATAATTCTCCTACACTACCAACTCACCTTCCAGCGTCCTCAGATCTAGTGCCAAGTGTCGAATGTGGTCCATGCGAGCATGCTTCTCCAGGCCTGGGCTTTCCACTTTATCTCATGATGTTCTTCTAGAAGATTCCATCCAAGGCATGCTCTTTCTTGGGCCAACCTATCGTTAGGCTGGCATCTTATCCACGTGCAACCGATCACACTTTTCACATGTTCTGCCTTGGGTGCTCAAATTGACTAAGTCCCAAGCCTCCTTTCATGCATCGTGTGTGCTATGTGCTTCCTTAAACCTTTCTCTCACACACTTTTTCCTTGTGTGCATTTTCATAACTGGGACCCTACGTGCCTATGCACCTTCATACTTGGCCAATAATCTAGGGGTCCAACACCCATCCTAGGCTTTTAACTCTGCGCGAGAGAAATGAAAGTACACTTCGACTAGAGAGACATATTCTTCAGTCTTGGAAAAGCTTCTTGAAGCTGGAGAAAATACACTTCCTCCCATAAAAACTCATATAGGTTTCGATCCTACTTGTCCTATGCCTGCATGGTATAAAGAACACAACTACTATAATTACCATCATGTTAAAGGCCATAGTGAGGGTAAGCTGCATAACTTTTCGAACATTGTCCAAGAGATGATAGATAATGGAGACCTTGTTATGAACAACTCGAATTTGCCAATAAATCAAAATTTGCACATCTTTAAAAATCGTACCCTAATCATAAACCTTCGTCTAATCAAAATAGTGAACTTTCATCAAGCGACAACAATGTCTATGAAGTCCATGCAGTTTTTGATATCGTACCAACCGTTCCTGAAATACCACCTATTTAGTCTATTGAAGAAATTCTGGCACGATCCCCTCTACCCATAGAGGAGCATACCCCTTTTACTCCTTCACCCACAGAGGAGTCCCCTTCATCTCCCCCTACTCTCATGGAGGAACCCACACCTCCTACCGATACCATTTCATCATCTACCTCACAACCTACCAAACAGTCAACACTTTTTATTCTCCCATCCACAAGAGAATCATCATCACCTTCTTCTCCACTAAGGGAGAAGTCTACATCACCTCGCCTATTATCTCTCCTACCCATGGGAGACTTGTTAGACATGCCTCTACCTGTTGGGGGCAGTTTCCCCTTAGCATCCCAGAACCCCATTGACATGATCTTGACTCTTTTACCTACAGAATATGAGGCTAGCCAATTCCTTGTCTCACAGACATATTTTACAGGTATTGCCACCAAACCAACTCCATCTTCTTCTTCAACAATCTCATTTTCATGGTTGGCTGATCGCTTGGATTACGTTGATAATTCCATGCTTTAGGGATGTCTTCAGCTACCCTTTTTGATTCAAATGCAAATGTTACTTGAAGATACTTCCACAATCTACCCAAAGGTATTTTTAGCAACCAAATCAACACTAACCATGCCCATTGAAACAAATTCTTCTTCATCATCTCTACCTACATCCAAACCTTTACCCGCAACCAAAACCATTTCAAAACCTGAAATCCTACCCACACCTATGTCTTCATCTGTAGCTAGACCCATCACTACCTTAGGTGTCATGCCGACATCAAGCCTTACTCACCCACTTGTCAAATTGGACTTAACAACACCATCTCAAACCTACACTAACATTATTCCTCCACCTAACAAGAAAACCCAATTTTCTAGGCCATGTACACCGGTCTCACCTACCACACCTTTATCACCTTCCCCGTTCCATCCATCCTAGGACCCTATCCATCAACCCTTATCAAATAGTCTCCTACCCAAGGCCATTAAAAATGTAAATAACCTACTACTACATCTCGATCCTTTGTTATACCTCATTCACCCAAAACCAAACTTCCTCACCCTCAACCATGTACTTCTTGGCACCTATAACTCCACCAATTACTATAACCCCAACCTTGCCTATATGACTTCAAACAATGTCGTCTACCCAATTTCTACCAACCACCTCCACCATAACTTGGTTGCCCCCATGGGTAAGCCATCCTCTTCCACCCTCTACTTTACCTTCTACATCCCATAATCCCGTGTTACCTTTACCCAACAAGGTGCAACCTAAAGATAAGAATCCACTACCCTCCAATAAGGTAATCAATCCAAAAAAACCTTCCATTTCTAGCTCTTCTATCCCACCTTTGCCTAAGAAAATTCTAGTAAAACATAACACCATGCAAGTTATCAAACCAGTAGACCAACCCATTCCTCCTCCTATAAAACTTCTTCCCTCATGATCATCTCGCACTGTACCCAAACCCACACTCACTTCCTATTGTGATCCTTTAGCGGGATCCTACACTAACATTTTAACCAATCTCGTAGAGACTTTTGTCACCACATTACCGCCACTTCAACCTTACAATCCTCTCAATCCCAAACCAAAAGTGTTTAATGAAACCAATATTTGTGCCTATCATCATGTGCCAAGACATGATGTAGAAAATTGTAAGGCTTTAAAGACCGTTCTTCTCCAACTTTGTCACCCTGAAAAAAACTTCAAAGATGATGACCTTCTTGATGAGGACCATGTTCCACCTTCACCTCTCACCACACATCATCATCCTTTACCCATTCAATGATCAATATATCCACCTCCACAACCATTTTCCCACCTCCAAAATTTGAGATCAACATGGTCCGTATTAGAGAGTTGGCCAAATAACCACCCAAATGGCGGTAAGCGTCCTACTCATTTCATAAGGCTCTTATGAATCGCTAGGAATTTTCCCCTCATGTTGTTATACCTTTCATGACACACCCTTATCTACCTCCCCTTAGATTAACATGGTTCACATTGCTACGCGAAGTCGAAAGATAAAGGAAAAGAAAAATCAACTAGCCCATCAACAAACCTTGTGCCCAATATACCATCTACACCCGCACCCAAAATCACCATCCACGGACCTACATACCATATATCCGCGGGGTTACCCATTGCGCAATGATAAAACAATTACATCAGTCTCCTCTAGAGATGTCTTTGTATGATCTTGTCCAAACTTCTGAATCCCACAGACAAGCCCTTATTGAGGTTTTACAATCCATTAAAGTTTTAACAAATGACCCCACACCAGTTGGGCCTTGCTAACCAAATCATCTCCTTCTTCTACCCCCATGCCCACTACTCAAGTCGCTGCCCTCAGCTTCTCTAATGAGGAGATTTTACCTCTCCAGTCAGATGACCCTGATCCCACCCTATTTATTTCTATCTATATCGATAACATACACATACGACACATCATGATTGATGGTGGTGATAGCATTAACATCATCTCCTCCCACACATACAATAAAATGCGCATCCCTTCTAATTATATGTATAATAACCTAGTTATGCTACGCTCCTTCAACAATGCCATTACCTCCACCCTTGGCACCATTATCCTTCATGTTCATGTGGGCCCTCACACTATCATGGAATTATTCTACTTCTTAGAGGGGGAGTTTCAATATAACCTATTGATTGATAGACCTTGGATTAGCGTCATGGGTTGTGTCCCTTCAACTTTGCACCGTTGTGTAAAATTCAAGCATGAAGGACATAACTATACCATCCTGCCATGACCCATTGCCATTCAAAACTTGTAACATGTTGTACTGGCCCAACAATGTACTTGTACTAGTCAAGACATCTGCCATTACCCCCACTTCTCCTTCACCCACAATCCCATCCACCAATGTTGTTTCCACCTCTTCCACATATAACTCCTATATTCCTACTACCACCGCAACCTCTACAAATGACTCATCTGCTTCCCAACAAATCACTACCCCTCCAACCCAATCATCTAGTGAGTCATCTATCCCCTCCACCCACATATCGACTACTCGATCCCTTAGAAGGTTTTGTTGGTGCAAAATCATAGCACCCCGAATGGCCTCATTTTGCGTGGGGCATTCAAAGTGTGATCTACATAACATTGGACCATCTCTCAAGCTGTGGGACTTGCAACAATTCAGATGGACCTTTAGAGAAATTTGGTTCTTGTTCCTAAACTACCCCTTACAATCTACTTTAATGCAAGAAAAAATAATCTATCCTAATCTAACCATTCCAAGGAACCTAGAGAGAAAGAGAGAGTGAAAGAGAGACTACGCTAAAGTGGTTATACACCGAGAGAAGGAAAGGGGTGAGATACTTTGCTTTGAGGAGGATAAAACAAGGGAAAATGAGGTGAGGGAGGTTAAACAGAAGTGACATAGACCCAGATCAAAATCCGCCATTAACACTCCATGAAACATGACATATCACACCTACAAACGTGAAATACATGCACAGAAAACATATCTAAAAGGGAGAGGCATGGGGAAATAATAAAACAATGAAAAGGGTTGAAGAACACCACAAAACATGAGTTTATTTCTCTTTAAGGTACATAAACCATTACATTTCTCCTTGGAGGAACAAATATGTTTTCCAGACGTAGGAGAAGGCTTAAAAATCAAATGGAGTCAGGGAATAAATTGTGAGAATTTCCCCATATCCTAGAATCTCTCTTTTTCTCAAATGAGAAGTTTTTACAATATATAGATGATGAAAAATAGAGAGGAAGAAGAAAAACAAATCTTGCTTTCAAAGCTCAACCACTTATCATAGATGCCCCACAAATCTACCTACAATCTATCAAATCTACTTCCCCATGTATTTTGGCGTGTTGGAGAAGGAAGATGGCCGAAAGAAATAAAAAATCCCAATAGTTGAAGCAATCAAATCCCGTATTAATGGGGGAAAGACGTTTTTATACTTTCACCCACCAAATCCTGCTAAAAATAATGTTTTATGCTCCCATGGCATAGAGGAGGTCAAGACCTTTCCAATGGTACTAAATCTGTCAAATTTTGAGCACTGGATCGAAAGTTATGCCCCTCTAGATATTTTTATTGAATCAATACAAAAATGGCAAAAAACTAGTTTTGCAAAATGGATCCACAGCCCAAAATTCACTTTGGCACCTTTTGCACAAAAATGCAAAATTATAAAAAACATGTTGCAGCCCCACAGTCCGTAATCCACTTTAGCCAAAAAGCCTCCACGGGCCCAAAATTGAAATTGCACTTGTTTAAGACTTTGGAAAAAATCCAAAGTTTCCCCACCAGCCCACTTCTCCACTGCTAACAAAGCTCGACACGTGGCTTCTCTAGGCATCGACAGAGGTGCGGCTTACTTTTATACTTTACGCCTTTTCAAAAATAAAAGCCAAAAATTCCAAAGTTCCTCGATGACCGCCTTCTGCTTTGACCTGAAACATGGCCATGTGGCCCTTTGCGGGCCTTAGGCATTTTTATTCATTTGACACAAAGATCCTCCATGGTCTCACAGGCCCGAAATTTTAAATTTCACTTTTTACAAAAAGTGTAAAAGTTTCAAAATGCCCCACAGACCCGTCAACCCGTATTTACACTTGGGAAAAATTTCCTCCGCGGCCCCACAACTCTACATTTTCCACTTTGGAAAAAACGCCAAAATATCTCCCGCGCCCCACTTTTGGAAATTTTCCCCTTTGGTAAAAATTCTTCCCGTGCCCTCCGCCCCCACATTTTGGCAAAAAATCCTTCCAAGGCCCGTCGGCCTGCCATTTGCAAAATATGAGGAGTTAGAAGGACTTCTTTATATTTTTGGAAAGGGGAAGAAATTTCCTATCTGATGAAGATGTTTGCAGGAAACTTCAAGTGCTTAAAACATGTAAAAATTAAGATTGAATCACAAAAAGGGGAAAAATGGTGTTAGTTGACAAAAAATAAGTGTGAGCTTATTTTGGTCAACAGGTGTTTTTCAATGCCTCACTCTGGGGAGTCTTTGCTATACAATATCGACACATTCCTCACTCTGTAAGAATATGAAAACTTGTGTTAGCACCCTTGTTATGACTACCGCATGGGCGAGGTTTTCCCTTATGGTCCTCCTCACATTCATACAAACCTAATGTATGGGGAACTTGATACTACCATTTATTCACTCAAACCTCCATCCCAAACATGACCATTTTCATCCAACTTCCAATCCCTTACTAACCACTACTTCGCCCACACTTTCCTTCACCATTTTGCATGGAAAGGCTTTGGCTTCAATTTTTACGAGCAAGGCTGCCATATTGTCATTTCATGTACCACCCATACACACAATGATCATAGTGGCATTGGCTTTCTGCATCACCTTCCAAGAAGGCCCGTGTCAACCTCATTGAGGAAGAAAAACCTTCTCCACCCCATTCACCAATGTCACCATCTTCACCCATAAACTCCATAGATTCTAAATCTATTCCTCCTAAAAAAAAAATCGTAAACATGATTTCCATAGGACCTCTAGCCTATAAATGTGATGGCGAGGCTCCCTGTTCTATTCCCTTCATGTATCCTGACATGATCGATGAAAATACACCTTCTATTAACGTCATTCAATGTTAGGACTATGAGTCTATCCTCACCTACCTGGGTGTGGAAGATTCTTATATTCACCGATCGTTACCCTCTAAGACACAAACCATGTTGAATGAATCGACTATCAAAATCAACATTAACACTCAGGACAACACACACATTCTAAAGATAGGCCAATCTTTAAATGCTTTCGCTGAACATGAAGCTTTTACTTCTTTCTGCAGGACTATAGCAACACTTTTTCTTGTTCCTATATTGATATGCCCAGTATTGACCCAAACATTGTGGTCCACAATATCATAACCATTCCTGATGCCAAGCCCATAAAATAAAAGCTACGAAAAATGCATCCTCGCATTGCTCTTATTGTCAAAGAATAACTTCAGCACATTCTCTAGTTTCTTTCATCCTACCCATTGACTATCCCCAATAGGTTTCTAACATTGTTCCTATCACAAAAGTGATAGGGGGACTCCCGATTTACATAGATTTCCATGACCTCAACTTACCTTACCCCAAAGATGATTTTCCTCTACAGTATCGAGAAATCGGTTGATCTCACCACTAGCCATGAGATGTTATCACTCATGGATAGTTTCTAGGGTTATAATTAAATATTAATCACTCTAGAAGATCAAAAAAAAATTCCTTCATCACTCCTTGGGGGACCTTCTACTATCGAGTCATGCCTTTTGGCCTTAAAAATGTTGGTGCTACATATCAATGAGCCATGACTTATAACTTCCATGACATCATGCATCACATATTGGAAGATTACGTAGATGACCTTCTTACCAAATCCAGGACATCGGGCTAAACACCGATAGTCCTTAAGGTCATCTTTGACCACCTCATCAAGTATTGTGTTCACCTTTAATCCAAGAAGTGTGTATTTGCAGTACTTTCAGAAAAAAATCCTTGGTTTCATCATCTCTTTGTGTGGTATAAAAGTCAATATTGATAAAGTGAAATCTATTCTAGAAATGCCTCCACATGCTAATATCCGTAAACTTTGAATTTTTACAAGGTAAGTTTCAATCTATTCATCATTTTATCTCACATGACTTTACGATCCTTTCGCCAACCATTTCATCATCTCCTCAAAAGGACGTCTCCTTCAAATGGGATGATGAATGCCGCAAAGCCTTTGACGCCTTAAAAAAATACCTTCGCCAACCACCAATGCTCATTCCTCCTAAGGATAACCAACCGTTTTACTCATACATCTCCACCACCGACCATTCTTTAGGTTGCAGTCTCACTCATCACGATGAGCAACATAGAGAGTAAGCAGTTTATTACATAAGTCTTACCATTTTGGAATATGAAATTCAATACACCCATGCCAAAAACTATGCCTAACCTTAGTTTTTTTCACCACTAAGCTTCATCATTACCCGCTCAACCAAAAACCTTTTTCATCACTAACACTCGACCCTCTACATTACATGTACACCAAACCCTACCAAAATCATCATGCTAAGCATTGGCTCATGCTCCTTATAGACCTCGGCGTCGAATTCATTCATCAAAAATCCATTAAAGGCCAAACCATCACCGACCATCTAGCGAGACACACCTCTTTCTAGGAATTAACCCTTTAACTTTAATTTCCCAAGTTGAATCCATAGCTATCCTCTCCTTAGATGATACCACTTACCAAATGACCATCTTCTTTGATGACTCCAAGTGTTAGCAAGGGGTTGGGGTTAGTGTTATCCTTATTCCACTTAATGGTGAACCTATGACTTTATCTTTCAAATTGGATTTTGATTGTACAAACAATATCACCAAATACAAAGCACTCGTATTGGGTCTCCAGGATGCTTATGCCTTAGATGTTAAGTTAATCAAAATCTTTGGTGATTCCCAGCTGGTTGTAAACCAAGTCAATATTATATACCAATGCCGTAATGAATTACTGCAAAAGTATAAGCATCATGTAGACATAATTTTGACTACCTTTGAGTATTACGAACTTCAAACCACCCCACATTCTACCATTAAATTTGTGGATACCATGTCTTGCCTATCTTCTTAGATACCCACTTCACCTACCGACTCTAAACTATTTGTCACAATACAAAGTTTACAATAACCCTCTTATTTACCTCATGAGGTCAACTCTGTCGGCACCATTGCACCGACCCATGTGACCTTTGGTATAAATAGTTTGTAAATTACCTTTCCCTTTCCATTTTACCTCCGATCTTGCTCGTAATGGACAATGTGTCTTTTTAAAAGTGTCTCCCACTATGTCATCATGGGTCGGATCCTATATAAGCGTGACTTTGACAATATTATATTACGATGCCTTACAAGTTTTGAAATTTCTTACACCATAAAGGAAGTTCACGATAGAATTTGTGGAGGCCCTTTTAATGGTTTAGCTATTACTAAATGCATTATTTACCTTAGCTATTACTAGCCAACCCTAAACTCGTGATTTGTTGTGATTATGTCAAATGTTGTGTGAAATTCTAGCAGTATGCTAATCTTCATCACACACCTAGTCATTCTTTACAAGTTGCATGAGACCTTTGGCCCTTCTCTTAATGGGGTTTGGATCTTATCATGGAGATCGATCCTCATTCTTCATAATGCCATTAATGGATTACAACTACTACCGAATATTACACTAAATGGGTAGAAGCGGTCCCCTCATTTCTACAAAAGTTGAGAAAATATGTGAATTCATCAACCACCACATCATTTTTTGATTTGGTGTTCCTCATTGCCTCATCATTGATGATCAACTCGGGTAATGGGTAGTAGGTCATCACGATCAACATTAGATCAAGAGGTCGAATGTGCGTAATGACCTTTAAACTGACCATCAAAATAGGTATTCATCGTGTCCCATACCCTTATTTATTTCTTTAACTCGGGTAATGGGTAGTAGGTCTAGGTCAAAATCAGGCATGGGTAATGGCAATCAAACACACACACACACACACACACACACACACACACACACACACGTATAGATTGCAACACGGTACCAGGTTGAAGAGCTTGAAAACTCTACATCGTCCAAGGTCGATAGGTTTATCCAAACAAGGGTGAAGTTATTCAGGTATCCAAGGTATAGGATATGGTTCGGAAACACAACTTAGGTCAGGTGTAGGAATGTTTAGGTATGTTCCGGTACACCAAAGGTTTGGTCGGGATAAACGACACGATAATAGGAAAGGTATGGTTATTAGACTAAAACAACATAGGTAACAACATCACAAGGTATAATGAGTGCATAAGGTCAATGGTCACACCAAGTAGGTCGGGTTTAGGAAAATAGGTCATGGCATGGGTAAGGCTAAGGTATAGGTAAAATAACAACTCCTAAGATGCAATAAAGGAGATGTAGGGGTAGGTTGAGCTTGTAGGTATGGTTCAATGGGTGGCCGAATGATAAAAGGTGCGTTGGCACTAATGGTTGCGTAGGAAAAAGAAATCTTAGCAAGGCCAAATAGATACATGTATGAGGTTGTAGTTATGTGTGTAATTTCAATGTTATTATTTATGTGATGGAAAGTAGGTGGATTAGGCATGATTGAGTGAGGTCACTTAGGTATGGTGGAGTCATGTTGGTTTAGGCATGATGGAGTCGAGGTATAGACATGATAGAGTCGAGTCATAGGCATGGTTGAGTCAAGTCATTTAGCCATGTAGGAGTCGAGATATAGGCATGGTTGAGTTATGGTTTATGGTTTTGATTTAAGTTTCAATTATTGGTAACATGGGAGACAAATGGTGTTGTATATGCATGTTATGGTTTAAATTTGTAAATATATGCTATGGTGGAAATATAAAAATGATAGAAGAATTATTTGATGATGTGGTAAAAAAATTGTTAATTGGTGCTTGTTTGGTTTAATTTCCAATTATTGATATAAAATGGAAACTAAGGTAGAATGTGAATAGGAAAATGAAGGAGAAATTGGTTAGGGTAAAGAGTGGTCAAGCTAACCTCTAAGGGCCCCATTCCCTAGGAGTGCTGCCTACATAGCCCCAACAAAAAAGGGGCCTCATGTCGATGTAGTTCTCCCATAAGCTAGGGAAGAATATGATGAGGTAGAGGAATGGGTTGGTAGGTTTGAGGTATGATTGAGAGGAATGGGTTGGTAGTTTTTAGGCATGATTGAGTCTTAGGTGATAGGCATGGTAGCATCATTTTTTAAAATGTAGGTGTTGATGGTCTAGTCTATATAGGATAATCAATAAGTAATGAGGAAGGTGAATGGTAAGAGGTGGTAAAAGATCCACTTAATTGATAAGAACCTAATGAGTCTACCATACCCAAGATGGGCTTATGAATGTAAGACCCTAAAGGCATTGCATAATGGACTATTCTAAGGGTGAAGAAAGTCACATGATCATGAAATGTCGTAGTTGTAGAAAGTCCCTTGAGTAGAGAGGAAATTAGGGTGAAAAGGCAATGAGGTGAAAATAGGTGGTTTAGCGTAACTTAGTGTATGACAACATGTTTACCTAGCAAGAAACCCATGATCAAAATAGGCAAGTCCATGATGAAAATTTATCATTTTCTTATTTTTTTTATTTTTGATAGATATGATCGATGTGGGAAGTCTATATGGGATGAGTATATTATCTCCTTGAGGTCTTCGTGAAGCTGATTGATGCGGGAAGCTTCCGAACATTTATTGTATTTTTCACAATGACTTTATATTTGTCCTTTAAGGAGAAGTCTATTTATAGTGGCGAGATATAAGAAGATGTCCTTTTGAGGGAGTCATCTTTTTGCTGGAAGTTTGACTCAAGGATTTGAATCCCATTTTTGTTTTTGGACATTTAAGTCATGGACAAGACTATAGAGGAAGATTAGGTTCTTGTTTAGAAGAAAAAACCATACACACGAGGTTAACTATGAAAGAGGTGGTTTCAAGTGACAAATGACCATGGGATTCCATCTTTGAAAAAAAGACAAAAAGTATCCATGAGAATCATGCTATGAGTAGAGCCATGGTACTCATATTGAAGATAAGGATGAAAGGTGATGGGTAATCACATGATTCTTGTTTAGTCATTGATCCTCAAAATGGGTAATATGGAAGGTGAACAATGCTCAAGGGACGAGTGGTCAATAGACAGAAGGTGATATAGGACTTGATTTCAACAATAAAATGGTGAAGATGCAAGGCATTGAGGGGCTTAGGTTTGGGTTTACCTTGAGTGAAGATAAATGATAAGCACTTGATCCATAGGCATGAGTAACGATATAGGGTCCAAGCCAATTAGGAGAAAATTTATCCCCGTTTACTTTTCTCTTCTTTGGTTACATGTTGATTTTCCTTTAGGACGAGGTCACCGACCTAAAGGTTTTCATGGACACATTTATCATAGGCACATTTGATACATTTTTGGTAGATTTGGAGATGGTCAAGAGCATTGAGATGACGTTCATCTAATAACTCAAGTTGTGCTAAATGGTCTAGTGAAAGTCATCATCATTGAGCATGTCTTGTAGTGAGATGCGAGAGAGATGGAATTTGGACTTTGAGAGGTAGGACAACCTCGGTACCATAGACCAGAGAGAAAGGTGTGTGATAGTTGAAGTGTGAATACTAGTGTAGTAGGCCCATAAGGTGAAAGGAATGTGTGTATGCCAATCCTTCCCAGTATCATCAACTACTTTCATAAGAATTTTGTTCAAGGTTTTATTGGTTGATTTCTTGGCCATTGGTTTGTGGGTAATAAGGTGATGAGAAACTGAGTTGAATGCCAAAAGTGTCACACAATTTTCATAGGGTTTTATTTTTGATTGCTTTCCATTATCAGTGATGAGGTGGTGAGGAACACAAAAGTGACAAATGATGTGGTGGTTGATGAATTCACATATTTTCTCAACTTTTGTAGAAATGAGGGGAATGGATTCTACCCATTTAGTGTAATATTCAGTAGTAGTTATAATCCATTGATGGCGTTGTGAAGAATGAGGATTGATCTCTCGACAAGATCCAAACCCCATTGAGAGAAAGGCCAAAGGTCTCGTGTGACCTATAAGGCATGACTAGGTGTGTGATGAAGATTAGCATGTTGTTGGAATTTCACACAATGTTTGACATAGTCACACAATAGTCACGGTTTAGGGTTGGCCAGTAATAGCCAAGGTGAAGAATGTGTTTAGTGATAGCTAAACCACTAAAGTGACCTCCACAAATTCCATCGTGAACTTCCTTGATGGTGTAGGGAATTTTAGAACTTGTAAGGCATCGTAAGAGAATACCATCGAAGCCACACTTATAAAGGAGACCACCCATGATGACATAGTGAGAGACACTTTTAAGAAAGGCACGTTGTCCATTATGAGTGAGATCGGGAGGTAGAATGGAAAGGGAAAGATAGTCTACAAACTACTTATACCAAAGGTCACGTGGGTTAGGTGTAATGGTTTACGATGGAGTAGACCTCACGAGGTAAATAAGAGGGTGATTGTAACCTTTGTATTGTGACAAATATTTTAGAGTCGAGCAGGTGAAGTGGGTATCTGAGAAGCTAGGAAAGGCCATGGTATCTACATAAATTTATTGGTAGAATGTGGGGTGGTTTGAAGTTCATAATGGTCAAAGGTAGTCAAAAGTATGTACATGATGTTTATACTTTTGAAGTATTTCATTATGACATTGGTATATACCATTGACTTGGTTTACAACCAGCTGGGAATCACCAAAGATATTGATTGACTTAACATCTAAGGCATAAATCAACCTAGAGACCCAATATGAGTGCTTCATATTTTAGAACTTGATTATTTGATATTGTTTTAAATCAAAATAGTTTGAAAGATAAAGGCATGGGTTCACCCAAGAGGAATGAGGATAACACCAGCCCCACCCCCACACTGACACTTGGAGCCATCAAAGAAGAGGTCATTTGGGTAAAGTGGTATCATCAAGGAGAGGGTAGTTATGGATTCATCACGAGGAAATCAAAGTTAGAGGGTTGATTCCTAGAAAGAGGTGTGCATCAAATAGTTAGAGTGGGTGATGGTTTGGCCTTTGATGGATTTTTGATGAATGAATTTGAGGTCAAAGGTATGAAAGAAGCATGATCCAATGTGTATACACGTTGATGCTGATAGGGTTTGGCGTACATGTAGTGTAGAGGGTCAGTGTTAGTGATGAAAAAGGTTTTTGTGGTTGAAAGTAATAATGAAGTTTGGTGGTGACAAAAACTAAGGCTAAGAAAAAAGTTTTGGCATGGGTGTATTAGTTCAAAATCATATTGGGTGTCCTAAAGGTATAGTCCAAAAGGGTACTTATGTAATAAACCATGTTTCTCTCATGTGTTCATCATCATGATGAGTGAGCATGGACACCTAAAGAATGGTAGTGGTGAAGAGAAATGTATAGGTAAAAGGGTTGGTCATCCTTAGGAGGAATGAGCACTAGTGGTTGAAGAAGGTATTGTTTTAAGGGCATCAAAGGATTTGTGGCATTCATCATCCCATTTGAATGAGATGTCCTTCTTGAGGAGATGATGAAATGGTTGGAGTCAAAAAGTTGTGAGATAAAATGATGAATAGATTGCAACTTACCTTGCAAGCTTTGAAGTTGATGGAGATTAGTAGGTGGAGGCATTTGAGAATAGCCTTCACTTTAGTAGGATCAACTTCTATGCCATGCAAAGAAATGATGAAACAAGGAGTTTTCTGAAAATAGACACCAAATGGTACGAACACAAAGTAACACACTTCTTAGGTCATCTACGTAATCTTCCAAGTGTTGATTGATCATTGATGATGAGTGAACACAATACAATACTTAGATAATGGTCAAAAATGACCTTTAGAGAATGACTATTAGAGTGTTTGGTGTTTGATGTTTGGATTTAAAAGAAGGTCATCTATGTAATCTTCCAATATGTGATGCATGATGTCATGGAAGATATAAGTCATGGCTCATTGATATGTAGCACTAGCATTTTTAAGGCCAAAAGGCATGACTGATAGTAGAAGGTCAAAAAGAGGAGTGATGAAATGAAGGAAGTTTTGTGTTGATCTTCTGAGTGAGTAATATTTGATTATAACCGAGAAACCATCCATGAGTGATAGCATCTCATGGTGGTGGTGAGATCAACCAGTTGGTCAATGCCACACAGGTAGAGGAAAATCATCTTTAGGGTTTTCCTAAAAGCTAAGTTGAGGTCAGAAATCATGCAAATGTGGAGTCCCCCATCACTTTTTTTGTGATAGGAACGATGTTAGAAATCCATTGGGGATAGTCAATGGGTTAGATGGAAAGAAGGATGTAAGAAGAAGAGAAGGCAAAAGTTCTTCTTTGACAAGAAAAGCAATGTGAGGATGCATTTTCCGTACTAATTATATTATTTTGAAGGCGCTTTTTTTTTATGGGTTTGGCATAGGAATGGTTATGATATTGTGGACCACAATGTTTGGGTCAATACTGGGCATATCAGCATAGGACCAAGAAAAAGTTTTGCTATGGTCCTGGAGGAAAGAAGTAAAAGCTTCTTTTATGTGACAACATCTAAAGATTGGCCTATCTTTAGAATGTGTGGGTCATCTTGAGTATTAATGTTGATTTTGATAGTCGATTCATTCAACATGGTTTACGTCTTAGAGGGTAATGAATTGGTGAATATAAGAATCTTCCGCACCAAGGTAGGTGAGGATAGACTCATCATCCTGACATTGAATGATGTTAATAGAAGGTGTATCATCATCGATCATGTTAGGATATAGGAAGGGAAGAGAAGAGGAGCCTCACCATCACGTTGATAAGTTAGAGGTCCTAGGGAAATCATGTTTTGAAAAAAAAAAAGTTAGGAGGATAGATTCGGGATCTATGGACTCGTGGGTGAAGGTGGTGACATTGGTGAATGGGGTGAAGAAGGTTTTTCTTCCTCAATGAGGTCGATGTGGGCCTTCTTGGAAGGTGGTGTGGAAAAGCCAATGCCACTATGGTCATTGTGCTTATGGGTGGTACAAGAAATGATGGTATGGTGGCCTTGTTCATAAAAATGAAGCCAAAGCCTTTCCATGCAATGAATGAAGGAAAGTGTGGGTGAAGTGGTGGTTAGTAAGGGATTGGAGGTCAGATGAAAATGGTCATGTTTGGGATGGAGGTTTGGGTGAATAGGTGGTAGTGTCAAGTCCCCCATATGTTAGGTTAGTGAAGGTGGGGAGGACCATAAGGGAAAACCTCACCTATGGTAGTCATAATGAGGGTGTGCATGCGTAGGTTTCCATACTCTTGTGGAGTGAGGAATGTGTCGATATTGTATAGGTGGTACTCCCCCAGAGTGAGGCATTGAAAAACACCTTCTAAGGGATCGGTAGTAGATATGTGGGTAGCGGAGATAGATGATTCACTAGATGATTGGATAGGAGGGGTATTGGTTGGTTGGGAAGTAGAGTGGGTCAGCTGTAGAGGCTGTGGCAGTAAGTAGTAGGAATAGAAGAGTTAGATGTGGGAGAGGTGGCGGAAACATTGGTGGATGGGCTTGTGGGTGAAGGAGAAGTGGGGTAGTGGTAGATGCCTTGACTAGTACAAGTACATCATTGGGTGGTACAACATGTTACAAGTTTTGAATGGTGATGGGTGGTGGGGATGGTATAGTTATGTCCTTCATGTTTCAAATTTTACACAGTGGTGTAAAGTTGAAGGACACAACCCATGACGTGAATCCAAGGTCTACCGAGAAATAGGTTATATTGGAACTCTCCTCTAAGATGTAGAATAGTTTCGGGATAGTGCGAGGGCCTACGTGAATGTGAAGGATAATGGTGCCAAGGGTGGAGGTGATGGCATCATTGAAGGAGTGCACAACATAACTGGGTTATTATGCATATAGTTAGAAGGGATACACATTTGATTTATACACGTGTGGGAGGAGATGATGTTAATGCTAGCACCACCATCGATCATGACATGCATCGTATATGTATGTTATCGATATAGATGGAAATGAAAAGGGTGGGATCAGGGTCATCTGACTGGAGAGGTACAATCTCCTCATTAGAGAAGTTGAGGGTGGTGACTTGAGGAGTGGGCATGGGGGTAGAAGAAGGAGATGATTTGGTAAGTGAGGCCACATGGTGAGGGGTAATAATGGAGGCCACTGGTGTGGGATCATTGGGTAAAACTTCAATGGATTGTAAAACCTCAATAAGGGCTTGTCTATGAGATTCAGAAGTTTGGACATGAGATCATATAATGACATCTTTAGAGGGACTGATGTAATTATTTTATCATTGCGATGGGTGACCCATCAGAGATAGGGTATGTAGGTCGTGGATGGTGATTTTGGGTGTGGGTGTAGATGGTATATTGGGCATAGGGTTGGTTGATGGGTTAGTTGCTTTTTCTTTTCCTTTGTCTTTCTGAGCGTGGGTGGCAATGTGAACCATGTTAATCTTGAGGGGAGGGGGAAAATGGAGAAGGTGTAGGATGAGTGGTGTAATGACATGATGGGAAAAAACCTACGGGGAGAAAATCCTTGTGAAGTGAGTTGCAGTGCACAATGACATTTGGGTGGTGATTTGGCTAATTCTCTAATATGGACCATGTTGATCTCAAATTTTGGAGGTGGATAAAATGGTTGTGGGGGTGGAGATATTGATCATTGAATGGGTAAAGGATGATGATGTGTGGTGATAGGTGAAGGTGGAACATGGTCCTCATCAAGAAGGTCATCATCATCAAAATTTTTTGTTTAGGAGGAAAAGTTGGAGAAGAATGGTTTTAGAGCCTTACAATTTTCTACATCATGTCGCACACATGATGATAGGCACAAATCTTGGTTTCATCAAACCCTTTTGGTTTGGGTTTGAGAGGATCGTAAGGTCAAAGTGGTGGTAATGTGATGATGGAAGTCTCTAAGAGATTGGTTAAAATGTTGGCGTAGGACCCCACTAATGGATCACAATGGGAAGTGAGTGTGGGTTTGGGTAAAGGTGTGGATGATCGTGAGGGAAGAGGATTTATAGGAGGGGAATGGGTTGGCCCACTAGTTTGGTAAGTGGTATGGTCTTAGGTTTTGATGGCATCTGTTTGGGTAAAGGCATGGTAGAAGAGCTAGTGATGGAAGGTTTTGTTGGTTTGACTACCTTATTGGAGGGTAGTGGGTTCTTATCTTTGGGTTGCACCTTCTTGGGTAAAGGTGACATGGGGTATGGGATGTAGAAGGGAAAGTAGATGGTGGAAGAGGATGGGTTACCCATGGGGACAACCAAGTTGTGGTGGAAGTGGTTGGTAGAGGTTGGGTAGATGGCATGGGTTGAAGTCGTATAGGCAAGGTTGGGGTTATAGTAACTGGTGGAGGTATAGGTGGTAAGAAGTGCATGGGTGAGGGTGAGGGTGTTTGGTTTTGGGTGAATGAGGTGTAACAAAGGCTGTGATGTAGTAGTAGGTTGTTTAGCTTTTGACTTGGCCTTGGGTAGGAGACTGTTTGATCAGGGTTGATGGATGGGGCCCTAGGATGGATGGAAGGGGGAAGGTGACAAAGGTGTGGTAGGTGAGACCGGTGTATGTGGCCTAGAAGGTTGGGTTTTCCTTTTAGGTGGAGGGATAATGTTGGTGTGGGCTTGGGAAGACATGGCTAAGTCAATTTGACAAGGTGGGTGAGTAAGGCTTGATGTCGGCATGACACCCAAAGTAGTGATGGGTCTAGATATGGGTGAGGAGATAGGTGTGGGTAGGTTTTAGGTTTGGGAATGGTTTTAGTTATGGGTAGAGGTTTGGATGTAGGTAGGGATGATGAAGAAGAAGAAGCCATTTCAATAGGCATGGTCAGTGTTGATTTGGTTTTGAAAATACCTTTGGGTAGATGTGGAAGTATCCTCAAGGAAACATTTGCATTTGGGTGAAAAAAAGGGGAGTGAAGATGTCCCAGAGCATGGAATTATCAACGTAATCCAAGTGATCGACCAGCCATGAAAATGGGACTACTAAAGAAGAGATGGAATTGGTTGGGTGGAAATCCCTATAAAATATGTCTGTGAGATAGGGAATTGGCTAGCCTCGGACTCTGTAGGTAAAAGAGTTGAGATCATGTCAATGGGGTCTGGGATGTTGGGGAGAACTACCCCCAATAGGTAGTGGCATGTCTAACAAGTCTCCCATGGGTAGGAGAGATAATAGGTGGGTGAGGTAGACTTCTCCTTAGTGGAGGAGAAATGATGATGATTCTCTGTGGATGGGAGAATTAAAAGTGTTGATTGTTTAGTAGGTTGTGAGGTAGATGGTGAAATGACATCGGTAGAAAGTGTGGGTTCCTCCATGAGAGAGGGGAGATGAGGGGACTCCTCTGTGGGTGAAGGAGTAGAAGAGGTATGCTCCTCTGTGGGTAGAGGAGCTTGTGCCAAAATTTCCTCAATAGATGAAAGTAGGTGGGATTTGAGGAATGGTTGGTATGATATCAAAAACCACGTGGACTTCATGGACATTGTTGTCATTGGATGAAGGTTCACTATTTTGATTAGATGATGGTTTATGGTTAGGGAATGAATTTTTAAAGATGTGAAAATTTTGATTTTTTGGCGCATTTGGGTTGTCCATGACAAGGTCTCCATTATCTATCATCTCTTGGACAATGTTCTTAAAATTTATGTAGTTACCATCACTATGGCCTTTAACATGATGGTAATTATAGTAGTCATGTTCTTTATACCATGTAGGCATAGGATGGGAAGGATCAAAACCTGTATGAGGTTTTATGGGAGGAAGTGTAATGGCTCCAACTTTAAGAAGCTTTTCCAAGACTAAAGAATAGGGCTCTCAATTGAAGTGTACTTCCTTGCTCCCCGCCAGGAGCTGAAAGGCCTGGATAGGGAAAGATTGGAAGAAGGTTGGGCTTGATTAGAAGGATGAGAGGTGGACCCACCTTGAGGACTACCACGTTGGTAGATCCTTTGGGATTTGAATAGTTATTTTGAGGTTTTGAAGATGAAGAAGAATCATTTGATTTGAATGGGGTGTTCTTGTTTCGTAATTGGATTTTATTTTCTTCAATGGCATGAATTTCTAGCTTTTGTGCCATGGTGAATGCTTCATCGAAGGTTTGGAAGGTTTGTACTGTAGAGTTGGTGAGATGTGTCTAGCACAAGCTCTAGTGAACAACTCAATAAGTTTAGTTTGAGGTAGCTGGAACGTCAATTGGTTAATAAGACTCTGCCAGGGGAAACAAAATCTGTGATAGATTCATCTTCATACTATCGGGTTGAATAGAGATCGGTCATGGTGACTTTCTTGGTAACATTGATTGAAAAATGGTCTAAGAAAGCTTGGGCTACTTGATTAAAGGAATAAATGGAATGTCTAGGTAGTCCACTATACCAATCCAATGTTGGTCTGTCAAGGACATTGGGAAGGTTCGTAGGAGAAAAGCATCATCGTGGGTGATTAGGTAGCACCCATGTTTGAATGACCGCAAGTGTTGTTGTGGGTCTTCTTTACTATTGAAGTGATTGAATTTAGGCATTTCCCAATGCACAGGGTAGGGCGAATGGGAATAGATGGATGGATAGGCTCGTTATAGATTTCATCATAAGTTAAAGAATTATGGGAGCTAAAAATAGATGCTTCTAAGGTCTGCATCTTTTCCATCATCATCTTAATGAGGTCGTTAGTAGGTTGTGATGAATGGGTGCCCCTGAAAAAAGGGGTTGATGTTGAATGTATGAGGTGGGTGGTATGCTAGTGTATGGTGGTGTTGAGTATGAGAACTGTAAGAGGAATAGATGTAGGTGGCACATAGCCAGAATAAGTGATAGATGAGGTTGGGGGTTGTTGGTAGTATGTGTAAGTGGGTGGGGTAGTCGTAACAACTCTAGTGGTGATTGGGGGTAAGGACGTGGGATAGAAAGGATGAGGTTTCTAGAAAGGGGTGTAAGTTGTCAACACCGGAGGTGGTTGTGATGCAATAGGTATATGTGAGGTGGCGGGTGTAGATGGGGCTATACTTAAAGTGGTTGTCGGAGGGACAATTGATGTCGTGGGTGTGATAGATGACATGTAGACATTGTAGTTATAGTGGTTGTGGGATCTAGTTGAGACACCACATGTGGTAAAGTGGATGATGGTAGCACTGAGATGGTGCTAGTTGATGTAGAGGTGGGTGAGAGAAGGAGGGATAGATATGGGCATGTCATATATTAACTATCCTGAGGAATCTGGGTGGAAGAATGAGCAAGGTAGTCTTTAGAGGGTAGTGGGATTCTGGTCGAGGAGTCTCGTGAACTCCTCATCACCAGTAGTAATAATGGGGATAAGTTGAGTTAGATCCATAGGTGATAGGATGGATGGCGGTGATGGACTAGGTGGGAGTGGCTGATGGCTGGCATGAAATACAAGGGTGTTAGTTTGGCTATGAGTCAACACCATGTGAATAAGTGTTGACCTAGTAAGATGTCTGTAAATGACATAAAAAACAACAAGGATGGAAAATAATTGATTATGAGAGGTGAATTGGTAGGTGCTTTGATTAAAAATCAAAACAGAAGGACGATGCAGTCGTTATTAGCCAACCGATGTTGGTTATTAAGTGATCGATGATGGATGATACGATAATGATGCCGATTCTTGTGGGAAATTAAGTTTGAGCAAGTGAGACAAAAATGAGGAAAGTCAACTGTGGAAGCTATATTTAGTCAATAATATCATAATGTAGAGGATATGGTGATATCTAGAGATTTTAAACAGAGAAGAAGATGAGATGAGTGCTCTTTGGGTAAACTAACCAAAAACATAGGAACCGACACCGGTTAGATGAACCGATGATGGTGATGATGTAAAAATGTTGATTCTTATGAATGAATTCTTGTGAAATCTATAGAATGAAGAAAATTTTCTTTTTGTGAATTAAATTTGAATGAGACACCAACCCAGAAGTCTGAGTATGGTAAAAATGAGTCTGACACACTCAGAAATAGCTGGAATACACCAACTATGATTATGGAGTGTGAAAGGAAAGAAAAATGGAGAATACGACCTCACACCTCAAAATGCAAGTCAAGCACAAAGCTAAGAAAAACACGTAATCCTACAAGTGAATTTAGTGTGTTTAGCTTATGTTATTTAAAAGAATGACTCATGAATTTAGAAGTAGATTTTTGGTTGGGAAGGCTTCCTATGAAGAAGGAAATTCTAAAGGTGAGGTTTTAGGTTATGTTTTGGTGGGGGTGGGCCATTTTCTCGATGGGTGACTAGACAGAGATAACCTACTGGGTGCCCACTATCAATCCTCTGATTGTGTGATCATTGACAACTTCTTTGGGTGGGATGTTGTTTAAGAAGATGTATATATTCCAATTTGTGTAGTTTGGAAAAGAGAGAGAGAAGAAAGAATGTGCTTTCTATGATTCAGTTATGTCAACCATTAGTTGGGCATGACTTCAGCATATAGGTTGCCCTCAATTTTAATGTGAGATATAATGCAACAAATCAGAATGTTATGCAAGTGTTTTAAACCCAAATCAAAATGTGATATTCGATGTAGCAAGTGATGAATAGGAAGAGGGATGCTCTTTCACTAATGCAATACTAATGAAAGAAAGAAGTATTCTTTTTAAAGCACCAAAAACATGATTGCTTTTAGAAAATAGAAAAGAGGGGAAGATTCCAGAGAAGAAAATTAATGTGGAAGCTTTTCAAAAAGGAAAAAACACACAAATTTCACCTAAGAATGAATAAAATGCAAAATAACCCTGATGGGTCCCACTGGGTGTGCCAAAATGTTTCACCATTTTCTTTATGGATTTGACAAAATAGATAAGGGTATGGGCCAAGGAGGAATACATGTTGTGATGGTCGGTTGGAGGTTGTGTGCACTTTCTGACTTCTTGATCCAATGTTGATTGTGTGAGCTTCCTTTTGGCTAGGAGGAACTACCTGAAATACAAAACAAGACCAAAAGAGAGTTAAACAATATATGTCAAGTGGGTTGCCTAGTGTGTGCTAGATCTAGGAAGTGTGGTACTTCCTTGGTGGCAAGTCAACCCATTATTTAATACAACTTAATGTAAGAAATAACATAAATAAATAAAATCCTCTATGTAGTTGATATGATTTAGGTATCTCATCCAAATACAATAAGCAAATCTAATATAACAGGCTAGGTTATGATCAGATCTAGAAGTAGGGTAGGTAGTCAAGGTGTTGGGAACAGGTCAGGGTCAGATTTTGGGTAGCTTGGGTCACTTGAATGTAGGTTATTAGGTTTTTTTATTGGTAAGGATTACCAAATATAGAGACCGATATCGGTGAGGTGTGATGAAAATGAGTTAGAGAGGAACCAATGACGGTTAAGGCGGGATGGTAGAAATTCAATAAACTGGGTTTTGGGGTTTTTCTGAGATTAAACAGAGATGGAAAGGGGAATAGTTAGGTCATGTGGAGGTGTTGGGAGTACTTAGAGGTATTCAGGAATCAAGTATAGGTGATTAAATGATTGTGGGTGATGGAATGGTTGGGTTCAAGAAGGTAACAAGGGTGGGATGAAAAATGCAAATAGATGTTGATAAATAGAGATGAAGAAACTTTGTAATCTAGAATAAGTATGAAATGATGCAGGTTAGAGATACACTTACTGGTGTTTGCAGATTTGATGGTTGGATGATGGTGATGGTTGATTTGTGGAATGGTGCTCAGTGTGTCACGATAGTGCTTCCCTGGAATGCTACCGTGAATGCAAATACCTTCGGATCTATCTTAGTCTTGGTGTTGGCTATGGTTGTCTGGATGTGTGAAAGGGCTCTAGTTCTTGCTTGCATGTAGATCTCCTTCATTCCAAAACTTGAGAATGTGTCCAACCTCTCAAAACAAGGTTACCAAAATGAATATATGGTAACTGATGATGGTTTAGGGTGACCGGCGTCGGTTTAGGGTTGACCGACATGTCGGTTAAGGTGGGAAATCCTAGGTTTACTAAAAATGATAGATCTTGGCAATATTTTGGGCCAGCTCTATCTATTCTCATGGATCAAAATGGAATGTTATGTTTTAATGAGTGGGAATGTGGTTAGAGGGAGAATAGGCATGTGATTTTAGGGTTGCACTAAGTCTTAGTTCATTAAGGTAGGTAGGACTAAGTCTTAGTTAGTTATGGTGAGTGAATGTTGAGTCCTAGTAAAGGGGAAATATGCTAAAAATAGGTTTGTGATGAGGTGTCTAGGTGAGGTGGTGGGGTGAGGTGTCTAGGTGAGGTGGAAATTAGTTTTAATTAAGGTAATTAAATAATGAATGAAGTGAGGATGAGTATTAATTTAATTGTAAATAATTAATGTGTTACATATATCATGATGTTGTATGATTTTGATTTCACATGTATGTATCATGATAGATGTTGATGATGTACCATATGTTTTTAGATTGATGATATATCCTTAGATGATATCATATGTTTTGTACATGAGATACTTAGTATATTAGTATACGGGATGATAGGGATGATATTGGTGCTTGGGGGGATGGATTTGTGATCATGTGCAATCCCTCTTTCCCTATTGATGATATAGTATGTGATGATTAGCTTAGTATACATGCTTGATGTAAGACTTAGCATGTTTTGTATATATGATGTATTTTGATGGTGTTAGATGTGATGAGAAATGATAGATGATAGATGTGATATATGTAATGATGACAACAAATTGTACAATCAATTTACAAGCACAACCTAATTACAAACTAACATACTATAAATAATCACAAGCATGCAAAGTGAATCTAATGTAACGAATTAAGTAAACACTCAACTAAAGTAAGCATTTGAACTCAATCTTGTAAACATATCACACAATGCAATGGAAACAAAATGAATGAAAACAATACAATTATAAACAATTATACATGATAGAATGAACTAAATGAAATAGCTAAGTAAGACTTAACCCAAGAAAATGAATCCAATGTAACATATATAACATGGAAATAAAATACAATCAACATTCTATAAACCGATAACTAAAGAAAGCAAACTAAGACTCTGTTTTTGCGGGACAGTTTTGATATTCTTTCTATTGTTTTTGGTGTCATCATAAAAGACAAATTTTCAAGGCTATTGTTCACATTGTTTTCGGGGTTTCCTAGAGACAATGTTATTCTAATTGATGTAGTGTCATCCCTAGAAGGGGTATTTTGAATGTTTTATATTTTTGTATATCTTTTCTGAATGTTTTTATGTTTTCTAAGGTTTGTTTTGAAAGCGATGTATAATGAAAAAGAAGCGTGGATGCCCCAACATGATGTGGGAATATACAAAAGGTAGAATTCCATGCATGTATGTTCAAGAAGGTGAAATGTGAAGGTTCCCTAGTTTTAGATGGGAATATAAAAAGGAAAATCCTTCATGTAGATATAAGAACAAACAAGCTAGATCACAGCTTGGCGAAGTAGATGCAAGGAAGATTCCTAGACCTGACGAGGGAAACCAATCCTACATAGAAGTAATAGTTATTTATCCAAATGCAAGAGTAACTTGTGAACAGTGAACCCTCCTTGAGTACCGAAACCAGTTTTCACCCAAGGACCTATCCAATGTGCCACAATTGCATGGTTTTCACACTTAGACAACCTATTTTTTTTTCTTTACTGTTTTCTTGATTTTTTGATTTTTTTGCTTGTTTTTTCTTTCTTTTTCTACTTTTTAGGTATTTTATGATATCTGCACCATGCTTAAGCATAGAACCACTTGAGATGTATGGAATTCATAGGTTCTAGAAGCTCTTCACCATATGAATATGTAAGTTTATAAGCTCTTGATCCATATTTAGCAACCACCACATAAGGCCCTAACTAGTTAGCCTCAAATTTTCCTTTCTTTTCTCTGTCCTTGACAGTGTTTTTCTGATTTTATTTTAGAAAAATATCACCTATATCAAATTCATGATGAATGATCCACTTGTTATATCCTCTTGACACTCTATTCTAGTAAACCTTGACTAATTAAGCGTTGTCATATGCTTCTCTCAACAACTCTAACTCTACTAGTCGAGCAACTCTATAGTCTTCATCCTTATCAAGATAGTCCTGGAGTGATATTATTAGGGAGGGAATATCCACTTCCAAGGGTATGATGGCTTTAGTGTCATAGACTAGTGAATATGGGGTCACACCAAGTATGATTGTGGATGGAGGTTTGATAGGCCCAGAGGGCAGGATGTATCTGTAAGTGCCAATTACGGCCAGTCTTACTTAGTATTTTCTCCATGATTCTGATAAGAGTTTTATTGGTGGCCTTGGCTTGTCCATTACCTTAAGGGTAATATGGGGTGGACCACTTGAATTGAATATGAAAGCATTCAAATAACACTTTGAACATTTTTTTTGAAGGACTTACAATTATTAGTGACAATGGCGGAAGGGATGCTATAGCAATAAATGAGGTGATTCATAATGAACTTGGAAATTTACGCACCAGTGACATAAGTGAGAGGCACAACCTCTACGCATTTAGTAAAATATTCAATGGCGGTAATAATTTGGGTATGACCATTTGATGAGGTAGGATGGAGCTTCCTTATGAGATCTAGTCCCCACCTAAAAATCAAAATGCCAAGGTGTTGAAATAGGTTGTAAATCCTATGTTGGCACATGTATTACGTTTCCATATTTTTGACACAAATTGCATTTATTTACAAAATTACAATAGTCGATTCCATGTTGGGCCAATAATATCCCACTTTTAGGAGTTTCTTAGCCAAGACCATGGTGCGAGTGTACACTCCATAAATACCTTTGTGCACTTCTTTAACAACATGGAACAATTCAAGTAACATTCAAACAACCAAGTAGATTCCCATCTTAGCTACAATGATAGAGGGTTTCTCCTAGGAGGGTGTAACGAGCTACACAATGGATAAGATATTTATTATCGAATGGGTAATGCTTGGGGGAAACATGCCATATTTTAGGTATCTAAATATAGGGTCATACCAAGGGGAGAAGGGACCAACAACTTCACATGCCAAACATGACTATGGCATGTCATATGTGGGCACTCGTAAATTCTCTACAAAGAAAGGCATTTTACTTGCCTGAGGTAGAATGTGTAATAATGATCTGATGGTAGCCATGACATCCACTGATCTATTGTATTACCTTGTTTTTGTTCAAAGATAACCTGTAAAAAATATTCTTTCAAGTTTTCAACCAATTTCTTGTATGGGATAAGAGTTTCATCTTTAACCTTATACTCATCATTAACTTGTTTAATAATAAGTTAGGAGTCACCAATGACTCTTAATCATATGATATTCCAAGTGATATCCAACTTAAGGCCAATAATGAGTGCTTCATATTTTGCACTATTATTAGTGCAAGGGAATCAAATGAAATTCCCTTGGAATGAACTCCCATGTGGGAGTGATGAGAACAACTCTTGCTCCTTATCCATGGAAGGTGAATGATCCATCAAAATGGACTTGTCATTCAACAAACTCTTCAACATACATCATGGATGCATCTGACATATCCAAACACAAAGGTTCCATTCTTGGTAGAGGAGCTTTTGCCAACTGATCGGCCAATACTTATCCTTTCAATGAATTTTGGTTAACAAACTCAATATCAAATTCAATTAAGAGAATCATACAATTATCCATTCATCCCATAAGGGTGGGTTTGGATAAAAGGTACTTTAGAGGGTAAACTTTGGATATTAGCTTGGTTTTATTGTTAAGGAGATAATGACGTAGTTTCTAAAAGGTAAAGACAACTGCCAGGCAGGCCTTTTCAATCTACGGGTAATTCAATTCATAGGCAATCAAGGTGTGACTAAGGTAATAAATTACTCTTTCTCTGTGGTCTAGGTCATATTGGGCAAACAATGCACCAATAGAAAATTGGGTAGCTGAAATATACAATAGGAGAGGTTCACTGCGGTAGGTGACATGAGTATAGGAGGGTTGACAAGGTATTTTTAAATAATTTCAAATGCCTTTTGACATTCTAGTCCCCATTTAAAAGTAACATATTTATTAAGGAGATGTGTAAATGGATGGAACTTATCTGCAAGTTGTGAAATGAAATGGCATATTGCCTAAATATTTCCTTGTAAACTTCTTAGTTGTTTGAGTTTTGTAGGTGGAGGCATCTCTATGATAGCTATAAATTTTACAGGATCCACCTCTATTCCTCTCTATGAAATGATGAAACCCAAGATCTTTCCTAATAGAATGCCAAAGACACACTTCCCAACATTGAAACGGACCTTATAATCTTGGAGACACTGAAAAATATGCCTCAGCACTTCAAGGTGATCTCCTCTCATTTTGGATTTTGCTAAGATATCATCAATGTAATCCTCCATGATTTCATTCATCATGTCATGGAATATGAATTTCATTGCATGTTGATAGGTAGCCCCGACATTCTTGAGTCCAAAAGGCATGAATTTGTATCAAAACATCCCCCATGAGGTAATGAAAGTTGTCTTGTTATAATCTTCCTTTGCAATCCTTATTTGGTTATAAACTAAAAATCCATCCATTAAGGATAACATCTCATACCCAGAAGTGGAGTAAAAAATCATGTCAATATTAGGCAGAGAGAAGTCATCTTTACGACATGCTTTGTTGATGTCTTGAAAGTAGATGCATATTATTATACCAACCAGATACTTCGAAATGGGACTATGTTGGATATCCAATCCTAATAGTCAATGGGTCTAGTAAAATCGGCAACTAATAATATTTTAAGTTCCTCTTTAACAAGTAGTGTAACCTTGGGGTGCATCTTTCTCAATTTCATCTTTCTAGTTTTGGCATCTAGGTGCACAACAAGGTTATGCACGACTAAGTCTCCGGATACATACCACATATATCTACATATGACCAAGAAAATATATCTGCATATTCTCATAATAGTTCCATAAAAACCTTTTGTTCTTGTGTTGAGAGTGAAGCTCCCATATTTATCATTCTAGGCTCCTCTTCTAAGCCAATATTAACACTGATCATTTCTTCTAAAAACTTTTGGAAGAATCCTCCATCCATGTAGGATCGGGGGAAGAGTAAGATCAAATTCGATAGGAGGTGTGAGATCATATTTATAAGGATATTCCACCTTTTCTATGATTTATTCATTTTCTTATCTATTAGGGTCTCAAAAAGTTTGTCACTATGAGACTTGCATTTGTTATTCCTACAAGGATTCTCTGATGTATTATTATTCTTTCTTACAACCTTCTTACTCAAGCATCCACACATCTTTTATTCTTCTCCAAAGTATGCACAAGTGTCTAGTTTGATGGAAAATCCTTTCTTGTGATCCCAGTTGGAATAGAATCCTTGAGTCCCATGAATTATGCGAATGCCTCATCATTTTCAAATAAATTGAGTGGCACATGAAATTGTTGATCCCAATCTACAAGTTCTGGATATATAAGGGTTACTTGATAATTTGTTTGGGAATTTGATCTAGATAAGGTAAAAATAGCTGAATCAAGGAATAGGTTCATGGAGGAAAGATCCTCGTAGAGGATACATTGGGAATACGTGTCACTATCTAAATGAGATGAGCTATCCTCATGTTTGGAAGAGGTGGCATCGATCTCAAAGGGTGGATCGTCATGAGGTCTAATTCAAGGCCATGTTTGTTAGATTTTAAACGAGGGATAGGAATGGGTTCTAACTGTCCTTGTGTATTGATACCACATCCAAACCCATTATAACCCATGACATACATCATGCGGTGGCCTTTGATATACTACGGGGCTTGATGACATGATGCCATGGTACCCTCAAGTACTCTCCTGGTGGGATCTTCTAACATATTTTCCTCAGACAAGAGACCACTAGGGATGAATCTCTCAAAGGGTTTAGGGAATCTATATCATATGCTTTTGAATTGAAAGTAAGGTTTTCCCCATGTCCTGGGTGATACTGAAAGATCTTATATTAGTAAGGCTTGCTGAAGAGTAAACTACTCACCGGGCCATACTTTGCAGATGTTGCCTCCCATGATGAGAAAGGGTTGACCAACAAAGGAAAGTTATAATTATAAGGAGTGAGTGTATCTAGATCCACACATTCCTTTATAGCCTCTGTCTATAAGGGAACAACAATATCCATAGAAGGACATTCATAAGCCGTATGAGAAAAACTGTGTAATGCCCTAGAATTTGTGAACAGTTATGGATCACCCGAATGGTGATTATCTATCCTCCATGGAACATATTGATACACTGATGGAAGGTGGAGGGAATATCCTACATGGCATGAATCCATGGGCATCCCAAGAGCATGTTATAGGGAATATCTAGGTCAAGGACATGGAAAGTTGTATCATGACATGTTGGCCCCACTTCCATAGGAACTACTATAGTACCTGCTGACTCACATTCCTCATTATCATATGCTATGATTGTAATAGTTTTAGCCCCTAGATCTATTTCTGAATGGCCCAACTGCTTAAATTTCTTCAAAGTGCAAATATTTAAACTATATCCACTTTCTACAAGTACTCTCTTGATCTTATGAAGAGTAAAAATACTTCTAGGTATAGGGGTAAGTTGTTCCCTGTGTTATTACACAGATTGCGGTGTGATCAAAAGTGATATGATCATTGCGATCAAGGTGTGCAATCATCACTTGAAGGTGTGTAGGATCTACATCTGTGGAGACTCCTGAACTTTGTAGTGTTTTATAATATTTTTTATGAGCAATATAAATTTTTAGGAGATCTAAAATTGATATCCTAGCTAGTGTCTTCTCTAACTGTTCTATTAAATTATAATGACCTTCCTAAGGAATGGGTAGGGGATCTGGTATGATCAAACATGCACGTCGTGTACCTACAACACAATTTTTTTCTAAAATCCTAATAGTATTAACCTATTCATCAGATGAACAGATACAACCTATAAGGGAATCAAAAGGACTATCATTAGTTAGATAAACATAGGCAGTAGTCCTATAGTCATTGGAAGTTTGTCCATGATCTGGCTTCTTGTTCTTCTTATCTACATGGTTAGGAAAGGGATCTTTGAATATACCCATTTTCTCGTTGGGACCCTATCCTAAATAAGGGGGTGAATTTATGATGATTTTCCCTCTTCGATGAGGTCTTGTATATAATGTGGCAGTCTAAAGCACCTATCATTTTTGTCATTTGACACGATGGAAATCACAATACTCATGCTCTTTGAACCAACCCAATTTTGGAACATCTTCTAGTAATGGTTGGGTATTGCATCATGTTCACCGCATCTAACTCTTTAAGTATGACAGATAGCGATTCAGTTAGTGGTGTAAACACACGTTTTGTAGGTGCCTTTGGGAGAGGTCCCTACTAAAGCTTTAGAAGTGGACCGTCTATACAGTTTGGACTCTTTTGGAGTCTATAATGTCATCACCAATGACATGTTTATTTTTTTGAAGAAATTTTGTTTATCTGAGGGTTTTGTTTCATGTTTTTCATTTATGAATGGTTTAAGTGTACCCTTTGCAATGAGATCCTTTTCGATTTGAATACCTTTCTCTATAACTTCTTCAAAGTTAGAGTCGTAGTGCATTTGTAAATGAAAGGCTATTTTTAGGTTTAAGTTAGGGATGAATATGCTTACTAGCTATTTTTCTAGCAGGGCACAAGGGAAACGACTTGCCAATCCACACCATCACTATAAGAAGCCCACAAAGGTCTCATTAGGTTTTTGTTTTACATTGCAAAGGTCATTCATGGTGATATCATTCTCCATATTGAAGGAGTAATGTCACACAAAAGTTTCGGCTAGTGCGGGCCATGTCATAATGGATCCCTTGGGTATACTAAAAACCATTATAACACCAAAGTGCTCCTAGGCTATAAGGAAATAATTGTATTAGAAAATTATCATTGTATGCAACCTCTTAACAAGCCATGTAAAATTATTTGATGTGATCGGGAGGATAACATTTGATTTATTACTTTTTGAACTCGGGGATGGTGAAATGTTTTGGAAACATTTTTCAAACATATCCTTATCAAAGGGTAAGGACATAGCTCTTCATATAGGTATTTCCTATTATGTCCTACATTGCTTTCTTATAGCGTAGTAAGTGTATTTTTCATCAATTGTATCTCTGTTGAATGAGTTGTTCCTTTGTAGGTGATATTGGTCTATTTACCTTAGCAACTTTGAAAGTTGCGTCATCATATGGATCAAAGTGAAACTCACTGGATTTCATCTTGAGTTTATCTTTATGCACATTCCTACTCAAGAACCTAAGTTTGCTAACTTTTGACTAAGTTTCAATATCTATCTTTGGAGGATCTCTTCTTCAATTAAGGGATCATCTTCTTCATCAAACCTAGGAGGTGGTGAGCCTTTGCACTCATGTTCAACTTTTACTTTGCGTGAAGCCTTAGAATAAGGTATTCATGAATCACCTATTGGTTTTGATGGGTTTTCTTCAACATTTTTTTATGTTGTCCAGAAAGTGGAAGCATACCCTACATCAAAGGAGTTATCCATATCCAATAGAGATGGTTGCTCTTCCATTTTATGATTAATGGTCTTAGAGTATGCTTCGCGCTCTTGCTGAAGATTGGCTCATAACTTAAGAACTCTTGTGAGTACTTGATATTTATTATAATAAAGGAATTGTCGAAGAAAACTAGGTCTAACTTATGTTGTTTCTCAGAATAATTAAACTTCTCTTCGCTATGATTGACCAAAGGTTATATGTCTTTGACTTGTGAAAAGAGAGGTGTTAAGTTATTACTACTGAATGGGAATGATGAAAAATGATTTTCTTCCAAGTCACACTCGTTTGGTTTAGATGCCATTTTCATGATTCTTGGCATTACTAGTTGAAGTTGTACTAGGTTTTGTATAAATGTATTCAAAGTTATATGAAACCTAGGTGTACATCATGTAAGTCGTTTGAAGTCTAAATATCCTAGTGTGTCCTAAATGTAATGTTATGTAACCATTATTGTTCTAGGAACAATCACATGAACACTCTAACAAACCAAACAATCACTCAAGTTGTTTTTAGAAAGACTATACCCTAAGCTATGATCTCAATGATGGGCACAAGATAGATAGTGAAAATACCCTATCAACATATAGGTTGAGTTAGAATACCAACAAGACCTAAGTACCAAAGTGATATTGATGCAATCTCTCCACAAGATATACTATGACAAGTTCAAATGCTGACAAAACCTAAGTTTTTGATAATGGAAGAAGGAATTTGTTTAGTGGTGAATATTCATACTTTGGAAAAAATTCCATTTTAGGAAAATTTGAAATGGAATTTTTTTGGAAAAGGCCAAATTGTCTGTTTGCCTTTAACATTTCAAAGTATAAATTTTTTAGGGGCTAGCTTCGCCTACCATTAAAAAGTATTCATATATAAACCTAGGTAATTTTTTGGGTAGTATACTCATATCAAGTACCGTGAACTTGTAGGGTAGGTTGGTTATGCACAAAATGATGTTGTTGATGTACAACAGGAAGTTGTTGACACACACGATAGGATCCTAGAGGTTGTTGAAACATGATAATAATGTGTTTTTGATGCATGATGGGAGGCTACACAAGCTCGAAAAATATTTGTAGTCACATGACAACATGTTGATGTGCAAAAAAAAATTAATTGACGCTTACGATGGGAGGATCCAAATGCACAACATGAGAATTGAGATTTCCATTCAAGTGACAAAACATTTGTTATAACATGACAACAAACTTACTTTCGTGTGATTGTGATATTTTTTTTCACCATGCATGTCGCATGACTTGAAAATGAAAGCTTTTGTTGGGTGAAAAGTTTACACACAAACCCCAGAAAATTAACTGTTTCACAAAAATGATTCTAGGGATATTTTTCAGAACTTTCCACCTTAGATTTCCTAGAGGTCTCTTAAAATGAATCCTAAATGGAAGTTGCAAATGTGGATAATGTAACAACACTATTTTGATACGTTAACCAAGCAAGAAAGGTGTTAGTATCAAGATGATGTCATCATGATATAAACAAAGTAGTATCAACACTCTCAAAATACTTAGATGATGTTGGAATCAAAACTAAGTACAAGTATAGCAAGAAGTTATTATTCATGTGAGTAGCGTAACGATACAATAAAGAAACTTATACCAAGTTCTCAAAAATGAAAACAAGATGTAAGTACCATAATTGTATAGCTAAAATGTGAGAAAAAATAACAACTCAAGGGGAAATAATGATGAAACAAAATCCTAGCTATGAAGACGATCTTGAAATCAAGATCAAAGGACTATCAAAGACATGAAAATGTACTCACACACTTTAGACGTTTAACAACCCAACCACAAACATGGATGGGCATAAATGGACAAAAAGTGGCGAACACTGTCTATGATAACACTTGCAAGGTATGCCTCCTTATTGTCCCAAATGGGCAACAAGAATGCAAGGGTATAGACCAAATGAGGTGGAAATAAACTAAGCATCACTTGATAGATTTTTTTCCTCATCCTAAGGTGAGAAAAAAACTAAGCTAAGTGATACGTTGTAAATCTCGTGATGAATGACACTTAGATCTAACTTAAGTGGACTCTTTTCCTTGTTCAAAAAACAAGGTTTAGACTCCAAGTAAGTCATCACTTCATGATGGTTTGACAAGATGTGATAATGGACTAGTAAAGTGGGCTCCAAGACAAAATGGATTTCCTAAGTAGATCACTCAACTAGGTGTCAACAATTTGTCTAATGCAAGCTCAATTTACCAAGGTTTCCCAAGGATTATCTCAGATTTACTTTACCCCCTTCAAATACGATGAGCAATAAATGCATTCACACGTATTCTCATTAGGTTCATGATATAGACAACTTTGACTCTAACTCACAATGTAAAAACTAGTCAAGTGGGTAAGCGAAGTGCTTCCTTGGTAAGTGGTGGATTAATTTAGGGTTCATATAACCATCCCCATTGTTATATCTTAAGGTGTTATGCCAAAGGGTTTATGTTTTAGTAGAGCAAATAGGGATGTACCCTTTTTCGAAACCTGCAATACAGTGTGATGTATGTGGTGTATTTTTTTAAATCTTTTTTACCTTAATGTGGCGTTAAGTATCACTCCATTTAGTAACCTACAAGAAAACACGTATTAGTAGGTTTGTGTTTTGAACCTTCCTTCTTTGAAAAACAAGTTTTGGTTCTACATGCAAGGAGTTAGTAATTTTCCAAAAGATAAAAAAGAGAGTTCATGTGTTGCTTTTGATTCCCAAGATCACCAAAAGAGGTGTGAGGGAAGAGCATACACAATGCGACAAACTCAACTATAAAATAATGGAAAATACTTGAAGTTTTTTTACGAAAAAGGAATTCATTTTAACCAACTTTGAACTTTAATCCATTATGAAGCGTAAAGCAAGTGTTTTGAAAGAAATAAGAAGGTTTTGGAAGTGTTTTTGGTTCCCAAGATCACCTAGAAGGTGTGAGGGAAGAACATACACACTTAGAAAACCTTTATTAACTAAGAAATGAAACACTTAACTTAGTTTAGTCAAAATGAAATAAAAAATAACCCTACAATCAATCTATTAGAACTTGCAAACAACCAGCAAAAACCATAAATTTTTATCTTACAGCTTGGGATTTTTTTTTCAATGTTTAACACAGACACTTATGCACCTAGAACAATGTCTACACATCCCAACTAGTGGATATGCCCCCAACCGATGATTACACATGGCAACAGAATATCACAGTGATTTTCAACACCTTCATGGGCATAACAAAGGATACGCTCGGGTTTTGATGGATAAACTCCTTTTATGACAAGTACGCTTTTATGATAAAAAATAATCAACACAGTATGTAAAAATACACCTACGCATTTAGGGACACGGATACGCATGCCAATCAATGGATATGCCAACAATTCAATAGATACGCAATCCTTTGTAAATTGAATGACAATGTAGAATATAACTAGATAGGTGCACATCTAGTTCAATGGTTGTATGTTTGTTTCAATGGAGATACACTGATCGAGTACACCTAAGCATACCCCTACAAAAACCTAAAAATCATAGAAATGAAATTTTTAATAAGAAAATAGGTTAGTTTTTTTAATCATGGAAACCTATTTATAGCTTGGACCCATTAAATGCTTAGGCAAAAGGGAGATTTAGCTTGTTTAAAACATGAAATCTATTAAAAGACAAGCCTTTTAACCCTAGAAAGCTTTAAAATGATTAAAAATGGACATGTAAAGCCTAGAAAAGATTTTTAAAAAAAGGACTATGGAGTAACTCCCATTGGGCATGCCAAATGTGTGCAATGAAAAGTTTGCAAAAGCTTATAAAATGGGGTAAGAACACAAAAGAGGCCCCAAAAGCTTTAAACAAACAACTCAATGACCATCAAATTAGAGATAAACAAGAGCTACCTATTTTCATGCATATATAAAGCTTGAAACAAACAATCAACCTCTAAACATGACTATATTAGTTCTCTACTCCATGAAAGCTATCAATAAATGAACCTATTAAAGCTCTAGCAATCAGTTTTGTGATTGTTGATGTTTCAAAAAGCTTAAGAATGGAATCTCACCATTAATGGCTTCTCCCATTTACCTAAATCTTTGAAATGGATTAGCAAATAACAAACAAATAGCTCAAATAAACTATGAAAATAAATCTAAGAGACCAAATATGGCTTAAATTAGAAATAAGAGAGAAAGTGTGTGTTCTTAGGAAAAGGTGGGAGGGGTATGCCTCTATTTATAGTTTTGGATTTGAGAAAATGATGTTTTGGATGCTTGTGGGACTAAAAGGTTTTAAAAAGTTGATTTTTACAAAATCATATTTGGAGGTGGAAACGTGATTTTAGGAAGCTAAGCGGTTATTTGGAAAGTTAAGATATTGGTTTAGAAATTCAAATCCTCCTTAGAAAGTCAATAAGAGGGTTAATTAACCTAAGAAATTTAATGAAAGGAAACAATCTTATAGAAGATGGTTAGAGAGAAATTAGAAGGGTTTATGGGTGTAGGAGAGATTAGAAAGGGCAATTTACTAGCAAAGTGTAGTAAATTAACACAAGACTAGTATAGTTACTATGATCTTGGTAATAAGATCATGTAGACCAAATTATAGGTGTTTACACAATACATATAAACACAAAGTCTATTCAAGATGATTTGAAGCTTTATTTTTGAAACCTTGAAAGAAAGATGCTTTCTAGAGAAAGATATTAAAGACTATAGATAGAAATTTTACAACTTTGAGCAAGTATTTTCTTCTTTCGGGAAATTGAAGTCCTGGACTGGGCTAGAAAAATCCATTATTGATTGGAATATAACCACGACAATATGTGAGATGTAGAAAGAAGAGCTCAGATAAAATGAAAATGAGAAAGAGAAAGAGAATGTGCATTTTAGTAGAACAATATCTACGTATTGTGCATATATGTTGGTGTCATGACCCTATATTTTTTGCTCTATGCCAATATTGCAAGGGTTGTGTATATGGAAGCTCAATTTGAGCTTGTTGAGATTCTAAACAATTATAACAAGTACAAAGATGCTAAAATTATGGTACAATTATAACCTTCTAGGACCACCTCCTAGTTGGAAACATCAATCAAAATCATCATACAAGCTCATAGACCTTGTTTTCCTTCCTTGACTCTATTTTTGGTTTCATAAGAGAATTGTAGCTCCTCTCCGGGAAGAATCATGTCACACATACACATGCCAAAAATCCTAATTTTTGAGTGAAAACATCATGCTTGAATCCTTCCAAACCTATCTCAGCTAAAAAAACTTTCAAACATACTTGATCAAGCCAAACACATATGCTAGTAACTCTTGGATCTAGATCCCTGAAGCTTCCCTTTAGACTAAGTTTTCCAAGCTTCTCCTTTATACAGAGCACACTCATCACATCAAATATCATCTAGTTTCTCCCCCTAGCAAGATATCATCATCCCTTAACTGACTATGAAAACACATAAGTACATATCTTGATCTCATGACATGTAAATTGATCAAACATGCTATCAAAATCGAATCAAATTTTTAGTGTTTTCAATTTTCTTTTCATGTCTTCACATTTTTTTGAACTCATGACTTACTCCCCTACAATAACACTTGCAAACAACCATCATTATTCCTTATAACCCTTATTGACACCTTAAGCACATTTTAGAGATCAATGCCAGGACTTCTTGTTTTATGAGGTCTCTATCACTTTGAAGCTCATCATTACAACTGTCTTACAATATGATGATTCTTTCCATGATGTGTTTTTTCAACTATGCTAGTCCTGCAGCACACCTAGATTCACATATCAAGGGTAATAGACACTCAAGTTCCCCTAAAATCATACACTCATACAAAAACACCATGAACATTCATCACAATCAACAACATGACATTTTTCTCCTTACTACTCTACTACCCCTTCAAGTAATGAAACTAGAGGACATAACTTGGATTTGATGCACTTACACAATATCCATAGACATTCATCAAGATTTAATTCTTCATTCTAGGCATATATAGACTTGCAAACCATATTGGCATCCCATACTCTTGTTAGAGACACTACTACAGATCCAAAATCTATATATAGATCTATAACCATGCTTAACAACTTAAGCACTCATATTTTTCACTTCCACAGAGTTGACCTTGCTTATTATTCATCATACTACTTCCATGATGCATAAGAACTCTTGAGACATCTCAAAGCATGATTCAAGAAACAATGACATATAATGTAGACCCATTCAACTCACACACATACCTAGAATACACCAAAACACTCTACCTCTGATGGTCTGATCAAGTCATCAAACAAAATCCTTCTTGTTGTTCATGGATGCAACAATATTTCAATATGATAGTTCCTAAATTATCTCAAAATATGTTTAAGACCTTAAAACACATAGTGATCATACCTTGAATTCATGAATACATTGCTACAATATCAGCTTTACAATCGATATACTCCCACTTAACTCCAAGCTTCATATGGATGATAATGCATTTAAGAAGCATATTTAAGACATTCTGCTATATAAGGAGTCCAAAAAACATACTAAAGAGGTCCCATGCCCTATTATACATTTGTGAATAACCTATTCCTTCTTTCTTCGATCAACAACCTAAGAACCTTCTTGATTTTCTTTAACATCTACTTTGGTAGGAAAAGTATTGTTTGCTCTAGGCTCCCAAAACTTTCCTTGTCTCTTATTCTGCACATTAGGAGCCTAAAACATCCTAATATTCCCTAAAGGGCCATAAGAAAATTATCTAGATATATGTTCAATATAATTGCAATTAAAGAATACTATAGTATGCGTACCTCTTGGACCTTCTTCTTTCCAAAATTGACTAGATGACTCATATAGGCAATACTTGGTAGTGTGTCCCTTCTCTTGATAGTTGAAACAAGTAACATTCCTTGATTTATCATCTCTACTATCCCTCCATGGGTGATCATATTTGACAAACCTCCTACATTCCTTTTCCCTATGTCCAAAGCCATTACAAGTATAACAATATCCATTAAAGGATCTTTCATACCTTGATGCATTGGGATGCCTTATAGAATTTGTCGTAACATTGTATTTGACATTTCTATCATTGTGATCCTATTTTTTTCTTGAACCTTTAATCTACTTTCTTGGTACAATGTCATCTTGCATCACTTATTTACCTTTGAGGTCATCCTTGAACCCCAAACCGGTCCTTTCTATAGCATATCTCTAACTATCCAAAAGATCATCAAGATATTTGGAGCTCTTTTCAAAATTCTGAAATATCCTTTCCTATTAACTACATAAGATAGATATCCCCTTAGAAGGATCATTTCTTCTTCAATATTAACACATTCTTCTTCTTTAGATTGTAGGCTTAAGGTCACAAAACTCATTTAATTTTCTAACCTCTTGACAATTTCATCTAGCTTACCTATCTCATACCAAAGCTTCTCTTCAATCTCATGAATTTTTCCTTCATACTCTTTGATTTGAGTTCTCAACTTCTTGTTTCTCTTCTTAGCATGCTTAAAATCTATTTGAACACACATCAATTTAGTCTCTATGTCTTTCCCTTCCTATTCTTCCTCATAGTGCATGGAGTCACCAAATAATATGGATCCATCACTCATAGACCTCATACCATTATTGGTCATGAACAAGACCTCATCGCCTACCTATTCATTCTCGATTCAGAGTTAGAGTTAGAATAATAATCACATCTACTTACCTTAGATGAAAAACACTCTTTCTTTGAATATAATCTCTTCTTGGACTTTTCATGTTATCAAACCTCTTGAATTTCTTCTTTCCCTTATCAGACTTATGGGTCTTCTTGTCATTATATCCATTATGCTCATCATCACTTTCATCCTTGAGCTTATGAGGGAACTTAACAAAAATAAAATTTCGTAGTTATCCATAATTAAAACATTTAAAATGGAGTTTACCTTTATACTTACCAAACCCTAGTTTTAGTCTTCTAGAAAACATGGAAATTAGTTCATCATCATCCTTGGTCTTCTTATCCTTTGAATTCTTCCCATATTTGAAAGAAATTTCCTTCTTGATAGGTTTAGAATCAATGATCCTCATTTCATATGTAGTCAAGATGTCATGTAGCTCATCCATTAACATGACCTTCAAATCCTTAACTTCCTTAATAACAAACACCTTAGGATCAAACTTGGAAGTGAGGGATCTCAATACCTTTTAACCACTACCTCTTCTTTTACTTCTTCACCTAAACCTCTCATGGAGTTGACAACTTGATCAACTTTGAGTAGATATGCAACAATTGATTCTTCTTCTCTCATCTTTAGGCCTTCAAATTGATTTCTAAATTTTTGGAGATTTTCCATCCTTACCTTGGAATATCCTTCATAGATGACTTGAATTTTCTCCCACATAGATTTATCTGATGTGAAATGCACAACCTTGAAAATTTTTGATTTTGATAGTCCACACATGATTGCATTCATTTCCTTGGAATTTTCACTAGTAAGCTTCTTTGTTTTAAAGGTTGGTTGGAGGAGTTTGAGGAATTTTATACCCATATAACACATATTTACAAATGTAAAACCCTAAGGAAATGATGTGATTCCTCATCTTGATGCTCCAAAAATTATAGTTTGTTCCATCAAACAATGGAGATTTTTTGTAGAAGTGCCACTTTTTTGACTCACCATTTTAGTGCTTCAAAGGATCTAATTTCAAGTGATTAAACTTCTTCAAAAGGACATGCTATGATACCAATTGTTGCAATCACAATTAACTAAGGGGGGTGAATCAGTTCTTCAAAACATTATTTAATACCTTTAAGTTGTATATAGCATTTAAAGCATAACATCAACATTCATTAACCATTAAGAGCACATTAAACATGATCAACCATCCTGTAAGAATGAGAGAGTACGCAAGACACCAAATATAAGTGGGAAACCCTCAAAGGGAAGAAACCCCATTGAAACTTTTGATTATATTACTCAAACAAAAATACTTTCATGAATATGACACATCACACAAGATTTATTTTGTGAGATACCAACCCCACAAGAAGCACCAACACCTATTTATCAAGGCACAAACACTACAAGGAGGATAAAACCCCTATGGTGATCAAGAAATAACTAAAACACCTGAAGATAAAGATCACTCAAGTATTTTTTCTGCTACGATTGAGAGTGCTCACAATTTCAGCTCCACTCTTTCAAAACCCTCTTCAAACACACTCTCTCCTGCTTCTCTCAATATTTATTACTCATGGGATAATTAGATCCCTTTTCCTTGCTACTATGCTTCTCAACTATCCTCAACACTTCATACTCTCTCTCAACTCTATCTTTATTCCCTTAAACCTCCTTCACAGTCTCTTTAGGCTTTCACTTTTCTTCACTCACACAACTAATCACAAATTACCAAATATACTCACTTAAATACATGAATATTTATCTAAAAATTACTATGTAAGACATGACCATTAAGTTAGGTCATATAAAAATTAAAAAAACCTACACACTCATATAACTTCATATAAAAGACCCATATGGGTTAGAAACACTCCAAGACACACAACAATGCACAACTAGGTCTGAAAAGCTAGTTTCTTCTTCACCAAGTACTCCATGGAATCCAACCACACAAAGATGATTCATCATGACTCCAAAGGCTCCATACATGAAAATGAATGCCTATCAACATCTTACATAATATCACAAACCTCACCATTTATGAAACTTTCAAGACTTATAAATCCATGGAGTAGAATAAATTTTCATCCCTCATCACTCTTATATGGATGATCATCATCAACCAAGCCAAGACATTGGTCTTTCACACCAAAGCACTGTTGTCATGAACCAGTCAAACTAGGTAAAATTGTGACCTTCTTCATGCCACCTCATCTCATCCACAAATATCAACCAAGGCTTGAATCATGTCATATGGGATGTGTAAAAACCACAAATTTCATCAACCATAATAATCAAGTCCATAAGTTCCCAAGCACCACATAACTCCAAGATTACAAACCTACCATTTTTAGGCTCAAAACTAGTCTTCAAAGATTGACCTATGAAGGCCTCTAAATGAATTCAAAAAGATATAAAATGTATTAAAAATGTATTACAGCTTCCCATATACTCAAAAAATTAATTTAGACATAGGTTCTAATGGAAAACATGAGAGAAAAACAAACTTTCGTGGAAAATAGCATATTTGAGTGGGTTCCACCTACAGTAAAGTCATCAAAACACCACCATATGAAATATGGGAGAGTCTTATCCATCATAAAATCATCACATTTGATGATTCAATGCATTATGGGCTCATATGAGGAATATTTCTTTTGTCGCTAGTGAACTAGGGTTTAAGAAGGGTTTTTGACCAACTTACCTTCTTAACATTTGTTCATAAAAATATACCCTCATTTAACCTCATTTAAAATCTAAGATATACTTGAATCCATGACTCAACATCCCTAAAATTCTTAGGGTACCATGTAAAATTTATGCATGCAAAACAATGCAAAACATTTCACTTCAAGTGGAAAACACTCTCTTGAGCTCAATATGACCAAAAACATCATAACTTGAGAAAATATATCATACTGACCTGAAAATTATCCTACAACACTTAGAAATCCTATATTAACATCTCAAATTCTCACCTTAACATACTTAGCCATGTATCTTCTCAACCACCATGACTTGCATAGCTAGGTCCTAGGAATTAGGTCTAGTTCAAACCTAGACAATGAAGAAAACACCATACCTTGAATGAAAACATCTTCAAAAGGAACTAAAACCTTTTAGACAACATTTCTCATACCTCTACATGCCTCATGGGATCAAATAGTTATGTAATTCACTTTCATGATCCATTAGGCCACTAAACACATAAACTAGTCCTAGATGAACATCTACAAACCATGTTATCACTTTGCAATTAACCTTTGAACTGTGTGATTACTTCAAGAAAATATCCTCATGCTCTTCATGCATTAACCATACTCATATAGCTTCCTCATGCCTTCATTTGATCATATTATGTTGATTAGGCCTCCTATTAGGTCATCTAGACTAAGAAACTTGCACCATCGCCACTCATGCACACTTTTTCACACCACATATATTATACCACATCATCACACACTTGATCAAGCATCTAGGACATCGTCATGACTTCATATCACATGCTCATTTGTCATTAATGGACCTATATCATCAATGACAACACACAAGTAAACACATGCTAACACCAAGGGCCTTCACAATCTAATTTACTAATTCCTAAAATATTGACAAATGTGAAGCCCCCATTATATATCTTAATATCACTATCTAATGGAAATTCAAATAGATGCTAGTTTTGGTACATTATATAAATCAATTGTAGAAACCCAAATTTGATAATATTCTCGTTGACATTATTGGATTTTTAAAATTCACTCTTCTTTATAAATAATACAACCTTTCTATCCTCACTTAGTACATTTCAAGGTCTCTTTGTCTAGCTTTATTACTCTTTGATTTAATAAAAATAGAAATATGTTAAACCCTAATATTTCAAAGTCACATATGATAAATAAATGATAAAGTAAATATTTGACACAAGTAATAAGCTAAAGAAATATGAAACCCTAGGTGAAAGAGAGAGGGTAGAAGACTTAGCTAATTTCAAAATTGATCCCAAAGTATTATGGACTAGAATACTAATGAACATGATGATAAAACTATCACAATAGAACTCAAAAAAACCTAGAACCATCGAATGATCCTAGACTATGGAGCCTAGAATAGGACTTGGGTGACTACGCACTAAGGACCTCTGTTAGGCACTTGTGAACATGTAAGAGCTCAGAATTTGAATTTTTGGTGTCACACAAGTGTCACTAACCTTCACTATTGGTCACCTATATACCACCAGATGATCACATAATTCACTTGTAACTTGTAAAAAAATGATATCCTCAAAACCCCAAACTACATCAAATCCTAAAAAAGAAAGATGTAAATGGGGAGTCAACCTGACTCGAAAGTCACTCGATAGAGTGAAATTATGACAAGTGATGAACTACACCTTATAATCCATGTAGTTCTTGTGAAGTGTGTGTGAAATCATACCTTAGGAAACTCTTGTGAAACATGCACTTGATAGCGAGTGATAACTAGATGTAGAAATGTAGATAGATGTGTGGACGGAAAAAATGAACTTCCCCTCCTATGCATGTATGTAGAAAATGCATTCCATTTTCCCTTGAATGAAATCTAGATGGATGCCTTTGATGCTCTTAGAATTATTTTGGATGCAACCTTAGGTGATGATAATAGATGCTTAAAGCTTGGTCATTTATTTTAGTCACGTAGATTTGTATTTATATGATTCCCTTGTTTGAATTTTGTACTTTATAACTAAAAGGCCAACCCATAAAAATGCAAGATTCTCCAAAGATAAAAGAGGCCCCAAAAGAGGTGAGTAATATAGAAATAGTTTGGGGGAACCCAGAGAGGATGAGGGCACCTAGGCACCGACATCTTGGCTAAGCATTGGTGTCAGATTCATGAAAGATAAAGCAATAAATTATTGATGGGATGTATGGTGTAAAATACCAAAAAAGAAAACTAGAAATAAAGTAAAGATGCCAAAATAAATTTCTAGTTTTCTCACTTAGGAATCATATGAATGCAAGTATGTGTTTTAGGACCTAGAAATGTACCCAAGTGCATGATTTTGTGTCTACATTTTCCCCAATTTATTTTTTTGAGTGAATACTTGATAACATAAAGTAGATAAGAGATGTGTAACTAATAACCATGTAGAATGTGATGGCAATAGCATGCCGAAGAGATAAGTGAAAGTGTGGAGTTATAAAAATGAAGCGTGGAAGCTAAGGAAGAGGAAGTAACCCTAGGGGTGAAGCATATGAGTTGGACTGTATTGTACATGTTGTTTTTGTAGCTTTTTGAATGGTTGCTTCTTGTTTTATAGTAAGGATGGACATGAAAAAGAAGAGCGAAAGAATAGTCAAAGTTAGGTCTTATGAAAACTCCATAAAAGCATGTAATAATATGTAAATGTGAACAATTAGTAAAAAGGAAAGTGTGCACCTGATCTATGAGGAGTGAAAAGGATAGAAAATGTCTTGAAAATTTTGTAGAGAGAGTTTTTGGGCAATCTTAAGCCAAGAGTGAGCTTTTGAGTGATCTTATGCTAAAAATGATTTTTTGGGGTGATCTCATGCCAAGTCCGAGTTTTTGGGCAATCTCACGCCATGACAAAAGAGTGTTAGGGAAAAAGGCCTAGTGTTATTCTCATTCCATGATTGATTCCCAAATTTATACACCACTGTAGATGGTGTGATCTCGCTTTTGTTCTATGTTGTTCTAGATTTATCCAAGTAGAAAAATAAATGAGATATATTACAACTGATTAGTGGAGGACTATTCCCTGTACTATGAAAACTACTATGTGAACTGCTGAAAATTGTGCTGATATGAGAAAGTGATTGCAATTTCCCGGAAATAAGTGTTTGGGAAAGGTCAAGAGCTCCTAGGTGTTGGTTTCTATATCCGGGAACTGGTGTCTATGTTGAACTAAGGACCCAATTCAGATTATGGGCTATTTATGTGATGAATACCGATTCACCCAATGTATGCCCCTCATTTGGGGTGCATGTGATGTCGCTAGGAGGATGTGACCCAAAAGAGAGGACCAAAATATGATTTAAAATTGATACCTCATAGGGGGAGGGAATGTGCATGGTAGAAACCAAGGCACATATAAACAATATGGCTAGAAACATGTGTTAGTAGAAAAATTGACAAGCATTCTATAAGACAATGTAAACAAGCAATAGTGTAGAAAAATTAGACCACAAAAAGTGAGTTTCAAACATGGGACATCACTCATAATTTCACAAGATAATTAGGGCCGAAGTGGCCAAAAACATACAAGAAATTATCAAGAAAGTAATAGGAAAAGCTCATAAACAATTACATATAATGGAAAATAATGCAAAAATGTCAAGAAAAGTATCAAAAAACCATGGTGGAAAATAGTTCATGTAAGGAAAATGTTGCACATGAAGCACCCATTAGAATGTTAGATAGATAAAAATTATGTCAAAGCATGTATGCACCGATAGAAAGTAGTGTGATAAGAAGAATAAGAAGTAGCATAAAATGAAACGATAAAACTTGTAGTCCTGTAAGAAAGTAGATGCCCCCTAAGAGATTCAATGGGACTGGTAAGAGGTACAATGCCAAGCATCATTTCTACGTGCTAGGGTTTGTAGAAAGTATGCATTCAAAACTAGAGAACAAGTGAAATTTCACGTGTATATGATAAAGATAATGACATACGAAGTATTTGTCTAACATTTTAAACAAAGTGTACATGTAACTAATAAGAACAAGTAAGAATATATGCAACCAAGATATGTAAGATGCTTTGAATGAGTGGAAGGAAATGATATGTAATGTGAATGTGATATGAGCAGCGTGCCCCTCGAGTGTATGTGGATGAATATGTATGAGATGAGGTTCATTTATATAATACCGCTCAATAGTCAAGAATAAACCATACAAAAAGAGTGCATCATTGGGAAATGGTTTGAATTGTGTGCACTAGAAAGATATATCAATGAATCATATAGTGTAGAGTATAGAAGAGGTGAGTTTCATTTCATATTTAGACTCTTAGTAGTCAATTATGAACCATGGAACTAGAGTACGTCATTGGGTGATAACAATACAAGTTATGTGTATCAAGATGTGTAAGATTGATGTTTAGAAATAGGAAGTATGAAGCATAGAGCACAATAGTAGAAATAAGAGACACCGATAATGCTAAGAGGGTTTGAAGTAAGCATGATGCCCCTAAATGTATGATGTGAAGAAAATCAAGTAACATCATCTAAGAGATTGATTAAGAAAAAAGTGCACTTATAAGTCTAATCTTATTGCTATTGTAACAATAAATAAATAAACAATTAAGTACATAAATTTACCCAAGCAAGCTGAGAAAGAAAGTATAAAAACCTAAGTGCAAAGATAGGGTAAAAAGCCTTAGTTGATTCATAGAGATCCGAAGGTACATAGAGCTAGAAACATGGAAAATCTAGAGCATTGAGTGTTGCAACGCAGCTCGATAAAATGTAGAGATGGAGGAATATGATGGACTAGGGCACCTGGAGTGGTTGTTATATGTTCATTATTGTTTTCCTTTGTTCTCTATGACATCACACACAGATCACCAAAGTCACTAGAAACTTGTAATGAAATAATGACCTGCAGAACCCTCAAAGAACATCAAATCCTAAAAAGAAAGATGCGTAATGAGAAGTTAGAATGTCCTTAGTTGTCACAATCATGGTCTTATACTAAGTATTGTACTTCATCTCGACAAAATGTAGTTCTATGTGTGTGTGCAGAATTCGCCCTAGGTGGATATTGTGCGTGTCACATTTGATAGTGAGTAAGTAAGCTAGATGTAAAAAATGTAATAGATATAAGCATGGAATAGAATGAACTTCCATCCTATGAAGTGTATGCAGAAAAACCAACCCTTGTGTCCCTTAACCGGTGCTAGATGGATGCAATGAAGATCTTAGATGCTTGATCGATACAACCTTAGGTGGTAATAGCTAATGCTTAGTGTTTGGTCCTTTATTATTATCACATAACTTTATATTTATATGATTCATTTACTTGAATTTTGTAATTAACCTTGAAAAGGCCGATAACCAACAAGATAAGATGCTTAAACAACTAGAAATGACCCAAAAGATGTGAACAAAGTATAAAGAGGTTAGGGGTGCCCGGAGGGGGCGAGGGCACTGGTGCTATCGTCCCGATCGGGCGCTAGTGTCCACGATGATAAATGTTAAGTTATAAAAAGGTAGAATGAGTAAGGGTGAAATATCAAAAGTGGAAAATAAATGAAAAGAAAGGTGGTGAAAGACATGGGTTAATTAGTACTTTTCTTACTTAGAAATCATATGAATAGTAATATGGAATTAGGGCTATAAAATTAACCAAAGTGCGTGATTTTGTGTCTACAAAGATCATCATTGTCATGGTTGAATCCAAATCGAGATGCATCGAGACCCGATAAGCGATTTTATGTGGTTGATCGGATAAGGAGCCATTGTGGCATAAATTGTACATGCCCATAACGCATTCCTCATCAACAAAAGGTGGTAGTGGAAACTATGTGCATACCAACGAATAATATTTTTGTATAGCCGAGAAATGAATAATTGGAAATAGAAACATGACCGAAATGCATGGGATTTATGATATTAATATGATTAGGATCCAAGACTTCCCAAGAGTAAGTGGAGAAGTGCGAGAAGTGTGTCATAGTCTTTTATTTCTAGTCAATTGTTTATGCATGTTAGCACCTCATTCGGATAGATTTGAATGCTCACCCAAATCATGCGAAGCTACCAAGTACCTCCTTTATGCTTGTTTGTCAAGATGTTAGCATAAAGATCCATGATAATCAATATCAAAGCATACATTTAAGTCAATATCATTAAATACATCATATTATGAGCTTAGAATGGAAACACATATAATAAGGAAACACAACAAATCGATAAACACTAAGATCAAATATAACATGTAATCGAATATTCGAGATACATAAATGACCATACTTCATCCTCCATATTCTATTATAATAAAGTCTTACATAACAATAGCTGACTATATAACAATCATTACCACAAAGTCATGCGCACTAGTACATCAAAGCAACATAACACTATTACATCACAAGATCTCTCATACACGACACCCAAAATAATGACATATAATAGATATATATAGGGGTGGGGACTTTCCCTTCACTACCCATGCATTCTCAAAATAGACTATATCCTCAAAATAGCCATGTGTTAACAATTGCATGCTTTTACAATAGAGCTAATAATAGATTATCCTATAAATAAACCCTTCTTTAATCCTAATAATATCTCGATCCATGCATGACCTTTCATCTTCCATTTTGATGTGCTTTACCCCAAAAATCAACATTCCTTGGCCGCTAAGTATCCATGCTTTTATCCTTTGCTTGAGCCATACTCCAAATCTTCTTTTCTATTTTTAGCTAGTAATCGTGAAATTGGCTAAGTCCTTGAATTTGTCCCTCTTGTGCATGAGCCTACCACATGCCACTTTACCGGTCCATGCACACCCCACTTGTGCACCTCACTACTTCATGTAATCTTCATAATTAACAATTATTCTAGTCAAACATTACACCGTACTAATTACATTAGCATCCTTGACAATGGGGTTTCTCAACTTATCTCTCTACAAAATAAAAAGAATAAAGAATGACTAAATAGGAATGAAAGAATGAATCAATGGAATAAATCCCAACATTCCTCATTCCTCAAATGGTTGAAGAAGCTTAGGTTACTCCTTATTTATTATACTCCCAGTTCATTCCACTCTCATAGCTCTTTCTTTTCGATATCTAGGACTGCACCAATTATTCCTTTGATCTCATCTAGAGTGATGTCCCGACCCTTGTGCTTCAGCTCCTTATTACTCGGCCAAGCCTCGATACCATTCCTTTGATGAAATTATTTTGTCATGCCACTAATTCTCCAAGATCCTTTATTATTACTTCGTGAGGCTCCCTTGCTTCTTTAAGCGCATCACGCTTCTTCACAACCATACCCAACTTCTCATCTCTCCTTAGAGAATCATCCTTCTTGTCTACTAGGACATCATTATCCTTCTAGATTATTTATGCCTTAAAGTTCTTCTCAAGATCCTCAAAGTTTTCCAACACCCATCCTATATTATTCAACTTATCTTTCAATGTTTGCAACATGACATCAAACTTCACAATCCAAAGGTGCCTATAACCTTTTTATTTCTTTCCTTCTCCACCGTAGTGTCTACCTTAGTTTCTCCTTCCATGGTCAACTTCTCCTTCAAAGAAAGCATGTGTACCAAGTCTTGTAATAAATTCAAATCTGATGGGTATGTCTTCTGTGTTTTCTCATCAAATTTTGGACGTGCCTCAGAACCTCACTTCCAATATTTGTAGAAAACTCTAGAATAGTCTTCTTCCACCTCTCAACTTTGTCATGCACTTCATTTAATTGCTGGTTTTACTTTTCCTTATTCTTATTATCTTCTAGAAATGTTATGAGTGCAGACGTATTGTCAAAATTCCTCCTAGCCACCTCTAATGCCATATTTTTCAAGGCATTACTAACTTTCTCATCTTTGAACTCTATGGGCTTTACCTTGATATAGATTACTTGAACTTCCTTATCCATTCTTTGACTTATGCATACTTCCTTGCTGACATCAAACTCTAGTTCATCCATATGTGTTTGAATCATCCAACTCAACATTTTCCTTGTTCATATATTTATGCCTTTTGGGTATATTATCTTCGACCCATATAATTGGTCATTAGCGAGTGTACTTTGGAACCTCATTGATTATTTTAGTTTGGTCATTTACATACCCAAGGTCTGGTGTCTTCAAAATTTCTTCTCCCTTTTTCCTATTAGACCAGCTTACCTTTGGGAATATGTGTCTTGCGCATGGGATTAGACCTTCTCCCTTTTCACCTGACATGCCCCCATGCTCACCTAATGGCTCCCATGTACTCTTCTTCTTTTCTTCATCTTCTCCTGTGGGGCCTTCTTCTTCATGCCCATTGAGAAGTTTTGTGTCACATTACGCTTCTTATTCTCTATACTCCTCTTTACCTTCTAAATTGACCACCGGTGATGTCCCTATGTTACGCATAAATTCCTTTGATAAATCCTCTTCCTCATTATCCTCTTGTGTTACGAGCTTTCACCTTCTCTTTGTTTTCTTCTATAGGTTTGTCTTCACCAGAGTAGTCCCCGTAACGTCATCATGTCTTTAAAGGGTCTCGTGTTGATACTATGTGTTTTAGGATTTATCCTCAGCCTTCTCATGTACCCCTGTTAAACTACACCACCTTATTCCTTTTCTATTTCCTCAACCTCTAGGTCAATTCATTCATCTTCTTCTTCTTGCCTTAGAGGAGTATTCTCACGTGGAAGTTTTATACAAGCATTTGGTTTTATTCTAACGCCATGATCAAGCACACCGTTATCTTCCATCTCCTCCTCCTCTTCATCCTTCAGCCTATTCCTCCTACTCTATCCTTAGAGGTGTGGGATCATGCTCCTACCTTATACCGACTATATGTCTTCCTTTGGAAACTACGGGATTTTAAATTCATCTTCAATATAATTTCCTTTTATCAACCATGGCTTAAGGTAGATGTATACCTTAGCTACATCAATCTTCCCTACTTCCAAATTCATAGAATTTATAATGATATCATCTAATATCATAGTATTAATGTAGGAAGACTTACCCGGATATACATAAGTCTTCCGGAGCATGTGGTAGTTGTATTCTACCTTGTCTCGCATCAAATCTTATCTTCCATGCATCTCGAAAATCTATTCCCGAGGCCTAGAAGTAATGCGATGTAAAGGCATACAACAACTTGTACCATGGGATCCACTTACTAGTCCTCATGTAAATTCTCCCAATGCAAAGTAGTGTTGGTAAACCAAAACTCTACCTTCCTATCCACCATTCATGGGAAGTTGTTTGGTATGCACCGCTCATGCTTAAAATCCTTGTGTATTCTTCTATACCATATCTCCAAACCTAATTTTTGTAGGTTCCTTTGACTCCATTGTGTAAGTATAATCTAAAAAATCTCAGCCAATGACTTATTCTCTAGTGGGTAATGCCACATCTTATCCTTAGGGCCATCTAGAACCCTAATCTCTGTAAATACCATTGACAAGATGATTGTGCCCAATGAAATTTTATCACCCGCATGTGCCTCCTTAATAATCAGTTCTATGATTAAGGAAACAATATTATAGATCATTCCCTCTACCATATTATTTGCATTATGGAGCCATTTCTTGTTTACTTGGCCCCATCTCTCCTGGTTATTGAACTTATTCAAGAGATACGAGTAAAAATATTTACAATAGGGTCAATTACCTTAGCGATGTCCATCACATGCCCTCCTTTATGATAAGCCATCTCAATAGTAGTGGCCTCCACACCTACTTCATCATCAATATCAAGGGTAATTTCTATGCACGAGCTCTAAAATCCTATAAGTCACCCAATCGGTGGAAAGGTGATTTTTACTCACCTCCGTATGAATTATAAGAAGTACTCATGGAATTTTGACATCAACCATTGTGTAATTCTACTCTGCGGGTGTCAAATTCCTACTTATAAAGAAAATGGGATGATCCACAATTCCTTCTCCTAGTTACACCAACACTGTGCCAATTTTTCCGATATAGGAATCAACATCAACATAAAATGGTTTATCCCATGAAGGAAAGTGAAAAATAGGTGCAATGCTTTGAGCCTCTTCTTCAATGTTTCAAACTCCTAGTGTTGTGCATTACCCCAATAGAATTTCCTTTTAGCTTTCAATATTTCTTCCAAGAGCGTAGAAATATTTGCACAACCTTTGATGAATTTCTTGTAATACCTAGTATGTTCTAGAAATCTTTGCACTTCACTATGATTGGTCGATATTCTAAACCCAAGATCATAACTATCTTGGCTGGGTCTACCAAAAATACTTCCTTGTAAATTATGTGCCCAAGTAAAGTTCCAAAGGTGTAGAAAAGATGAAATCTTTCTTTGTTAAGAGATATACTCAAATGCCTACATCTCTCAAACATGAGCCTTAGATTATCACAATGATCATTGAATAAACCATATACTTGACCAATCATCCAGATATATCTACTAGAATTTATGAATAAAGTCTTGAAATACCTGCACAACAATGCACGAGAATACTGTTGGTTCATTTCTCAATCCAACGGCATAATCGTATAAGGAAAAATTCCCCATTCATTGGTGAAGGTTATCTTTTCCTAATCTTCCTTTGTGATCTCTGGACCTAGTGATAACCTAAAAACATATTTTGTGAAAGAATATATCTCATGCCCAACAACTCCCTCAAGGATTTATTTCATTAATGGGGTGGGAAAAGGATCAATAACACATGAAGTATTAAGTTCTCTGTAGTCCACACAAATCCTTATTCTCCCATTTTTATTAATGCTTATAGCCATGGGGCTAACCCATTCAAATTCTTCAATAAGCTCAATTATACCATACTTGAGGATCTTTTCAATTTCCTCATTCACCTTCACATGTGGATTAGGATTCATCCTATAATGCCTCTTCCTAACTAGGCACACACCTTATTTCAGCTATATCTTCATTTCTCCCAAAGAAGGGTGTACCCCTTTAACTCATGATAGCCCCACGGGAATAAGTCCTAAAAGTTACACAAGAGTTCAATAATATTTCCTACTTCTTTCTCTAATCAATAATCACCAATAATGGCCTCTTTAGGCTTGGCCTTTGTACTAATATTAACCTTCTTTGTATTTATAGAAGCATAGAATGTGTGTGCCTTCTCATCTATAAGTCCATTACCTCATGCACACCTTCAGTGTGTCTAAAATTTAGGTTATCAACTTCCTCATCATTAATCATGTATACCAATTTTCCATTTTCTTTTTCCTTCTAGGCATGACTCATATGTACTTCTGTCTCCTCAAGATCAAGGCGTGCCTCAAGACCACGTTCCCTAATTAGTTCTAACATTAGTTCTTATGCCTTCACACTATCCCCAAAATGATGCACTTCATGATTTGTAATGCTTCATGGACTGGAGGCTTAGTAAAAAAGTAATCAAAATTTTGAATCATACCTACAGTCATCTCTTGCCAATTTGTTGTTTCTCTTTTCATCTCAACAAATACATACCATGCATGCACGTAGCCATGTAATGTAGAGTAGAAATTATATACCTAAAGTGATGGCTGTACAACCTCCTTTCCATGTGCCCAAGATATCTCACACTCATAGATGTGATGAGAGGTAGGATACTTCCCATGAAATTTACATGTTTGAGTAGGTACATTACTCCAACTAAACCTGGTGGAAAATGTGATTATCACTTTTCACCATTCCAAAAGGATATCTCCATGTTTTTCCTACCATTGCACTATTGTCCCATGTAAAGTAGAGACCAACATGTTTCTTCTATCTCCTTCACTGTACCATTGATTCTCCATGGTGCAAAAGAATGCATTAGGTTTCCCTTCACCATTATACCATGTCCAATGGGTTATTCCCAACCACCTCACCATGCACATCCTAATCATTCAAGTGAATTTTCCTTTGAATTTGAGCCCGACCATTTTATATGTCCCATGAGCCAGCTTATCACAAGAAACACTAGTAGTGTTACTTACAAAATGGGCATCTTCTTCTTGAAGGACTACTTATTTTTATGGTTCTACATTATTTGGATCGTGCACTATATAATTATAGATTATATTAATTTCTTCTTCACTCAAAGGATCAACATAAGACTCTTCCTTCTTATCATGCAGGGGTATAATCATGTGCTTCTCATCATTATCAAAATTAATGCACCTTTTGTTAAAGTGCAGATCAACATTGTTTACATAGCATTAGGGTTGTCTAATTAATGCTAGAAATTTGTATGCTTCGCAAGCTACAATACCTCAAATTCCCCAGTAAACTTGGCTCCTTGAATGGTAATGGATGTATCCTTTAGGACCCCAATAGGATCATTCCTAGTTTTATTTGCCTTATACATAATATTTGAAGATGGCTGCAAAGTTTCTCTAACCATCCGATTTCATGCATCCAAAGTCAACACATTCACTTTTGTGCCTATGTTAATTAGAATGTTGTGTAACAACAATCCATCAATTATGCATCTAATGTAATTTGTTTATTAAATTCATGATTCGAGGTGGTATATTTACGTGAAGTATTTGTTTCTTATGATCAAATCCAATGCATAGTACTGTAGAGCTATTTTGTATAAATATCTTTGATAAATAGCCCCACTTTTTGTTGCCCCTTCTTGGCTTATTTTGTTTGCTCGGCTCAAAAAATCGAATAAGTATAAAGATGAACGTGGAGGGTATCCACGTGTCTCGTTGGTGCAATTGGAATATGGAAAAAGAAGGAAAGGATCTTAAACATACACCATGATGTACACACTGTCACAAATCTTGAAGGCTTTTCTTAGCAAAGAGAAAGTCAAAAATATATTACGGAGGCTCGAAAGGCTCTCCACATGTCACCTAGACATAGATTCAAAAAAGGAAAGGAAAGGGGCCATGAACAAACATGCACTCTCCACATGTCTTTCAAGTGCATTTTGAAAAGAAGATTCTCAGATAAAATCCTTGAGAAGTGCTAGCCCACCATATAATGAGTAAGAAGCTTCACCTAGCTTAGGAAGCACCAACCCGTATAAATTAAAGAAAGTCAGAGATATTCCTAAAGCAGAAGTTGAGATTTTGGCTTGGAAAGGAAAGATCATGTAAGAGAATTGAATGCTAGAAGTTAAGTATCTTGTTCTAGACATTTGGGAAGAACCCCAAACATCTACAAGAAGGGATAACATCCCATAAAAGAGGTATTTTTCGGGAGATAAAACAAGTAGAAGCTAAGGAAAACATGAGAAGATTTAGTTTTGTAATAGCCAGCCTTAGCGAGATATTTCATTATAAGGAGTTATAATCTATGATATTTCGTCCTTATGTATGATTTACTTTATATATTAAGTTCTTGTTTTGTGCACTAGAGCTCTTCATACTTTGAATCTTCATTTCTATTTAAATGATGTTAGGAGTTATGCAATCTATCGTGTTATATGCCCTTAGATTTTGACTTATCTTTTATCTGTGTCTGTTGTGTTTTCCGCCCCCCTTTTACAACTCTGATTTAAATCTAAGGTATCACTAAATAGATAGATCATGCTTTAACGCTCTTCAAACTATTTTGATTGAACTCTCTAGACATTTCTCCTTCCGTAGGATTTATCTTGGTGCATCACCCCATGTTAAGTTTTATGTTTCTTTTCAGCTTTCTCCTAACTTTATCTCATACAACAAAGAGAGAAAACTTCTTTAAAATATGGAGGTCACCTTAGGGTGCACGTCCCACTAACCTAAGGTTTCCTATGACTCTGACGATCCATCCGCAAGGATAATCGTCAATAGTTTTCCTGGCACGCCTATGGGATGAACATCTACACATTTAGATTTCCATTACCAAAGATCTACTAATCCTAGTAGTATTCAAGTGATCCACTTGAGTTACAAGATGAATGCGAATGAGGGTGAGAGTGAGGGAGGAAGGTGCACTTGACTATTTACAACTATCTCTACCACACATAGAGAGGCCAATAAATTCAGAGATCCCCGTATTCTCGAATGAGTTCTCTCAACGCCTCCACTAGGTAGGCCTTTTACACAGTCAACTAGAACTCTTAGACCCATTTCCATGGCTCATCTTCAACCCCCACCTCTGAGGTAGTTTGTCTCTTGGGATCAAGGAAGCCCACTCATTCTACCCATGCCCGGTGGTGTGGAACCCTATTCCAGCTAACGCATTAAAAGCAACTACCCAAATTTAGTGGGGAAGACTTCAAAACCCCTAAGGAACACCTCCAAGATGTAGCAGAAATATGTGCAGTGCATTATATAAGGTATAAAGATGTTGCCTTATGTTTGTTAGCCACCTCCTTTAAGGGAAAGGCCTAGAGTGGTATCGATCCTTAATCCCTAATACTATCGGTACTTGGGACCAATTAAGAGGGGCATTGGTGAAAGGTTCGGTGAGAAGGGGGACCAGTCATCACTCCTGTAGTAATTGATTTGTATTAAAAAAGGGCCCGCATGAGTTAATGACAGATTTTAACACTAGGTTCCATAACCTGATAGAGGATTCCGGCCCTAGTAAGGCCACCCGTAGTTATGGCTATTGTCTTTTATTTAAAATCTATAAATTCAAATATTTTGTAATGATTCAATCATTAGGAGGGGATTCCTTACCGTAGGCCTATAACATTGTGGTTCAAGATGAGAATAATTTAATAGATGTCAGGAAACTCCCTCCCATAACTCTTTACCGATGAATCCCAAGATAGCCCCCTTCCACAAGCATAAATAATGAACCATGCTCAAGTCCCTACATCCTTATATAACTACCCACCTGCTCATATGGCTCCAACTTTTGCTACCACACCCTCATCTTCTTCTCCCGAGATGGATGAGATGAGAAATATTCTAAGAAACTTTTCTAACAAGATAGTGAACCTTAAAAGGAACTAGGTGGCCTATCAAGGAAAAATTATCAAAATTTCCAAGGTATTAGACCCACTTATTCGCTCAATACTAGAATACTTAGAGACCACCAAATTGTGTAACCATCAAATCAATTAGTTCATGTACCAATGCCACTTCAAACTATTCCTCCCAATAGTGGGAGAGAAATGGTCCCTGACAGAACCATCTAGCTGAAGACCCCAACGCTTGGTGCTTCCCTTGTAATAATTCTCATATGTTGAGGATTTCCCCCAAGGAACTTATAGTAGAGGGTGGTGAAACAATGATCAAGAGAAGGTTATGATGTATGCATATATGTCTAGAACCCACTAGTCGTGGGAGCCCAAAATACCACTTTCACAGCCCAAATTCAAGGAATGTCCCTGGAACAAGAAGCAAAGATCACACCAGAACATGCCCTTTTCTCTTGGGTAGAAGGGGAGGAGTCCATATTTACAAATGAAGTATCTGTCTTGAAACCTATTCAGTTTAACTATAACACTCACTTTAAGAAGAGAATCATTGAAGTAGATGCACTAAATCTAAGTTCAACAGAAAAAAGATGCGCAAAAGAGCCTCTAACCATCATGAACACGCCATCACCAAGAGTGAGGAAGCTCCAAAGTAAACTATCTAGAATCAAGATACCCATCACCTCGATAAAGAAAGGATGAAGTATCAGCCATCTCCTAAATCATCACCACTTGGACCCATCAATGTAGTCCAATAGCTTAAAAAACATGCCAGCTAATGCATCCTTGTGGGACCTTCTAAGTATCCCTGAGAAAAAGAGTTGCTCTAAGAAGTGCTCAAACCAGATGATGATCTGACCATCACAACCATGGAGAAGGGATGGGTCAAAGTCACCCGAGTGCCTACAGAGGCCATATTGTTGAACCAAAAGGGAGAGGTCAGTAAACCAAGGCCTAACCCCTTCTTTTTGACTCTTATTATAGGTAAGAAATTATTACATAACTCCATGATAGACTCTGGTGCAAGCACTACTGTCATGCCCCAAGAAATTACAGATGCTTTGGGAATTCAAGTATGAACCCTTGAAGAAAGGAGTTATGCAACTAGATGGGAAGTCTATTCAAACCATTGGGATTATCAAGGGACTCCCATTACAACTCTATTCCTACCCGAATATAATATTTCTGGAAAGATATCATGGTGATTAATGTCTCACTAGTCTTTGGAATTTGCCTCTCCCATGATTTCATAGCTAAGATTGGAGGCTATATGTCTCTAGATTGGTCCCATTTAATCCTATGAACCAAGTACGGGTCCAAAATGAAGGTCTTGTCAGAACCCCTCTCTAAGGAGCATATAACGGACCAAGTGCCTTCGGCTTTGAGGCCTCTCATGTTATGATCACCAAGGAAGAAGAATTATACGTAGAAGATGGGGAGCCTCAGAAAAATGATCATCTATCTAATATCCCCCTGGAGATCCTTTTGGGAACTTTGATTCCACCGGCTTGGGCACTTACATCATTTTTGATGAAAATCCCACAATCCCAAAGGTGGAGAAGGGGCATGATGAATGGGAAGGAAACTCTCCCGGGAATCCTCCAATATGGACCCTACATTTTGATGGGGACAAAAAGAAAGAATGGCTTGGGAGACAGAGTGTGCCTAATATCCCCGAATGGTAAGAAAATACTCCAGTCAATCCATTTCTAGTTCTCTATACCAAGAATAATGAGGAGTATGAGGCCTTGGTGTATGGTTTGTCCACCGCCCGAAAAAGGAGGGTATCAAGTAGTTGAGAGTATTTGGTGACTCAGAGTTGGTGGTGATGCAAGTAAGGAATATTTCCACCACCAAGAACCCAAGGATGAGATCCTATCGACACCGGGTATGGGATCTGGTAGATGATTTTGAGGCCTTCAATATTAAGGTAATTCCCGTGATCAAAATATAGAGGCCGACAGGATGGCCATGATAGGGTCTCAATTTGACCCGACTCATGATTTGATTGCAAATAAAAACACCATAAAAGTGATCATCGTCCTTCTATCCCTGAAAACTTCGATCATTGGAAGGTGTTTGATAATGACCAACAGGTCATACACTTCCTCCAATAGTCAGACCAATTCACAAATCAACTCCACCCAAAATCGAGGAAGCATATGGGGATCAGATAATTCAACTAAAGACAAACAAGTCTCCCAAAGGGTTAATTACCCTTGAAAGTTTTTTTGACTCAGATGATGCTAGTTTGACTGAAGAAAGTTTGAGGTGGTGAAAGAAGACTATGTAGAACTAGAAATAACTAAGGAAAAATGACTGAAAGTTAGAAAATCGGTGACTCAAAAGGAAAGAGATAGAATCGTGGCCTTATGTCAAAAATATGATAAGGTAATGGCTTGGACATATGATGATCTACATGGTTATGAAAAGACATTATCTAGCACACCATCGACCTGGAAGAAGGGACTAAGCTTGTGCATAAAAAATAGAGGCTGTGAACCCTAAGGTAGAAGCCCTCATGGCTGAAGAATTGAGAAAGCTATTGGAGGCTCGTATAATTTTTCCAATCAAACACATGACGTGGGTCTCCAACCTAGTCCTAGTGAGGAAGAAGAATGGTGAAATATGACTCTGTGTAGATTTCAGAGATCTGAATAGGGCCTCCCTAAAATACCATTACCCCTTTCCCTCTATGGAACAAATATTACAGACTATCACAGGCTCGAGATGTTTTCTCTATTGGATGGATTTTTAGGCTATAACCAAATATGGCTCGCATGAAAAGAGATCAATATAAGACTACCTTCACAACCAAATGGGGAACCTTCACTTATGTGAAAATTCCTTTTGGGCTCACCAATGCAGGGGCTACTTTTCAAAGGGCCATGGATACCACGTTTGGGGCATTAATAAACAAGGTAATCCTCATATACCTTGATGACCTTACGGTGTTCACTAAAATAGTGGAGGAACATTTTGATGCCTTTGTATTAAAAAAATGTCAAGAGTTTGGAATCTCTCTGAACCCAAAGAAATGTATCTTTGAGAATACCCCAAGGAAAACTCTGGGACATATTGTGTCAAAGGAGGGAGTCTCTATTGACCCCGAAAGAGTCAGGGCCATTTTGGAGCTTCCCCTAGTTAACAAGAAGGTTGTTCAATCCTTCTTAGGAAAGATCAATTTTTTGACAAGTTTATATCAGATTTTGGGACAATCCACCCGATCACTCTCATGCTAAGAAAAGACCTCAGCTTCAAATGGACCGATGAAGGTCATCTAGTCCTTCAAATTAATAAAAAGGGCTATTACATTGGCCCTAGTGCTCCACAACCCTGACTTCTCAAAATATTTCATTATGTATGTATATGGGGGAAAGCATAGCATAGCATCTGTTGACCCAAAAGGGAGAACTACAAGGGGAGGAACACCCAGTCACTTTCTTTTCAAAGACTCTCCATGACTATGAAACAAGATACAATTTCATGGAAAGACAAGCTTACGCCATAGTTAAAGGTCTGAAGAAGTTTAGACACCTTGTTACGCATAACAAAATATGGGTCATGGTGGCTCACTCCAGTGCATCAAGGAATACATAATGGAGGGTGAGATAACTGAAAAAAGGGCCAACTGGATCACCAAGATCCTGGAGTATGACATAGAAGTGAAACCCATGAAACTTGTGAGAGGGGGGGTTGTGTCAATATTTGACACAGGAATCTATCCTAGAGGTCAATAATGAATGGGGAAGTAATGTACCTTTAGGAAGATAGGTCTGAAGGATGGGTCTCTGATAGAATTCACTTTATGCAAACTAGAAAGTACCCCTGTCATCTCCCCTTTAAAAAGAGGAGATATTATAGGCAACAGGGGAGTAATTTCATCATAGTTAATGGCTTCCTATTTAGGAGGAATTTTAATGGAATCTGTTGAGATGCTGGATGATGGGGAGGCTAAAAATTCTTGCATGAATTACACCATGGGAGCTTGGGAGGCCATTTTTTTGCCCAGACTACAGCCATAAAAATCTTATAGAAGGATATTTTTGGCCAAGTCTATTTTCCGACAACGATAGTTAGACAGAGGTAAACAGATGCAGGGTGTGCAAGTTTATACTAGTTTCCCAAAAAATGCGGCATTACCCCTCAATCCTATCTTGGTAGAGGAACCCTTCACCTAATGGGGTTTGGATTTCATTAGAATGGTAAATCTGGTTTCTAGCACCATCAGCCACAAATGGATCCTCACAGCAACTGACTACTTCACTCGGTGGGTGGAAGTAGTGCCCCTTAAGGAGGCCATGGAAAATGTAATCCTAGGACTCCTACAAGATATAACCACATGCTTTGGGCCACCCCCATACTGTTATATCAGACAATGCTAAAGCTTTTGTGGGAGCCAAGGTATCTGATTTTGTGGTAAAACATGGGATTTACCTAAAGACATCTTCCAACTATTATCCACAGGGAAATGGTTTGGTAGAATCTACCAATAAAAACTTAATCAGACTTATAAAGTGAATGGGGCATGAGCATAATAAATTATGGCATGAACACATCAAGACAACCTTATGGGATGATCAAATCACCCCAAAGTAGATCCTAAGAGCTTCACCATATGAGATAGTTTACGAGAAAAGTGTTTATGATGTCGGTTTCCCTAGAAATCCCCGCATTACAACTATTAAAGCAAGTTGAGATAGGTGAGAATGGGGAAATGCAAGTGAGACTCTCGCCGAGCTAGTAGAGCTCCAAGAGAAATGAGAATCAGCTCACGAGGCCATGATTAGCCACCATAGATAGTCAAGACTTGGTTTGACAAAAGACATCAGAACCAAACTTTCAGGTCGGAACCATGGTCCTAAAATGGGATGCAAGAGCTGCCAAGCCTGGGAATCATGGAAAATTTGATCCCCTATGGATAGGGCCCTTTAGAATCAGCGGGTGCAAGAAAGCACAACTCATTTGAACTGAAACTATGGAGGGTGATCCCTTAGCCATTCCGGTGAATGGGATCCACCTAAAGTCATTCTTGTAGGTCCTTCACCAATATTGTATTATATGTACAGTTGCTTTTTTTATCTACTTGTTTGTTTTGTTTTCTTTTAATAAGTGTCTCGGACACATGTCCCTTTCGGAGGAATTTTTCCCTTTTGAAATTTTGAGGAACTATACCACCCTATTTTATTTCTGAATTAATGATCTAGTGATTTCCTCGGCACTCGAGGGGAGAAAATATTTTGATGTGATGAAGTCCCTCGAAAGACACGGAGCATCAACTTGAGTTCATTAATTGGAAAGGGACCATTGTGTGAAGTGACCCTATTTACGTGTGAAACCATTATGCCTAAAGTGAGGGTGGATCTTTAAGTATTAAAGAGCATTCAACGTGCTAACTCAAAACACAAGGTTCCCAAATCAGTTATCAAATTCTGGAGCTAAGGAAATTCTAATTGTTTCTAAATTTAGAGGAGCACCATGGTAGCTTCTAGCTCCACACCAGCCTGCAAATTCTTATGTAGGGTGACCTTCCCCCCTTAGACTCTTCAGCCAAGATTAAAGTTTCCACATGAAGGGCTCTAGTTCAGCGACCCCATTGTAATCTCGACCCCACCGATAATGTTTTTGACCCATCCCTCAACAGCCTGGGAGCTCGATTGTTTTAAAATGGGCAAAGCCTAAAGCTTTAAGGGAGGAAGCCTTTGCTAGGTTCCTCAAGCTGGGAGATTCAGAATATTTCAACTCTAGGACCTAGAGCACCACACTTTCCCAATACATGGTGCCCCTCACACACCCATTCCTAGAACTCATTTAGATGTGTGGACTATTTTGAGTCCAGAACCCACACCATTTAGGGTAGGCACTTAAAGGTGGTGATTATGCCACAAACTATCAGGGACATGTTGGCCTTGATGAAAAGACCCAACGACCAGTTTCTATGACATGGCCAAACTCCAAACTGTTTTGGGCATATGTCAAAACAAGGTTTTGTTCCTTAATAGGGAACTAAGACAGGTAGATACGGGTAGTATGGGAACCACGTTGGCTTTCCCATACCACTAAAATCACTTTTAGCAGACTCTCAAGATGTCTACTCCATGTTAGCCTTCATTTTGGGTAGGATTCAGATAGAGGCATTAAAGATTGGTAGATGGGAGCCTTGTTATGAATGAGTTTCATTTCCAAAAAAGCAAGTATCACTTGACTTCATGGAAGTCATCACGGGATCCATTTATGAACAACTTGATCAATTCTCAGTGTCCTTAACCTTCAGGTATTCATCCTATTTGTTTCACCTCATTCTTTATCAAAATGCTGAATATTTTAGTCAATTTATGACCCTAAATATCTAGGATGTGGAAGTAGACTCCCTAGAAGGTCATACCAGTGTCCACATGGACCCATGTATTGTCTCGCTCATTGGACGTATATGAATTCTGCAATTCTTTCATGGAGCCCCTCTTACTCAAAATTGATCCAGAAGGGATGAAAACATAATGAATGACTGGTGCATTCTATATTTGCAAATCCCCCACACCCATATGATTACTTTTTTAAGAGGACATTCCATGATTCACCTTCATGGTTTTAAGGAGGCATCCTTCATGCTCCCTAGGGTCCTCACGGATTCGAGTGGTTGGCCTTGAAATTACCCGGCAGCTAGTAATCCTAGACATAGAGTTCGGCTCAACCCAAAAGAAGAAGGAACTTTTTGAACTTCCCTTAAGCAAGGGAGGAATTACCATATTAAAAAGAAAGGCATAGAACATGGCCTTACGAAAAAAGTTGGCCTCCTATGGGTTTTCCTAATTCAGGATTCATGGAGGTATGACCCAGATGGAAAAATGGCTAAGATTTTGGTTGATAACAAATCTCAAACTCCTACAAACATGAGCCTAGGGAGTTTTTTGACACAAGGTGAAGTCCCCAGGAGGAGTCACCTGACACATTTATCGAGCTCTCGAACATACCAACCCCGAGCTGGGATTCATTCCATCAGGTCAAATATAAGTATGATCCCACTCTTACTATGGCTAAGGGAATCTCGAGAAGCCCTAAAAGGAGGAATGGAGCGCAAAAAATTGAGGCCTTTTGGAAATATAGGTAGGAGATTGGTTAGACCACCCTAAATTTGAGGGGTCATATCCAAGTGATGAGCATTGGGAAGAATTTTGGGACATGGATCATGTCCAAAATAGAGAGTGAGGATACGGTCACAATCACATCGGGGTGGCCCATGAAATCAACCACAAGAGTCCCCTACCCCCAATGACAAAAATCTCCCATCCCACCTCTATCTTCCATTCCTCAACAAAATCTTTCAGTTCCAGCTTCCACACCATAGCCTCTAGTTATCCCCTCGAGGAAGGACCTATGGAAGAATGAGCCTCCATTCCTCCACATAAGAGGTCAAAATCAGTAGTGGTTTCTATTTCTCCTTAGCCTCTCCCTCCTCCCAAAGCTCCATTTAAATCTCCCCCTCCACCTCCTTTTTCCCTTTCTGAAGGTTTTCCTTTGTCTCTTGCTCCATCATGCAGACTCTCTCTCCACCCCCCCACCACTTTGTTTCCACAACTTCCCTCAAACATACCAGCCTTCTCTCCCCATGTGATGATAGGCTCCTCCATGGCCCTACTAGCTTTGATGCCCCAACCATAGATTACAATCCCTTACGGCTTGCACCCAAATTTCCCATTTATGGGGGGGATGGTCCCTTCTTCCTCTAAGTTTTTGAGTCAAGCCAAGTCTGCCAAGGCTTCTCGAGACAAGTAGAAGGGAAAAAAAAAGAAAAAGGAGAGGACTAGAGCTACAAGCACATGTGGTCATTATATGACCATCAACAAAGTTCCTTAACAATCACCCATCTTGTCCCTCAGGTATCCAAACCCATGGGGAAAATGTAGCTAGAGGATTATTCCATTAGCATTGTCATGGTCGATCTTTCGGAGTTTTGGCCTTAGGATAAGGTTGAATTAATGAACAAAACCACAATGATAGTCACTATAGACTATTTGAAGCTCAATAATCAGTTGAAGAAGGTATATTCTAACCTTGAAAAGTAGAGTCACATGTCGGTTACTCATCAAGTTGAGATAAAGGCCAAAGGGAAAGAAATTGACCAACTCCATAAAGAGTTGAAAGGAGCCCCATCCCAAGAGACCCTCATAGCTTTACAAGAAGAGGTGGAGGTAATCCAGGCCAAGTTACATACATTTGAGGTCAAAACCAATGGCCTCTAAACGAAGCTTAGATCATCTGATGATGCGGTCAAGGATTTGACCCATAAATTGGTGTAATAATCCCAAAAAGGAGGGATTGTAACGTTAGCGTAGGGGCTTTATGCCTCCTAATGTGACCAAATTACAACTATGGTGATGGCCTTGGCCCCCACACTTGGATTCATATCTGATGCTTAGGGATTGTGCTCAAATGTAGAATTCATTTCCTCCACCATCATCAACGTAGTGTCTGCCAAGGTCTTTGAAGCAAGACTCTTGATTTAGAAGCTTTATGATGCTTTAGACTCGACCTTCAAGGGGATGGGATCATAGACAAGAGGCTTATTTTGCAAAAATTAATGAGATTATAAGCTGTGACAAGGATTCTACCAAATGCCAGAATCTCTTGGCACAACTACACCATGGGATCAGGGAGAGGAAGCAAAGCATTAACGAGCTAGTTTAGTTAGGCTTCCCTTCTCCCTTCTAATGATTCTACGGTCCTCACAAAGGACCAAATTCAATAGCTCTAATTGCTAAGCACCAAGACAAGACTGTCTTTCAGTATTTAAAGGAGAGCTCTAGTGTAGCCGAGGTGGAGACCATCTTAAACCCCATTTTCTAGTTAGATTTTTGCCTACATGTAGTAGTGTAGAACCTTCACAATTTCTCGCATAAGGAGATAATTGAGCTAGACCAAGCCTTTCAGGCATTATAGAGGAGAACCTACCCAACCGAAGAGGAATGGCTTGGGTATCAAGCTGCGTTGTAGAAGCTCTGAGTGGCATTTGTTAAAGCCACAATTTTGATATTTTGAGAATGGGAGATTATAGGATTCTTCCATGACTGACAGAGTCCCCCTGGTGATTCACCATAATATGTAGAACTTTTTTATAAATCTCTTTTCAATAAATAGCCCCTCTTTTTTTGCCCCTTCTTGGCTTCTTTTGTTTGCTCAGCTCGAAAAATTGACTAAGTATAAAGATGAATGTGGAGGGTATCCACGTGTCTCATTGGCACAATTGGGATAGGAAAAAAGAAGGGATCTTAAACTTGCATGTGTTGTACACCTATCACAAACCCTAAAGGTTTTCCTTAGCAAGGAAAAGTCAGAAAGATATTAGGGATGCTCAAAAGGCTCTCCACATGTCACCAGGCGCAAATTCAAATAAAGGAAAGGAAAGGGGCCATGAACAAACATGCACTCTCCACGTGTCTATTAGGCACATTTTGAAAAGTAGAGTCTCAGATAAAATCCTTGAGAAACGGAATCCCACCACGTAACTGAGGAAGAATCTTCACTAACTTAGGAAGCTCCAACTATATAAATTAAAGATAATTATAGATATCCCTAACAAGTAGTTGAGATTTTGGCTTAGAAAGGAAAGATCATGTAAGAGAATTGAATGCTAGAAGTTAAGGCTCTAGTTCTAGACATCGGGATAGAGCCCCAAACATCTATAAGAAGGGATAACATCCCATAAAAAAGGGGATCTTTCGGGAGAGAAAAATAGGTAGAAGCTAAGGAAAAGGAGAAGATTCAATTTTGTAATAGCTAGCCTTAGTAAGATCTTTCATTATAAGGAGATTGTAATATGTGCCATTTCAGCCTTATGTATGATTTCCTTTATATATTAAGTTCTTTTTCTATGCACTTGAGCTCTTCATACTTTGAATCTTCATTTCTGTTAAATGATGTTAGGAAGTTATGCAATCTATCATGTTATATGCCCTTAGATTTTGACTTATCTTTTATCTATGTCTGTTGTGTTTTCCGCCCCCCTTTTACAGCTCTAATTTAAATCTAAGGTATTGCTAAATAGATAGATCATTAGCCCATCCGCAAGGATAATTATCAACAATACCTTTTTCATAGCCATTCCCATAGTATAGGAATAATATTCCTAAAGAAACATCATGCCCACATACTTCGAGTCATCCACATCCTTCTACGGGAGCTCAACATTCTTTACGCACTTTCTCTCATGCGCTTGTTCCTTCGAGCACTAAATTTCTACCTCAAGCTTCCGGATGACTCCCATAGTCTCTTGGTATACTTCCTTATGATGTGTAGCATATGGATACTTAACATGGATTAGTCATTCCCTCATAATGAGTGGGTTATCCTTTAGAGGCTCATGCGTATGTGTAGCCTCGGTGTGTGTGGTAATCATTGCCTTTTGTAACTTAGGATCAAGTGTCTTCTTAGGCATATATTGATCACTAATAATGTGTTATACCTTGATCATTCATGTGTCCTTTTCCTTCTTATTTTTACTCATATGCTCATATAAATCTAGGCATTCCTCTAACTTATGTTTCTTCCCACACCATGAGTAAGTTGTATTCGAGGGAAATCACACTGATAATGATTAGGAGATCCACAAGTATAAAAATTTCCACGTGTGAACCTGCCTCTAACACCACCACAACCTCGACCTCGATATCCTCCTCGGAAGCCTCCATTCATGTTATCCCCATTGTTACACCCTTCATTATTTTTTCCTTCTTTTTCCTTCAATCCGCTTACTTCAATAGTTTGGTGCGCTGCTATCTCAATGGATTTATGGATATGATCAATCAATATATACTCAATAGTATCATGAGTATCGACTTAAAAATCTCACAAGACATAGAAACCTTCTTATGAATAACATGCTATAGAAGAGGACAATCCCAAACATCATGGTTCAAGTAAGAAACTTACAAATCTAATATTAACACATGCATTGAATTACATGGGAAATTATCTTTAGTATATCCTTCAACCTCACAATCTATGCACCATATACCACTGTGCATCACATGAGATGAATTAGTAGAAATATTCTCCAACTGATTTTCCATGACTATAATCTGTACCTCTAAGAATGGGATTACTCTAGTGTCAACACTTCCAACCATGTCAGCATGCAAATCTACTTTCAAGGCCTCACGTGGATCAGTATACATTTTATGAGATAAATCTCTATGCAAAGAAGTCAAAAATCCTCCAAAAAACTATTATGCATGCTAAATTTGATGAATTTCATAAGAGAATTTGGAAAACAAAGTGTTAAACCATGCATCATAGTCCCTCATGCTTTTAGATAAGCCCTGCTTAATATCCATGGGTATACCGATACTCTACTACTCAAACTCTTGAATATGAAAATCAAATAGAAACTTAGAGTGAAAAGCATCATAATCTACCATATTTTTATGTGGATCATACTTCCTATACCAGCTATGCATGCGCCCTTGAAGAGTAGTGGAAAAATGAATTTCCTTCCTATCTGAGGTTGTAATTCCCTTAGCGTGCCATAATAGTTCACACTTGTGCACATGCTTTGTTGCATCTTCAATACCTATGTACTTTGGCAAGTGGAGAGACATCTCAAAGTAAACTTGAGGTGTTTTTGTTTGTATAAGTTTTGATGTGGCTGTTGTGGGTGTGGACCTTACCCAGTAGTTCCAGAACAAAAAGCTCCACCAAAGTATTTCCTCTTCCTTATCGACATAATCCTTATGATCCTCTTGATCCTCGTGCACCACATGCAATAGGTTGTTGACTAATTGATGTAATTACTTGCATCCGGTTGTATTACTAAACTAGATACCCATGGTATACATGATCACAAAGCTCAAAAATTATCCCCCTATGGTATGCGCACCAACATTACGTCCTAAGGATGCACTTAAAAATAACCCTGCAATCAAACTCCCAAATAACAATGCACTCTATGATGCCATACATGTATGTGTTTCCTAATGCACTTATGAATTCACTGCAAAATGATATCTACGTGTCTATACTTGCCTACTTGAACTAGCCTTCTTTTTAATGACTACCTCTAGATCAAGAAAACCATGCACAAGAGGTAGGTGGCTAGGTGGGTTAAGATATATGCCTGTGGTCCTTGGTCTTTCCTCTGATGCACTCTCATCCAAATCCAAAGGGGATTCTCTACTATGCTTACCCAATGTGGGAGTACGATGTTGCGGATCCTCATCTTTCACGGGAGCTTCAAAAAGTCGTGAACCATCATTCTTCTCAACTCCATTTCCTTTGTAACCTCCCTTGCGTATGCCATGTCCCTCTCTCATGCTTCATTAAAATTGATCAATCTTTCCTCTCTCTTCTTTTCTACCAATAGGTCTGCCATCTTTTAGCACACTTTCTCTATCCCCTACATGTAGTGGGGATTTATCTATCCATAGTAAGGCTCTCTAAATCTAATTCTATCATCAAGATCTTAATTTCCAAGGGTATAACACACAAATACAATCCTATAGGATCATGCAAGAATCTGAACTCATCCTCCTCTAGACATAAGTAAGTAGAAATAGTGTACTCCACTATATAATTACGCAACACACTAACCCACCAGTGATATAAAACTCTATTCCACTCCAAATAAACATCAAAGAACTTATGGTAATCCTCCCGCATCTAAATGCGCTTTGGCCTATATCCCCAACTCTTCCCTAATGCATATACTAACAACCACTCAAACAATTCTACTGAAAATAACTTGAAGAATTTCTCATAGATCTCATCATAAAGGTTGTCTTACACCCATTGTCGTGCATTGAAATCAGTACAATACTATATCTTTGTGTAAAATTATATTTTCCGTATTCTACCCAACTTTCAATACTCTCAAGATTCAATCAATATGCCATCTGTATGCAACATCCTGAAAGATGGTTTGAAAAGAGGTCCCAGAAACGAAACCAAAATGTAGTCTTTTATTTCCACTCACTTGCTTATGCACACTGGAACCTCATTCAAACAGATTTGAATGCTCACCCAAAGTGTAAGAAGATACCAAGTCCCTCCTTTGTGCTTGATTGTCAATATGTTAGTATACAAATCCATGATAACCAATATCAAAGCATACATTCAATTCAATATCATTACAAACATCATATCATGAGCTTAAAATGGAAAAAAATGTAATAAGGAAACACAACAGATCAGATAAACACTAAGATCAATTGCACCATGTAATCACCATATTCAGATACATCAATGACCATAATTCATCCTCCATATTCCATTATAATAAAATATAACATAACACTATTACATCATTGTAGACACCAAATTCGTGTCTCACGACCCCTTGTGACCCGCATCCCATTTCACAACCTAACCTCATTACCTAAACCTTTACACAATTATTTATTAATTACCTTGTAATTGATAAATCCACATCACCTTACCCGCCACCTCACTTTGCCACCTCATCATGACCTAGCCCTAACCCTAAACTAACCTAATTAAGACCCATGACTTGGTCTAGACTCACATCCATAACTAATGCCTCCTTACTCGCACCCAAAGCCGACCTTCTAGCCACTTGACCAAGCCCGCAACTGATCTCTCGGGAGAAAAGCAGGGAAGGTGGGCTATTTTACTAAAAATAGCCTCCTTTTTCCTAACCGATGCCGGTTCCTACTCGACCGCCGTCGGTTACGCAACCGCCATCGGTTCCCTGTAAATGGGCTTCCCAAACCAAAACAACGGATCGGAATTTCATTTTGGAGATCAGTCGAAGGATTTTTAATCAAAGGAGAGTCCAAAGCGATCAGCAGAGTCCAGAACTTCACCTGACCAAGCAGAGACGAGTAAAGAAACCAGAAGAGTTGGCAGCAAAGGAGATCAACTGGCACCTTCATCAAATCCAGTAAGTTACATCTTGCATGTCCTCCATTATAACATTTCTTGTGCTTTTGGAATTGTAATCTTCCCAAATCCGTTCCTGAACCCATTATCTAACGTACCATTGCCTCTAACTATCATTCCTTAGCTTCTAACCATCCCATTTCTCAATACTATCCAAAAACCAGCCATTACAAACACCACAACCAGCCCAGAAGATCCTAGAACCAACCGGTATCGGTTATCAGTGACCGCCATCGGTTATAGGTAACCGGCATCGGTTCCTTTGATCAAAACCAAGAAAAACAGCCTTTTCCCTACCCAGTTCCACGAAACAATTTAATTGGTACTCTACAGTATTTTGTGTTAATTCATATTAGCAGGGGAACTGACCACCTTCGAAAGGAAGTTTCATACTTCAGGCCCAAGCGATTCCCTCATTTATTATCTAATCAAAATCTTGTGGTCTTGTGTTCTTATTTGCAGGTAGTCCTTCCAAGACAAAAAGGAGTTCTTCGCAGTCAGCCTGATCTTTCTCTACGGTACGCGCACATCATCTCGACATTCTACAGGTATTCCTCCTAACCCTAACCTTATCTGTTTCTATAAGGAACGAAGCATTTCCGAGTGAAACATTTTTACTTGCCGGTGGGACCCATTTTGGGTTTTTCTTTATTTCTTGCTTGCTTTTATTATAGGGAGCATACTTGCTGTTTTCTTCTTCTAGAGATATTCACAGGGTATTTTATTATTCTGGTAAAAGAACTTGCTTTGTTTTTGCATCTTGCATTAGTAAAAGTCATCTCTTTTGCTTCATCGAATATCACTTTCGATTTGGGTTTTAAAACACATGCATTGCATTCCTGCCTGTTGTTTTTCAATTCTAGTGAACATAGATTAAGTAACAGGTCGTACACGTGGGGGTGATATCCACGGTATTGACAGGAAATTAACCTTAGTTTCACTGCACAACACGTACCGAATCACTTCACAATTAACACAACAGCTCAAACATCCCCCTTTTTTTCCGCGGTATTCCTCCGCCCGATTGAGGTAACCTTATAAGCCAAAACAACTTGACATTTCCCCTAAGTCTCTTGTTTAGGATTTCTGACATCATTCTACGTCTAAAGGCATAAGCCCACAATAATTAAAATTAACCCTAAGGTTAATCTCTGGATTTGCGTGTGCATCTTGCTTGTTTGCTGTCCTGTTTTCTCTGTCATACTTTGTCTTCTGTGATCAATAAGTTGCTAAACATACTCAACGTTACTAAATCAAATTAGCAGCCCCTTTGTATCTTCTTATTCTAAATTTTTGACACCGACATCGGTTAAGAGACCGACGGCGTTTGATCTGTGACCGACACCGGTTACTAAACCGATATCGGTTACTGTCTCTCTCAGCCCCTGACAAACCAGCAGCTTGCCAAATTCACCTTTCAGACGTTGTTTTTGTTCTGGATAGATTGAAACTTTCCTGGGTGTTCTAGTCTATGGTTGTCATCACTCGGAAGCAAGCCGCCGCCATGGTTTCACATGCCTGCTCTGTGTCTTTGCCTGAATCACCCCCTTCACATTCTATAGGAAACCCTACGGACACCAGTGAGATCCCCCAAATTCCTGTAGGAGACAAGGACTTTGCCAAATTTCTGGATGCTAATCCCAGCGCTGTACAATACTATTTGTCTCATACCCCGACCGTACGCTTTGATGGTCGCTCCTTATGGGCATGCCTATTAGTATAGCTACTCATTTAGCTCCTACTCCTCCCGATAACAATACCTTACTTCTGCATCGCTAGCCCCGTCTCCCAATCCGGACAGCGGCGGAGAGGTTTATACGACCCCGCTTAGCTTTCCTTTTGTTAATCTTGGACCCCACGTTTGTTACCACCAACTGCCCCTACCTCATCTCTTTTGCAGACTGCTCCATTCATGACTTGCTCTCTGCCACCTATCCACACGAGCTTTCCTTCTCAAGCTCCGCCTACCTTTTCATTCCCATATACATATCCAGTAACCTCAACACCTTATATGGGACATCCCTATTCTGTGGCACCATCATCTCATCCAACCACAGATTTCATCAAACAAATGATGGACAAAATGCAAAACCTGGAGGCTTCCGTTTCAGGAAGTCGTAGCGCCTTGACATACGAGCAAGTTTGTCGGGAGCCCATTCACCCTTCTGTCCCCCTTCATTCTTATCCGCCTCAATGGGAGTTGCCAAAGTTTACTCGTTTTAACAGTAAAGAGGATCCTCAACAACACTTGCGATCATTTAGACATGCTTGTTATTTGATTGCCCATGATGATGCCTTGTTACTCCGCACCTTTCCCATGTCCTTATCAGGGCCTGCCTTGGAGTGGTACAGTGCTTTAACCCAGCACTCAATCTTCTCTTTTAACCAACTAGCCCAATCTTTCTTGGATCATTTCTCCATTAACATTGCCAAGAAAGTATCTATCACTGACCTCTATGCCATCCGACAATTCGAAGACGAATCTATCGCAGATTTCGTTGGACGATGGCGGGGCCTTATCAACCAACTTACGTATGCCTTGCCTCAAACCGAACTTATCGAACTCTTTACGCGGGCCTGCGCTAAGCACATCTCCCCTACCCTCCAAATTCAAACTTTCCGTACATTCGACGAGGCCTTTACTATGGCTCGAAAATTAGAAATTCGAGCCTTAGAGGAAGAGAAATTGCGGTTGCGCAACAAGAACTCCACTTTCCGAACTCCTGATTCTACCAATAAACCAAATACCACCACTCCTCACGCGTCAACCTCTTCTAAATCAAAAGGAGCTGTCCACGCGGTGATGGTCAAATCCCAACCACCGTCCAATACTCCACCAAAAACCACCTATAAATACAAAGCTGAGCCCACCAATTACACTCCCTTGGGAGAAACTTATGGCGTCATCCTAGAGAAATTGCTCAAAGCTGGGGCTATCACCTTGCCCCCTGTAAAACCTCACTCTGGGTTTGACTCCACCCGCGCAATACCTTCCTGGTACAAAGAAAATGACTTTTGTAACTTTCACCGCGTAAAAGGACATAGTCATGAAAAGCTGCAAGATGTTGAAAAACATAGTGCAGAAATGGTTGATGCGGGGATATAACACTCGATAATCCTAACGTCCCCGCTAACCGAAATCTGAAAATTTTCAACAAGCCATTCCCGAATCACTCGTCCAGAGGAGCAACGTAAACCAAGATATCTTAGCTGAGGAGAGTGTTCATGAGATCCATGCAGTATTCGATACCCAGCCAAAAGCCTCTATCGAGAAAATTTTGAATCAAGCCTCTTCACTAACACAGGAGCCCGAACCTCCTTTACCACCATCAAGCCAAAGCGAAATCATTCCTTTACCCATAGAAGAGTTAGCTGCCTGGGCTTCCTTCCCATTAATGAGTCTTCTTACACCACATCCCTACAAGACTGCGAGCGGATGTTGTCTAATCTATCCATTTCCCAGACGTCTCCTTCTACCACTCTTGCCGCACAAGAGGAGGGTACGCCACTCCTTTTGACATCCTTAGATGAGAAATCTCTCGCACCGACATCATTAAATTCTTTAGCCATGACAGACCCCCTCCAACATGCCCTTCTGCCTATTAGTCCCTCATCACCTAAATCTTTTCAACAACCCGTTGACCTCTTAGCATCTACTGATACAGTGCCTCATCCGCCTCCTGTGTCACACCCGCAATGGATTGGAATTACAACTCACTTTTCCTCTGTACCAAAATTACAAATTACACCTGGAGACTGTCATTCCACAGAAGATAGACAGGCCCTATGGGAACGTTTGAGTACTCCTGTTTCTACTCAAATGCAAATGACTGATCCCGATGTCTCCACCATCTACCCGAAGTGCTTACAGAAGCTTAAAATGCCCCTGTTCTCGCCTTCACCCCCCTCACCTCTACCAAATGCCCCGTCCACTTCTATCAACTTAACCAGATCTTCCCCTACGCTTGGGACCTCACCAATGCCCAATCTGACACACCCACCTAAGCGACTCGATCTATCCAAAAATAAATCCGTCCCGCCACCTAGGAGACAAACGCAATCCGGGTCTCTATCACAATTAAAACCCTCTTCATCACACCCACCTTCCATATTGGGACCTCATCCCTCCACCTTACATCAATATATCATACCTCCTTTGTTTTCTGCAAAACGACCTACGCCTTTTACACCTATACAGAGATCAAAGGGTATCACAACATCGTTACCCCGCGTATCCGGTCCACCTATCAACCCTAAACCAATCCCATCGTCAAAGGATTTATTTTCTGTCACTCCCCTTCCTCCGTGGTTGTTTCCCGCTACCATGCCATCTGTAGCCTCATCATCTAACCAGCTGAACGTAACTTCTGTGTCCAAGAAACCACGTTTAGTGAAAAACATGTGTCAGCACCCCTCGACTAAACCACCACCCATACGAACTAAACACGCCCAAACATTACCACAACCCACACAATCAATGCCCTCATCTTCTTCTGATTTTGACCCACTCAAAGGATCCTATGCCAAAATCCTTGCTATGTTGGTGGAGAATGCGACCATCTCCCTACCCCCACTTAGACCTTACGACCCGTCTAAGCCCCGACCTGTGGATTATGATGAGTCTAAAATCTGCGCCTATCACCGCACACCTGGACATGATGTAGAAGGATGCAAAGCTCTAAAAACCATCCTTCGCCAGTCACCTCTTCCGGATCGAAAGATTAAGAAAGACAACTTACGAAGGGAGAGACCTCTAGCGTCAATTCCCTCTACTATACCATCTGTCCCCGCCTCACCAAGATCGATCATTATTACAACCCCACCTCTTGAAGACCATGAATTATCCCAACCATCTTCTTCATCTCAGGTCTACGAGATTAATATGATTAGTGTCGCTACTCGAGGACAGAAAAACAATGGGAAAGCGAAAGAAAACACACCTACGACATCTCTTTCTCCTTCAACCATCCCGATTACACCACCACCTAAAGTGGTTATTCGCGGACCCGCCTATCCCGTCTCTAATGGAGTTGCCCACCGAACCATGATCAAACAGCTTCATCAATCGCCCGTAAAAATGACACTATATGATCTCATTCAGACTTCTGAATCTCATCGACAAGCTCTCGTTGAGATCCTTCAAGGGATAGAGGTTTTTCCCAATGAAACCCTGCCCGTGGCCTCCATTCTAACACCCAATCACGTTTCCTCTCTCACCAAACAATCCATCTCCCCCACCACTTCTGTCTCAAAACAACAAGCCGCTGCAGTTAGTTTCTCGGAAGATGAAATTATCGACTTTGGTATAGAAGACCCTGACCCTGCCCTTTTCATTTCCGCTTACGTCCGGGACATTCGAGTACGTCGGGTTATGATTGACGGGGGCGCTAGCTTAAACATCATCTCTTCAAAAGCCTTCCAACAAATGAACATCCCTTCTAGTTGCATGTGTGCCAACCCCATCATGTTGCGGTCATTCAATGATGCTATTACTTCTACATTGGGCACCGTGATCCTCAACATTCGCGTAGGACCACGTACTTTACCCGAACTCTTCTATGTCCTTGAAGGAGAGTTCCAATATAATATATTGCTAGGTCGTCCTTGGATCCGGGCCATGGGATGCGTTCCCTCAACATTACATCGATGTATAAAATTTGAGTACGAGGGGAAGTCCTACACTGTAAAAGCTGATCCTCCCCCCTTCAAAACTTGCAATATGTTATACCGCCCAAACGATGTGCTTATACCAATTAAGACACCCATACATTCAACCCAACCATCCTCTTCCAATATACCTCAACCGTCCACCTCAACTGCACCTACAACTGATGAAACCACCGTCGCACAAACCACTTCTCTTCCCGCAGCTAACATCCCAACCTCCGACCCCTTAGTAGACGTTTTTCATCGCCTTACGCTGGGGGAGTATCGCCTATATAACGTTAGTTCTTTCCCTACCCCGCAGGAGTACGGACAATTACATGCACACCCCACCTACGACCGTCGCGTGGGGGAGATAATCTCTTACGGACCACCCCATTGTCGCACTAACCTAACATATGGGGGTGTTGACGCATCCTCCATTACCCCTGAACCTCCTCTTGGTGTGGTTCCCTTCCAATCCGATTTTCAATACTTGACAAATCGTCGTTTTGCCCTCACCTTCTTGACTCACTGTGCGTGGAAAGGCTTTGGTTTTGGCCTTTACGAACAAGGCCGACATACTCTCATCCCCATCACCACACGCAAACATAATGATCGCAGTGGTCTTGGTTTTTCCGAAACACCTACGCAGGAGACACCTCCTGTCAGCTGTATCCTGGAAGAAGAGGACGTCGCCCCTACCGAACCATCATCACCCACTTTGCCATCATCTCCCACAGAATCGATGGACCCTGAATCTATCCCTCCTAACTTTTTTTTTTCATAAATGCTATCTTCATAGGTCCTCTCACTTATCAACGCGATAATGAGGACCCATCTTCTCTTCCCCTTCTGTATCCAGACATGATCGAAGAGGATTCGCCTTTGATTAATGTTGTTGAATGCCAGGATGACGACTCCATCCTCACTTACCTAGGCGCGGATGATTCTTATATTCAACGTGCCTTACCATCTGAAACTCAAACCCATCTTTGAACAATCTACTATAGAAATCAACATCCACACGGAGGAAGATCCTCACATAGTGAAGATCGGACAATCACTTGACACATCAGAACAAGCCGCCTTTACCACCTTTCTCCGTGCTCGCAACCAAGCTTTCGCATGGTCTTACGCTGACATGCCAGGAATTGATCCTACCATTGCCGTCCATAACATCACTCTAAACCCCGATTCCAAACCAGTCAAGCAGAAATTGAGAAAAATGCATCCACGCATTGCTCTCTTGGTCAAAGAGGAGCTCCAACGACTCCTTTCTGTTTCCTTCATTCTGCCTATTGACTATCCTCAATGGATTTCTAACATCGTACCTGTCTCACGAAAGCGACGGGGGACTTCGGATATGCACGGATTTCGGGATCTTAACCTCGCTTGCCCTAAGGATGACTTCCCCCTCCCAAGTATTGATCAACTTGTTGATCTCACTCACTTGGTCATGAAATGCTTTCTCTCATGGATGGCTTTTAGTTACTGACCAAATTTTGGTTGCCCCTGCCGATCAACACAAAACTACCTTCATAACTCCTTGGGGAACTTTCTGTTACCGTGTAATGCCGTTTGGCCTTAAGAATGCTGGTGCGACCTATCAGCGGGCTATGACCTACATCTTCCATGACATTATGCACACTATCCTCGAAGATTACGTCGATGATCTTCTTGGCAAGTCTAAACATCGCAGTGAACATCTCGATGTTTTAACCATTATTTTTGATCGCCTGTTACAATATTCTGTCCGTCTCCAACCAAAGAAATGTGTCTTTGGTGTCCTTTCGGGGAAACTTCTGGGCTTTATCATCTCTTTACGTGGCATTGAGGTCGATCCATCTAAAGTAAAAGCTATCCTAGAAATGCCCCCACCCAAAAACCTTAAACAATTGCGTAGTTTGCAGGGTAAACTTCAATCTATCCGACGTTTCATCTCCCAACTCTCGGATCGATGTCACCCTTTTCATCACCTTTCAAAAAGGACGTTGCCTTTCAATGGGTGAGGAGTGTCACCAAGCCTTGAAGCTCTCAAAACATATCTCTTGCACCACCGTGCTTATCCCACCCCAGGACGACCGTCCTTTCTACCTTTATCTTTCCGCCACTGACCATGCTATAGGAGCTATGCTCGCCCATCGAGACCCGGCACGCCGAGAGCAGGCCGTTTACTATATAAGTCGTACCCTCGTGGATTACGAGACTAGGTATACACATGTAGAAAAATTGTGCCTGGCCCTATCATTCGTCGCCACCAAACTCCGACATTACCTCCTGAATCACAAAACTTTCGTCATCACCAACACAGACCCCATTCATTATATGTACGCCAAACCACACCTAAACCAACGCATCGCTCGATGGCTCATGCTCCTCGCCGACCTCGACCTTGAGTTTATACAACAGAAATCAATCAAAGGACAAACTCTTGCAGATCAACTTGCGGAGGCCCCTCTACCTGGGGAACAATTTACCAATTTTACCTTCCCCGACGAACTCATCGCCACTCTTTCGCTCGGAGAAGTGTCGTATCAAATGACCCTCTTCTTCGATGGATCTAAGTGCCAGCGCGGCGGAGGAGCCGGCATTGTTCTCATCCCTCTTGACGCTGAACCTATGCCTCTTTCATTCCGACTTGATTTCCCTTGCACTAATAATACAGCGGAATACGAGGCCCTTGTTCTAGGTCTCCAAGTTGCGTTACACTTAGGTATCAAATCTATCAACATTTTTGGCGACTCTCAATTGGTAGTCAATCAAGTTACGGGCATCTACCAATGTAAAAACGAGGAACTTCAGAAGTACAAACACCATGTGGATTCACTTCTAGCTTTATTTACCCACTATTCTATACAAACCATTCCCCGCTCCACTAACAAATTTGCGGATACTATGGCTTGCTTAGCCTCGCAAATTCCCGCCGCGCCAACTGACTCTGAATTATTCGTTGTGGTCCAGCAACTTTTTGCACCATCCTATTCAACCCCGGTAGTTTGCATGATAAATACTGTGTCTACTAATTCGCAGGATACCTGGTACCACCAATTTCACGACTACCTTACGATCTCGGTTCTCCCACCTGACCTTACTAGTAACGGAAAACGTGCTTTTCTTAAAAGTGTTTCGCGTTATGTTGTCATGGGAGGACTCCTCTATAAACGTGGCTTTGATGGCATCCTCCTTCGCTGTCTAACCGGCGCAGAAGTCACCTATACCATCCAACAAGTACACGATGGGATTTGTGGTGGACATTTTAGTGGCCTTGCCGTGGCTAAACGAATCCTTCGCCTAGGTTATTATTGGCCTACTCTCAATAACGACTGCTACGAATATGTTAAGCGCTGTGTCATGTGTCAACAACATGCCAATCTTCAACATACTCCTAGCCACCCGCTACAGGTCGCACGAGATCTTTGGCCTTTCTCACAATGGGGTTTAGACCTTATTGGTGAGATTCACCCGACCTCTTCACAACGTCACCGTTGGATAATCACAGCGACCGAATATTACACAAAATGGGTGGAGGCCGTTCCACTCATTTCAATCAAAAAAGAAAAAATTGTCGAATTCATTAACCATCACATTATCTGTCGTTTTGGTATTCCTCATCGCCTAATAACAGATAATGGTAAATCTTTCAAAAATAAGTTGTTACAAGACCTTTGTGACAACTTTGGTATCAAACTTAGCTTCTCATCGCCTTACTATCCGCAGGCCAATGGTCAGGCTGAATCTTCTAATAAAACTCTAACCAAAATCCTCATGAAAGTCGTCAATGAATCTGGAAGAAATTGGCACGATCACATTCCCTTTGCCCTTTGGGCTTATCGTACTAGCATTCGTACCTCCACTAATGCCACACCTTTTTCATTGGTATATGGTACCGAGGCTGTTTTGCCTCTCGAAATACAAATACCCTCCCTTAGAATATCTCTTCAAGATATTCTCACCAACGATGATTTCCGCCAAGAGCGGTTAGCCCAATTAGAGCTTCTTGACGAACGACGTCTTACAGCTCTCGATCACCTCCAAATCTATCAAAAACGCATCAAGCGTGCTTATGATAAGCGACTTCATGAGCGTACATTTAAGGTTGGTGATCTTGTCCTCAAAGAGAATCAACATGTAACCAAACTAGAAAAGAGCAAACGTGGAAAATTTGCTCCCAATTGGATTGGGCCTTATATAATCACTCACACCTATGGATCAGGCACTTATCGTTTAGCTTCGCTTAATGGTAAACCTGAGCCTGAACCCCTTAATGCCTTGCATCTTCGACCATTCTACTGTTGAATCTAGTGTTATATCACTCCTTATCTACCTACTGCTCGTCCCTTGAGCTCATTTACCGCTACATACACTTTGTTTTCTATATCTCCGAATAAAATCAAAATCACTTCGCACCTCCCCTTGATAATGCCTTCCCCTTTTTAGTCTAGTCCATGACTTTAAAGTATTAAAATAAGCCGTATTCTTATGGGATTTTCTTGAGTCAAACTTCCTACTAAACTAGATGCTTCACGCCAAAAGAACATCTAGTTATCTAAAATTAAATATAGACTGCTCCCTCGAAGGACAGCTATATGCCAAACTATTGCTGCTACTATAAATAGACTGCTCCCCTGAAGGACAGCTATGCACTAAAATCATCTCGCTACATTATAAATAGATGCTCCCCGAAGGACAGCTATATGGGTCGACCTTTATCCGAAGCTTCTCGCATTGATCAGCTTCGTGAAGACCTCAAGAATAATACAATCAATATCCCTTGTAGACTTCCCGCATCGATCAGTCTATATTCAGTAAAATAAAAGCCTCATTCAAAAAGAACTTTTTGGGTCATGGACTTGTCTATTTAGGGTAGGTTCTCTTTCGTCAGAACACTCACTTTGTAATAAATTCTCTGTACCTCAGCTATATCATCCACATCACCTCACCATTTGTTCAACTCAAGGGACGTAACGTACACCTGATATATTGTGATCATACAACTCTTTTCAACTATGGACTTCTCGTCTATACACGGCACTTAGGGCTTCAGGCTCGTTCTACGTTGTGTGGTTTGTTTAGCTCTTTTCGCCTACGGAGCACTCTTTCCGCTTTGCCTCGCATCTAGAATTGTGTGTTGATCTTAATCAGGACACTATTCCCTACTACTTGGGTATGCTAACCTTTGCTTTACCTATACCTACACCAACAATATTATCCTACCAGCACCAACAACATTACCCTACCAACATCAAATTTCTTTACCAAACGACAAATTGCCTAAACCATACCAAATTGCCTAAATTCACCCCTCCCTGATCCTAAGGGAGAACTACATCGGTCTGAGGCCCTTCCTTGCTTTGTGCAATGGGCTATGTAGGCAGCACTTCGGAGACATGGGGTCTCCCAAGGTTAGCTCGACCATCCCCTACCATAACCTATCTTGTGTGGTGAATATAAATATTTTTGTGTATTTTTATTTTAATCACATTTCTCTTTATCCTTTTTTCGAAACACCGAAAATCAAAACACCGACAATCTTATTATTATCATAACTCAAATCAACATACATATTCAGTTTTATTTAGATGTTAAACAAATACATCTTCTTTATCATCGACACGCAGGTCGGCATCCTTATTTATTCTCATACCTCGCTAACATATACTCAGACCATCACAACTCATCCCGAACTAGGTGATGATCGTGATCGTCGACCCCTCTCGCCGGGCCTCTCTGTCCTCAAAGGTACCACGGCTATTGGTACCGCCCACTGATCTGCCAATCTCTCCTGTAACATATGAATACGCCCTCTCGCATGGAGGACTTCAGCCTCTAGTCTCGCCGCCCGTGACTCCGCAACCACTACCAATCCTCTTGTCTCATTCACCTGCGTTTGGAGCTGCTGAACCAAACGCTGCAGACGATCCCTTTCTGCTGTAATCACCGCTATGTCAGGCCGCTCACGTACACCTCGCAGTTCTGCTACCCACCATAATCTATAGGCCTCTGTCATTCCTGCATCCATTACCCTGCGATCGGCTGCTATCTCCTCAGGCCCTTCTGGAGGTGTTGGCCGGGGTGGTGAGAATGCTGCCTCGGCATCGATCCTCATATATGGTCTATAAGCCTGTGGTATGTCCTGCACAAATCCAAATTGTCGCCGCACGCGATCTATAGGAATCCTCTCATATTCACCTGGCCTGTGCCCCGCGATCCACCTCAATCGCTCTACACCTCTCAACTCCTCAGCTATGATTTCGGTTACCATATAGTTCCCGTAGGGCCTCCAACAGATATCCGCAACTGTCACTCTCTCCCATACCTGCCTGTAATACTCAATGTCACCCGGCACGGCCTGAGATCTTGCCTCTTGTTCTGTCTGGACCCATCGTCGGAATCCCAACCTCTGTACTCCGGTCTCTCCTGCCTGTATAGATCGGCCTATTGGTCGCACACAAACAATGTGCTCATAGGCCCAACAGTGTAATAAGTATGAGCAATCCAACGTTGTCCTGTGACTTCGCCTACAAGCCCATAAACCCCTGTATAGCTCCGCCAAATATGCAGGTGCCCATGCAAACGTAACGTTCCTTTCTATCATCTCCCAGATAACACACATCAATGCCTTTGGAAATTTTCCCCCTTCCGCCCTCGGTAATGCATAATACCCTACTGCTATCATTAATATCACTGCTAACCTTGTCTCCTCAGGGTGTGCTGCATACATTACCCCATATGTAAACGATAAACCTCGCTGTGTCAAATCTCGTGCGTATGGACCAAATACTGTTGTTATCGCTCCGTGTGCGCTAGGTAGTGCCTGATATACTGGCTCTCCTGTAATAGGGAGTCTCAAAATCCGAAACACATCTTCCAATGTTACTGTCATCTCACCTGTTGGCAGATAGAAGGTATTTGTCTCAGGATTCCATCTCTCAATCAGCGCCTGTAACATACCATGGTTACGTGCGATTCGTGAATAATAACGGATTCCACTTAACCCCAAACGATTTATCAATGTCCATTTGGTGGTGTGTTACATCGCTCGGATTCGTGACAACAAACTACTGCACACTATCATTCATCCTCAATCCCGCCTCGCTGCATACACCAAAACAACAAACAACCATTCAACCCGTTAGGGTCTTTTTCAAACATTCTGGAAATTTCTCCAGTAACCGGTACCGGTTATACGTAACCGATATCGGTTGCGTAACCGATACCGGTTCTCCCTAACCGCTACCGGTCACTGTCAATTTTATACACCTTCCTTAAAAACAACCACCTACGACAATAATTTGCTCATTTCTTCGTTTTTATACATATAAACATACCTGGAACCCCTGATTGCCTACCCTGTACCACTTAGCTCACCTGCAACCCTTGTTATCATGTTTTCTCTCTCATATCTACCCACCTACTCTCCCCCATCTTACTCACGAAACATACAGTAATCAAATCACAAACAAAAACAATACCTCTTGAGTTGCAGCAGCTTGAGGTGGCCCTTGTCTGCCCTCCTGTCCTTGCCTGCTGGATGCTTCTCCTCGTTCGGCCATGATCACCACCCTTTTCAACTTTGTCTTTCTGCCTTCTGAACCTCGGATCACAATTCACTTTCCTTGTCTCTTTCCTTCTTCTCACCCAAATCTCTCATGCAAATCCCTGTCTCAGTCGTCAAAAAGCGTCGCGTTCGCGTATTTAACCTCTTGCATGGCTCTAAAATTAAAACTTAAGTTGCCACCCTAGCTTTTCTATTTTTAGAAAAGCTCATACCTAAATAACCGGTATCGGTTGTTTAACCGATATCGGTCTATGACTACCGATATCGGTTCCCTAACCGATATCGGTTACACACCTTCCTTTTTGAAACAGGTTTCTTTTCTTCATTTCTCCTCTAAATTTTTGTCGCGCCCGCCTCTTTGCCTGCATAAACAACAAAATTTACCACATTTGTTCATCCACCACACATAGCATTATAATTTCATTAAACATCATTTATACCAATACACAACCATCAACTACAAATATCAAAAAACTATCAATCTATACATCATTTGGATCCAACTCATCAGTTACATATATCACACTATCACAAAACCACCAATTTATCACATAACCTGTCATTCATATATACGCACAAAAACATCAGCATCATCTATCTATCAACATGTCAATTAAACTCATCACACATTCTATATATTACCAAACCATTAACAAAATATTTCAACACATTTTAAACACAGCATGTGGATCAAAACATCATCTATATATATATACAAATTTTCAACAATACAATGTGCCCTACATCGGGGCCTCTGTGATCGCATAATATACCAAAGCCGGCACGCAGGCCGCAATACCTACCACAAATCTTGACTCGGCTCGCAGGCCGGTCTCTCATATCAAAATATACGGCTCGCAGCCGTATCAAATGTACAACCCGTACTCGGCTCGCAGGCCGGTATATAATAAATAAATAAATCAAAACAATGAATAAATGTAGGCACGCAGGCCTCTATCAATACAACCGGTTCGCAGACCGGTGCCCGTGTCCCTATACAAAACCACGTCGGGGATCTATCAGCTCTCCCCACCGCCCTCGGCACCTCTCCCGCTGGTCCCTGTGGCGCCTCTCGCCTCCTGCTGTCACGCTGGTGTACACGCCACTGTGGCTGCCCTCCCCGAGATCTCTCGGGCCGTGCGAGGTCTCGCTCCATGCGCCGCATATGCTCGATACTCGATTCCGGATTATCAAGAATATCCCGATAATAACGGGCCTCTCGCTCTAACCTCCATATAGCGATCTCGCGCGCCATGGAAGGAATGGGGCTGGTCCTGGCACCTAACACCACTATCCCTCGAGCTCGCACTTTTGTGGCCGTGGGCGCTGGTGGAGGTGCCGCCTGCGTGCTCGTACTCGCACTCGTGGCCGTGGTGGTATTCGGGCTGGGTGGTCGTGCTACGCTTTGCTGATGTACGGCTGTACTGCACTGCACTCGCACTGCGTGGCTGCTGCCGGTGGTGGGCCGCCGTGCTCGTACTCGAGCTGGGCTAGCTGCCCTCGTAAAACCCCTATCGTGCTGGCAAGCAGCCTAATGTCCTCGTAATACCTGCACTGCCCGAGCTGATCTCTCTCAGTCACCGCCGCTAAGTTCGGGCTGCATGGGCTGTGCTTTACCCTCGCCGGCTCTCTCGCTCCAACCCACTGACTTCAGTGTCTGCCGCGTGCACCCGCATCATCCACACCCTCACCTGGTCTCTCCGCTACCCGGTCACGGATCCCAAGGCGTGGTGGTCTTTGGCGCAAAGTGGGGCCTCTACATCATCCCTCCCGCATCGAGGGAAGGGAGGTGGCTCGTCTTGTGGCAGCCCCATCTCGCTCGCGTGCACCCTCTCTAAGGGTATCCGCCGTACTCTCCCGCCTCGTCCCTGCTATCCGTAATGTATCTGGATCAAAGCGCACTGCATGCGGGCTCCTCTCGCCAGCCGGTGACCTCGTAGGGTCTCCATATAATGTCTACTGCGGTAAGGCCCTCTAGCATATGTCTATAGTAGGCCACATCCCGACCTGCAACAACTGCTCGTGGCTGGCCCACAACCCCCAACCACCTCTGAAAGCCATATCGGTATACGATCGTGGCCCCCCTCGCTGGGTAGCCCTATCGGCTCGATGCATACGATGTGCTCGTATGCCCAACAGTGCAACAAAAAGGTCGAACAAATACCAAATCGCCTCCTCCGGCGATAGCCCCATAACTCCCTGTATAATTGCACCAGATATACTGGTGCCCATGCAAAACAGGTGTGCTCCTCCACCATCTCCAGTAGCACCCCCATCAATGCCCGTGGGAAGCGACCTCCCTCTGAATCCGGGAGGGCGAAGCAGGTGACCCCTATCATCATCAACACGGCAAGCCGTGTCTCATGTCTGTGTGCGCGGTACATGTCCCCATATCCAATGCTCGCGCTATGATATGTAAGAAGCGCGGCTGCATCCCCAAAAACCTGCAGTATGCTATCCATGGCAGTCTCTGAATCCACCTGGAAAACGGCCTCTCCCTCGATCGGTAGCCGCAGGATGCGATACACATCCTCTAATGTGACGGTCATCTCCCCGGTCGGCAGATGGAACACATTGGCCGCCGGATCCCATCTCTCGATGAGGGCGACCATCAGGCTGTGATCTCTGTCGATCGCTCTGTACCTCTGGACCCCGCCAAGCCCCACCTCGCGCATGATGGCCCAATGCGCCGCAGATATGTGTGGCCTCATCCGACTCAATAGTGGAGGCATCCTATCACGCATCGTCAACTGCTGACGTGCCTGCAAAATCAACCCACATTCTTAGACCCACTCGTTCTAATAACATCTACTTTACCATCTACCCCCTTTTTTTTGTAACACCCAAAATCTAACCCCACCCCAACACGCTACCTTACCCACCCGAAACCCAACCTAAAAACCCTAAACCCCATCCTAAACCCAACCCATACCCCGACTCTCTACCTACCCAACCCAACTCAACCCAACCCCACACAACCCACCCCACCAAGCCACCCTACCCACCTTCAAACCCTATCAACCCAAAACCCTAAACCCCACCCATACCCCGGGTCTCTACCTACCCAACCCAACTCAACCCAACCCAACACAACCCACCCCACCAAGCCACCCTACCCACCTTCAAACCCTATCAACCCAAAACCCTAAACCCCACCCATACCCCGGGTCTCTACCTACCCAACCCAACTCAACCCAACCCAACACAACCCACCCCACCAAGTCACCCTATCCACCTTCCAACCTATCAACCCAACACCCTAAACCCCACCCATACCCCGACTCTCTACCTACCCAACCCAACACAACCCACCCCACCAAGTCACCCTATCCACCTTCAAACCAACACCATACACCCTAAAAACCACTCCCAACCCAACCCAACACCCCAACACCATACACCCTAAAAACCACTCTCAACCCCTCCCTCCCCCACCGATACCGGCCGATACGAGACCGATGCCGGTCACCCCATTAAACCTCACCCTCTGTTTTTGCGACCGATGCTTGCCGCCAGTGACCGACATCGGTCCCTGTTTACTGCCCGAGCCGAACCCGCGCGCGGCCCCCAAAACTCATTTTTTACCTATTTCTACCCATCTACCCATCCAAAAACCCTAAAATTTTACACACCTAGCCGCCTTAGCATATCTAACCTATCTACCCTCCCCTTTTCTCAAATTACCTCCATTTACCCATTATTTCCTACAAACTACCAATTCCTACCCAAATCCCAAAAACAACATAACTCAACCAAACCACCAAAATAAAGAGTTTAGAACCTACCGGTACGACAACACGTCGTCGTGGTGGGATGGGTGGTGGTGGTCCAGCTGGTCCAGCCCCTCCAGCTCCTCCTGCCTGTGCCATGGCTCCAATCCTGATCTGCTGGGTCCCCGGCCAATCACCTGCCGCCTCCTCAACTATTCGGGCCCACTATCAACTCTCTCCGCCAATCAAATAGCTCCACCTCACTCAATACCCCTCCAAATCAACTCTCCACGTCAGACAAGTCAATTTTGGATTACAAAACACAAAAGTGACAATGACAGGCCGTATATTTCTTTTTATAGGTTTTTCGACTTAAACCGATGTCGGTTTCCTTTTGCCCTAGGAAACCGGTATCGGTCCCTTAACCGATATCGGTCATGATGAATCGACATCGGTTTGCTACTTGATAACTTTCACCCCATTCTTTGCCCTTATTTACTCCTTGCCTCTTTTTCACCAATATCGCCTCTATCCACCTTTCTTTGCACAACATTTGTTCACTTGTCCCGCCCGACCTACGGCCCTGACCCGGCCTCAACCTACCATTCGGCTCGACCTAAGGCCTCAACCTACCTATTCGGCCCGACCCAAGGCCTCAACCTACCTATTTGGCCCGACCCAAGGCCTCGCCCTACCTATTCGGCCCGACCCAAGGCCTCAACCTACCATTCGGCCCGACCTAAGGCCTCAACCTACCAATTGGCCCGACCCAAGGCCTCGCCCTAACCTATTTGGCCCGACCTAAGGCCTCGCCCTACCTATTTGGCCCGACCCAAGGCTCGCCCCTACTCATTTGGCCCGACCCAAGGCCTCAACCCTACCTATTGGCCCGACCCAAGGCCTCGCCCGACCCAAGGCCTCGCCCTATCAATTGGCCCGACCCAAGGCCTCAACTTACCTATTTGGCCCGACCCAAGGCCTCGCCCTACCTATTTGGCCCGACCCAAGGCCTCGCCTACCTAATTGGCCCGACCCAAGGCCTCGCCCTACCAATTGGCCCGACCCAAGGCCTCAACCCACTTATTTGGGCTGACCCATGGCCACCACCCCACAACTTGGCCCGACCCAAGGCCGCATCACTTCCATACTATACCCACAATCAACGTTTTATTTTATCCATCCATCCTGTACCTTGTGTTCCATCGAGCTCACTTGTTCGTGTTTTAGCATGATTAGGGTCCTTGACTTGATCTGTCGACCAACTTTGCCTAGACCTAGACCGTGACGTTTATCTCAACCAAACCAACCATTTGGTACTGCCGAACATGCCTAAACGTTCCTGTACCTTACCTGTTATATACCCTGGAGCTACTTCCTATGCCTTGGATACCAGGATTATATCACCCTTGTTTGGATAAACTATCGACCTTTGCCTATACATTGCTGGTTTGCTCGTCAAATCATGTACCCTAGTCGTACTATTGCATTTCAACATGCGTCTGCTTCCTTGGACCTACACCATCACCTTACCATCCTCTCTACCACATATACCCTTTATCAACCCTATCCCTGATTTCCCGTTCACTCAATCTGTGATAGATTTGAGGGGGATTACCTATATCTTTAACATGAGAAACCACTTCATATTATTGTCCGCGCAGCTTTACAGAACAAGCTACACGACAATAAGGGGCTAATGTAGACACCAAATTCGTGTCTCACGACCCCTTGTGACCCGCATCCCATTTCGCAACCTAACCTCATTACCTAAACTTTACACAATTATTTATTAATTACCTTGTAATTGATAAATCCACATCACCTTACCCGCCACCTCACTTTGCCACCTCATCATGACCTAGCCCTAACCCTAAACTAACCTAATTAAGACCCATGACTTGGTCTAGACTCACATCCATAACTAATGCCTCCTTACTCGCACCCAAAGCCGACCTTCTAGCCACTTGACCAAGCCCGCAACTGATCTCTCGGGAGAAAAGCAGGGAAGGTGGGCTATTTTACTAAAAATAGCCTACTTTTTCCTAACCGATGCCGGTTCCTACTCGACCACCGTCGGTTACGCAACCGCCATCGGTTCCCTGTAAATGGGCTTCCCAAACCAAAACAACGGATCGGAATTTCATTTTGGAGATCACCAAGGATTTTTAATCAAAGGAGAGTCCAAAGCGATCAGCAGAGTCCAGAACTTCACCTGACCAAGCAGAGACGAGTAAAGAAACCAGAAGAGTTGGCAGCAAAGGAGATCAACTGGCACCTTCATCAAATCCAGTAAGTTACATCTTGCATGTCCTCCATTATAACATTTCTTGTGCTTTTGGAATTGTAATCTTCCCAAATCCGTTCCTGAACCCATTATCTAACGTACCATTGCCTCTAACTATCATTCCTTAGCTTCTAACCATCCCATTTCTCAATACTATCCAAAAACCAGCCATTACAAACACCACAACCAGCCCAGAAGATCCTAGAACCAACCGGTATCGGTTATCAGTGACCGCCATCGGTTATAGGTAACCGGCATCGGTTCCTTTGATCAAAACCAAGGAAAAGCTTGAGCTTTTCCCTACCGGTTCCACGAAACAATTTAATTGGTACTCTACAGTATTTTGTGTTAATTCATATTAGCAGGGGAACTGACCACCTTCGAAAGGAAGTTTCATACTTCCTGGGCCCAAGGCAGTTCCCTCATTTATTATCTAATCAAAATCTTGTGGTCTTGTGTTCTTATTTGCAGGTAGTCCTTCCAAGACAAAAAGGAGTTCTTCGCAGTCAGGCTGATCTTTCTCTACGGTACGCGCACATCATCTCGACATTCTACAGGTATTCCTCCTAACCCTAACCTTATCTCTGTTTTATATAAGGAACGAAGCATTTCCGAGTGAAACAATCATAGAGTCATGCACACTAGTACATCGAGTAACATAACACTATTACATCACAATATCTCTCATACATGGCATGCAAACCAATGACATATAAAAAAACATATATAGGGGTGGGAGTTTACCTTCACTACCCATGCATTATAAATATAAACTATATGCTCAAAATATCCATGCGTTAACAACATAATTCTTTTAGAATGGAGCTAATAATAGATTATCCTATAAATAAACCCTTAATTAATTCTAATAATAGCTCGATCTATGCATGACGTTTCATCTTAAATTTTTGTGTTTTTTATCAAAAAATAGACATTCCTTAGTTGTTAAGTCTCCATGCTTTTATCCTTTGCATGAGCCACACTGGAACTTTGTGTTTTTTATTTTTAGCTCATAAACGCAAAATTGGCTAAGTCATGGAATTTGTCCCTCTTTGATCTGTAAACTCTTCAACTTTGGAATTATTCACAAATCACAAATTAATCGTTGTTGTTTAATTTCTATTAGAAAATAACAGAGATAGCTAGTGAATGAATTACTATTGTGCTTAAAATCAATGATTGTAGTAAATGAAAGAATATAAGCTCATAACACTAACAATTTTATCTTGAAAAACCTCCAATGGAGGAAAAAATAGTCGGAAGGGAAATTTCTCTTTCTTCCCACTTCTATTGGCCAATTTAAATCAATAGGTACAGAATTTACAATAAGTAAGAAAGAGAAGTAGATAATATCTCAACACTTCCTTTCAGTTACTTGCTTGCTCTATCTCAACACTCTTTTCTTCTACAAAAATACAATTTCCAGCACTAAGATTTCTTTCTCAATTTCTCCCATGCTTCGATGATATTTTACACTTCTACAATCATGTATTTATAGCCTTTCTCATGTCCTCCCATGCACTAGAGAATGGGAAAGGTCATGAAGGAGAAGAGAAATGAACATCCTTTCAAATTAAGAAATTTTGTTCATTTCAAATTTATTTTTCTCGTCCATAAAGGATAGGACTACCAACTTGTGCAAACCGGTGGTCTTGGGACTACCACCCCGGGTGGGTGGTGGTTCTGTAACCGCCACCCTACATAGGGTGGCGGTCCTATTACTTAAAATACATAACCTCCGTTTTTTTTTTTTTTTCATTGATGCGATTGTTTCGATGAAGTATAGTTATTTCAGATCCCTATGGATCACACCTCCTCTTCTTAGGAGGATTTTGGTCCCATAAAAGCTTAGTGGGGGAGTAGATGAGTGAACAATTCCCTTGCTTGCTCCTTCGAGTACAACCAGGCCTCTCTTGGTGTCCTTCCTTTCACTCCAATCTACCAAGACTCCGTGAACCACTTCTAGTCTCTCTAACTTTTTGCTGTAGTACTACATCCTCCTCTAATTCACCTCTTGAGTCTAAGACGCAATCCCTAATAGAAGGTAACAACTATAGTTCGTCATCTTCATCCAGCATGGATGGCTCATATAGGTGCAAGTTCTCATAGTTTACTACAGAGTACATCCTCATGAATGATGACAAATCAAGTCAAAAATCATTTTCCCCAACCTGCTCCAATATGGTGAAGGGTCCATATCGTAGTCGCTTGATCTTCCATGCTTGAACTTGTAGTCTCTCCTTGCTCAAGTAAAGCCAAACGTTTTCTCCAACATGAAGCTTATGTTTCCTCCTATGCTGATCATGCCTAGCTTTGTACTTTGTTTGAGATTTCTCTAGTTGTTCTTTGACATTGAGATGGATTTTCTAGATCCTCTCAATGAATTTATTGGATCTAGTCACCTCTGTGTCTCGTGTATCCTCCTCATCCTACTTTGTCCAATTGCTATGTCCAATGGATTAAAAGGTAGATATACCAAGCATGCTTCAAATGGTGACTTTATATTGGATGTGTGTACTACCCGGTTATAGGAATGTTGAATGTAGGCTAAGGACTCATCCCAAGTCCTTGGGTACTTTACATTATACCCTACGATCAATCTGTACTAAAGTCATGTTTACCACATCTATTTGTCCATTTGTCTCGTGGATGGAAAGTTATGCTCCTCTGTAACATGGTATCCATCTTGTCCTACAAAGTAGTCCAAAACTTCCCCAAGAACCTCGAATCTCTATCAGAGATAATAGAATTTGGCAAACCAAAATGCACCCATAAATTAGCAAAGAAAATATCTACTGCCTCATCTGCTTTTATTGTCTTTTTACATGCAATAAGAATACACATTTCTTGAATCTATCAATAACAACATAGAGATATTCATGGCCATGTTTAGACATAGGTAACCCTCCTACAAAATCCATAGAAATGTCCTCCCACAGAGCAGGTAGTCTTGGTAGAGGCATATACAAACCTTCTTTCCTAGTTTTAGGCTTGCTAGTACAACAAAGTTTACATCCACGAATAAATTTTGATACTTCTTCTTACATGTTAGGCCAATATACATACCTTTGCAAGTGGCCTAGGGTCTTACCAACATAGAAATGTCCCACTACTTTCAAGGTATGTGCTTCCCTCATCAACAAAAGTCTTTCTTCTTTAGGCACAAAAAGTTTCCCCATCGGTAGAGCATTTGTCCTTGAGATAATAGTATTCAATCCCCGTCTTTTAGCCCCTTGAGACTGAAAATTCTGAAATGTTACCCCAAACTCTTTGTCTCGGGCATATGCTTCTCTGTAAGCTTCCTTCCGAAGGGCTCGCCCCGAGAGATAGTGGCCAAACAGAAAAACTTTTCCTATGTGGGTGGTCTAGACAACATGTCTACCACCAAATTTGTACTACCCTTCTTGTATTTGATCACTAGATGGAATCGCTAAATAAACCCCATCCATATTTAGTGCCTTGCACTGGTGTAATTTAGACCGTGCTTGCAAAATCTTTGGAGAGGTTTATGGTCAATGTGCACAATAGTTTCTTTACCTAACAAATAATGTTTCCATTTTTAATTTCTGAACTAGTGCATAAATTTCTTTATCATATACTAAATATCCTTTAACGGAAGATTTATGTTTTTGGGTTGGTAGTAAACAGAGCCAAACCTACTTGCATAAATAAACAAAGCAATCTTGATGAGCAAATGACGAGAAAAGTAGATATGAATCCACAGATTAAACACATACGAGATCTAACGTAAGGAAGATCTAATGCATAACTGACTATTGAGCACAAAGTCTTAATATTTGTATTACTGTTTTCTTCTGTTACAAGAAAGCTCAAAGTCTTTCTCTCCTCACTTCTATTTTCATCTAAAAAATGTTCACCCCGAATACAACAAGTATTCCAGTATTTATAGAAGAGAGGAGAAGGAAAGCAAAAAAGGAGCCAACAAATATTTACAAAGATATTTACAAAATATCTAAAAGTCATGTTGACTTTTGACAACTTGATGGATGACATCATCCCATGATGCAACATGGATGATGTCATCATTTGTGCCAACACACTTTAGACATTTCAACAAGAAAGTCGGAGAATAGAGAGAAGAAGAAGAAGAAGAAGAAGAAGAAGAAGCAGCTACTCGTCATCGTCATCCTGCGGCCGAAAGGGGGTTGCCTGCTTCTGATGCTGCTCAGGAGATGATATGTGGAACTGAGCGCGGTATTCCAAAAACTTGTTAATCATGGGCCCAAATTGATCCTGTGATGGATCCTTGTGTCGTCGTTCGTTGATTGCTTCGCAAGTCTCCCGCTCGCTTATGAGCTTTTACGGGAGTTTAGAATAATCTTTCTCCGCCTCGATGAGGAACCCGATGAAGTCCCTACACAGCCAGAGTTGTTGATAGATTTAGTGTCAAATGTGACCTCGGCCCGTTCCTTGAGAAGCGATCTCCTTGAAGATCCGGATAGTTTCATCGGTGATCTCATGGTAAAGGAAGGAGTGAGCAGCCACGGAGACATGTTAAGAACAATTCGCTCCATTTGATGCATCGCATCCGGGGCCTCTTCCTTCACCTTGTCTATCTTTTCCAGAACAAATTCCAGCTGATCTATCCGATAGTCCAAAGTGGACATGGTTTTGTTGAGGGCCCTTGGATGGCCGAAAACTCCGAACTTGACCAGATCTTCGATTGAACAGTCGAACATTTGTTGAAAGGTCTCATGTTGGAGTCTAGCATGATCTAGCTCTTCTGATATGGGACCCGCTAATACTTGGAGTTCCTTGTTCACCTTTTTGATGTTTAGATATGAATTGACATACTCGGCGATCACTCTTTCACTGTCCTTGAGGATCTGGCTCCTCCAAGCAGAAACGGCCATACCCTGCTCGCCGATCTTTGAATATTCATTGATTTTCTCCTGGCTGAGAAGCTCAGAAGTCTCGGCGGCAGTCGTGGGAGGTGCACTACCCATCTTCTGTAAGGCTTGAAGCAGATATTTGTTCTGCTCCTTCAGTAGCCTTTTCTCTTCTTTTATTCCTTGAAGCTTTTTGCAGAGGGCATCGACTGCGGAAAGAGCTTCCCCCTGGAGACTTTCAGAAGACGTCCCCATTGTGACTTGAGTCACAGTAAAATCTGTCGGAGACAGATCTTTTTTCTCCTTGAGGGGATCAGGGTATGCTATTTCCATATAACTCTCTCCCATGACACTTTGAGAGAAGCGTGTTACGAGGCTTTTGCTTCTTTGCCCCTTTGGCGGAATCACTTGAAAAGTCCATCGGAGCGATGGGAACTTTCTCTTTTGTTGGCTCAATTTCTTTGAGAGATCAGGCTGGTCCCATAGAAGAAGGACCAGAGACAGAGGAGGAGGGAGCAACAGTAGAAGAGGGGAAAAACGTGGAGACACGCGGCGGCGGCATTGAAAGCATAGCCGAAGAAGTGTCCACGAGGAGGAAGGAAACCGCAGCTGCGAGAAGACAAAGGAAGGGAAGGGAGCCGGAAATGAGGGAAGAAATGGAAGAAGATAAATCAGTGAGGGAAGAGAAGATAGACGAAGAGGCAGGGGAAAGAGTAGAAGAAGAGGCGGAGGACATGACCAAAGGGATGGTCGCCTGAGTCACTTGAGGAGGGGAAGGAAGAGAAGAAGAAGGGATAGAAGGGACTTCTGTGGTTGTAGCAATGCCGACATCCTGAGTGGATGGGCGTATGGGACTATCCTCTGCTGCTTCTTTCTCTGGCGAATCCAGAGTTATTACCTGTTCTGGCGCTGTGGAAGGAGGACTTTCAGGGGCTTCTTCCTGAATGGTGCTAGGATTCACCTTCTGCACCTTTGCCTTTTAGCTGCTTCTTGGACCTTGGAGGCGCATTGCCCAATGGGGAGGTGGTGAAATCTACCCCGAGGTAGATCAGCCCATTCATGCGGCACCAGTGCTCTGTTCTGCGCATAGTCTCCTTGACCCTCTCCTCAATTGTTTGAGGAGCCTTGCTTCTGTCAATGGCCGGGAAGGGCCAATCATCCCCTTCCGTGTCATTATACACCTTGTCTACTTCATCTTCCGTAGTTTGGAAGCCTTTGGGGACAATGGCCACTCCGTATTGGATAATTTCCGCCAATGCTAAGCGAGAATGATCCTTTCTTCTGAGTTCCACCTCGTGGATGACGTCAATGTAAATATCCTCAATTTGAGGGACATGGATCGGATCAAGCTTAGCCCTTGGCAGGCAGCTCCTTGGGTCAAAGGTAGGCCTGGCTGGGAAGTCATGTTTCAAATTGAGCAACTCCAGCTCTGCGAACATTTCCTTCGCCTTGTGATGGGAGGAGCATGTGTACCGGCCCACTGTGAGGGGGAAAGGAGTTCCGCCCTTCTTTCTTTTGAGGCATTTCTCATGGTATGTGACCAGCTGCCTTGATAACTCTAGTAGAATCAGCTTAGGTCCAGCATACCTCGGTAGCCTGGTTGGCTCGCCCAAGAAGTTGACCGCCCTCAGATAGGTAAATGTGGGAAACTGGGTGAACAGGGCCCCCCACTTCTCCACGGTTGACACAATGTTTTTGGTCGTGCGACCATGAGTTAGATTTGGCCTTAACAGGCAAATGATGTGATAGAAGAAAGCATCATTAATTTTGGCGAATTGAGGGATGCTATTCTCAGCCTCAATTGGATAATATTCATATATTTTGACCTGAGGCCAAATTCCACTTCGGTTTAGCCCTGGATAATCCCTCTCCGACGCTGCAGCGTAGACTACGTAGGAGTTCATATGGAACACTCCCGTTGTGGCGAATTGTTGTAGCTGCTCGGAGATGGTGCTGCTTATTATTTCTCCCCAGCAAAAGCGCTGCTCAGGCACATTCTTATTCATTGTTTCCAAGTACCTCAGCATCCATTTATGGAAGTAGTGGGCGTCAGAAAGCCCAGAAGACCGAAGACCTCGCTCGGGAAAGTAATAGTATCGTTGAGCTCTTCTGAGAAGTCACTGCGGTGGATGATTTGGGGCCACCGGGTTACCACCTTCTTGTTTTTCAAGTAGACTTCGTTCATTAGTTGCATGCATTGGTCTTCATTGTCTTCCCGAGGCCTTGATGCACTCTTCTGGTGCGGCCACAAAGTGCGGTGGTGAGGGATGCGAGCATTATCTCAAAATGACGGGCAGTGAGGTTTATGATTACCTCGCCCTTGCTGTTTTCGACACATCTTGTGTCCTTGTTGTAAGACTGTGCAATCACCATCATGAATTCATTGTTGGCCTGGCGCGGGGATTCCTCCGGTGAAATGCGAGGAGCCTTTGCCTATTAATTTGTCCATCCACGGACTTCTTGTAACCTTCTGAGTCCTAACCCAGAATTCTTCCATGTCAATGTGACCAACTCTACGAGTCCACGACATCCATCGCATTCACTGTGATTCGGGCATCGACCCTTTGATATTTGTACTTCATCTCTTCCTCTGTAAGCTTAGCCTTTCCTCTTGGTTTGGTGGGTCTCTTGCTGGATGTAGACATATGTTCTTTTGAACTCATTTGCTGATCTGCATGAAGAAGAAGCGAGACCCAATCCAAAAAGGTTGAATTAGCCATTTGATCTTCCATTAGAATGTTAGCGAGAAGAAAGAGTTAGAGATTTTAAAGGCTCGGGCGCGGGCGCATGAAAAAACTGCAACTAACGAGGCTAAATAGATAAGGGCGCATGGAAAAGGAGTGCTGCAGAGAGGTTAAATTGGCGCATGAGTGCGCAGTGTGCGCATGGATGCATGCAAAGGCGCATGGGCCTTGCATTTACATTAGGATGGGTGCGCCCTTTGGCGCATGGGAAAAGCGTGTAACATGTTACATTGGGACAGGATGCGCCCAAGGGAATATGGCGCGGCGCACGAAAAACTCACACAACATGGTGTTATTGCAATCGGGGATGCGCCTGCGCCTTTATAGCTTCATACTTAGCGCGGAAAAAACTTTTGTTGCATGGAAGCTGGGTGCGCCATGGGCGCATGGAAAAAGGATGCAACATGGACGGATGGTGCGCCATTGGGGCGCAGTTTCAGCACTTGTAGCACGCGGAAAAGGCGCGCCTTGAGGGCGCATGAGCTCATGATGCAGCAGGCCGAAAGGGTGCGCCATTGGCGTGGATTTTGCTTTTGTAACAGGGCGGGTAGATGCGCCATGGGGGCGCAACTGTTCTTAGTGTTGGGGGTGACGAGACGCGCGAGGAAAAGCAGAAAACTAAACTCTTAAAGGGGTTTTTACATGATTCTTAGATTTCTTCTCCTCTTTTTTTAACATGCTCGGCAAAGCGAAGCGGTTAAAACCAAGAGGATTACAACCATGGTTTCAAGAAAATGACCTTCTCAGCAGGATCGGAAAGAGGAAGGATAGCATGGGGGGCAGACAACAGGAGGAGGCTAGGCCAACACATTTATATATAAACAACCACCCAACAAGCAAGAACCAAACCAGGAACACACCAGGAACTGAAAGCACAAAACGCACAAGAGAGAAATAACACCTCTTACCTGGATATATAGCAAAAGTTGCAACGGGTCCACAGGACGATGAAAATGACGGAGCAGAGGCTGACAAGTTCAGAACGATCACGTGCTCAACAAAAGTGAAAATGACATTTGGGAGCGCACTCATATATATATAGAAAAACTGGTCATAAATGCGCCAACCACTTTTTCAAAGGCGCATGAGATTTGTTGTCGACAGGAGAAAGCGTGCGCCCTTTGGCGCATGAGAGTATTTGACAACAGGAGACGAAGTGCGCCTTGCGCGCCAAAAGCATTGTCGACATGAAGTTATGTGCGCCCTTTGGCGCACCAAAATATGGTGTTGCAATAAGATTATGTGCGCCCTTTGGCGCACCAAAAAGTGGAGCAACAAAAGTTGTGTCAACAAAAAGGCGCATGCGCCTTGGCGCACGCAAAAGAGACTCAACATCCTTTGGCGCACCGAAAGATGTGTTAACATGGAAAACCATGCGCCAAAGGCTTTTAAGGGGGCGCATCAAAAGCTAGTGTTACAAGGATATTTCATGCGCCCAGCCAAAAAAGGCTCAGAAAGACTAAGTTCGAAAACTAGATTTCCCGGGAAGGGATTTTACAACGTTTCGAACGCGAGGGATCCCTAACGAGGGATCGAAACAAAATTTTCCGTATGGTTATCGGTAAAATTGCCCTTGTCAATTTTACGGGATAACAAGCTGGCTCTTTCTGGGGACTATCCCTGAGCGAACTCAGGGGTAGAGAATCCCAGATCACTTGTGCCTATCCATTGGGTAACAGAGTCAAAAACAAGGGGGACCGGAGGGAGAACAAAAGAAACACACGACAAACCGAAAGCAAACACACGACGAAAGCAAACACACAACTTAAAGCAAATTGTACAAAGAAGAGAGCAAGCTCTACTTCCTGAAGATCTTCAGATGCTGCCCGCTATAGGGAAGCGGGAGCTCAGTTCCATCCAGATACGAGAGATAGAAACTATTCTCTCCGTTGAGTTGCTTGATTTTGAAGGGCCCTCTCCATAGGGAATCAAACTTTCCGTGCATGCCCTTTGGCTCTCTTCGCTTGTCCCACAAAAGGACGAGATCTCCCACTTGAAAATCTCTGCTTGGCTTTCTTATCGAAAAGCCTCTTAACTTGATTCTGATGTTCAGTGATCCTATCGACCACCTTCACTCTCTTTTCTTCAAGTTCTGCCAGATACATGATTCTCTTTTCAAGAGAACTTTGGAAAGTTTCATCTTCAATGGCTCGTGCCAAGCGCAGAGCAGGAAGTTCCGCAGAAATGGGAAGCTCGGCATCAATGCCATATAACACTTGAAAAGGTGACATGCCGAGAGATCTCTTGGGAGTAATGCGGTCCGCCCACAAAGCGTCGTACAAAGACTTGTGCCACATCCGCTGATTTGATTCCACCAGTTTTCGTATGATGGCCACCAAGTTCTTGTTGCTGGATTCCGCTTGACCATTTCCCTGAGGATAATAATCGGAGGCGTGAGCCAAAGTTATCCCATATTCATAGCAAAAACTAATAACTTCTCGTGAGGAGAAGTTAGAAGCATTATCAGCAACGATTTTGTTTGGAACGCCGAACCTGACAATGATATTTTCTTTAATGAAATTGCAAACCACCTCAGAAGTGGCATGCTTGACAGGTATGGCTTCCACCCACTTGGTGAAGTAATCCATTGCTGTAAGGACATAGCTATGTCCAGCACTCGATTGAGGATTGAGTGCGCCAATAAAATCAATTCCCCATTTCTTGAATGGTTCATTGATAATGACCGGCCTTAGGGGAAAGGCAGCCAACTTGGGCTTGCCAACAAATTGTTGGCAGGGTTCACATTTCGCCACCCGTGTGTTGTATCTTGAAAAAGAGCGTCGGATGATAATAATACTGGCTCGAATGATCTTGTGTGCAGTCACGGAGGAAGAAAAATGCCCTCCACAAGCTGAATTGTGAAAACTTTCCAGTAGTTTTACTTGCTGGGGCTTGTCGACACATCGCAGGAAGATGCCATCTATCCCGCGCTTATATAAGCCGTCATCCCAGATGACGTATTTAGCCGCCCTGAGCTTTATAGTGCGCTTCTCCTTTGCAGTTAGGTGCATCGGGCATTCGCCGTAGGTAAGGAAGAAAGCGATGTCGGAGTACCACTCATCACTAGTTGCAACAAATAGAACCAGAGGCAGAGAATCAGGCCCTTCTTGCCGGTCCTGCGCTTCTTCGATGTAGTCACCCCTCTCATCAGGATTTTCTGAATCTTTGTTTTCAGCCATTAGCTGACACAGGCCCTTGCCCCTTACTAGCTTGGTTGGTTTAATATCCAGGTCATACTCCTGGACCTTTGCGATCAATTTCCCTCGCAAACTTCCTAACTCCTGCTGAGTTAGAATTGATTTCACCGCCGTGTCAGGGACCAGCACCACCGTATGCGAGTTTAGAATGTAATACCTGAAATTCTTCACTGCTTTGACAACGGCAAAGGCATGCTTTTCCAATTGAGTCATCTTTAGTTCGTGAGGTTTGAGAGGAGAACTCATGAATGCGATTGGAGATTCAACATCCTCCGAGTTCTTTTGCATTAAGATTGCGGACACAGTATGCTCAGATGCATAACTATACATGATGAAGTCCTTGGAGAAATCGGGACATACCAGGACTGGTGCATGAGCAACAGAAGCTTTTATTTCTTCAAATGACCTTTTCCCCTCCTCACTCCATCTGAAAGTTGGTGACCCCTTCATCATGTTCAATATGTGACGGGTCTTTTCAGCAAAGTCAGGAACAAAACGCCTGAGAAAGTTCACCTTTCCAAAGAAAGAATGAACACCAGTCTTGCTTGTAGGCAGAGTAAGGCTTTGAATAGCCTTAACTCTTTCAGTATCTATCTTTGTTCCTTCTTTGCTGACCACATGGCCTAGCAACTTCCCTTCCGTGACTCCAAAAACAGACTTTTTTGGGTTTAGGGAAATCCCATGTTCTCGGCACCTGGCCAACACTTGCTCCAAATGATCACAATGATCATTTCGTTGTTTAGAGAACACGGTTAAGTCATCTAGGTAAACCACGATGACTTTTCCCATCATACCTTTGAATGCAAAGTCCATGGCCCGCTGAAAAGTGGCACCAGCATTAGTTAGGCCGAAAGGCATCCTGCTGTAGGCAAATGTACCCCAGGGAGTAGTGAATGTTGTTTTGAATTGATCTTCAGGTGAAACCTCAATCTGATTGTAACCTGAAAAACCGTCAAGCATGGACAGCATCTCTGATCCAGTTACTGCTTGCAGAACTTGATCCATTATCGGAAGAGGGTAGTTGTCTTTCAGCGAAGCTTGATTCAAATTTCGAAAGTCTACGCAGATGCGTATTTCACCGTTTTTCTTGCGCACTGGCACAATATTTGCTACCCAAGTACTGTGATGGATAGGGAAGATGATTCTTGCGTCTAGCATCTTCTGAATTTCGGCCTGGATGGTACCCGAAATCTTGGGATTATAGTGCCTCTGCTTCTGGCGGAAGGCTTTGGCATCGTCTTTCAACGGAATATCGTGCTGAACGTCCTTGGCTTGAAGGACTTTAAATCGGCATAAGACCATGCCAATACATCCATATATTTTTTCAGCAACTTGACAAATTTTCGCTTCTCTTCTGGCGTGCAACATTTGCCAATGTTCACAAATTGCGGATGTGCCTCGAACCTATATTGACCGGTTCGGTTTCTGGGGATGAGTCAGGATCATCTCGCCTCTTCTTTCTTACAAAACGGTCATGCCTGTCAAACAGGCGTTCCAGAGAAACCAGGCCCTTCGGAATTTTATTTCCTTTGAGCTGACATACGCCATCGTTCTCCTTTGATTCGTGGTTTTGACCGTCGATTGATTCACGGCATGTAGAGGTGGATCCTTCGAAATACAATTCTTTAAAATTTTCTGCCTTCTCCAGAAAGGCAATGAGTTGATTATCATCATTGAACACCTGCCAATGCTGAGAATTATGGCACGCTCGGGCGGAAAACCACCTCAATGGTGTACTTGTTCATTTTCAAACCTGGATGTGGGAGCATGAGAGATGCTGAGACAGCCAATGAATCAGCCATGTCATTTTGAGCTCTTGGAATTGATTCAATTGAAAAGGCATCAAACTCCTCAATGCTGTCCCATACCGCATTACGGTAGTGCCTGAGTCTTTCATTCTTTACTTGGTAAATCCTTTTGACTTGATTTACAACTAGCTCAGCATCACCTTGCACTTTTAGATTTTTAATTCCTCTTTCTTTTGCGGCTTGCATACCGAGTAAGAGAGACTCATACTCAGCAGTATTGTTAGTGTTGAAAAACTGCAATTTGAAAGAGAGAGGAATGACTTCTTCCTCAGGAGATATCAACACGACCCCAGCGCCACATCCACTAGTTGCACAGCTCCCATCGAATTGCAATGTCCAGATCTTATTAAGATCTCCTTCCTGAACGAGAACAGCCCCTGTTTTATCCGTCTCAGTAGATAAGAAGTAATTCCCCATCCCTGATGATTCAAAAAGGATTTGAGCTTTGGGGTCTTCAGAGTTGGTAACCAAGTATTTCTTTTGTGATTCTGGCTCCAAAGTCTGCATTACGCCTTTGACTGGAATTCTAGCTTTGGACCAGTCCATATGAATTTCTCCACCAACTTCGCTGCAAAAACTTCTTCCCAGCAATATTCCATATGGCTGCCGGAATGTCAGCAACGAGGACTGTCATTTTTACTCTTTTATCCGGGAAAGCCGCAAATGCAAATTGCGCGTCTTTGATTTGGCCAACCAACGGAACTTGCTTAGTTTCCAAAGAATAACATCTGCCGAAAGGCTTGGTAAGAGTGAGGCCCAAAGCATGGGTGACTTTTGCCGGCATGACGTTATCAGAAGCCCCGGAATCAATTATGCAATTACTCAGCTTGTGACCATTGATCAGCAAGAGAGAGATAGAAAGGCTCTATCTTGCCTGACGCAGATGTTGAAGCAACATTTATATGGGATTCAGGGGGAGTGGAAAGGATTCCTTTTGGGGAAGCCTGATTAGGTATAACAGCTTGACTTTGGATATACTTAGTTAATCTTACAAGCTGTTCGGGGTTTGACTGAAGATACTCAGCTTCAGACATTTGGATCTTGGTCTTTTTTGCATGATCTATAATATCAAATGCGGCCAAGGGTTGCGTTGGTAAAGGAATGAGTCCCTCACCTCGCGATGATGGAATAGGATTGGTGGTCTTAGTAGGAATGTGAGAGGACTGATTTGGAGGAGAGATAGGGGGAAAAGATTTCTTTGTAAAAGATTTGCCAGGGAGTTGAGTAGGAAGAGGATTACCTCTTTTAGCAATGATCGGAGGCGCGTTTGACACGGCCTTCTCCTGCTGGACATGGGCAGCAACTTCCGCTTCTTTTCCTTGCGAGCGAGTAAAAACAACATATGACTGCCCGCTTGCGTACCCCTGGGTACCCTCTTCTTCATCAGATTCTTCCTCATCAAATTCCATATACCCGATAGTAGAGTCGCCAGTCGGTTCACCGACATCTTGATCATCTTCGCCTTGAGACGAAGGTTCTTCATAATACTGCTCTTCTTCTTCAATCTCGGCCAGAGCATTGACCGGAGGGGCCTCAAGTGCCAACCGCGGAGCAGCTGTAGGTAAGCGCGGTCTTTGTGAAACATTGTTAGGAACGAAATTCCTCCGCGGAATATCCCGGTATGAGGAACTGGGAGAGGCCTGGGCCAACTGCTTCTTTAATGCAAGCAAATCGTTTGCCATCTTTTGGAATGCTGGATCAGACGAAGTGGTGGGCGAAGGGCCCAAAGATTTAGGCTTGGCTGATTCCTTTTTTAATTCACCGGATATTATCAGATTATCCTCTATGCGAATGGCAGCGGCTTGGGCGAGAACCAAGGTGGCAACTCGTTCCTGAAGGAGCAAGAAACTAACTTTCGAGCTCATAGCGTTTACGAAAAAACACTTTTGATTTTCCGGCGTTGGAAGCATGGCAACAGGGACACGGTTGATTAGTGCATTGAACCGGGTGACAAAATCGCGCATGGTCTCATTCGCCTCCTTCTTCAGGTGAGTGATTCGTGATAATAATGCAAATGCATCCTCTGAAGGCTTGTACCTATCTTCAAAAGCATCCCGTAAGGTGGCCCAACTGGTGATAGATCCGGCCGGCAAATGCTGAAACCATTCAGCTGCAGGTCCTTGTAGGGTTTCCAGAAAAAGGTGAACCGACACATCTTCGTGGGTCACATCCAAAATACTGCATGACATAATGAATGCAGATATGTGGGAATCCGTGCTTTGATTTCCGCTCCCGTCGAATTTGGGAAAATTCTTTCGATTTCCGTGAGGGAGAGCGTGAACTGGATGTGGTAAAGCCAAAGGACCCATCGCGTTTCCCCATGGTACCGCCATCTGAAAAGCCGGAAAGAGAACACGAGCTGGAATTGTAGTTCCGCTGAGTAGCAAGGCACTACAAAGGGATGTGGATGCCCCCTGCAAAAGACTTTTTCTTCGTGAAGGTGAGACACTCCTGGATGACCGGCTAGCCGAGCTTAGTGCTGAAAAACGTGCCGGTGTTACGCTGAAATTGTGCCTTTGAAGCAGATCGAAAGTAGGATCAGCTTCTCCACGGGCTCTCTGCTGCGCGTAAAAGGTTCACTCGCCAGTGTTCCTTCCAGATCTGCAATGTTATGGCGCAGATTTAAACTTTCTTTTTGGTTGTACTTGCTGATTTTCTGGTTTTTCTGTCAAAAACCAGCAGCAGGCACTTTTCTAGATATTTAAAAACTATCCTCTTCAGAAAACCGATTGCGGTTAAATGACAAATTACAACGAGGATAAGATGGCAGGGAAGATTAGTAAGCTGATTTTCTGATCTGATTTTGATTTTTTTTTTTTTTTAGAGGGTTTCAAACTTTTTGCAAACAGTCAAAAACTCAGATCTATGGCAAAATACTGATTTTTTCAAAAACTCAGCGAACTAAAGATCTTTAACTGGACCAGATCTATGACTCTCAGAAGAAAATTTTTCAATTTGAGCACTTTTGCAAATTTTTGGATTTTTAACAAAAAGTTCAGATTTGCAAACAGGCAGCAATCTTTTGATTTTTTCTGATTTTTTATCTTACTACCATCATAGATCTGACAGATCTATTCGATCCCCAGCGGAGTCGCCAAAAACTGTTGGTCCGAAAAATCATCACTGGACAGATCTATGGATAGACGAGCCAACAGTGTGCAGGGCTTAGCCCCTCTTTGAGTCAGCAAAGCGAAACTGGTTTATTGCTATTCTACCAGCAGGAATCTATGCAAGTCTCACAGATTCTACCTTCGGGGGTTTGGGATCTCATCCCAGTAGAGTGTTTCAGGCTGCGAAAAGAAAGGAATGAAAGAGGGAAAAGAGAAAGAACAGATCCGAAGGAAGAAAAGAAATGAATTCCAAAGCAGAAAGGTCAGAAGATTTATGTTTTTGGGTTGGTAGTAAACAGAGCCAAACCTACTTGCATAAATAAACAAAGCAATACTGATGAGCAAATGACAGAAAAGTAGATATGAATCCAACAGATTAAACACATACAGATCTAACGTAAGGAAGATCTAATACATAACACAGCTATTGAGCACAAAGTCTTAATATTTGTATTACTGTTTTCTTCTGTTACAAGAAAGCTCAAAGTCTTTCTCTCCTCACTTCTATTTTCATCTAAAAAATGTTCACCCGAATACAACAAGTATTCCAGTATTTATAGAAGAGAGGAGAAGGAAAGCAAAAAGGAGCCAACAAATATTTACAAAGATATTTACAAAATATCTAAAAGTCATGTTGACTTTTGACAACTTGATGGATGACATCATCCCATGATGCAACATGGATGATGTCATCATTTGTGCCAACACACTTTAGACATTTCAACAAGAAAGTCGGAGAATAGAGAGAGAAGAAGAAGAAGAAGAAGAAGAAGAAGAAGAAGCAGCTACTCGTCATCGTCATCCTGCGGCCGAAAGGGGGTTGCCTGCTTCTGATGCTGCTCAGGAGATGATATGTGGAACTGAGCGCGGTATTCCAAAAACTTGTTAATCATGGGCCCAAATTGATCCTGTGATGGATCCTTGTGCCGTTCGCTGATTGCTTCGCAAGTCTCCCGCTCGCTTATGAGCTTTTCTGGGAGTTTAGAATAATCTTTCTCCGCCTCGATGAGGAACCCGATGAAGTCCCTACAGGCCAGCAGGTTGTTGATAGATTCAGTGTCAAATGTGACCTCTGGCCCCGTTCCTTGAGAAGCGATCTCCTTGAAGATCCGGATAGTTTCATCAGCTGATCTCATGGTAAAGGAAGGAGTGAGCAGCCCTGGAGACATGTTAAGAACAATTCGCTCCATTTGATGCATCGCATCCAGGGCCTCTTCCTTCACCTTGTCTATCTTTTCCAGAACAAATTCCAGCTGATCTATCCGATAGTCCAGAGTGGACATGGTTTTGTTGAGGGCCCTTGGATGGCCGAAAACTCCGAACTTGACCAGATCCTCGACTGAACAGTCGAACATTTGTTGAAAGGTCTCATGTTGGAGTCTAGCATGATCTAGCTCTTCTGATATGGGACCCGCTAATACTTGGAGTTCCTTGTTCACCTTTTTGATGTTTAGATATGAATTGACATACTCGGCGATCACTCTTTCACTGTCCTTGAGGATCTGGCTCCTCCAAGCAGAAACGGCCATACCCTGCTCGCCGATCTTTGAATATTCATTGATTTTCTCCTGGCTGAGAAGCTCAGAAGTCTCGGCGGCAGTCGTGGGAGGTGCACTACCCATCTTCTGTAAGGCTTGAAGCAGATATTTGTTCTGCTCCTTCAGTAGCCTTTTCTCTTCTTTTATTCCTGAAGCTTTTTGCAGAGGGCATCGACTGCGGAAAGAGCTTCCCCCTGGAGACTTTCAGAAGACGTCCCCATTGTGACTTGAGTCACAGTAAAATCTGTCGAGAGACAGATCTTTTTTCTCCTTGAGGGGATCAGGGTATGCTATTTCCATAACTCTCTCACCCGCAGCACTTTGAGAGAAGCGTGTTACAGGCTTTTGCTTCTTTGCCCCTTTGGCCGGAATCACTGAAAAGTCCATCGGAGCGATGGGAACTTTCCTCTTTTGTTGGCTCAAGCTGCTGAGAGATCCAGGCTGGTCCCATAGAAGAAGGACCAGAGACAGAGGAGGAGGGAGCAACAGTAGAAGAGGGGAAAAACGTGGAGACACGCGGCGGTGGCATTGAAAGCATAGCCGAAGAAGTGTCCACGGGAGGAAGGGAAACCGCAGCTGCAGAAGACAAAGGAAGGGAAGGGAGCCCGGAAATGAGGGAAGAAATGGAAGAAGATAAATCAGTGAGGGAAGAGAAGATAGACGAAGAGGCAGGGGAAAGAGTAGAAGAAGAGGCGGAGGACATGACCAAAGGGATGGTCGCCTGAGTTCACTTGAGGAGGGAAGGAAGAGAAGAAGAAGGGATAGAAGGGACTTCTGTGGTTGTAGCAATGCCGACATCCTGAGTGGATGGGCGTATGGGACTATCCTCTGCTGCTTCTTTCTCTGGCGAATCCAGAGTTATTACCTATTCTGGCGCTGTGGAAGGAGGACTTTCAGGGGCTTCTTCCTGAATGGTGCTAGGATTCACCTTCTACACCTTTGCCTTTTAGCTGCTTCTTGGACCTTGGAGGTGCATTGCCCAATGGGGAGGTGTGAAATCTACCCCGAGGTAGATCAGCCCATTCATGCGGCACCAGTGCTCTATTCTGCGCATAGTCTCCTTGACCCTCTCCTCAATTGTTTGAGGAGCCTTGCTTCTGTCAATGGCCGGGAAGGGCCAATCATCCCCTTCTGTGTCATTATACACCTTGTCTACTTCATCTTCCGTAGTTTGGAAGCCTTTGGGGACAATGGCCACTCCGTATTGGATAATTTCCGCCAATGCTAAGCGAGAATGATCCTTTCTTCTGAGTTCCACCTCGTGGATGACGTCAATGTAAATATCCTCAATTTGAGGGACATGGATCGGATCAAGCTTAGCCCTTGGCAGGCAGCTCCTTGGGTCAAAGGTAGGCCTGGCTGGGAAGTCATGTTTCAAATTGAGCAACTCCAGCTCTGCGAACATTTCCTTCGCCTTGTGATGGGAGGAGCATGTGTACCGGCCCACTGTGAGGGGGAAAGGAGTTCCGCCCTTCTTTCTTTTGAGGCATTTCTCATGGTATGTGACCAGCTGCCTTGATAACTCTAGTAGAATCAGCTTAGGTCCAGCATACCTCGGTAGCCTGGTTGGCTCGCCCAAGAAGTTGACCGCCCTCAGATAGGTAAATGTGGGAAACTGGGTGAACAGGGCCCCCCACTTCTCCACGGTTGACACAATGTTTTTGGTGTGCGACCATGAGTTAGATTTGGCCTTAACAGGCAAATGATGTGATAGAAGAAAGCATCATTAATTTTGGCGAATTGAGGGATGCTATTCTCCAACCTCAGTTCTGGATAATATTCATATATTTTGACCTGAGGCCAAATTCCACTTCGGTTTAGCCCTGGATAATCCCTCTCCGACGCTGCAGCGTAGACTACGTAGGAGTTCATATGGAACACTCCCGTTGTGGCGAATTGTTGTAGCTGCTCGGAGATGGTGCTGCTTATTATTTCTCCCCAGCAAAAGCGCTGCTCAGGCACATTCTTATTCATTGTTTCCAAGTACCTCAGCATCCATTTATGGAAGTAGTGGGCGTCAGAAAGCCCGAAGACCCTGCTCAGGAAAGTAATAGTATCGCTGAGCTCTTCTGAGAAGTCACTGCGGTGGATGATTTGGGGCCACCGGGTTACCACCTTCTTGTTTTTCAAGTAGACTTCGTTCATTAGTTGCATGCATTGGTCTTCATTGTCTTCCCAGGCCTTGATGCACTCTTCTTGGCTGACGGCCACAAAGTGCCGGTGGTGAGGGATGCCGAGCATTATCTCAAAATGACGGGCAGTGAGGTTTATGACTACCTCGCCCTTGCTGTTTTCGACACATCTTGTGTCCTTGTTGTAAGATTGTGCAATCACCATCATGAATTCATTGTTGACGGCACTGACGGGGATTCCTCCGGTGAAATGCAGGGCACTGCCTATTAATTTGTCCATCCACGGACTTCTTGTAACCTTCTGAGTCCTAACCCAGAATTCTTCCATGTCAATGTGACCCAACTCTGAGTCCCTGACATCCATACTGCATTCAGCCTGTGATTCGGGCATCCTGACCCTTTGATATTTGTACTTCATCTCTTCCTCTGTAAGCTTAGCCTTTCCTCTTGGTTTGGTGGGTCTCTTGCTGGATGTAGACATATGTTCTTTTGAACTCAGTTGCTGATCTGCATGAAGAAGAAGCGAGACCCAATCCAAAAAGGTTGAATTAGCCATTTGATCTTCCATTAGAATGTTAGCAGAAGAAAGAGTTAGAGATTTTAAGGCTCAGGGCGCAGGGCGCATGAAAATTGCTAACAGCTAAATAGGCTAAATAAATAGGGCGCATAGCATAATGTAGATTGCATTTTATAAAAAGTCTTTGCAGAGGTTAAGTGTGTTGCATGGCAAGATGCGCAAGGCGCATGGGCTTATGCATGCATGTTACATTTGGATAGGGTGCGCCCTTTGCATGGGAAAAGCGTGTTACATGGGAGGATGATGCGCCAAGGGAATATGGCGCGGCGCACGAAAAACTCACACAACATGGTGTTATTGCAATCGGGGATGCGCCTGCGCCTTTATAGCTTCATACTTAGCGCGGAAAAAACTTTTGTTGCATGGAAGCTGGGTGCGCCATGGGCGCATGGAAAAAGGATGCAACATGGACGGATGGTGCGCCATTGGGGCGCAGTTTCAGCACTTGTAGCACGCGGAAAAGGCGCGCCTTGAGGGCGCATGAGCTCATGATGCAGCAGGCCGAAAGGGTGCGCCATTGGCGCGGATTTTGCTTTGTAACAGGGCGGGTAGATGCGCCATGGGGGCGCAACTGTTCTTAGTGTTGCAGGGGTGACAGACGCGCCAAGGAGAAAAATAGAAAACTAAACTCTTAAAGGGGGTTTTTTACATGATTCTTAGATTTCTTCTCCTCTTTCTTTTTAACATGCTCAGTGGGCAAACGAAACGGTTAAAACCAAGAGGATTACAACCATGGTTTCAAGAAAATGACCTTCTCCAGCAGATCTGGAAAGAGGAAGGATAGCATGGGGGGCAGACAGCAAACGGAGGAGGCTAGGCCAACACATTTATATATAAACAACCACCCAACAAGCAAGAACCAAACCAGGAACACACCAGGAACTGAAAGCACAAAACGCACAAGAGAGAAATAACACCTCTTACCTGGATATATAGCAAAAGTTGCAACGGGTCCACAGGACGATGAAAACGACGGAGCAGAGGCTGACAAGTTCAGAACGATCACGTGCTCAACAAAAGTGAAAATGACATTTGGGAGCGCACTCACATATATATATAGAAAAACTGGTCATAAATGCGCCAACCACTTTTTCAAAGGCGCATGAGATTTGTTGTCGACAGGAGAAAGCGTGCGCCCTTTGGCGCATGAGAGTATTTGACAACAGGAGACGAAGTGCGCCTTTGCGCGCCAAAAGCATTGTCGACATGAAGTTATGTGCGCCCTTTGGCGCACCAAAATATGGTGTTGCAATAAGATTATGTGCGCCCTTTGGCGCACCAAAAAGCGGAGCAACAAAAGTTGTGTCAACAATAAGGCGCATGCGCCTTGGCGCACGCAAAAGAGACTCAACATCCTTTGGCGCACCGAAAGATGTGTTAACATGGAAAACCATGCGCCAAAGGCTTTTAAGGGGGCGCATCAAAAGCTAGTGTTACAAGGATATTTCATGCGCCCAGCCAAAAAAGGCTCAGAAAGACTAAGTTTTTTCCATATGGTTATCGTCTCATAAATGTAGTGGGTGCATTGCATAATCCAAAAGGAAGTACTAACCATTCATACAAACCTTATTTTGTTTTGAAGGCAGTCTTCCATATATCCTCCTCCTTCATCCTGACTTGGTGATAACCTGACTTGAGATCCAACTTCATGAAAATTTGGCATGCTGAAGCTAGTCCAAGAGATCATCTATGCAAGGAAGTGGATATCTATTCTTTATGGTGATCTTGTTCAAAGCGCGGTAGTCGATGCACATACTCCAAGAACCATCCTTCTTTGGCACCATCATAATAGGTGAACCACATGGTGAGGTTCTCGGACATATCACTCCTTGGTCTATTAGTTCCTGAAGTTGTTTCTTCACTTCAAGACTCTTAAGCACGGATTTCCTATAGAACCCGATGTTCGGTAGAGGTGACTTTGGCAATAGCTGAATCTCATGCTCTACTTCCCATTTTGGTGGTAATCCACTAGGAGCCTGAAATACTTCTTGAAAAGACTAAATGATACTATCCAAATCTTGTTTTCCTGGTTAGAAATCTTTGAAACTTCTACCCCATCTTGTTTATCCTTTAAAAAAGCAAACAAAACTGATTATGATTTGGTGAATAAGTTGTTTTACTTGTTTAGAACTTACCATAGTAACTCATGTCTTACGCCGGTGTGCCAGGATGTTGTAGCTAATCCCATCCTTAACCCATATGTACCGGTTTTCCCTTCTCATAAACATAACATCCCTAACATACAAGTACAGACTTCTAAATACAAACATCAAAAGCATCAAGTGGAATAAATTCAGCTTCAAACACATCTATATATTGGGAATTTATCCCAAACTTGACCTTACATCTTCTTGTTACCCGAATTTCAACACCCTTTTCACCCAACCAAAAGGATAAGGGTGCAGATGCTCGTAAGTCTTAGGACCAATCTTCTTTTAAAATGCATTAGAAATCAAATTAGTTTGAGAACCGACATCAAACAAAGTATTTACCTTAGTCCTCTTGATCTGGAATAGTCTACTCATCTCCTCTTCACTGTCCATGTTGGTGGTCGTGCATCCACGTCTACATCGTCGAGTCATCTTTGATTTCCACCTCCCCTTTTGTCTTTATAGCTATCATGGACTTCTTGGAATCCTTGGTTCGGTTCTTCGGATGTAACTCTGGATGCAAATTCCAATATGTAGCGTTAGTATGACCATTAATATCACAATTCTTACAAAATTCTTAGGATCTTTACAAGTATTTAAAGTAGTGGCAGCTTGTTTACCTTTCCCTTTCCACTTACTCTTGTTGCTTATTTTCCCATAATCCCTTTTCTCGTTGATTTGTTGACTTCGTTACCCTCGACTCTGCTTCTCCATGATTTTTCTCATCATCTATGTAGTATGCCTATACACATGCTTCATTAAGATCCTTGGGCTTTGTGGAGATGACTTTTCTTTGAAGGTGAGTGTGAAGTCCTCCCAAGTACTTGGTCAGAATATCCTCATCCTCGAAATCCATGTTTAGCAACATGGCTTGCCTCTGAAACTCCATAGTATAGTCCTACACACTTTGACCACTACCTTGTCTAAAATATTGCCATTTAATCATTTGGTCAGTTTTATGGCCAATAGGATAGAAGTTAGCTCTAAGTAATTCCTTAAATTCTTGCCAAGACTTCACAATAGGATGCTTCTTCTTTCCACAAGTAGTTAGGTGAGTTTCCCACCAAACTAGAGTATGTCCCTCCATTTTAAGACATGGAAAGGTGATCATTTGTGCCTCGGTGACATTATGGATGATAAAATATACTTCTAACTATTTCAACCATTTATCAAGTAACTCTGCATCTACTTGTCCTTCAAAGCTTTTGATTTCAACTTTAGTCTCAACTTTAAAAGGAGTATGTACAAATTTTACCTTTTCTCTTATGTTAGAAGTCTCTTCTTCATGCTCTTCCCCATAATCTTCCTCATGGTGGCTCTTTCCTATACCAAACATTTTGGCTAAGCCTCGAACCACTGAGTCCATGGAGTCTTGCTTGACAGAAGCTATCTTCTACAAATCTACAAGTTCCTCTTACCTTCTAAACATCCTATTCATCATGGTCTCCAACATCTTGATTCTACTGAGACCAAGATATCTTCCTCCATTTCTCTCTAAATTCTTTGTTTCCACTTCTTTGTAGAAATCTCTCGGATCGCAAGGTAAAGCTTCTTCACCTTTAAATCTTATCACTTTCATACAATTCAAGAATGAAATACCATAGTCCTAGATACTTGTTAGCTACGATACCAAAATGATCTCGTAAACTCTTCAACTTTGGAATTATTCAGAAATCACAAATTAATCACGATGTTTACTTTCTATTAGAAAATAATAGAGATAGCTAGTGAATGAATTATTATTGTGCTTAGAATCAACAATTGTAGTAAATGAAAGAATATAAGCTCATAACACCAACAATTTTATCCTGGAAAACCTCCAATGGAGGAAAAACTAGTTGGGAAGGGAAATTGCTCTTTCTTCCCACTTTTATTAGCCAATTTAAATCAACAGGTATAGAATTTACAATAACTAAGAAAGATAAGTAGATAATATCTCAAAATTTCCTTTTAGTTACTTGCTTGCTCTATCTCAACAATCCTTTATTCTACAAAAATACAATTTCCAGCACTAATATTTCTTGCTCACTTTCTCTCATGCTTCGATGATCTTTTACAATTCTACAATCATGTATTTATATCCTTTCTCATGTCTTCCCATGTACTGGAGAATGGGAAAGGTCATGAAGGAGAAGAGAAACGAACATCCTTTCAAATTCAGAGGTTGTTTATTTTGAATTTTGTTTTCTATCCATAATGGCTAGGACCACCGCCCTATGTAGACTGGTGGTCCTAGGACCGCCACCCTACGGGAAGTGGTTTTGTAACTTCTACCCCGCACAGGTGGTGGTCTTGTTACTTAAAAGACATAACCTCCTTTTTTTTTGTCTTTGTGTTGATTGGTTATGATGAATTAGAGTTATTTCAGATCCCTATGGATTAATCTTAGGTGTAAGCCTTCGTGCACCACTTTACCGGGTCTATACACGCCCCACTTGCGTGCCTCACTACTCCATGCACTCTCCATACTTAGTAATTTTTCTAGTCTAACATGTGTGCAAGAAAAACTCATAAATGGAAGATGTTGAGGCCATAAGCTATCGTGATGTGAACATACCCATGATAGAGGTGAGGGGAATGAGGTGGAGGGAGAAGATGAGCGAGTGTGAATTTAGTCCGAGTTAATCCATCATGTCTACAAACAAAGGTCGAGTAAGTGGGATTGAATGGAATGTGTTTCCAATAATATTTATTCATGAAAAGTGTGCATGTGAAAGGACGAAGTTCAGATGCATGTTTCTCATGATAAGACGAGGAAGGTGAAATGATATTTAATGTATGGAAAGACCCATAAAAAAATTATGATATAATTAGTATAAGGAGGGGGTTTCTTGAATCAATATTACCAAAACGTATAGAAATGAAAGTATCATTGAACTTATGACTCATCTATATCAATAGGAGTAAAATTAAAATTGCACAATTTGTCATTAGTAAGTTGAATGGTATCAACCTCATCATCATAATCATTAGTGATGGAATTTTCATGTTATATAAAAGTATTAAGGATATTAGTAGGAAGTGAGCTAGATGTAGGAGCGAGAGGAGCATCAACGAGCAAAGTGGTAGTGTTTATTAGAGTAGACATGGTGGGTGAAATGATATCAGTAGTATGAGTGGAAATGGATGGTATACTTGTAGAGGTGGAAGAAGGATGTGAAGCACTAGATTGACCAATATCATATGTACCAATATTTTTATATGGAATATGTTGTGATAGAGGGATAGACATAGTTGTAACATGATCTATGCAACATAAATTGAATGGATCGAGGGTTGAAAAAAATGGTATGTTTATAACCATCGTGTAAGAATCTAACACACTGATGAAATGTATATGGAACAATATGCATTTCGTGAATCCAGTCTACCCAACAAGATATTAAATGCAAACGAGGCATTAATAACGAAAAATACTCTAGGAAAATATTAGGCCCAACATATATAGGTAACATGATAGTGGCTAGGAATGGCAAGTAGTGGAATCATAGCGACAAATGAGAGTGGAATTCTCAAAGTAATTAGATTATTAGTAATGCCAATTTTCCGAGAAGAGAATGGGCACATAGATTTATGACAGATCCATTGTCAATGAGTACACACTTGATACAATTGGTGCCAATGGTAGCAGTGATAAGAAAAGGTACACATAGATTATTAACAGTAGATGGTGGCATGTCCTCATCACTAAATGATATAACATGTGGTATATTTTTGAGATATTGAATGATATGTGTGAAGGCCACCAGAAAATTATTTCTTTCAATGTGAATAGAGCAAAGGATGACCTCTCATGTTTGACAAAAATCGGGTGCACTATGCAAAGAAATCACAAAGAGATATATTTTGGTGTATTCTTAAGTTGCTCAATGATGTCATTACCCTTAGAAGTGGTGGTAGGATATGAAGAAGTGATAGGTCTTGGAATGGAAATGGGTTTATCTATAAAAGTATGAGTGCGGTGAGTGGTGACTATATTTATAGTGGGATCAGCCATCAAAGTGATGAAGCAAGGAGGATGGTGATTATGGACTTGCATAAAATTAGTAGTGAAAGTAACCATACCGTAAATCTTAGTTGGGATGAAAGAAGACAATAAGATGGATCCATGAATTGAGAAGAAGAGTAGATATTTGGATACATACTCAAAAGGTGGGGTTTGAATGGTTGGGTTCACCAAATGATTTAACAATTTTTTTTTCAAAACAATAATATTGCGAGTCACATGTGATAAATAAATGATAAAGTATATATTTGACACAAGCAATAAGATAAAGAAATATGAAACCCTAGGTGCAAGAGAGAGGGTAAAAGACTTAGATGATTTCACAATTGATCTTGAAGTATTTTGGACAAGAGGATTTATGAACAAGAGGAGTAAACTATCGTAATCAAACTTAGAAAATATTGCAACCACTAGATGTGACCTGGAATAGGAACCTAGAACAGTCCTGGGGCACCTAGGCACTAATGACCTCTGCTAGGCACATGTTACCGCACAGAGCTCGAAATCTTTTTTTTTGGTGTTTCACAAGTGTCACTAGACCTCGTTGTGGTCACCTATATGTCATTAGATGATTGTATAATTTTCCCGTAAACTCGTAAAACAAAAGATATCTTGCAAAACCCCAAACTACATAAAATCCTAAATAAGAAATATGTAAATGGGGAGTTAGAATGACCCCGATAGTCATATGATAGAGTGAACTTACAACCAAGTGTTGTACTACACTTCATTATCCAAATAGTTCTTATGAAATGTGTGTGAAATCATTCCCTAGGAAGCTCTTATGCAAGATGCACTTGATAATGAGTGATAGCTAGATGTGGATGGAAAAATAAATTTCCCCTGCTATGTGTGTATGTAGAAAGTGAATTCGCTTGTCCCTTGAATGAAAGCTAGATGGATTCCTTTGATGCTCTTATAATGCATTTGGATGAAACCTTAGGTGATGAAAATAAACATGCTTAGATATTGGTCCTTTATTTTGGTCACATAACTTTGTATTTATATGATTCCAGTGTTTAAATTTTAAAATTTACAAATAAAAGGCTGGCCTATAAGAAAACAAGATGCCCAAAAGATAAAAGAGGCCCCAAAAGAGGAGAGTAATATAGAAAGAGTTTGTGGGAGCCTAGAGAGGACAAGATTACCTAGGCACCTTTGGTGTGTAGAGTCATGAAAGATAAAACAATAAAGTATCAAATTGACTCGTAGGGTGTAAAAGACTCAAAATAAGACCAAAAACAAAGGAAAGAGGCCAAAGGTAGTTGTCAATTGATATCTTTCTTTCTTAGGAATCATATGAAAGTAAGTATGTGTTTTAGTACCTAGGAATGTACCCAAGTGTGTGATTTTGCGTCTACACTCTTAAAAAGTAGTAGCTTGAAAAATTATAGGAATCAAATTCATAATATCAATATAAAATATTATCTTAATAGGATGAAACCCTTAGTTTTTAGGTTTCTCATCCCCTTGCAAAGCCATACAATTTGGTCAACTTGTGATATCCACTTGACTGACTTGTATATGTTATAACCGAAAATCCTATTGTGAGAAAGTAAAACTTAAAGTAGTGAATAAGTAAGAAAATATGAAAATGTAAACCTTTTCTTTGAGTGTTCTTACCACCTCAAGATGCGATAGCTTAAATTTTATTACACTTGTTAGATCTCTTGGGATTGTTTGATTGTGGATGCTCCAATATTGTCTTTGAATGAAGAAGAAATGCTATAAGCAAGAGTGATCATGAGGACAACCATTTGGTATTTAAATTAAAATGAAAAATGAGAAGAGGTATGCTTAAAATGTGAAAATCTTCCAAGGATGGATTGTGAATGATACATGCCTATTATTTATAGTTGACGGAGAGCCCATGGATTGTGGATGACGGTTTGAATGGGTTAAAGGTTCTTGATTCAAACTTCATGAAATAGCCATTTGATTTAGTCTGTTTTGTTGGATTATTTGAATATTCATTAATGGGCATTGAATATTTAGTTAGAAATAAGATTTTATTCGAGATGGTGGTTGTATGTGAATATTGTTTCTTCCACCTTTATAGGGTTCTAGAAGTGGAGTGGAGTGGGCTACTTCAACTTTAGTGACTAGGATGGTGAAGTGGAGATGAGTGGATAAATATATTTTATTCTATTTAAATATGTAATTAAATTAGCTAAGGATGTATAATTGTATAATTTAAGCATAATATAATTAATTAAATTAATTTTAAAGGGATGTGGGTGAATTCTAATGGATTATGAATGGGTAGTGTGCTAGAATATATTCTAGAGCTCATTTTGGAATATTTTTTAAAGGATAGGTATATATAGGAATGAATAGAAATAATATGTATTTTAGGGTGTGTAGTCACAATTTATACCCTTAGAACAATAGTCTAATCCCATGCATGTTGGCCTATCACCCAACGGGCACTCGGGCGCCACCGAGGCACACGTGGGCACCGAGTCTCTCCTTTATGTGAGTTTTGTGATAATGTACCATCTTATGATAGATAATAAAATGTAGAAGGATAGAAAAGAATCATGCAACATTATAAGAACCTAGAATGAGTTGTCATCTCATTGCATCTAGAAAAGAGAAATATCAAGCAATAGATGAACATGGTTCATATAGATAGGAAATTCATAAGTAGTATACTTCTGAACACATATATGAGTCATAAAAGAACCTTATATTCATATTAACAGATCCAGTAATCCACATTACATTCAAACAGATCCTCATATAACCATGCAGAGCCAAGTCATGCATCAAAACTACACTATGTTCATTATATTACAAAAATGAATGCAGACCCATCCCTCTAAACATGCCATGATTCCTATATTCTCCTAATCCCAACCCATAGAACCCTCATTATATTTCTGTAGAGCTTCACCTCTCTTCTATTTCTCTCCTTCCACACTTTGATTGCTTCCACACACCGCTTGCTTCCACTAATTTCCACACACACACACACACTTTCTTCTATCGAGCACTCACATTTATAGCCTTAGAAACCACCTCCATGCCTTTATGATGTTATAGATCAGCTATTAATTATCAAAGTGGTCCTCTATGGAAGCATGCCTTCTCAAATCTGAGTTCTTCACTCTTTGCAATGATATATTCTGTAACCTTCCATCGCAGGCCTGAAATATTCCCTTTTTGATCCCACGGTTGCCAGTGGCACCTTATCCACAAGGGTCATGATTTTCTCATGTTCTTCATGGGATGTTGAATATGGCTAAGTCAAAAACCCTTCCTTACACGCACACACCGTGTGTTCTACAAAACATTGCTAGGAGGCTTCCTTGTGTGCCATCAAACTATGCACCCTTCATAAATTAGTTCCTAGGTTCCTATGTGCCTTCTCGTCCTTAGCCAATATTTCAAGGCACAACAGGTGTCAACATTTTCCCAAGGAAAATTTTAATACCCCTTACCAAAATATAACTTGGATTTTTTGGTGAATTTGTAAAAATGGATTTCATGTTGATGGAAAATATGAGAAAAATGTATATCTAGTGATGTAAGTGAATAATTTATCTGGGAAGGGTATGCCAGTGGGAAATTTGTAGGGGAGTGATCTGTAAATAAGGAAGAAATGTGTCATTTTTATGGAAGCCCAGTAAGGAGTCTATGCAAAATCATTTGAGTGTGCATATAAATGCTCATGTACATATACAACTAGGTGTTTATGCATGAAATATCTAACATTGCATTAATTTATAATCGTAATGAAGAAAACTAAATTGATATCTGTTTTCATGGATCAAGAAATAATGTTAACCATTTTGCTTCATAAACTACAATTCTTTTCTTGAATGTGTTATGATGTAATAGAGGAGCTTCCCTTTCCTTCACACAAAAAATGAATGAGAAGTTTCAATCTTCCAGCTCAAACCCTAATAAACTCCTTTACAACCCTTAAGCAAGCCCTTGGCTTTGATTCTCAAACAACCTATATCCCAAAGTACATACTTTGTATGAAACTTTCACCTTATAGTTTGGGTGGATAAAACAAGGAGGTAAACATGGATCAACCTTGATTACAATAGGGTTTCAAAGGTACTGTGGATGATGTTGATGGATGTTAATTGTGTGTTTCGTGAAGAGTGGATTAAGTTTATTCCCGTGACTAAGTCTCGCAATCACAAACCATACACAAGATGGAGTTAATAATATGAACAAGTGGGTTGCATGGAAAAGGCCATTTCCTATAAGCCAAAGAAATTCCTTACATGGATGTCAACCCAATTTTAAATACATTCAAGTTTTATTTATGAAAATTGGATACAATATAAGATAGATAAAAAGTGTGATCAAACATTTATCAATTATTTAGTCTATTACAACTATAAGCTGATAATGATGATGATATGAAAGGAAATATGTCTAGAACCTGAAATTAAAATCTAGCCATTATCTAGACTCTTAAAAATGTTAGAGCCCACTGAACAAGCTATGCCATCATCCTTAGTATAGTATGAGTCAGGTTCTTTGATTTAATCATCCACAAAGAAATCATAAATCTCCTTCTCAGTATCATACTAGCAAGTGAAGTTGGAATCAGAATCTACAAGGATGATTTCAATTTCAACTTCAGATTTGGATACAAAGTGTGTGTGTCTTCAAGTATGTCCAATCCCGCTTCACACTAGTACTCGAACCATGTAAGACCAACTTGGATTTGTTCAGACTTCATAGTAGAGGCTTCCTAAAACTCTCAAGTGGCTTCACGGATCTTCCTGGGTGATGCAAATATAGTCTTGAGTCAATCAATGGGGGTTATGTGGATGGAACAAAGCTCCAAGTCATGTAGTGAGTCATATTGCTCCTAGTGCAAAGGATGTTGGATAATCGAAGTGAGTTGATGTTCGTGATTGGATGGTTAGATCCTCGCTATGGCTGTTTACAATATCCATTCTTGGAAAAAGGATTAGTAACACAAAATTACTTGGTAAATACCTTTAGATGAAATTTGTCTACTAATAAAACTGTGAACACATGAAATGCAAGCGTTTACAGAATCGCAGTGATTTCGAGAAATATTAACAAACTGCTAAAATAAATGATTTGATTGTCTTAAAAGGGAACTATGATCTACTGAATATAACAGTGGAAGAACATAATGATTAGGAAAGTTTTTTTAAGATGAAAAACAAAATTTAAAGAGAAAGAAATGAACCTTGGTTGATAGTATGAAATGATAGGCTGACAGTGATCATGTTTGGACAATGAACGAGCTTATGGAGAGCTCCAAAATGCTTGATGGATGTGCTAGATGTAAAACGATGTTGGTGAAGACCTAGTAACACTTATGAATGCTTGATAATGCTCCTTGTTTTACTTGGATGGTCATGAATGGTCCCAAAGAGAGGAAGGAAAACTAGTATTTATAGATCACTAGCATTCAAGGGAATTTCTAGTGTTTTTCAAAGCAGATTAGAGTTAGGGAGAGATACGAAGGGATAAACCTTCTAATTCACACTTAGGTGGTTAGGGATTTAGGGGGATTATGGTGTGGTAACTTAGAGAGGTCAAGTGTGAGGTTTTAGAGGTGGATAGAGGTAGTTAGGATAATGATGGATAATTCGAAGGTTTCAAATTAGACTAGTCATAACTAGTGAGAAGTAAGGACTTGTCATAGGGATAAGTTATAGGTGGTTAAGATAATATATTTAGAAGATTTCTTACTTAGACCATTTATAACTAGTGAGTTAGGATGAGTGAGGTGTAGGGGTGAATATATGAATTAATTAATTAATTGATTAATTAATTATTTATGAAATAGGGGGGATATGATTTAGGAAATGAGGTTTTATTTGATTAATTAAAGGGGTGTAGGGATAATGTCCTAGGTTGAGGGATATTATTTAAATAGCGCGTTGGTGAGATAATCAAATTAATTGAAAGGATGAATTAGGTTGTGAAATGGTAAGCGGGGAGTGTGTTTATTCGAGTATATGTGTTAAAGAGGGTGTTTTCTTGTGTTTACATTTTCCCTTTTTATCTAATGTCTTAGAAAGGCATTATAAAAATATGATTGAGAGTGTTTGTTTATATGGGTGATTGTGTTGTAGTGCAATACATGATTTTTTTGCATATGTTTTATTTTTCAAAGGTTTCCCAAGACAAGGGGGTATCAAAAGAGAGTTTGCTACCAAGGGATCAACTTGATAGAAAAACCAAGGGGTCTGCACCTATAGACGCGTGATCCTTTTTTTTTTGTGTGAAATTTTATAGTTTTAGGATCTTGTTACCATTTTTGGGGTGTATGGGTTTCGTAGCTAGAATCATAGACTATTGATGTAATCATTGACGATTCAAAGCAAAATTGTTAGCGATTGGGATGAATCGTTGATGATTCATCTATATTTTTGGAATTTTTGTGAATGTAAGAATGTTTTATGTGTTAGATGTTGTTGATGTGAAATATTGATGTGTGTTTTGTTGATATGTTGTTGACATATTGTTGATGTATTTATTGATGATACTAATTGATGGTTTGTTCACTTTTGTAGGTGGATGTGAAATTAAACATTAGAGACCATATTCCATTGATTTTAGAGCAGGTGAGGGAGGACATGTCAGATGATGATTGGGATCATGTTGAGGCCATCGGTTTTGGTTCTATGAGGCATTACAAATGGATCTATAGATGTTTAGGCTTGATATTGGCATTGCTAGAGAGGTGGAAATTTTCCACCAACACTTTTTGGTTACCTACAGGAGAGGTCACTATTACTTTGGAGGATGTTCATCATATTTTGAGACTACCGATCCGCAGGAGTCAGTGGTGTATACCATCATTGAGGTAGAGAGGGATGGCGTGATGGGTAGATTATACGTGGAGGATGGTGGAGACATCGGATATGACTCGGGAGGTTTTTCCTATGGCCGTGTTTATTTTCTTGAGAGAAAAGGTTGTGTTTGGATGACTATGATTATGATGGCCATCATGTGTTATGCATTCCTAGATTCCAAGAGTGGTCATTTTCCGTGGACGATGATAGGGGTTGTGTCGAGATGATAGAGCACCACTCATTTTTTTAGTGGGGAGATACCCTACTTGCACATAATTTATGAGAGTTATGGGATTGGAGGGCTCAAAAAAATTAAGACATTGAAGTTTGTTATTTGTTATAGGCTTGGGCTCTCGAGAAAATTGTTATTTATAGAAAAGCAGTGGTTACTTATGGGCCATCGGTGATCAGCACCTGGTGACGTGAGGTGGAGATCAGACAGGGGCCATGTGGGGAAGAGGAGGAGGACTATATTTTATATGGATTTTTTTATTAGACCGTACGTGGGGGATGTTCACGGAGGCCATACTTGGATTTACTCGAAGTCGCCTCCTCGTACCCTCATGACTTACATGGTTTATAATAAACTATGTGGTTCCGGACATGGGGAGTAGGCGAGCACAAGTTTATTTATTTTGATCATGTTCAAAGACAATTTAGGTTACAACAGGTGGAGTGCTCGAGGAGCCCATTTAGTATAAGTGGGAGGAGGCAGATATAGATACTCCGAGGGCAACGCTAGTGGGAATTACCACTATTTTTGAGTTTCCATGGGCTAAATGCCCCAATGAGGAGGGATTAACTATTTTTATTGATGATGTGGGGTTACCTTAGAGTATATTGTATGGTGGGATCCATCCTTGATGAGTTTTGAAAGAGTGCAAGTGGCGCAGAGGGCCACTCATAAGGTGAGATGAGTACGTGCTCAAGAAGAGGGAGGAGCATAGGGAGGAGAGGTAGATCCTGATTCTTATGAGGAGGAGGAGGGGGATGATGATTTAGTTTTTGCTATTACAATGATGATAATCGAGAAGGCCATAGTGGAGGGAGAAAGGGATGTGTCTTAGAGGGAGTGAGATGATCCGATTGAAATTTGGGATACCCTCATTAGAGAGAGAGATGGATTGATTTTAGAGAGGGATGGACTGAGGGTGGAGAGAGATATGATGATGGGGGAGTGAGATAGTCTCTAGGCACATCTTGTATATGTCTCTGTTGATAGAGATAAGTACATGGGGTACACAGTGATTTTTGAGAAATACCTTAGGGATCACAGGGCCTTCTATATTTGGTACAAAGCTATCAACGATGGATCATTATGGGGTAGTAGGGACCTCCTCCATCTAGTATGATTTCAATAGCTCACTATGATGTTGTGCGGGTAGAGTGATACTACTATGTGGATTTGATCATCAAGAACTACCTAGATGCCACATTTTATGTTGATCATGTAGCTGCCAAAGGGGAAGCTACAATAATAGTGAGGCCTAGTGCTAGTGTGGTGAGCGTGGGACAACCATCTTGGAGGAAAAAGAGAGAGGATGTAGGTGAGAGAGGAACCTTTGGTGAGCTTATCACTATGAGTGTTCCTAGAGGAGGTGGAGATGTCGATGCAACTAGAGGCATACATACTCCCTGGAATAGAGGGTGGTGATGGTACGATACTTAGGGATGTTTATTTTACTATGTGATTTTATATGATGTCATAGGTTGACATAAGCCCATTTTTGTAGGATGATTATATTGATATTTTGGACATTGATTACGATGTATACCAGACTTGATATATATATATATATATACATACATATACATGATGGTGATGATGGATTTATTGTTCATATACCTTTTGTATATATGTTGTATGTTTTTATTCTAAAATGTTTTTTTATTTTAGATGGATTTGGATGGATATTATTTGTGAACATGTCTCAAGTTACATATGATGAATTTTAAAATATGATCCAAAAATGTGTTAAATCAACAATGTAACTAAAAAAGAGGTAAAAACAAAATGATTTCCACACTATCGATTTGATATATACGTGATGTTTTGAGAAACACTTGCACTTGTAGCCTTATCAAATGTTAAATAAGATCATCAATGGGTAGTTACACAAATTAGGATAGAAATGTGAGTTTGAGTAAATGTGCTTTATATGATAATAGAAGGGAAATTGTATATGTAGGTCGATGTGGGAGAAAGGGATATCCTTTTCAAAGGTTCCAAGGGGATGATGCCCTAACATTCTACATTTTTTTAAAGAAAACCGATTTAAGCGGGAAGATTTCTATAATGGGAAAGCTAATCGATGCAGGAAGCTTTCTTGGATGCTTTAATTTTGATATAGTTTTGAAGGTTGATCAATGTTGTAATCCTTTTATAAGAGTAACCATCCTTCAAGGGTATGGTCTACATTTTTAATTTTGATAAGATGGTCATCCTTCGAGGGATCATCCACCATTTTGACCGTAGTAGTTGTTCCTTTGGGGGAAAAATCTACTTCTTATTTTGAAAATGATTCAAACTTTTGAATAGATTTCCTTTGAGGGATCAATCTATTATCTTATTTTGATAAGAGGTGCATCCAAATGAATTTTTTTTTTTTTGGGATGATGGAAAAACATTAATATACCTTTTTAAGAAGGGGATAAAATGTGCATCTAACCTACACATACATTCCCCATGTCATGTTTTGATTAGTATGGGATGGATGGGTGTAATGATTTCAAGGGGTTATGCAAAGGAACAAGCTTGTCAAAGTAAACAAATGTGATGAAAAAATCCGTGGTGTTCATCTTTAAGGAGTATTTAAGATACTGACGGATAGCCACATCATTGTAATGATATCATGAAGTGATAGTATTTAGAGGTAACTACCATCACGACAATCAATATTTTAATAGTAGAAAGGTCACAAGTGCAAGGAATGAGAGGTTCCCTTTAAGGTTCCCGAATAAGAGAAGCGATATGATATGCTCCCGACCCATACTTGTGAGTAATAACGTATGGATCAATCCAATTGGGTGAAAACTTTCCACGTTTACTTAATTCTAGTGTAGTAACATTTTGATTTTCTTTGAGTACAAGATCACTAATTTTAAATTCACATTCTTTGACATGTTTATTGTATGCTCTACTAATACGTTCTTGATATACTTGATAATGTTCATGGGAGTTAAAAAAATTTCATCTAACAATTAAAGTTGTGCTAAATAGTATTAGCGATACTCTTTTCAGGATGAAATATTTGAGAGATACACAAAGTGAATATATTTGGAATTCGAGAGGTAGGATGACTTGAACTATAGATGAGTGAATAGGGTATAGCACTGTAGGTGTGTAGATGCTACTTCCATAAGCCCAGAGAGAAAACAGGATTTGGAGATGCCAATGCTTTGTTGCATCATCTATTATTTTCATAAGGATTTTATTAATGGTTTTGTTAGAGGCCTCCTCTTATCCATTTTATTGAGGATAATATGGTGATGAAAATTGAGTTTCATGTTGAACGTATCACATAGATTTTTAACTTCTTTATTTTTGAAGGATTTTCCATTATCTTTGATGAGTTTATGAGGGATACTTAAACAACATATGATATTTTGGTATATGAAATTGATGATACGCCCTGATTTTGTTGAGGTTAAAGGAATATATTCAACCCACTTAGTAGAGTATATGGTTGTTGTGATAATGGAATGATGTTTTTGGGATGATTTAAGATTGATTAAACCAATGAGGTCTAACCCCTATTGAGAGAAAGGCCATAAGTATTGAGTGGGTCAGTAGTGCCCTGACTGGGAAAATGGATGAGATCCGAGTGGAGTTGGCATTTAACACATTTCTTTACATATGCAAAACAATCTTTGGTGATGGTAGGCTAGTAATACCCTATCTGTATGACACATTTAGCAATGGAATTTCCACTAAATTACCACCGTAGATGCCATTATGGACCTCTTTTATTGCATTGGTTGATTCATGTGATTTAGGGCATCGACATTAAGATACCGTTAAAGCTACATTTATAAAGTATACCACCTATGATGATGAAGCGGATGACACATTGAAGAAATGATCTTTTAACACCAGGTGATAAGTTTTATAGAAGTTTGCATTATACAAGATAGTTATATATTTGTGTGTACTATAGATCGTGTGGATGATTGTTAATGATGTTAATGGAAGTCATTTCATTTTGATGAGAAGGATGATCCAAATGTTGAATGACTACGGAAATTTTGGTCCGATCCTTTGATTTTTTGTTTTAAAGGGGACAAGGGATCCGAGAGATGCTACAATGTTTGTAAACCTGTTAGAATATCACAAAATAACCCGAATGGTATAATGATCAAATGTACTTTGAGGACAAAGTCAACACCAGATTTATATTTTTGAAGGATTTCATTTTTACATTGAATATATCTTTTGACTTAAATGACAACAAGTTATGAGTCTCCATAGATTTCTAGGATGTCAACACCTAAGAGAATGGAGATATTTAGACCCATGATTAAGGATTCGTATTCTTCCATGTTTTTAGTACATTCAAAGTTAAGTTTGAATGATAGTGGAAGTGGGATATTCCAGGGAGGTATGATAATGACTCAGATCCTTCCCCTTCTTGGCATGTACCATCAAAGAAGAGAGGGGTAAGTGCACAAAGTTGGGGGGCCAAAAAGTGGACAAAAACCCGAAAAATAGATGAAACACGCTCACATTTTTTTTTGGCTTGGTAATTACTAAACCTATAACATGTATGCATTATGAGGAAGGAAAAATGCGTACATGTTTTAAAGAAGGAAAAAATGTGCACGTGTTTTGAATAGTATGGACCATGTATATTTTTTTGGGTGTCTTATACTTACAAAAATAAATGTTTAAATTTATTTTAGTAAACATAAGAAATTAGGGTTACTCGCACTGATGGAAGTGGCCCCTTGCTCCAACAATTATAATCTAGAAGATAGTTTTTAAAATCTAATCTGGTCAAGATTTACTCATTTTCAGATTTCAAAGCAAATGAACTAAAACTTTCAAGACATATATATTGTAGTCGGTTTTGTTTTGGGAAAGCATATAGTTATTTTTAGGTTTTTGACCTTCTAAAATGGATTTTGGCCTACCACTACTTGAATTGGTACTAATTTTAAAATTTGGTCCATAATTCACTTTAGTGACCATGAATCAACTCTATGACACTAGTCTACTTTTTTACTAAAAAGAGATCCTCACTTTGTAGATAGAGGATTGTTCTGAATGAGATTTTTGTACTATGGCCAAAATGAGGTGATTGTAATGTGCCTCCTCCTTAAGTATGATAACACTACTAGGTGTTGAATGAGTTGTTACAAATAGTACCAAGTGAATTACATAAAGTGAACTCGAGATGATTGATCATTCTTAGAAAAATGGTGCTCTATATAAAGATCATCCCCTCACCTTTCCTAGCTCTAAAAGCATCTTTATCATGGAATCAAATTCATGATTCTCATACATGGTTTTACTCATATGTCTCTTATGGAGACAAATGATTCCTTAATACTTCACAAATAATGGTCCTTGATAGCTCGGTGACATGACTAGCTCATTTTAGCTTGTTCTAAAGGGTGTTCAATTAACTACAGAATGGCCAAAAATGCCTTTTTAGGCCTTTAAAGGAAGTAGTCTCTCATCAAAACTAAATGAGTCGATCGATCACCTTAAACACTATTCCCTACACATTGAAACAAGATGAATGATCTTTGTAGGAACTTTTTTATTTGGGTGAGGCTTTATGATTTAGGGTTTAGGGATCAGGGTTTAGGACTCAAGGTTTAGAGTTTAGGGTTTAAGGTTTAGTGTTTAAGGCACATAGTTCATATTTTAGGGTTTAGGGTTTAGGGCTAAGGTCTTAGGGTTTATGGTTTAGGGTTTATGGTTTATGGTTTAGGTTTAGAGTTTATAGGGTTTATGGTTCAAGGTTAAGGGTTGAGGGTTTAGGTTTAGGGCTCAAGGTTTAGGGTTTAGGGTTTAGGGGTCAAGGTTGAGGGTTTAGGGTTTATGGCTCAAGGTTTCAGGGTTTAGGATTTAGGGATAAAGGTTAAGGGTTTAGGGTTTAGGGTGGAGAGTTGAGGGTTCAGGGTTTAGGGCTCAGGGTTTAGTTTTTAGGGTTTAGGGTTGAGGGTTTATGTTTGAGGGTTCAAGTTTTAGGGTTTTGGCTTAGGGTTTATGGCTTAGGGCCTAGGGTTCAGGGCTTAGGGTTTATGGTTTAGGGCATCAAGGTTTAGGGTTTAGGGCTCGGGGTTTATGTTTTAGGGTTTAGGTTTTAGGATTTAGGGTTTAGGGTTTATGGATTATGGTTTATGGTTTATGGTTTATGGTATAGGGTATAGGGTTTAAGGTTTAGGGTTGAGGATTTAGGGTTTATAGTTTAGGGTTTAGGAGTTAGGGTTTAAGGTTTAAAGGTCAGGGTTCAGGGTTTAGGGCAAAGGGTTAGGTGTATTAGGGTTTAAGGCTCAAGGTTTAAGGTTTAGGGGTTAGGGGTTAGGGTTTAGGGTTCAAGATTTAAGGCTCATGGATTAGGCTCACCCATTCAATCACAAAGTAATGTTCTATGTCTTACCCATTCTTATAAGTATTGACAAAGAGTATTCAACTAAAAAGGGTTCATCTACTTCATAGGTAGAACATTCAAGGGAGTCATCACAATTTGATGCCTTTCATCTACTGATATTTTAAAGGAGGGAAATGCCCATTGCATGCAAAACTATTTCACTCACTATAATGTTTTATGTCTTACCCATTCTTATTAGTATTGACAGAGAGTATTCAACTAAAAAGGGTTCATCGACTTCGTAGGAACAAAATTCAAAGAGATTCATCAAAATTTGATGTCTTTCATCTATTGATATTTTGAAGGAGGGAAATTCCCACCTCTCATAAACAAGGTAGTTGTAAAAGTAGACTTAATGATGGTTCTAGGCACAAGACTAGGAAATATGGTCCTAAGATATTAAAAAAATGAACTCACTCATGAGACCTATTGGAAATATATGAGGTTTAGGGGTTAGAGCTTAGGGTTCTTGATTTAGTGTTTAGGGTTTTGGCTGATTAGGGCTGTGGCTCAAGGTTCAAAATTTAGGGTTTAGGTTTTAGGGTTCAGGTTTTAGTGTTCAGAGTTTAAGGTTTATTATTTTTGTTTTAGGGTTTAGGGTTTATAATTTAGGTTTTAGGTCTCATGGTTAAGGGTTGAGGGTTAAGGGTTTAGGTTACAAAGTTCAGGGTTTAGGGTTTAGTGTTTAGGGATTAGGGTTTAGGGTTTAGGGCTTATGGTTTAGGGTTTAGGGTTTAGGTTTAGATTTAGGGTTTGTTTAGGTTTAGGGGTTTAGGGTTTAGGGTTTATGATTTAGTTTTTAGGTTTAGGGTTTAGGGACCTTTAGGATTTAACATTTTTTTAGGGTTTAGGGTTTAGGGTACATGGTTTAGGGTTTACGACTCCAGATGGTTTGAGGTTCATAGTTATGGGTTTAAGGTTTAGGGGTTAGAGGTTAGGGGGGCTCTATATTTATAGTTTAAGGCTAAGGGTTTAAGGTTTAGGGTTTAGGGCTAAAGGATTAGGGTATAGGGTTCAAGGCTTAAGGTTTAGGGTTAATGGTTTAGGGATTAGGGTTTAGGGTTCATGGTTTATGGCTTAAGGTTCGGGGTTCAGAGTTACTAGTTTAAGGTTTAGGGGTTAGAGCTCGGTGATTTTGATTTAGTATTCCGGGTTTAGGGCTTAGGGCTCAGGGTTTAGGGTTTAGGGTCAAGGGTTTAGGGTTTAGGGTTAAGGGTTTAGGGTTTAGGTTTTAGGGTTTAGGATTTATTACTTTGGGTTTTAGGGTTTAGGGTTTAGGTCTCATGGTTGAGGGTTAAGGGTTTAGGTCACAGAGTTCAAGGTTTAGGGTTTAGTGTTTAGGATTTAGGGCTTATGGTTTAGGGTTTAGGGCTCAAGATTTAGGGTTTAGGATTCAATGTTTAGGGTTTAGGGTTTATGGGTTAGGGTTTAGGGTTTAGGATTTAGTTTTCATGGTTTAGGGTTTAACATTTAAGGCTCATGGTTCATGGTTCATGGTTTAGGGTTTAGGGTTTAGGGTTTAGGGCTTAAGGCTCAAGGTTTAGGGTTTAGGGCTCATGGGTAAGGGTTGAATATTTAAGGATTAGGGTTTAGGGCTTAAGATTTAGGGTTTAAGGTTTATGGTTTAGGTTTTAGGGTTTAGGGATCATGGTTTAGGGTTTAGGTTTAGGTTTAGGGCCTCGAGTTTAAAGTTTAAGGTTTAGGGTTTAGGGTTTCGATTGTAGAATTTAAATGCTAAAAGATTTAGGCTGAATGTTGAAAGCCTAAAAATTACCTATGTACTAACCAGATTATACTATAAAAACTATCTCCTAAACTATGACTAATGGAGTTGTGAGACTAGTTCCATAAGGTGCAGAGTGACCCTAATTTCTTATATTTACATAAATAAATTTAAAGTATAAGAAATAATAAAATATAAATAATAATAAAATCAAAAGCATAAAACATTATATATCATTATATCATGTATGTGTTATAACATGTACACTTTTTTGTTTTCTCTTTTTCCAAGCCATTCCTCAAGGCTTGGGATTCGGTTTGGATCCCCAACCATGAGGTCTGGACATGCACAAACACAACAAACAACGTGTTTTTCTAGGAAAATGTAAAAATTCCACTTCCTCTATGATAAATCAAAATAAAACAAACGATCCATTTAAAAAAATATACAACAATGTAGATAAGAGTTTCTTCTTTCTAAAAATATAATTTTTCAAATTTTCTAACTAATATAAGGTTTCCATATTATTTATTTTCTAACTATGCCTTTTTATAGCTATTTTTTGAAGTTTAAATATGTTTATCTTTCATCATGTATCTTTTGTTTGGGTCATCGAAATTGAAATTATTTTATACTAGCACAAACTAGGAATAATTCTATACATATTCAAAAAAAAAATCTAATTTTTGATATTTTTGAGGTAGTTAGGGGGGCATGGTTGGAGCTCTGTTATTTTTCAAAACATAAAATTTATGTACTAGAAAAATCATAAATAAAAAATACTCGTTCAAAAAATCTAAAAAAATTCTAACACAAACTATATGCTCCTAGCTATCTTTCTACCAAAGGGTTTTAAAAATACTCAATGGTTCTCAAAAATGGTGGGGGCACGAAAGTCACTCTATTATGTTTTTTAACAAAAACAGAGCACATGTTGGTATTTTAGTTGGTTTACCCACTTAAAATTATCCCTTTTCAATAAAATTTAGTACCTTAAAACTAGAATCAAAATTCTACGATTCATATTTCTACAACATCTTATAATTTTGAGTGTAACTATTTCTAAAAACTCATATAAGTTGAAGTTCTTTTATTTTTCAGAAAAATGCGTTCACTTAAGACCCCCTTTTGGCCCCCAACTTGATGCACTTGCCCGCAGTCATTTTAACGGGGATGAAATTAGATTAATTGATATTTTTGATGGATTCATCGAGAAAGCATTTGTGAGGTGGTTGATTATCTGGAAGGGGTGCATCAGTGAGCTGATCTGTAATGGCCTGACCTTTAATAGAATTTTGTGATGTAATTTCGAGGTCAAATTCAGTCATGAGCATAATCCATTGAGTTATGAGATCATTATGATTAGGTTTAGGGTGCATGGTTTTGAGTAGATTAAATCTAGTGACAACACATGTCTTATGATTGAGGAGATAATGTCAAAGTTTTGAGGTGGTGAAATGTAACACACAATAATATTTTTCAGCTTCAAGTGTAGCGTGCTTTGTACTCATGGAGTGTACAACTCATGTAGTATACGATCTGTTCACCACCTTGATTATCATGGTAGGTGAGCATATCTCCTAGCGCATGATATGAAGTGGATATGTATAGATAAAATGGCTCCCCTTGATGAGGTGCGGTAAGTATAGGTGGTGATAATAGATATTATTTGATTTTGTCGAAGGATTTCTAGCAATCGAATCCTAATGAAAATATACATCCTCGTGGAGCAGATGGTGAAACGGTTGACAACGGTCAGAAATATATGATATGAAACATTGAATTGACTATAATTTACTTTGGAGCCTATGTAGTTATTTAAGATTATATGGTAGAGGCATTTCAATGATTTCTCTAACCTTTGTTGGGTGAACTTCAATGTCTTGGATGGATATGATGAACCCTAAAAGTGAAAATTAAAAACACTTTGTAGAATTAAAACAAAGACAAAAATGGATGAGACAAGTAAAAATTGATTAAAAATGTTATGATGGTATTTTTGAGATTTAGACTTTCCTAAAAGGCCATCGACATAGTCTTTAACGATTTTGTGGACGAGGTCATGAAAAATTTATGTCATAGCACGTTGATAAGTAACCCCTACATTTTTAAGGCCAAATGACATGACATGGTAGTAGAAGGTTCCTCAAGGGGTAATGAAAGAAGTTTTTGTGCTAATCGTCATGAGAAATGAGGATTTGGTTATAACTAGAAAAACCATCCATGAGGGAAATCATTTCATGGCCGGTTGTTAGGTCGACAAGCTAATCTATGTTTGGAAGAGGGAAATCATCCTTAGAATAGGAGAGATTAAGATCCCTGAAATATTTGTAGATGCATATCTTTCCCAATGCTTTAGTTATGGGGACAACATTGGAGACCCATTGTGGATAATCAATGGGTATGATAAATTTAGCAGATAAAAGGTGTTATAACTCTTCCTTAATAAGGAGAGCTATACATGGATGCATTTTATGGAGTATTTTTTAATTGGCTTAGCATCAAGATACATGACTATTTTTGTATGAAAATATTATAATCGATTCCATGCATATCACTTTACGACCAAGCCGAAGGCTTGGTGATATTTTATTAATAAAGAAGTGAAATCATTTAGTTCTTGTGGATATAGAGATTGACCATCCTTAACTATGCGAGGATCCTATGGGGTTCTTAAGTTAACGTGGGAGGATTCATTAAGAATATTTGGTGTGTCGATGGTAGGGATTTTTTTGAAGAAAGTGATCTTCAGTTCCCATATGAGAAATAATATTCTAGTCATCCCGACATCAAGGATATCTACTCGTAGGTGAATCTTCATCAACCATTTAAGGCCAAAAAAGAGGTAATGAATTAGTGGAGTGATCAGATTTATAAGTGAGTGGCCCTAAAGATACAACATTAATTTGAAAAAGTTAGGTGGGATGAGTACAAGGTGTCTGTTTCCATAGGATCTTCGAGTGGTTTGCTCGAGGTGACGATTCTAGTTCGGAAATAGTTATGGATATAACAAGTTTAAATGTAGTGGCTTTACACATTTCGCAGAGGTGAACCATTTATAACCTAAGCCAATTTTCTCATAGGATTTATGGGAAAATGTGACGCTTAAGTCCTGGATTCCTTGTTCATAACACCGGAGGCCAAAACCTCTCCATGTGTAGCGATGAAGATACATACGGGAGAAGTTAGGATTGTCAAGGATTTGATATTTTATGTGAATGACATGGCATAACTTGGGTTAACAATATGAGATGAAGGATTATCGATCCCCATGTAGATGAGGTTCATCTTGAGATAAGCATGGACATATGAGATAACATCTCCTACATTTTGGTCATACATGGGTTGTTTCTCGGGGTGACCATATATTTTGGGTGAAAGGACAGAGTTGAGCATGAGGAGAAAATTTTCACCGAGTGTAAGATGCTTAATAGCCTCACTAAGAGAGGAACCATCGGTAACTTGGAAGAAGGTATAGATGTGCTAGTAGATGCTTCATCGATGACTCTGTGTGGATTTAGGTACTATAATTTTGTTTGGGCAAGTACATCATGTAACAATTAGCAAATGGATTTGGGTTAGTAGGGATAGTGAAAGTCCGACCTTTGTGATCGTATTTGATAAAATGATGGAGTGTGGAAGGAACATAGTGAATGATATGTATCAAAAGACATACTAATAACATATTGTATTGAGACTCTCCTTCTATTATATAGAAGATCTATGGTAGGGTCTTGATATCGACTTCAAGTGGTAGAATTATGGTGCCTAATGTGGGTGTGATAGTGTCGTTGAAGGATCATCATAAGATTGGTGTTTGAGAAATAACGGTGTTTGGTAGTTTGAGTTGGTCAAAGGCAAGGGATGATATGATATTAATGGAAGCACCACTATCAATCATGACCCTCTTGATAGATATTTCATTAATCTGAGTGGTAATGAAGAGTGGTAGGTCATGGTCCTCTTCTCTAAGAGAGGGAATTTAAGTTGTTTCAAATGATATGACGGTGGATGCTTTAAGAGAACCTATGAATTTTGTGAATGGGACTAGATCATTGGTTGGTACGATTATATATTGGAGGGATTCTATTATATCTAATTTGTGAAAAGTTGATGTATGAACTAGTTCATAAAGTGAAATCCTAACGGGGGATTTATGCAGTTGTTTGATAACAAACTTTTGTGTTGTAGTGAAAGGGGGTGTTGCTACTTGTATTGAAATTTTGGCTTTGGATGATGGTGTTTGATTATATTCCTCAGGAGCTAAGGAAATTGATATCTTAGGTTTATGAGATGAAGTTGATAATTCAGGAGGTAGAGGTATAATGATGAAGTTTTTAATTTTCTTAGGCTTAGATGAATCTTTATCATAATTTTGTGAATGGGTAGCGATATGTAGAATGTTGAATCGATGAGAAGGCACTGGGGATAGATTTATCAGGATTTGATGATGATGATGTTGATGTTGGTGTTTTGTTTGATTGAAAAGGAAGGAAAAGTGGACTACCAATTTCTTGAGCTTTTAAGTGAAAGGCCCTAAAACCCTCTATAGAATGGCCTCATGCTATGGTAATTACAGAAAACATTGATGTTGTACCAGGAAGGTTTCCATCCATGATGATTAGAAAACTTAGAAGGTGGTAATGTGATAAGTGAATGATGAAGGAGGTCATCTAAGATGGTGGCATAACACCTCTTAGGTGTAGATGTGGATATTAGAAAATTTTTATTTATATTTTCCTTGGGAGGAAGCAAAAATTTAGCTACATGTTATTTATTTTTTGGTCATGGAGGATTTCTAGGTGTTGTGATGGATGAAGGAAGAAGACCCTATATGGGTGGCTATTAGTGAGGATAGTTGGATTGTGCGATAGGTGAGGGAAAAGGACCCAATATGGATTCATGTTGTAGAATGATAGGTGTAGGATAGTTGGACTATGTGAATGGTACAAGATATGGAACTAATGTAGGGTTTAATAGGGGATCTTGATCCTAAAATAATAGGGGTATTAACATGTATAAGGAGTGGGGTCCATGTAATGGGTTTGATTTGGAAAAACATATCAAGGATTTTACAAATTTGAACACCTTGTTTATGAGGTCTTTTTATGGTTTTGGATAGACTGGGTTTGGTTGACGAGGATGAAAGAGAGTTTGCTTTCCTTGAGGTATAAGGTGATTTGTTTTTTTGTCAAATGTGACTTTGGGTGTATTTTCAGGAGGCAAGAGAGGATACAGGTATAGATTTGGTAATGGCACATGACGAGGGTGTGGTGATATTTTTAGTGATATTTTCAACATGTGGAGATTTAATAGTCATAATTTGAGGCTCATTGGATATCGGTGTCGACTCTGCAGGGTTTTGAATCGAAGTTAATAGGGTGGGTTTAGGGATCAGTTCTATCTTGGTTATTGTATTGATTGTGTGAACAACATTTATTTGTGGTTGATACGAAGATAAGGGTTGATTTAGGAAAGGTTGTTTAAATATGTAAGGATTTTGATTTTGGGGTACATTTGGGTTATCTAAGTGAAGTTCACCTTTATCAATCAAATCTTGAAGCACGTTAAACGTATGATACCTTTGATGTAATATTCATTAACCCAATGGTATTTTCAATAGTCATTATCTTGGTACAAAATGGGTTTAGATACTGATGCATTGATGGTTTGAATAGGTGGGAGATATATCATGTTGGTGGTAAGAAATTTGTTTAAAACTCGCACTATAAATATCTCATATGGGTGTATAGCTATATTAATGATGGGAGCACTCAACAATGGGTTTTTCTTTGGGAGAAGATTTAACTATGACATCGTTGGAAGATGCCTTAGAATTATCAGTGGTCGAGATGATGACTTATATGTAAACTAAACTTTTGGTTTCTTTGGATGAAGCTTGACCCGACCATCTTCTAGAGCTCACAATTCCAATTTGTGGGCCATGGTGAAATCCTCATAAGAATTTTGAAATTATTGGATTTACAAAATGGATGAAATATGTTTAGTGTATGCAGGAAAAATAATTCGATTGATTATTTTTTGTGGAAATTAAAGGATAGTTCATTAACATCACCTCTCCAACAATGAAAAAATCAACAATAGATTTGTCTTCAAATTATTTGATGACATACAGGCCATTGATAGTGAATTTGCGTGCTATGTTTATGGAAAATTGTTTCGTAAGAAGATTTGGACAAGTTGTGTAAATGAGAATAAGGAATGTTGAAGAATGTTATCGTATCAATATAAATTAGGACCGACAAGAGACATGGGAAATATCCCCAACATAAGGTCTTCATTGTGAGATATTAGATAAGAGGAATGATAGAAGGAATGAATGTGTTGTTGGGGATCTTCCTTGCTATAAAATTTGATGAAATTTGGAAATTCCAAAGGAGGCGAATAGGCTTTATATGGCATGAAGGGTGAATGGGCTCATTGAAAATATAGTCATAAAGAGAGCACATTATTCGATGAATACAAAGTAGCTTTGAGACTAGATATGTGCTTCAAATGTGCTTCAAGAGGATTGGGTTGAGTTTATTGCTGCGAAGAATAGTCGGAGTTGGAAGAGAGACCGGCTAGGTTGTGAGTATGGTTGATATTGCTGAAGAATACCTCTTTGGTAGGGAATGTTTTGTTGTCAGAGAGCATTCTCGCTAAGTAACATTCTATTAGTAAGGGATATTTTGTTGGTAGGGATACTCTATTGTAAGATGTTGTATAGGGAATGTTTTGTTGAGGTATGCATTGTTGAGATATATGGTATTGTGGGATGTTTTTTTGTGGTATACTTTTTTCATAAGGGATGTTTTGTTACATAGGATATTCTGTTGAGATGGATTTTTTTTTGGAAGCTAAAGGTCGTGAGGGTTATATGTATTAATACTACAATGACATGGATGCATGGGTAAGTGGTTGTGAATATGTGCACGACTACTAGAAGGATATGAAAGAGGAAATAGAGGATGGTTTTTTTTTGTGAGATACTATGTTGTGGAATATTTTGAAAAGGTGTAGATTGTGGCATGGAGATTAACGGTTGTGATGGTTTTGGTATGTGTTGTGAAATAGGGTGAGTACTAGCGATGACACTAGTATTGACTAGTAGTGTAGTTGTAGGGATGGACATGGTGATATTTGGATTAGGGATAGTAATCGGTTGAAAGTCACAATAACATATAAGGCCATGGTACATGATGAAGGTGTTTTTACCTATGAAGAGACTAGGGGAGTAGGCAAGGAAGTTATGGTATTTCTTAGGGGAGGTGTAGAACCAATCCAAGGGCTTGGTGAAGATGTAGATTATTAGGAAGATGTGTTTTGTGATGAAATCATGTAAAGGTCATAAATAGGGATTGAAGAGACCTCAGATGTCTCGAGTTGACTAGTAGAAGATTGATCATTTGATGTTTCAAATGGATTCATAGGGATGGAAGATATTTGGTCGATCGATGTTTAATATTTCAGATTGATTTTTTGAAGTGTATGGCCACAATTGTTGGATGATCGGGTCTTGATTTTTATCGATGATATGTGCAATGGAAGATGAACGATTGTAAGTGTATGGAATGTGTTGGGTTGTAAATGGTTGGATATGAACATTTTTAGCTACTAGGTAAGCATTGAGAGTAATAGGGTTTGAATCTAACATCTCTTCAAAGACAAGGTCCCCTCTATTATAGAAAGGAGGTTCAAATGCTTCTTGTTGAGAACTAGGAGAAAAGAGGTGTTCCATTTCTTTTAGTCCAAACATATGAGGGATTTGACCATGATATTGATGTGGGGAATTAAACATTGGTTGTCCCATTTGTTCATTATTCCAAGTTTTTGTGTATTAGAAGGGGAGTGGATAAAATTGTTTGATAAAATGGGGTTTGTGGTTGCATTGATGTGGAAAATGTTGCAAGGAATCATTGAACATGTTGTGAAAATGTAGGTCATGGGGTGGACATGTTTTCAAAATTTTTATCATGAGATTGTTTTTTGGTAAGTACCATGATAAAAAACACACAAACACCTAGAAAATTCCAAATAACTAACTAGTTTGATTTACAAAAACAAGAAAAAGAAAATAAAATTATTGTTTTATATTTATCTTAATTGATTATGAAAAAGTGAAATGTGTAAGATGGTTAATGAGGGTCCTAGGAAATGGTAGTCTATGGTTAGTTTCAGGAATGTTTAAGGGTTAAATCCTCAATATACCCAAAGGTACGTGAGGCCCAACTCTTACTGCTACTAGTATGGGCATGTATATTGGGGCCTACCCCCTCACTTCATGGTCCCGCTACGATAAGGGAGTTGGGTGCTGAGCCAATATATACCGAAAACAAGAGATTATACTCAACTAGAAAACCGAGTAGGTTTCCCTATTGGGTGATGAAATCCTAATCGTTATCACCAGGCGGGAGTTGTTTGAATGCGTTTTTAATTTTGAAGTGATTTAGTTGTGTGTGGGGAAGAAATATGTGAATGTAACAAATTTCCTCCTAATTAAAGCTAGATGATCAAGAAGTATGAAATGGTTCATTTTAAGACCTAAAATGAAGTGTTACTTTTGATGAGAGAAAAACACCAGAATGCAATACAAAAAGCAAAAGAGGAATTAGGACTTATTGTGAAATCACTCCCTTTTTTAGCTTTTTGAAATTTTTTGAAAGCAAGAAATCAACAAATCCAGAAAATGAGATTTTTCAGAAGCAATTCCCTAAAAAAAAGTTAGAAGGAATAGAAACAAGAAATAGAAAGCATATTGTGAGGCTATAAGAAAATCACATAGAGAAAATACTAGTGATTAGCCCAAACTAATGTGATTAGGTTAATTGTAGGTGATTATTACACAGTGAATTAGAAAACAAATACTATTTAGTTTGCAATGAACCGTAGAACCAAGGAACAAGGTCATCTCACTGAGCATGCCAAAATGTTGATGAAAATTTCACCTTATAGTTTGGTTGGATAACACAAGGAGGTAAAATTGGATCAACCTCAAATATAATGGGGTTTCAAGGTACTCAAGGATGATGTTGATGGATGTTGATTATTCTCTCCATGAATAATGGATTAAGCTTCTTCCTATGACTAAGTCTATAATCACAAATAATACACAAGATGGAGTTAATAATATGGACATGCGGGTTTCCTTGAAAAGGCCAGTTCCCATAAGCCAAAGGACTTCCTTAAGTGGATGTCAACCCATTTTTAAATACATTCAAGTTTTATTATTGAAAATAGGATAAAATATAAGATAGATGAAAAGTGTGATCAACTATTTATCACTTGTTTAGTCTATTACAAATATCGGTATGATAATGATGATGATATGAAAGGAAATATGTCTAGAACTTGAAATCAGAATCTAGGTTAGTATCTAGATTCTCATAAAAGTTAGATCCCACTAAAAAGGCTATGTCATCATCCTCAATATAGTATGAGTCATGTTATTTGATGTAATCTTCCACGAAGAATTTAGAAAGCCCCTCTTAGTATCATATCGGAAAGTGATGTCGAATCGAATCTACAAATCTAATTTCACTTTCAATTTAAAATTTAGATGCGGTGTGCATGTCTTTAGGTATGTATAGTCCCGCTTCATAATGTTACTTGAACCATGCAAGATTGGATTATATTCAATGTACTTTGTAGTAGACTTCCTAGAAATCTTCAGTGCTTCACGATCTTTTGGGTTAATGAAAAGATAGTCTCTACTAGATCAATGGGGATTGTGTGGATGACACAACACTCCAAGTCATGTAGTAAGTCGTATTTCTCCCAATGAAAAGGATGTTGGACAAGTGAAAGTGAGTTGATGTTGGTAATCAGATAGTTAGATCCTGTTATGGCCATATACAAGATTCATTCTTGGAAAAAGGATTAGTAACATAAAAGTACTTGTTAAAGACCTTTAAATGAAATTTGTTTACTAGTTAAAAAAGAACATCGAAATCGCAGTGAAGTGATTATAGTAATCGTAGGCGATTACAAGAATCACGGGAAATTATGAGAAATATTAATAGATTGCTAAAATAAATGATTTGATTGTCTAAAAAGGGAACTATGATCTACTGAATGTAACAAGGAAGCACACAATGATTAGGAAATCTTGTTTTAAGATGAAAAACAAAATTTAAAGAGAAATTAATGAACCTTGGTTGATAATATAAAATAATAAGATGATAGTGATCGTGCTTAGACAATGAATGAGCTTATGAACAGCTCCAAAATGCTTGACGGATATGCTAGATGCAAAATGACATTGATGGCGACCTATTAACACTTCGAATGCTTAATAATGATCCTGGTTTTATTTGGATGGTTGTGAATGGTCCCAAAGAGAGGTAGGAAAATTGGTATTTATAGATCACTGGCATTCGATGGAATCGTTGACATTTTAAGGTAGTTAGAGTTAGGGAGAGATACGAAGGGATGAAACTTCTAATTCAAACTTAGGTAGCTAGGGATTTAGGGGGATTATGGCATGGTAACTTGAGAGGTCGAGTGTGAGGGTTTAGAGGTGGATAGAGGTAGTTAGGATAATGAGGGATAATTTAGAAGGTTTCCAAATTAGACTAGTCATAACTAGTGAGAAGTAAGGACTTGTCATAGGGATAAGTTAGAGGTGGTTAGGATAATATATTTAGAAGGTTTCTTATTTAAACTTACTAGTCGTAACTAGTGAGTTAGGATGAGTGAGGTGTAGGGGTGAATATACAAATTAATTAATTAATTGATTGATTAATTAGCCATGAAAAAGAAGGGATATGATTTAGGAAATGTGGGTTTATTTAATTAATTAAAGGGGTGTAGGGGTAATGTCCTAGGTTTAGGTATGTCATTTAAATAGTGTGATAGCGAGCTAATCAAATTAATTGAAAGGATTACTGATGTCTTGAAATGGTATGCAAACATATGTGTTTATTCGACTATATGCGTGAAACCTGGGCATGCAGATTTTTGGTGTCTATACATACACAAATAGGCTGCTGCATATGCAAAAACTTATTTGTATGGAAATTTAGGCATTTGTGCATGCAACTACCTAGTTTCATATGTAGATGGGAATCTACATGTTCAGATGAATATTTACATATGTAGTCAAGTGAATGCATGCATAAATGCTCACCTATTTATGTTATCAGGTGTTTGCACATGTAACCACCCTGTTGCTCCGAAATTATATTAATTTTACACTATTGAAGACAACACACCCGAGAGAGTGTTTTTCAAGGTCTGAAGCATAATGGTTAGAATTATTCACTTGAATCAGTAAGGTATAAAGAAAAATAGTTAGCATTCTTCACTTGAATATGTAAGGTATCAAGAAAAAAATGGCTAGCATTCTTCTCTTGACTATGTTACACTTTAATAGAGCATCTTCCCTTGCCTTCACAAAGTTAAACAAACGAATGAGAAGTTTCAATATTCCATCTCAAACCTTAATAAACTCCTCTACAACCCTTAAGAGAACCCTATCTTCAATTCTAAAACAACCTTAGTGTCCCCAAGTTCATACACTATCAGGGCAAACTACATATGTAGAATCTTGAATACATGGAAATTTAGGTATCTCGTGCATAAAACCACTCAGTAGAATATGTAGATGGGTATTTGCATGTACATAATATTTTCTACGCATGCTTATATATTTTATTATTATATATTGATGAAGGTACTCAATTTGTGTTTCGAGTTAGTAACGAAATACATGCATAAATATGATTTTTTTAAACACTAGGTGATCCAACTTGCAAAAGTAACTTGAATCCCAATATTTTAGGTGAAATGCAACTCGTACAAATATTCAAAATCTCCAAATGAAAATTTAAAAATGTAAATATTCATGAATTAACAAAGATTCACCAATAAAATTTACCTTGTATTTGCATCTCTTTAAAGTGTTATTATGAAGTAATAACATTTTAAAGATAGTTGACACATGTAGATTAGTGAGAGGATGACATGAAGCATGGTAGACCTACTTGATATGCTCCAATGAAGAATTTGGATGCCCCAACAAGTGTGGATGTTAAGGAGATTCCCCCAAGAGGATGGGTGATGAATCAAAGAGGTGGATAGCCACTTGATAGGAATAAGGAATAAGGAACAATTAAAAAGGGTTAATGAGTTGATGGGAGATATTTTTTCAAAGACATGTGTGTGTAAATAAATACAATGTGTGTGTAAATAAATACACACATAAAACAAAAATAAAAAAGTAAAATAAACCCAATATACATGTAGTAGATGTATGCACCATGGCTATAAATGAATAAAGATGTTAAAATAATAATTATAATTGGTCCAAATAAAAAAATTATATAAAGAGTAAAACAAACTTGATATAGAAAAGTAAAAATATGCACCACGGTATGTGTAGATGCGCCGTAGTTTGACCAATGCACTATTACTCCTAGCATTGCACTCCCTAGTCTTCCCTTTGCAAATTCAGATGTGACCCAGCTAGACCAAAGATTCTAACTCCTTTCTCATGACATCCTTTTGGTTGTATTTCCTCTTATAAACCACTTAAAAACAGCTATCATAGCCTCTGTTCTAACTACATTAGCTTCTTATTCTCTTTTAGTTTGCTTCTATTAGCTCCCTGGAAGATCAATCCACTTCGTTGGATTGATTATGCCTTTCAGACCCCTTTCAAAACCCTAATTACTCTCTAAGGAAGATTAATTAGTCTAACCTGGGTTAATTACCCTAAACATAGTCAAAACTCACTTAGACTTGCTAAAAGTGATTTTTGGACTTTAGCATTTGTCCCACATGCACCCAAATCTCCCATTTTCCCAAACCAAAAACTATAAATAGGGATATACCCCCTCCCTCATTTTCTAAGAATTCTCTCTTCTTCCTAGCATAGATTATATAAATTTGTTTAGGCTTTAGATTGTATTTCATCTTCTTCCATTGAGCTAAAAGCATTTGATTTTGTATTTCATAGCACTAACATGGAGTAAAAGGGAAGATCCATTGGCCTTGAAGCCATTAATGGAGAGATCCCTTTCTCTTAAGCACACATAATGAAGGCTTAGATCCTCTTAGGTTCATCATTTCAAGCTTTTAAAGAATAGAGGTTAACTTCTTTTGTTTAGTTTGCATGTTTACTTCAAATTAATGTATGCAAAGAAGAAAACCTTGCTCATTTCTTATCACATGGTCCATTGATCAGATTATTAAAAGCATTTGGGGTTTCTTTAGAGATTCTTACCCCAAATCCATGGCTTTTTGAAACTTTTCATTGAACACATTTGGCATGCCTAGTGGGACACTTATGTCCATCCTCCATTAATGGAGGTCTTTTAGGTTCTTCAAAGTTCATTTTCAAGTTTTTGGGTCAAATCACTTGTTATTTCCTCATTTCTGTTTCTAACACTAGATAAATGACCTTCATTTACATATATTTTATGGGTTTGATATAGAAATAGGACACTTTGACTAACAACTAACTTGTTTGCTCTTGAAAATTTGAAAATCCGTGAGTTTTGTAGGTTTTTCATAGGGTGCGCATAGGTGTTTACAAGGGGGTACATACACATTGAAACCCTAGCATCTCCCCGTAGAATAGGCACATACTGCCTAGCAATCCTCATCATTTACAAATTTTACCTCTAGGAGGACACACATGTGTCTCCATCCTCTGGCACACATATCCACCTCTCTCGGCCACGTACGCGTGAGGTGCCTAACTGTGTGAAAATTTTTTTGTGAATTTTCACCTCTACAGGGATGCACACACATCTCTATCACATGGCACGTGTATCTGTCTCTCTAGATGCATATACGTAAATAAGGTTGACTGTATAAAAATTGATAAATTTGTTTTATGCTTGGGTACGTACATGTTAAACCTAAGCGTCCACATTATTATACAAGTGTCCCTATCTATTTGCAAGCATTTGTGTTTTAATATATTGGGTTTCACTAATTTTTATCTGTAGGTGTATATGCTGGGTTGGGTACGTACCCATCGGTTGGCAAGCACTGGTGTCGGTTTGGGCGCGTAGGTGTCTGTGTAAAAATTGAATTTTTTTCTATAAACTGCAAAAAACTTTTTTCTAAATCTTTGTTGTAGATTTCTAGGACTAACAAGTTAAAAACAAAGTTTTTCTTTGGTCTTTTGGTTTGCATAGTTAAGTGTTTTGGTTTTTAGCTTAAAACTAAGTTTGTAAAAGTGTGTATGCTCTCTCCTCGTGCCTTAAAAAGTGATCTTGGAGATCAAAAACACTTATACCAAACTTATATCAAACACTCAAAAACACTTATTTTATAAAGGATGAAGTAAACTTTCATGTGATTTCAGTAGGATTTTTCACATTGCGTATGCTCTTCCTTTCACACCTATTAGTGATCTTAGGAATCAAAAGCAAAGTGTAAGGTTCTCTTTCTTAAACATCAATCTATAAATTGGAAAATTACTAAAAAATTACTTTCTACAGGACCTAAATGCTTTTCAAAGAAAGGTGTCGAAAACCAAAACATAAAACTTCTAATACACGTGTTCTTACAGGTTGCCAAATGGTGTGCTACTTAAAACCACATTAAGTTAAGCAAGATAAAAAACACACCATATTCAAAACATTTTATTGTAGGTTTCAAAAAGGGTACGTCCCTATCCACTCAACTAGAACATAACCCCTTTGGCATAACGACCTTAAGCTATAACAATGGGGGTGGTACCAGGAACCCTAAAGTAGTCCACCGCTATGTAACCTGTGGATGAAATAGGAAGCACTTCGCTTACCCACTTGACTAGTATGCCTTGTGAGTTAGAGTTGCAAAGTTGTCCGTATCGTGACCCTATTAAAAGTACACGATGGATGCATTTATTTCCCACTGTGCTTGAAGGGGACAAAGCTGAGATACTCCCAAGATAGGCAAGGGACTATTTGGGTAAATCACGCCCCGCTCTTAGAAAACTTTGTAACACCTAGTTGAGAGAACTTATTAAGGAGGCCATTCTATCTTGGAGCCCACTTTTCTAGTCCATTGTTGCATCAAGCCATCACAAAGTGACAACTCATTTGGGATCTAAACCTTGTTCTTTTGAACAAGGAAAAGAAACCTTGTTAGTTTGATCTAAGTGTTTTCACCACATGAAACTAAACTACATCCCACTTTTCTTAGTTTTATTCTCATCTTCGGATGAGGAAAACCTCTGCCCAAGTGGTACTTGGTTTGTTTCCATATTATGATCAATACCCTTGCATTCTCACTACCCATTTTGAGGTGAGAAAGGTGCATACATTGCGCATTTTTATCAGAGATAGTGCTTGCCACTTTTTTGTCTGTTTATGCCCATCCATGTTTACGGAGCTGGGTTGTTAAATGTCTAAAGTGTACAAGTACACTTTTTGTATCTTTGATAAAGGTCCTTCCATCTTGATTTTAATATCATCTTCACCGCTGTGAGTCCGGTTCATCTTTCATCTCTTCTTGAGTTGATAGTTTTGTTCGCATCCTAGATGCACAATCTTGGTACTTACATTGTATTCTCATTTTGTGAGAAAATGGTATAAGTCCCTTTATTATGCGGTTACACTGCTCACATGATTAAAAACTCCTTGTTATACTTATCACTTGGTTTCAGTTTTAATGTCATCTAAGTCTTTTTAAAAGTGTCGATAATGCCTTATATATATCGTGATAGGGTTTTCATGGTACTAACACCTTGCTTTCTTGGTTAATGTATCATGGTGATGTTGTTATGCTATATCTATTCGTGACTTTACTTTTTTAGAAGGTTTGGCTTTCATCGGCATTCAAACTAGTTTTAAGTATACCTTGTCGAGAGACTACATCAACATCACATCGGTACTTAGGCCTTGTTAGAATTCTAACTCGACCTACACATTGGTACACCATTGTCACTATTTGTTTTTAGGGCATAGGTTTGGTAACAACAAATTGAGTGATCATTACATTTAGGTGTGCATATGAGTGTTCCTTGATAAAATCGACTACATAACACTGCATCTAGGATACACTATTGGTATAATTCAAACATCACCTTGAGTGGCTTACAAACCATACACTTAGGGGTCACACTAGCTACATACAAACGTCTGCTAGTAATGCCTAAAATCATAAAAATGGCAGCCAAATCAAATGAGCATGATATAGGAGAAAACCCTTTGAAACCTTCCCATTTAGTGGCAATAATTTAGGACCTCTCTTTTCTCAAGTCAAAGATACGGAGATGTTAATTGATCATAGTGGAGAAGAGTCAGACTCTTCCGGAGAACAACAAAGGTTAGACCTAAATAGATTTGATGAACTCCTATATTATAATAAAGATCAAGTACTCACAAGAGTCTTAGCATTAGGAGCTAAACTTCGCATGAGCGTGAAGAAGAAACAAAGGTCATTAACCCTAACCTAGGAGAATGAAGATTCATCTTAGACATAGATAACCCTTTGATGTGGGATATGCTTCCACTTCTAGGAAACATAAGACCACTGTCGAAGGTGAACCATCACGAAAAACCTCACTATAAAGCTTCATGTAAAGTGAAAGTTGAGCGTAAAGCTTCCCTCCTCCTTCGAAATTTGATGAAGAAGAGGACCCCCTAGTTGAGGAGGAGATCCTCCAAAAATAGATCTTGAAGTTGAGTCAGAAACTAGCAAACCTAGGCTCTTCAAGAAGAAACATATACAAAGACAAAGACAAAAACAAACTTAACGAGTTTCAATTTGATCCACATACAGACTATACCTTTAAGGAAACTCAAGGCTCAAAGGTCAATGTCACCTACTAAAGAGCAACTCATTCAGGAGGAATTGAAATCTATGAAAGATACGCTTACTACATTACAATAGGGAAATGTAGGCCAAAATAGAAAATATTCGTATGAAGAACTATGTCCTTACCCCTTTGATAAGGACATGTTACAACAACCTTTCCCAAAACACTTTACCATTCCCAAGTTTGATAAATATAAGTGCAAAAGTGATCCTCGTGATCATATAAAAGACTTTTACATGGCTTGCCAAGAGGTCGCATATAGCGATAATTTCTTAATATGAATTTTTCCTCGTAGCCTAGGAGCCGTGGGATTGGAATGGTTCTATAGCATACCCAAGGGCTCCATTACAATGTGGCCCATGCATTAGTGGAGAAATTTGTAAGGCATTACTCCTATAATATGGAAAGTGACATCACAATGAATGATCTATGCAATACAAAACAAAAACCCAATGAGACATTTGCAAGGATTTTTACAATGATGGCGTGGGTTAGCTAGTTGCATTTTCCTTGTGCATTACCAGAAAAATAGTTAGTGAGCATATTTATTCCTAACTTAAACCCTGAAATAGCCTTTCACTTACAAATGCATTGTGGCTCAAACTTTGAAGAAGTCATAGAGAAAGGTAGTCAAATTGAGAAAGCCCTCATTGCCAAGGGAACGCTTAAACTTGTCATTAAAAACAAACATGAAGCCAAATCCACAGACAAACCTAAATTCTTCAATAAGAATAAACATGTTGTTGGTGATGGCATTACAAACTCCAAGAGAGTCCAAGCCGTATAGATAGGCCCACTCTTAAAGATTTCGCAAGGACCTCATCCCAAAGCACCTACAAAACATACGTTTACATCCTTAACAGAATCCTTATCTACCATCCTAAAACAATTAGATGATGCAAAAATGGTAGAATATCCAACTACAACATAGTACCATATCTGGAAGATGCTCCAAAACTGGTTTGGTTCAAAGATCATGAATATTGTGACTTCCACCATGTTAAAGGACACAAAATGGATAGATGTTTGAGATTGCGCCATTATATCCAAGACCTCAGAGGAAGGGAAGAGATCATTGTGGATTCTCCCCCTGAGACCGGAAAAGTTCAAATGAAAAAATGGGTATTTACAAGAACCTTTTCCTAACCATGCAGATAAAAAGAAAAGGAAACCAGATCAAGGGCAAACCTCCAATGACTATAGGACTGCTGCCTATGTTTACCCTACAAATGATAGTCCTTATGATTCCCTCATTGGATGTATTAGCTCATCTAATGAACAGATCAACACCATTCAGATTTTAGAAAAGAGTTGTGTAGTAGGGACAAGATGTGCCCACTTAGTCATACCAGATCTTGTGCCTATCCCTCAAGGAAGGTTAGTATAATTTAATAGAGTAGTTAGAGAAAACACCTGCTAGGATATCTATTCTCGATCTCCTCAAGATCTCTAATGCCCATAAGAATATACTGTACAAAACTTTGCAAAATTTAGGGATTTCCACAGATGTAGATCCCACGAACCTTCAAGCCATGATTATGTGCCTAGACTCCAATGATCATATTACTTTTGATCATATTGCAATCTTGCATAACAATCCAAAGTATAACTTACCCTTATATCTCAAAGTGGTGGTTACCCATCGCAAGATCAAGAGAGTACTTGTAGATGGAGGATCTGGTCTAAATATTTCCACATTAAAGATGGTTAAGCAACTAGGCATTCGAAATCAGAAGGGAGCTAAGACTATCACAATCACGGCATATGACAATGAAGAAAGAGAATCAACGGGGACTATAGTGGTTCCCATAGAGGTAGGACCAACGTGTCATGACACAACATTCCATGTCCTTGACTTGGACCTTCCATACAACATGCTCTTGGGGCACCCATGGATCCATGCCATGCAAGCTATTCCATCAACTTTCCATCAGTGCATCAAGTTATGTCATGAAGGTCAAGTGGTTACCATTTTGGGTGACCCAAAACCATTCACACATTGTAGGGCATTGCACAATTTTTCTCATGCAACTTATGAATGTCCTTCTGCAGATGTTGTTGTCCCTCTACAAATAGAGGCTATGAAAAAATGAATAGATTCAGAGTCCCTCATGCCTTTCAATCAATAATTTCCTTCATTGGTCAACCCGTTCACTTCATGGGAAGCAACATCAGCAAAATATGGCCCAGATAAGCCATTTACTCTAGAACAGGCTTTGTTGATATCAGACTTATCAGTATCCCCCAGGACAAGGGGTAAGCCTTATTTTTAGTTCAAGAGCACTCATGAGCAATGTCCTAAACCATTGGAAATTTTTTTCCATAGTGGTCTCCTATCTGAGGAGAAAATGTTAGAAGACCCTACTAGCAGAGAGTGTCCAGAAGGCACCATGGCTTCATGCAATCAAGCACCTCAGTACATCAAAGGTCCCCACATGATGTTTTTCATGGGCTATAGTGGGTTTGGATGTGGCATTAATGCACAAGGTTGGTTAGAGCCTATTCCCATCCCTCATTTTAAGTATGATAAACATGGCCTTGGAATAAGGCCTCATAATGCTCTACCTTGAGAATGATGCCACCTCTTTTGAATGTGAGGACATTTCATCTCATTCTAATAGTGACGTAGATTCCCAATGTAGCCTATACGAGGATCTTGCCTCCACGAACCTATTCCCACGCATCGGTCCTTACCTTATCTGAATCCATCCCCTTAAACAAATATCTAGTAGCCCTTGTATATCCTGAACTCATAGATTGGGATCAACAACTTCACGTGCCCCTAGATTTCTTTGAAAATGATGAGGCATTTATGGAGTTCATGGGACTCAGGGATTTTATTTCGGTTGGAGACCACAAGAAAGGATTTAAGATTCAACTAGACACTGTGCCTACTTCGGGGAAGAAGCAGAGATGTGTGGATGGTTGAATAAGAAGGCTATAAATAAAGGTACATCTACTTTTGAGAAACCTAGCAAAAAGGATAAATGGAAATCTCATAGTGACAAACTCTTTGATAAACTCATAGACAAACAAAATGAAGAGTCTAAAGATGAAGTGATTTATCCATTTAAAGATGATCATGAGCTACTATAGGAGGTCGATCTTACTCTTCCCCCTGATCCTACATGGATGGAAGATGCTTCTAAAATGTTGGTTGAGGAAACAATCAATGTCAACATTGGTTCAAAGGAGCATCCTAGAATAATAAATATGGGAGCTTCACTCTCAGCTCAGGAACAAAAGACCTTTGTAGAGCTCTTAAAATAATACATGGACATATTCACATGGACATATGTAGATATGCCTGGTTTAGACCCAAAGCTAGTTGTGCACAACCTCATTGTACACCCGATGCCAAACCAATCAAGCAAAAGTTGAGAAAGATGCATCCTAAAGTGGCACTCTTAGTCAAAGAAGAATTAGAAAATTTGTTGGCTATTGATTTTATTAAACCTATTGACTATTCAGAATGGATCTCTAACATAGTCCCAGTATAGAAAAATCCTATGGGCATAAGGATCTACACTGATTTCCATGACATTAACAAAGCATGTCCAAAGGATGATTTTCCCCTACCTAACATTGACATGATAGTTGATTCAATAGCTGGTTATGAAATGTTGTCCTTGATGGATGGATTTTCAGGTTATAACCAGATACGAATTACAGAAGAAGATCAACATAAGACAACATTCATCACCCCTTGGGGACATTTTGTTACAAAGTCATGCCCTTTGGGCTCAAGAACACTGGGGCTACTTATCAGTAGGCCATGACAATTATATTCCATGATATGATAAGTGACATCATGGAGGACTATGTTGATGACATCCTAGCAAAATCCAAGAGTAGAAAAGAACACCCTAGAGTATTGAGGCATATTTTTCAGTGTCTACGAGACTATAAGGTTTACTTGAACCCTAAGAAATGTGTCTTTGTGTCTTATCAAGAAAACTCCTAGGGTTCATTATTTCACAAAGAGGGATTGAAGTGGACCCTGCAAAGGTTATGGCTATCACAAAAATGCCACCACCTACCACTCTCAAGAAAGTAAGGAGTCTATAAGAGAAAATTTAGGCAATATGTCACTTTATTTCACAACTTGCGGATAAGTGCCACCCTTTACTCATTTGCTCAAAAATATGTCACATTCAATTGGGGACTTGACTATCAAAATGCCTTTGCATTACTCAAAATAGTACTTGGCCAACCCACTGTACTAATGCCACCTACCCCGGAGTGAACCTCTCCTCTTATACATTTTGCTACCCTAGTTTTTCCATTAGTGCATTACTTCCCAATATGACTTAGCCCATAAAAAGAGAAGTAGTTTACTATCTTAGTCACACCTTGATCACATACAAGTTGAATTATCCCCAAATAGAAAATGCCTACTTAGCTTAGTGGTTGTCTTCACATTCCAAAAGCTTCGCCATTATCTCCTGAATAATAAAACCAAGCTCATATCCAAAGTTGACCCTCTCAAATACCTTTTATCCAAACCCGCCCTCACAGGCCGAATGGCTAATTGGATCATTCTCCTGAGTGAATTTGATATCGAGTTTTGAATCAAAAGTCTTTAAAAGGACAGGTACTGGCTGATCAGTTAGCAGAATCTCCTCTCCCAGGAATGGAACCTTTATGCTTAGATTTACCAAATGCATCTATGATGTATATTGAATAATCCATAGAATGGAAGGTCCATTTTGATGGATATTTTACCTTTCATGGATCCAGAGTAGGAGTAGTCCTCATCACTCCAACAAGGCGATGTCATACCACAAGCATTCCGGTTGGGATTCCTATGCACAAATAACATTGTAGAGTATGAAGCACTCATCATTGGCCTCAAGCTAGCTATTACATGGAACATCAGACAACTGTGAGTCATTAGGGACTCTCAACTTATCATAAAACAAGTTAATGATGAGTACAAGGTTAAAGATGAGAAGCTTATTCTGTATAAAAAATGGTTGAAACTTTGAAGGAATATTTCACACAAGTCATATTTGAACAAAAACCAAGGTCACATAATAGATCCGCAGATGCTATGGCTACTATTGGGTCTCTCTTATGCATAAGCACTGAAGAAAGTAAGATGTCTTTCTTCATGGAACATTTACAAGTACCTGCATATGATATGCTGGAGTCATGTTTGGCATGTGAAGTTGTTGGTCCTTTATCCCCTTGGTACATGACCCTATCTTTTAATACCTATAAGATGGCACTCTTCCACTTGACATCACCCATTCTAAAAAGAAATCCCTTATTCATCGCATAGCATGTTATACCCTCCTAAGAGGCACCCTTTATCATCGTGGCTACGATGGGAATTTTCTTTGTTATTTAGATGTTACTGATTATATCCACGCTATTAAATAAGTACATGGTGGTATTTGGAGTGCATACTAGCGGCATGGTATTAGATAAAAGCTATTGAGGGTAGGCTATTATTGGCCTACCATGGAATCTGATTGTTGTAACTTCGTAAAGAAGTGTGAAATATGCCAAAAAATATGGAAATTTAATACATGCACTAGCACAAGCCTTACAACCTATTGTGACGCCTTGGCCATTCTCTAAATGGGGCCTGGATCTCATAGGGAAGCTCCATCCTTCTTCCTCAAATGGTCATACTCACATCATCACTGCCATCGAATACTTTACCAAATGGGTAGAGGTCATCCCTCTTACCTATGTCACCAGTGCAAAAATTTCAAAATTCATCATGAACCATCTCATATGTTGTTATGGGATCCCTTGGCCATTATCACTGATAATGGTAAATCCTTCAAAAATAAAATGGTTAAAACATTGTGTTAACGCTTCCATATCCAACTTAAGTGGTCTACCCCTTATTACCCTTAAGGTAATGGACAAGCAGAAGCCACCAATCAGACCCTTGTACAATTATGGAGAAAATGGTCAAGTAAAACTAGTCATAATTGGCATTTATAGATACATCCCACCCTCTGGGCCCATGTACCTCCATCCACACTCCTACTGGTGTGACCCCATATTCACTTGTCTATGGAACTAAAGCCATCATACCTTTGGAAGTGGAGCTTCCTTCCCTAAGAATATTTCTCAGAGACTATCTTGATAAAGACGAGGACTATAGGGTTTCTCACCTAGCAGAGTTAGAACTATTAGATGAAAGGTGTATTAGAGTAATAAATCACCTAAATGTCTATCAGAACAGAGTGTCTAGATGATATAACAAACACATTATTAATCAAGAATTTGATGTAGGAGATCTAGTTCTCAAAGAAAATCAAAAGAACACCATCAAAGATAGAGAAAAGAAAGGAAATTTTGAGGTTAATTGGTTAGGCCCTTATGTAGTGATTGCAAAATATGGATCAGGAGCCTACAAACTTGAATATTCAAATTGTGAAGAGATTTCAAAACCTATGAATTCCATGCACTTGAAGTGGTTCTACGCTTAGGCATGATGAGAATATCAAATAAGAACTAAAAATTAGAAAAACAAAGAAAAAACAAAAAAAAATGGAAAAATGAGAAAATAGTAAAGAAAAAGTAGGTCGTCCTTATGTGAAAACCACACAATTGTGGCACAGTGGGTAGGTATTTGAGTGAAAACCAATTTTGGTGCTCAAGGAAGATTCACCAAACATAAATTACTCTTACGACAAGATGGGTAATCATTATTACTTTTTGGATATGACTTCCTTTGCTAAGTCTAGGGACCCCGCTAGGGCCAGCTTTTTGTCGTATCATGATTTGGTTTGTTTGCTCTTATATCTGCATGAGGGACATTCCCTAAGTATACTCCCATCTAACGCTGATCATCCTTACACCATTATCATCTTCTTGTACATACACGCATGGAATTCTACCTTTATATATAACCACATCATTTGGGGCATCCACGCTTATTTGTTCTTGTAAATTTCTTTTAGAACATGACCTTGGAAAATACAAAAACATTATAATGAAAAAGCTACACAAAAACCTAAACATCAAGAATATTTCCCTTTTTAGGGATAAAGCTACATTCATTTGACAACGTTATCTAAGGAAACCTAGACAAATAATGAACACTATAGCTGCGAAAACTTATCTTTTTAGATAAACCCAAAAACATTAGAAAATATGTCAATGCTTTCCCTAAAAAAAAATTAGTGCTTTAATTAATTTTAGTTGTTGGTTTGTATAGTTTTGATGTACTTAGTCTGTTGAATTGTTGGTTCTTTAAATGGATCATTTTCTTATCTGATTTTGAATCTTGTTTGATTTAAATTATGTATTGCATTACATACATTTGGGAACTCTCATGCTTGTAAACAATTGTTGTAGGCTTCTTTATTTGTTATGTGCATCTATTAAAGTTCATTTTTACTTGCTTAGATTAGATCTCATTTTAATCTCTTGTTAAAATTTTGCATGTGTTTGTTTAGTTGTAGTTTGTTGTGTTGTTTGTATGTGTATATTTGTTTAGTTTTGTTAACTTTTGCTTGTGTGTTTGCACAGTTGTTTGTTATCACATCTATCATCTATCATTTCATCACATTTCTAACATCATTCACTACATCATATATATACAAAAATGCTAAGTATCACATCATGCATGTATGCTAAGCTAATCATCTCATACATATCAAGGGCTATCATCAATGGGGGCAAGAGGGGTTATGCATAATCAAAAATATATCCCTCTCGATCCACACCAATATCATACCAGGCTATCATCGCAAGTGCTAGAATAAATTCTAAGAAACAACTCATGAATCCGAAATTGTGGTGTTATCTACGATATACATCATTAATATGAAAGCATGAAATATACACATTTCTGAATCTAAGGTATGCCACATACATAAAGAAAAGATCAATCATGCATCATAAATCCATCATAATATGATACATCAAAATGTCCATATATACATGTATAACTTTCCAGGTCAATACTCAAAATAATACATCATCGATACAATATGCCATTAAAAAGGGGCATGCATCAAAATAATCGAGCCTTCATCATGAGGCATCATCAAAATAATGGTATACAACTATACATCAAAAACAGCCTTCATAAGAGGCATGTATAAAAGATATCTGTACACAAAAATAATATAGAGCTCAACCACAACTCTCACCCTCACCGAGGCTCAGGTCTGTCACTTGGTCGACGGAATAATGGTGGCTATGATGGACCTACACCAGGGGTACCACCAAACTATCTAGATGGCCCCTATCTAGTCAGATGCTCTAGTATAGGCTGCCTAACTGATCTCACTGAATGACCTGATCTCCATGACCTAGACCCCGTCCCCTACCTCTAACATCTTGGTGCACATCGGGACCACCCTCATCATCATCATCATCAGTACCACATCAAAACACCACCAATGGTTCCATGCCTCGTCACCACTAGAAGACCCTATAGACGAGGTCTCACACCAACGTTATACGCTATCTAGATATAGCCAAACGCCATGGAAGCACTCTACTTGTGATAGTAGGGCCCATACTCGGGAGTAGTTTTAAGATCCCTAACTGTCTCTCAATGACACCCAAATAACAGTGCATCCTCCAAAATTGGCCAATGCTCTATCGTGAGTAATTTATGGCCCCATGTCAAAATTCTCTCAGGATTTGTGAGCATACCATATATCTTGCCGAACATCTGATGAGGAACATCCTCGATAATGCCGAACTACCACTGACACCGATTAACCTGTATCTCTCTCACATATAGCTGCGGATGCCTAGAATGAAATGCTCTACAGTGGTGGTACTGAGCTCTAAGCCATCCTCGTAGCCACTAGAAATGTCTATAAGGCATCAAACAATGGAATCCAACCTCATGCTCATCCAACTCACACCTATAATATGTTCTGAATATTGGTCCAACAACTCGTAGTCTAGATGAGCGTGGCCTTGAATAGGAATCCGCATGATATGCCACATGTCCTCCAGTTAATAGTGATCTCCCGGTCGGGAGCCACAAACACTGACTCTCGCTATGCCATCTCTCTGTTATGGCTATCAAGAGGCCATGGTCCAATGTAATCTATGGCATCTCCACCACATGAGACAATCCTATCACATGCAAAAAGCTCTCCAAAGTCGCTCTATCATCATCATTAAATTGCACCTCTATAATAGCTAGCTGACCATAGCACTCGTGAGTCTGCAGAATGGGTAGTATACGCTATAAAATAAACACAAGTGTTAGGTACTTACTTATTTCTATTTTTCTAAGGAAAAATACTTCTTCAAAACATCTAACTTACTAATTATTCTTTTCTTCTGAACTAATCTCATCTATATTCTTCTATACTTGGCTATTTTTTTAGCCAGTTGTCTTTTCTCCCTTCATTCTAGCACCTATGCACCTCCTTTGGCATATGTGCACCCTAACGATGTGTACGCACCCTTACGGATGCATATGTGCATTAAATCCTTTTTCTCCTTTTGGCACAGGCCATACAGGATGCATACGTGCCCAGTATAATCCCTACGCACCTACTTTAACATGCATGCGTGCACGTGGTTGTTCTAGCCTAGCTAACACATACCCACCCCCTCTTCCATCAAAGTTCTTCCCTGGGGCGCGTGCACATACCTACCTCTTCTTATGGGTATACGTGCACATACTTTCTTCTTCCACTTAGGTATGCGTGTATGTCCCTACCTCCATGAATGACGCAAGTGCACGTCCATGTCAGTTTACGCATACACATGCACGTACCTATCAAGCGGTGCATATGCTTATGCGCATATGTCAAAAAGGTTCTACCTACCCTAGAAAATCCCTAAAAAGTGCAATAAATGTGTAATTAATGGGAGGGATAGGCCACTCATGTATGGTCCATCCGTTGGGTCCCACATGAACTCTCAAATGTGATCCATGCATCTCATCCTCCTCAGTATTCTTGCCATCTCACTTCAGGGCTATCACTCTCGCTCACGGTAAAAATTTACAAGAGCTCTGGTAGAAATGAATTGGTCGTGATTGTTTTACTGACCTCGAGTGGGTATATTTACCCATCGCAATGCCCCTGGGGCATGTTTTCTCTATCATGATCATTCTAACCTTCTTCTATCTACTGTGATAATTATTTTTATATTAAAATAATTATTTTTACTAATTTTCACATCACATCTTGGGGCACTTCATGCCATCCAACATTCACTTCTCGGTTGCATTGAAATCATTTACAAATCTTTCAGTGCCTTTTCCTATCTCTTGCTCTAAATTTCTTCTATTTTCCCCCGTGATAATTATTTATTCATTTATTTTCAATGAATTATTCCCGACTCATGTTTCTTCTTATAGATATATATCCGGCTCTTTGGTAGCCTCGCCTCGCCTTCCCATTACCACCTACGCGCATACTTTTAGAAGATCTTTTATCTTTTGAAATTCTTTTGACCGATCAAAAACCTAAAAAAAAACAATTTAGGAAAAAAAATTAAAAACACCAAAAACATTGAAATACATCAAAAATGGCTCAAAATTGGTTAAACCAATCATCTACGGCTGAAATCTATGTCTCTCACATGGCACTCATCCCAGATCTTGCTGACCTTTTCAAATCATTTGAAACATCGACTCGTGTATCACCAAAATTTTGAATCACCTACACAAGCTATGTTGCTTACTTTTCGTTTGCGTACTGGGGCACTATCACTTACTTGGTATTGTTTTCGTTGTGCGCATTTATTTTTCATGGGACCCAAGTGTCCTCCATTTTCCCCCTACATAATAACACCTTGCTTAGGGCATCATTCTTCACCCTTGTCATTTATCGAGCATTTAGAACTACATCTTGATAACAAAATATTTGTTGCAACTATCTTGATTGTTGTTGTTTTAAGTGTGTGTGATTGTACTTATTTCCCTATTAGGTGATGTTGTTTATTTCTCATATTGCATTGCATTCATGTATATTACATGGAGTTGATCATTTTTAGCATAGGATGATTGTTTGTATATTGGATTTTCATGTCATTTTACGCTTCTGTCGCATGCTCACATTTTAATAAGGACCAATGAGGAGGATCCTAAGCATTATGATGATAAAATATTAATAGCAATTGATTTGTGGATAGCTCAATATCCCTGTTTCTTCTTGTTTCCCATCTTCTCCATACACTTTCCTTTCTGTTGTTTCTTTTTCGATCACCGATCGAGTTTCTTCGTCACCCCATCGACACTCGAGGGGGCATCCTTCATCCTTCATCCTATTAATTTTTCTTCTACCCCTTCAAAAAATTTCTACTTGTTTGTGTTTGTCTACTTTCTTTGAAGTGACGTAGCTTACGTCACCCCAAAGAGGGGAAAATGTAGACACCTGTAGTTTGACCAATGCACTATTACTCCTAATATTGCACTCCCTAGTCTTCCCTTTGCAAATTGATGGCACACCACCAGTTAGACCTATCTAACTCCCTTCTCACGACATCCTTTTGGTTGTATTTCCTCTTATAAACCACTTAAACAGGTTGTCATAGCCTTGTTCTAACTACATTAGCTTCTTATTCCCTTCTAGTTTTCTTATATTAGCTCCCTGGAATATCAATCCACTTCATTGGATTGATTAGCCTTTTAAACGCCTTTTTAGAACCCTAATTACTCTCTAAGGAGATTAATTAGTCTAACCTAGGTTAATTACCTAAACATAGTCAAACTCACTTAGACTTGCTAAAGTGCTTTTGGACTTTAGCATTTGTCCCACATGCACCCAAATCTCCCATTTTCCCAAAGAAAAACTATAAATAGGGATATACCCCCTCCCTCATTTCCTAAGAATTCTCTCTTCTTCCTAGCATAGATTATATCAATTTGTTTAGGCTTTAGATTGTATTTCATCTTCTTCCATTGAGCTAAAAGCATTTGATTTTATATTTCATAGCACTAACATGGAGTAAAAGGGAAGATCCATTGACCTTGAAGCCATTAATGGGGAGATCTCTTTCTCTTAAACACATAACTGAAGGCTTAGATCCTCTTAGGTTCATTATTTCAAGCTTTTAATGAATAGAGGTTTACTTCTTTTGTTTTTTGCATGTTTACTTCAAATTAATGTATGCATAAGAAGAAAACCTTGCTCATTTCTTATCACATGGTCAATTGATCAGATTTTTAAAGGCCTTTGGGGTTTCTTTAGAGATTCTTAACCCAAATCCATGGCTTTTGCAACTTTTCATTAAACATAGTATGAATGAACCAAGATGATAAATAAATATTGGTAATTGGTCCATAAATAACTATAATGCAACAAAACTATAAATAAAGCCAATAAACTATGCCCTTAATGTGTTTAACACGATAATTAAGTAGATTTAGATGTTCCCAAGACGGGATACACACATGCGAAAGGGTTGGATCATACCAAAGAGTAGAGTTAAAAAAATCCTCATGACACTCTTGTTGGATCCATGTTGGAAAATGATATGAGTTTGAAAAAGGGTTATTTCCCCCAAGTAATGATACAAACATGCAAGGGAGAGAATGAGAGCCAAGATTTCCCAAAGCAAGGTTGGACAGAGGGAGATGATTTGTTTGACTTGATAATCGTAAGATGATTAGAATGATCACTACGATACAAATTAAAAGTTTGATTTCATTGCTCGTTGTGTTGATTTGTTGAATTGTTTTTATAAATTTTTAAGATTATTTGATTTTTTTTTTGGATTTTGAATATTTAATTTTTTTGAATGTTTTTGATGTTGTGTTTTTTTAGAATTTTGATATTTTGAATTGTTTGAAATTTTTATGTTTCAATTTTTTTTGGATTTTTTTTTTTTTGAAATGTTTAAGGATTTTTTGGGTTTTGTCCCACCAGGCATGCCTAAATGCTAGCAAGTAAAACTGAAAGTAGTGAAGAAGTAAGAAAATACGAAAAATGTAAACCTTTTCTTTGATTATTCTTACCACCTCAAGATGAGATAGATGAAATGTTACTACACTTGTTGGATATCTTGGGATTTTTTTATAGTGGATGTTCCAATCTTGTCTCCAAATGAATAAGAAATGCTATGAGCAAGATTGATTACGAGGAAAACCTTTCGATATGAAAATTCGAATGAAAAATGAGAAGATATTTTCTACTGAGATGCATAAAGCTTTCAAGAATGGGTGTGAAGGGTATGTCCTACTATTTATAGTTGAAGGAGAGGCCATGGATTATGGATCAATATTTGAATGGGTCACATATTCATAATTACAATTTCTTGAAATAACCATTTGGTTTGGTCAATAGTGCGGTTAGATAGTTTGAATATTCATTAAGGGAAATGAGTATTTTCTTGGAAATACAATTTTATTTGAGAAGGTGGTTGTACGTGAATATTGTTGCTTCCACCTTTGTAGGGTTTTATAACTGGAGTTGAGTGGGCTATTTCAACTTGAGTGACTAGGATGGTGAAGTGGAGATGAGTGGGAGGTGAGTGGATAAATGGATTTAAGTATATTTAAATAGCTAATTCAATTAGCTAAGGGTGTACAAGTGTATGGTTTAAGCATAATATAATTAATTAAATTAATTCTAAAGGGGTGTGAGTGAATTATAATAGATTATGAGAGGGTAGTGATATAAAATATATTATAGAGCTGATTTTGGAATATTGTGCAAAGGATAGGGATAATTAGGAATGACTAAAACTAAGTATGCATTTTAAAGGTTTCTACATATGCATATAATCTTTCAATTCCATTTTGGGTAAAAGTGTATAAGTGTGTTCCACTTGGTGGCGAAATATTTTAAACTATGACTAGTTAGTAAATAAATATTAAAAAATACTATTAATTTTTTAAACAATCAATTAAATTATCAATTCCCTGTGCCTTGGTATATTTAAGCTCTTAAAAATACATGTTTGGTAATTTTATATATGTTTGGTCATGTTTTAGTTTTGGGACATATTTTGTTGAAGGTACAAAAGTGCAAAAAAGTGGGACATAGTTATATGCTTTGACCCATTTGTCTTTCGGCCGTTTACTCCATATGGATTGTCCTTGTCATTAAATTTTAAATTTATAAACCCTGTAAAAGAAAGATAATATTACCTCACTTAAACACATGGAAATAACATGGTAGTACATAGACACATTACATTACAACAATAAAAATTGTACTCAATGCTCCTAAATATCGCCAAAACTTGTGCACATTCATTAGGGAAGAAACCAAAAATAGGACAAGAGCATCATACGAATTCAAGGAATCATATTATATCATTTATAAACAATAAAAAAACCCATTCCAAATATTATAAATAGCCAAACACAAATCAAACATTGTTGATAATTTGCTAATTGAAAAATCTAGTTTCTTTCATTTTTCATCACATACTACTTGCATAACGATGTGTACTTTGATACAACTTTTGATCAATATCAATGTTGGTGGTGTAATGATTACACTTCAACCCATCTAATGTTTTCTTTGTAGGGTCTCCTACACATGACCAATGTTTGAGACCTCACTCAAAATATTAAGAGGGATTTGAACTGTGAGTGAATATTAGTGTTTGAAATTGATAGACAATTGTAAGATTAAGGAAATATCAAGAAGTTAAAGAGACAAATTCTAATCATGTCCAAAACCATACAATAAGATTACACTTGTATGAATGTTCCTCATATATCCATGCGATTACGCACTAGAGAATTTTCTATTTGTAGTTCTAGGAATGAAACACCATTATGTTCATATCTCTTATTTATAGCACTCGCACATGCAAAACCTCATAGATTCATTTGTGAATAGTTAATTGCACTCATCCCCTTGTGTTTTCAAGTTCATATCTTATGTTATACATTATTTGCAATAATTAATGTTTTATTATGAAATTACATAATTAATTTTACATGTTAATTAATCATAATAACCTCATGTATCTCCCATTTACATCCTTTTAGTGTACTTAACTCACTAATCTAGATTGTAAATATAAAAATGGTGTAAATAATTTTGTGATTGTGACTCTTGAATTGAACATTATGTTCCAAAACCTAGTTTCCCTAGGTTTTCTATTTTATCATAAATATATGTTGTTGTTCCTTCCTTATTACTCTCATATTATTTTAGTTTACATATGATTTCTTCTTATTCCCTTTAGGCATAGTGCTCCATTTACTAATCAACCCATACAACATAGTGATATTTCCCCTCACACTCACTAGCATCATGATATCATGACCTCTTCTCCATTACATATAAGCTATCAATCCATCTATGATATACCCCAATAGCAAGGCACCATTAAATGAAATTGAAACTAATAGTGAGTATTTTTATGATTACAACCATAATGAAGATATCACCATGAATCATGAACAAGTGAAACTTGTGGCTCATTTATGTGTATTTTTTTAATAATCCTCATCAAATTGAACCTATTATAAATATACTTCTCCTTCTAAGATTCTTCATGATAAAAATTTTAGTGAACAATTTAGTTTTGGAGGTCTTGACCCTCTTCCAATTTAAAAAAATCCATTACTCCTACATCTATGATGCATACATTCTTGCGGGACCCTAATCATTAAATATACAACATATCTAGTTTTTATTCCTATAACCACTATTATTATTACAAATTCTATACGTAATCATAATGATTTGTATGCTTCCTCGATTCACCCATTGTATCTTGACACCCTTGTTCATGCACTACAAGATATAATATTACAATTATAACAAGGTGCATCCAATTATCCTAATTCTATGAATTCTACGGAGTTTCTTCATAACACAATTGTAATGAAGTGGATTCTTATACTTTGCCTATTGGTTTTATTTCTACTTAAATCCATATCTATGATGGAAAAGGGGAAACCATAGAGAATGTTTTACTATTTCATGTGGCGTATTTTTACTACTCCTCTCATGAAATCCTACTCACCAAGATATTCCATATAATTCTTAAGCAATTTTCACTGTAGTGGTTCTATGATCTCCACACACAATCTATTCTATATTTTACTAATTTTTAAAATCTATTTATTCCACAATTATCTATTAATATTGGGGACAAGGTTTTTACAAATAAATGCTTGAATTTGACAATGATATAATGAACATATCAATGATTATATCCAAGGACATAAGAATATGCTTACTAAGATTAGCATTATCCTTAATGACAATGAATTAAAATATATCTTCACAAAAATTCCTTACTCCTTTGCAAGAATAAATCATATATGATAAATTTCGAATGTTTTCACACACTTAAAGAGAATTAAGTTAGGTTGTTCCATATGAAAAAACTCCATTATGTTACTAGAACTCCTAATAAATATAATGTCAAGTTTCAAACTAAATCCACATTCAAATGCAAGACTAATGATGCTAAGGATACTTCTAAGGGCACTATCAATGCTAGTTATCAACCTACAAGGCTACAATTATAATCCTCGTGAAAATATTTTAATCACTTACCTTGCTCCAAAAATTATATTGAAAATTTTTATTGAGTGTATTCTCAAGTATCTCCCTCCACCATTTGAGGTTGATATGAGAAAGCCTTTAAGTGAGTGTTTTGATAAAAAGCTTTACGTGGTTATCATAAATGTATTGGTCATCACAATGATAGATGTATCAAACTTCATCATGTGATTCAAGATCTTATAGACCGACATGAACTTGAATGATATGATTCCTTTGAATGTTCTAAGACAACATATGATAATATAAAATTTAAAACCTTTGTTGATGTAATTTGTAAGAATAACAATGATAAGTCTACTTCAGTAGTGCATAATACTTATCATGTAGTGTGAATACCACCCTTGTATGATGATAATTTTGATGAAATGATTGGAATTATAACTCATACATCATATTCTACATTGATTAACTATTTCAATTAATTTTATATAGATGACATGTTTGTTTCTAATACTCTTTCCATTCCTATCTATATTGATAAATTAACTATATGTGGTGTTTTGGTTCATACATATAAGAATGATAACTTATGCACTCTTACACTACTTCAATATATTTTCATTCTTATAAATACTTCCACATTCAATTCTAATATGTGATATCGGTGCATTACTCTCCTATTACAATTGGTTTTATTACTACACTAGTTTTATTTGTGGTTTTCGCCACTCTTAGATCTAGTCCATTATTTTGATTTGTACCTTGGCTATAAGTTCTTAGGGATATTCCATATTAAATTCACCAATGTGTTAAGTTTTTTACAATTATCGCTTTTCACAATTTGAGGTGTTTACTTTGGGGATCCTTCTCTATCATGCTAGATCATTCTTCTATAGTTTTTAACCATACTCCTAGATAATCTATGGAAATAAATTTAGATTTAAATAATTTCATTAGTAACTTTATCTCTCCTACTTATTTTTGAATGCCTTTATTTCAAAAATTACGTATTACTTCTATCCATGTTAGGTATCTTGGTAGGCCTTTTTTTTCCCACACTATATCTCATGGATTTAGTCATCTTAGGTCTCCTAATATGCCTTTGGTTACACACACTATCTCTAGTTATTCTATCCCTCACAAAAATATTGATAGGACTTTGGTTACACACATTTCCTCTCATAGTTTAAGTCCCATTCGGTATTTAGATCAACCTTTAATTTCACACATTGTTTCTAGTGGTTGAAACTCTAATAGGATCTCTTGTTAGTCACGTAGTGCACATGCTATCTCTAAAGTTTTTCCAAAGTATTCTAGTGCACATGGTAAATATAAGAGTAATCAATATTATAGTCTCCTATGGAGGTATTTCACTTCACATAAAACTCTTGAATAAACTTCACCTATTCCTTATCTCGGACCTTCTTTAGCATATGTCACTACAATTGTACCACTTGCATTTGAGTCACATTATTTTCCATAGTTTAGGCCCACGTCCCAATCTTATTTGATAATAGCTTTACCTCTTCGAGATGTTATTATTGGGTAGATCAATGTTACCCCTCTCAACATACATGTATAAAATTCAATAATAGATAAACAATGACATAGTTCGAAGATATAAAACCATTCATATATTTGTAGAAATACAAAACCAATACCTCTAAAATTTACTTCCATCATTATAAATATATATTATATATGTTATTTGTGACCTTTTGATAGATACCAAGTTTCTTTTATCTTTACACACATGAATTCACATGATATATTTATCTTGATATAGGACATACACTTAGTGGTACATGATCACAGGTGTTATCCCACCATTTATTTAGAATTCCTATACATATGGGGGCATATACTATACACTTTATAGTTCCTATTTGCTTCCTCTTTATGCTTGATTACATATATTATGTACATGTTATGTTTTGTGCTTAACACATGTGTCTTGTGTAGCATTGATATTAAAAAATTATCAAATGACACCAGACAAACTTGAATTAATGAAAAACAAATCTTATGGAGCTGTGGATAAGTGTCACGATAAAAACCAAATCTTTACATCATATTTTTTTCCTATTTTCCAAAAGTACATTGTAATTAATGGTGTGAATTCTTCATTCTAGTTGCATCTACCCATACATGAAACCACCCCTTTTAGACTCTCTAGAAATTTTTGACCTAGAGAAAAAAGTGGATTAGTCTTAACTTAGTTAGGACATAATATCTTTACTTCAAAAATATTGTAGGGATACATCATAACATTATCCATTCTCATAACACCTAATTAATGATAAATATATACAAAACATTGAAATTCAAAAATATGTAGAAAATTAAAAATAACCCAAAAATATCTAGAAAAATCAAAATTCAAAAAAATATTATACATCTAAAAACTCAATAGAAAATTATTTTTTCTCGGGCATCCCTAAACACATTTTTTAATAAGTATAACACATCATAGTCATTATTTCCATGAAACATCATCCCCAATGTAACATGATGAAATAAAATACATATCCAATAGCAAAGATACTAAACCATCTAAGTCATATCTCATCATGTCTCTTAATGGGAAGAGAATCCCTTGATAATGGCCCTCTTCTAGATTATTCCCTTGTTGATGATAAAATGTTGAAATATGATGCATGGATTGTTGGACCTTTTTCATGTGTCATATGTCTTGTCATTGATGTCAAGATGGATCAGTTGATGTCAAGTTACATTGATTGAAAAAGGAGTGAATTTGGTAAAGTGAGCATGCTAAAAAGATTTAGGTTGATTGGTAGTCTTAGCTCACAAAGGCTTAAAGATGATAAAAGACAAGTTCTAAGGAATTTAGTCAATGTTTGTGTAAGCCGTGAATAAAAGGAGATATCCACCAAAGTCCACACAAATATGCCGAACACTATAAGAAGCTGCGGAAGGTAAGTGGTTGTTGCACATAAAAGGATGAAGTCACGAAGCTACGTGGAGTCAAAGGCCAAGCCACGAGTAAGAAAACTAAAGCCACCGATAAAGAGAAAATCATGGAGAACTAAATAAGTTGCTAAGGATGGAAGATAGGCTCGTAAGACTATAAAATCCACAAGTAAAAGGAGATAGAGTTGTAGACAATGAATAAGCCATGAAAAGGAAAAAAATAAGGAAGAATGATGTGTAATATTGGGAAAGATGTGAGAAGAATAGAAGAGACATGGAAAACTAAAAAACCGCCAAGGAAGAAGAAATTATACCGAATAGATGTAAGTTACGTGATATAAAGGATAAAGTTAGATGAGAAAATAAACATAGTGAAATGATGGATTATTGACTAGACAAGGGTTGAAGGAAATCTCATTGGTTCAAACATGTAAAATTTAGAGTTATTTTCTCAAAAATTTATGGTGATTAATTTGTCAGGAGATTGTGGTTAAGGATACAAATTTATCTCCATGAAGAAAAAAGAAAACAACTTTTCTAGGAGATAACATTTCTTGTGTATTAACTTTGTGGAAATGCGATTACATTCTCTTTGAGATCACGAGTTTCAAGCGAGAATGAAATATTGAAGAAGAAAATGGATTTCTCATCTTGGTCATGTTACAAATATGGAAAATATATTTTTGGAAATGGCTAATAAATTACTCTACTAGGTGCATGGAAAATAGTGTAGTCAAGCCAAATATAAAAGGAACAAGATCTGGAGTTAGTTGTATGAATTTAATGGGACAAATTCTCAGGTGACCAAGTAGGAAGGTGCACGACACACAATTCAAAGTGAAGGAATGGGTCAATTGTGATATAATTCAAACTTGGAACTATTTTATATGTTTCTCAAGTGGGAAAAAGAGTATTCGAGCTAAGTGAGAACTGTAGAAGAGAGAATATGATGCAATCAAGATAAGAAAGAGTGACAAAATAAACAGAGGAAAGAGGAGAGAAGATCGATGATGCATTGATTTAGCATATGAATAGAGCATCAAGGGTGGTAGATTGATTGAGAAACGAGTTTGAATTTGATAAACATGAGAGAGTGAGAAGTGAAACACGAAAAATCCAAGAAAGTGATCATAATTCATTGTAATAGCAATTGTTGTAACTAGATGATCAAAATCTGTACATAAATCAAGTCTAAGTTGTAGCTTAGTACATTCAGGGAGTTGTAGCTTCCTTGTAGGTGGGTGCCTACAAAATAAATCTCTTGTGATGTGTAATATTCACTAGAGTCCTTTGTTATGTGTAATATCAGTAGAGGTGTAGGGGTTGGAGCTCCTTGTGGGGTTGGTGCCTCACTAAAAAAATATTGTAAGATGTGTTATATTCTTATGAGTCATTGCTTTGTGTAATATAAGAAATGGTTTTGGTGAATTTTCTCTCGAAAGGGTTTCCCATGGTAAATTTTGTGTTCAACATTTTTGTGCATGACATATGTTTGATTGACTACTCATATTTTAATGTCGCACATCATTAAAGAGTTTAAAATTGGCATAAAGTTAAAAAGTTTTAATCTGCACTGATTCACCCCCCCTCTTAGTGCTTGTGATCTCGATGATTGGTATCGGTGAGACATCCTTACAGCAGAAGCTTAAAATCTTGAAGGATATCCTCCTACGATAAGCATGGCAAAATGTCTAAAGAACAAGGAGACTTGTCGATACCAAGATAACCTCTTTTCAATCAAATGAACTATGCATTTTAGAGAATAAGGATGAAGACATATTTGATGTCACTTGGTTTTGATATCTGGGAATGAATTTTTGAAAGGAAAAACAATACGGTGTAGGAGATGGAAATAACAATGTTAAATGAATCCAAAATCTCAATCAAGTATTGGAGTGAAGCGATTACACCGCACTCTATCTTTTAAATAGAGCTCAACTGAGAATAAATAGTGACAAGACTCCCTATGAACTATGAAAGAAGAGACCAGCCAATGTGAAGCACATAAGAGTCTTTGGTAGAAAATGCTATATCAAGAGAGATGAAGACAATATTGGAAAATTTGACTTGAGGTGTGATGAAGGGATATTCCTTGGTTACTCAACGGTTAGTGCGGTTTACAGGTGTTATAATAAGTGGTTATAGAATAATGTTGAAAGCACAAATGTAAAGGTGGATGAGATATAGTATGCTAAAACTATAACTTAACACAATGGCGGACATGAAGAGGAAGAAGATGATGAAGAGTTAGAAATTTTGTGTGAATAAGCAGATGGAGAGGAAGAAAGGCCGGACACTAATGCACCTCAAGGAAATTAAAAAATGACCATGCTTCAAATCAGATCATTAGAAACAAAGATGGCGGGATGCTTTCAAGAAAGCTAAGAGAGTAGCATAACCATGAAGGTATAACACTATTGTCAATGATAAAACCCAAGAGCATTACAGAAGCAAGAAAATATCAGCACTAGGTAGACGCCATGAATGAAGAGATGGATCAAATTGAAAATAATGAGACATGGGAACTGGTACCTAGACTGTGAAACAAGAATGTGATTGGCACCAAATGGGTATTCAGGAAAAACTAAATGAGAAAGGAGAAGTGACAAGAAACAAGGCAAGACTAGTGTGCAAAGGATATGCACAAATGGAAGGAATTGATTTTGATGAGACATTTGCACCGGTAGCAAGAATGGAAGCAATAAGATTGTTTAAACACAGGACATACAAGAAAATTAGAGTATTCTAGATGGAGATGAAATCAACATTTCTAAACGATGTTATGAATGAATAGGTAAACATTGAACAACCTCATGGGTGTATGCACAAAGATGGGGGCCAAAAAGCGGACACAAATCCTTTTTGGCCATTTTTTCCATAACACACTCACGTTATGGCTCCATCACACTATAACATGAAAACAAAAAATATAGGTGACGTTACAACTTACGTTTACCAAGCCAAAATGCGCTATCATTATAACTCACTCACATTATGGTTTTCTATGTGTTTTTCCATGTTATCCCTCCCAAATGGACATATTCCGTATTGGAAACAAGAACACAAGTGTGTTATAAAGTGAGCACGTTTCATCTTGTTGGGGTTTGTAATACCTAATCCAAAGGCTTGGATTTCCGAACTAGAGGTTTGGACTATGTATTGCATGATTAAAACTATGTTTTGCGTGATTAAAATTGTGTTTGTGAGAAAAACATCAAAATTTGACTTGTGCACCCCAATATCTTGTGCATTAAAACATAATATTAAAAATAAATTATGCTATGATGTGAAGATCATTTTACCTTGATGATGATATAATTCTATGTAAAATCTGATTCATTTAAGGCTTTCATCCATAATTTCTTTTACTAGTTCCTTATTTTCTTCCAAAACCTATGCATTCGTTTTGGTGCATAATTTATGATTTTTTCATCCAATTTTTTTAAAAAAATAGTTTTTCTAAACTCTATTCTACACACACTAAAAAAATAAAATAAAATACAACTTTTTTCTCAAAGCTATGCGGGTGCACACACAAATATTTCATTTTGGGATATGTGCACTTTAAAAATTAATAAAAAATTATATATTCATCCAAAAATTATGAAAATTTAGTGGGACCTTATACATGGTCTTAGCTAACTTTATATGAAAGGGATTTTGAAAAATTATACAACTCAAAAAATGGGGGGGCGCACACACAATAGGGCGCACACACATTTGAGCCTCTTAATCTCAGTCATTTTTAAAAAATTATTAGTTTAGAAACTAGATTCCGAGCTCTATGGTACTTATTCTTATCACTTTGTCAAATTTTGAGCATAGGCATGCCGAATTATTCAATGAAGTTTAGGTTTTGCTGATTTCAGGAAAAAGGTGTCCCTTTTTACCCCAATTTTGACCCCCATCTTTGTACACTTACCCTAATGGATTTATGCTAACTGAAAAATAAATATTATGTGTGTAGGTTGAAGAAAGCCTTGTATGGATTAAAACTAGCTCCCAGAGCTTGGTACAATAGATTGCACTCATACCTCATTGAGAAAGGATTCTAGAAAAGGTGTTATTGATAGTAATCTCTACATCAAGGAAGAAGGATGCCAATTACTAATTTCATTGTGTATGTAGATGATATCATATTTGGTGGAGACCATGATAAGATGACATATGAATTTTCAGATATGATGAAAGAAGAATTTGAAATGTCTATGCTTGGAGATCTTTCATTCTTTCTGGGTTTACAAATTAGTCAAACAGATCAAGGTATATTCATATCCCAGACTAAGTATATCAAGGAGATGCTGAAGAGATTCAAAATGGAAGAATGTAGACCAATTGGTACACCAATGGAAGTTGGATGCAAGATGAGAAGAGATGATGAATCACCTAAGGTAGACAAAACATTATACAAATCCATGACGAGTAGTCTACTTTACTCCATGACACCAAGACTGGTATTATGCGGGTAGTAGGCCTTGTTGGAAGATTTCAAGAAGATCCAAGGAAACACCTCAAGGAGGTCAAGAGAATTATGAGATATCTCATGGGAATAGTTGAATATGGATTATGGTACCCCAAAATTAGTGATTTCAACATCAAAGCATATACAGATGCATATTGGGAAGGAAACATTAATTACAAAAAGAGTTCAAGCGGAGGAGAATTCTTTGTTGGAGATTTCTTAGTATCTTGGCTAAGCAAGAAACAATCATCAATGGATCTATCAACATGCAAAGCGAGTATATAGCCACCACGATGTGTTCCACTCAAGTTCTCTAGATGAAACATACATTAGAAGACTACAAGGTAAAATATGAACATCCAATTCCCTTATTGTGTGATAGTAAAAGTGCAATTAGTGTCTCTAAGAATACTATGTTCCACTCGAAGACCAAGCACATTCCAATTAGATATCATTTCTTGAGGGAACAAGTGAATGATAAGAATATCAGTCTAGAATATGTGAGCACTAAAGAGGAAATTGCATATAATGACCAAGCCACTACCAAGAGCAACATTTGAACACCTAAGGAATGAATGGGGGTCATTTGTGGTTCCACCAAAAACTAAAGGGTGTGCGAGAAAACACATGGGAGTAGTCTTAGGTAATATCAACTCCTAAAAAAGTGCAAAGTGAGGGGAAATAGTCTTCTATATTAATTTGATCAAATTATCCATCATCTTAGGGGGAGCAATGATGCAAAGACATTAAGACATGTGTAAGAGAAGCATAAGCCAAGGGGGATATTTTTAAGGTAATAACACATATTATCTAGCTTACTAGAATATTCAATTCTTTGCGGCAAAATTAGCCTTTTCACTATTGTGAAGGGGAGAGAAGATGATGAAAGTTAAAAACCAACCTATTATACTCAAAGGGGGAGAAATTTTATGATATATAAGAGGAGAGATGATGGAACTAGCCAAGTTATATACAGAGGAGTAAAGATGAAAACAAAACATGTATGCAAGTATTTTTCCATCAAAAGGTTTTTGAAGGTTGGAATATTGTCATCAATGACAAAAGGGGGTGATTTTGGACCTTTTTCATGTGTCATATGTGTTTTCATTGATGTCAAGTTGGATCAGTTGATGTCAAGTTACATTGATTGTAAAAGAATTGAATTTGGTAAAGTGAGCATGCTCAAAAGATGAAGGTTGATTGGTAGTGTTAGCTCAAAAAGGCTTCAAGATGATAAACAACAAGTTATAAGGAACTTAGTCAATGTTTGTGCAAGCTGCAAACCAAAGGAAATATCTGCCGGAGAGCCTAGAGATAGCCGCCGAAGTCTGCACAAAGCTACGATCTTGCTATAAGAAGCCACAAAAGGTAAGTGGTTGCCATGCATAAAAGGATGAGGTCATGAAGCTACGTGGATTCCAAGGCTGAGACACGAGTAAGAAAAGTGAAACCACTAATAAAGAGAAAATCCATGAAGAACTAAAGAACCACTAAGGATAAAATATAGCCACGGAACACTATTAAAGCTGCAAGTAAAAGGAAATAAAATTGTGGGCAAGGAAAAAATACCAAAAGGAAGAAGACAAGGAGGAATGCCGAATGACATTGGGAAATCCGCATGAGAAGAATATAATATTCATGGATAAATAAGAATCCTCCAAGGAAGAATAAATTACGTAGAACAAAGGCAAGTGTCACGATACAAAGAAAAAAATTTAGAGGAGAAAATGAAATCCATGAAATGATGGAATATGGATTGGACAAGGGTTGAAGGAAATCAAATTGATTCAAACATGTACAAGTGAGAGTTAGTTCTCCAAAATTTATGGTGATTTGATTGTCAAGTGATTGTAGCTAAGGATATGACTTGATCTCAATGAAGAACAAAGAAAACCACTATTCCAACTACCAACATTTAATGCATATTGACTTTGTGGAAATGTAATTACATTCTCTATGAGATCCCGAGTTTCAAGGAAAATAAAATATTGAAGAAGAAAATGGCTCACTCATCTGGGTCATGTTACAAATGTGGAAAATCTATTTTTGGCAATGGCTAATAAATTACTCTAGCAGGTGCATGGAAAACAATGTAATCAAACCGAATACAAAAGGAACAAGATTTGGAGTTAGTTGTATGAATTTAACGGGCCAAATTCTCAAGTAACCAAGAAGGAACATGTATGACACACAATTCAAAGTGAAGGAATGGGTCAATTGTGATATAGTTTGAACTTGGAACTATTTTGAATGTTTCTTAAGGGGGAAAAAGAGTATTTGAGATAAGTGATAACTACAGAAGAGACAATACAATGCAATCAAGCTAAGAAAGAGTGAAATAAAAAGAGATGAAGAGGAGATAAGATCAGTGATGCATTGATTTAGCAAATGAATAGAGCATTAAGGGTGACATATTAATTGAGAAAAGAGTTCAAACCAAATGAAAAAAAGAGAGTGAGAAGAAGAGCATAGAAAAATATAGGAAAGTGATCATAATTCATTGTGATAGTAATTTCTATAATTAGATGATCAAAATTTGTATGTAAATCAAGTCTAAGTTGTATCTTAGCACATTCAGGGAGTTGTAACTTCCTTGTAGGTGGGTGCTTATAAAATATAAATCTCTTGTGATGTGTAATATTCACTAGAGTCCTTTGTTGTGTGTAATATCAACAAAGGTGTAGGGGTTGGAGCTCCTTGTGGGGTTGGTGCCTCACTAAAAAAATATTGTAAGATGTGTTATATTCTTATGAGTCCTTGATTTTTGTAATATAAGAAATGGTTTTGGTGGGTTTTCTCCTGAAAGGGTTTCCCACAATAAATATCTGTGTTCAACATTTTTGTGCATGACATATGTTTGATTGACTGCTCATAGTTTAATGCCACACATCATTAAAGAGTTTAAAATTGGCATAAAGTGATTTTTTTTTATCTGCACTGATTCACCCCCCCTCACAGTGCTTTTGATCTCTAAAATGGATCATACGCTCACATGAAATGTAAATGATGCTTCCCATTGATCCATTGTAGCTTCTACTCATATAATTATCTATAGTGCTGATCATCTCATGTTAATATAATGAATTCTATGACCACTCATCATATCCCAGTGGGATGTAATAAGAGTGCATCCCATTCCATACAAAATGTTTGTGTACCAATAAGTTATCTATCTAACTAGATTTGTACTTGTGTTTTCCTAGTATTCAAGTGAATTGTCTTATTATATCTCAATGAATTTTTTTTATAATTGATCCATATGCACTAAACCATTGATCCATTATTTATGTTCCTCTCGAGATTCCTTTCAATTTTTGGTGTTCTCCTAATATCATCACATTTCACCACTCCAATATAACTTTTGTCTACCCATGTTAGACTACATTATGGTAGTTTCAAGAAACAATACCTATAATAAAAACCTATAACTATCTCATCTAATTTTTTTCCTTCAAGATATCCATACCTACGCTTCTCACTATGGTCTATACCCATAATCCATCTCGAACCCTTCACCTTATCCCAAAAATACATTACAATATTCATCTCCCTCCATATCTATGATCCACCACCATGTCCTCCAATGAAATTTATTTAATATGATAGTACTAGCCTCTATAGGGGATGATGAAGATATCTCTACCACCAAGAAAACATGCAATTTGAGCCTTTATCCAATAATTAGAGTTGATTGAATGCGATTGAATGTGAGAAAATGTGAATGTAAGTGAGTTTTAAATGATCCCAATGAGGAGGTGAGTTGGCTAATGAAATTTATGTTTATGGATCATCATCGAGGCTAAGGGATCTCAATTATACTTGATTAGAAGGCTTGTGCTTGTGAGACACTAGGAAACATGAAATAGTCTTTGGAGTTGGGGTATAAGAAATACCTTGGGTATCATATACTATGGTGGTATAGAGGGCCACCATGTAAAGGAATTCATCCTTCAGTGGCTAGAGTAGAGGTGTTGTAGAGAGGACTTGGAATCAACCCGAGGAATTAATAAGGCAACAAAGTCAAAAGGGCCAATTTTTTTGTGTCATTGTAATTCGTGGATTATGAGTTTAAGTCAAGGGATCTTGGAAGCCCCTTTGTAACCACATTTAGTACTATCATAAATTTTGACGTAGTTCTATGTAAATATCATTTGTCTTGTGAAGCCTATTGTGTAAATTAGCTCATAAAGCATTTTGTGTAAATATAAAGCACTATTTCTCCTAAGTATTGTGTTGGAATTTTGTGGTGTACACGTGAATTAAGTTAAGATTTTTATATAATTATAAAATTCTCTAGTGTGTAACTATACTAACTCATGCAATTCCTATGTGCAAATTGGGTGAAGGCATAGTCGAGACTCCTCCTTGAGTATTATGGGGAAAGGTGTGAAATCCCTAACACCATGATAATTAGTATCGAGATAAATACATGATTTAGTTTTTGTACTACCATTGAAAGAATTGGATAGATAGTGCGATCTTAAAGTAATTTTTCATTAGAATCTCACCCATGATGGCCAATCATTAATAAAATTTGGTCCATGATGAGGAATGTGGAGATGATATGAGGAGACACACAAGGAAACATATTGTAGATTTGGACATGAGGATCATAACACTAGAGGGAAGTGATCCTGAACTTATGATAAGTACCTTGGGGGTATGTTTGGGAGAGACTAGAACCAATCTGAATGAGAGCATGATAAACTAGAAAAATATAATGGATGATCTTGTATTTATAAAGAGTCTCCTTGCAACATGAGGGTCTAGAATGACCATAAAAATAAATTCCATGAGAAATAGACTTAAGATGCACAAAGGGGAGATAAGATTCTTGAGAATTAATTTTGAGATATGGAAAAGACTTGTTGAACTTGATGGGCTTGATTTAGCAGAAACATTGAAAACAACAAATTCCTACCTTATAGTGAGAGAAATGTTATGGTGGTGAACCCGTGTCAAGGAAAAAAAGGTAGGATATGTAGTTATTCAAATAAATATGTAGGATGAACTGAAGGAAACACTTCAATACTAGTTCCATCTGGGAAAATGGTGTGGGTGGTATGATTTAAACTCATAGAGTTTAAATAGACATGGAAGATCTAAGACTACATCAAATATTTTAAAGCACTTGCACTATAGATTAAGGAAATTTAAAATGTAGACCATTTGTTACAATTCATGAAGGTCCTATAAAATTGGGCTCATACATATTTAAGACAAAATAACATTTAGATGTTGTCTACAACCATCGTAGCACTTGACCGCTACTAGACTACGGGTCAAATACTAGTAAAGGTGGTACGAGAGAGAAAAATAGAGGTAGGACCATAATGTAACAGAATCAGTACAAAGGGTCATTAAAGGGGCACCATCAAAATCTACTTCAAGGAACTTAAAAATTTAAAAGGAAGTGGTAAAAGAAAATGGATTTCCACATCAGTATCAATAAGTGGAGTGAAAAGTCACATAATTAAGTAAAGGGGTATGCAAGGGAATCATCCCTAGATTAATAATCAGAGAAACCAATCATCATCTATTAAGTTTGTGGTAAGAATCATAAGGCACATCGAGTGTCGAGAATGATAAATATTGAGCGCTGTGATTGATTGCAAAAGAATGAGATCGGTCTATTCCTTCTCAAGAGTTGGGGGTGAGTAGAATTTTTGATTTTCTATATTATATTGGGGAAATTCCAGAAATGGTGGTGAAAAAAACAATTTGATGTTCATTGAGGTATCTCATGGTGGTAAGATTAATACAAAATTTTTGGACACATAGCCATTCAAAACTACATTACTCCGGTGAGGGCCACGAAATTGAGCCTCAAGTGTAAGAAAATGAAGGTATTATTATAGATGATAATTTCTCTATCCAAAAAGGTTTTAGGGGTAGCTTGAGGAATTTCTCTGAGTTAGGAGAGTGCAACAGCCATGAATATATGAACGTAATATAGATGGATGAATTTGATATGATATTGGGACAACATTTTGTATGGGCAGGAAAGGTAGCAATAATACATCATTTGGAGTGTTTAGTATTGATGAATTGCAAGAAACCATGCATGGTAAAATTCATAGAGAGAAGGAAGTAGGAAAAGACAAAAATGGTGTAGTTTTCATCAACAATGAGTATGAATAAAGTAGTAAAGAAAAAGGTAAAAGAATCAATGTACCTAGTTGTGCTCATTAGAGGTTGGGATAAAGATGAGGGGAATCACATCCCCATATTGGTTGCAGTAGATAATGTTATCATAGAGTTTGAGGATTGCATGCCATAAGAATCACCAACATAACTACCAAAAATTGAACCACTAATAAAAAAATTGACCTTAATCCATGGGAAAGGACTCTATCCTAGGCACCTTACATATTGTTAGGTCTTTGCAATGGCAGAGTTAAAGAGATAGCTTGGTGAGTTAATTTTAGTTTGATACATCAATCCATTCAAGTCATCATATAGAGCACTAGTATTATTTCATAAGAAAAAATATGGAGAGATTTAGTTATCTGTTGATTTCGGGATCTCAATAGATTAACAAGGAAAAATAGATATTTGGTTCCCTTAATAGCATATTGATTTGACCTCGTAAGAGGGGAAAAATATTTGTCTAAATTGGACTTGAAACATGGATACTGCAAATTCCACATATCCACATGATATGAAATATTACCTATGTTAACAACAGGTATGTATCATATCTTTTCATGATGATTTTTTTGGCCTATGCAATGGAATGACCACCTTATATACTCTAATTTGAAATGTTTCTATAAAATTCAGCTGTGTTGTATCTTGATGACATAATATCATATTGTGGGACCATGGAAGAGCACAAGATTCACCTTTGGAGGTGTTTAAGTTGTTCAAGATCACATGCACCCATCGGAAAAGGATTATCTCACCCAATCGCCTTAAGTCTAGGAAGTTGTGTGATTGGGAAAGAAATTATCTCATGCACAAAAATGAAATTACCACAATAGTGCATTGTCTAAGAGTTTAGAGGAAAAATTTGTTAGGGGCATTATACGTGGTCAAGATAGATAACATTTCTTCTATAGACGTCAAAACGAGAGGCAAATCTTACCCTTAAGAATGCTAGGTGGAAATAATTCCTAGCTGAGTTTGATATGGAAATTAATTAAAAACCAAGTAATAATAATTTCATTGTGTATGGACTTAGTATAAGTCCATAACTTGCAACTATGATATAGAGTCCCATTTAAATTCATGGTGAGAGTAGAGTCAATCTTGTAGAAGCAGCAGTGGATCAAATCGAAGAAATATTATCCCAAGATCTCCAGGAAGTAGAGTTGGTCAAGAAGGTTTGAAAGGGGAAAATTCAGAAATTTTCAATCCAAAATAGAATATTGGTATTCACATAGGGTCATACATGCTCCCAAATTGGGGAAGTTAAGAAGGAGTTATTGCAAGAGTGACATGAATCCTTATGGGCAAGACACCCAAGGAAGAAGAGAACACTAGCAATAATAGAAAAGAGGGTTTTATAGGCTGAAAAGAGAGAGGAAGTAATGATTACGCCCATTATTATCTCATCTATCAACAAGAAAACATAGTGTAGAATGACCTAATATGGCCCCTATAAATATTACCAATTCTAATGATAACGTGGGTAAGAGTTAGCATGGAATTCATATCTTAGTTAACAAACAAAGATGGAATGTAGAGTATAATGGTGGTTAGAGAAAAGTTTTAAAATTATTCCACGTTCATAGCATGTGTAACACCATGCAAGGAAGAGGAAGCGATTTAATATTTCTTATACCATCTTGTGAAATACTGGAGAGTTCATTTGAGCATCATCTTGGATAGGGATGCTCAATTTACAAGTAATTTTTCAACATATGTATTTAGGTTGATGGGCATAAAGATGTTAATGAGTATCATTCATTACCCACAAACTGAATTCTAGAAAGATAAAACCAAGATAACCTCGGAGGACTACTTAAGGAACTACGCGTGGTTTGATAAAGCTAATCGTCCAACATTTATGGATGCGGCTCAGTTCATCTACATCCTATAGAAGACCTTGATGAGTGGGTACTCTTTGTTTCAATTTGAAATAAGCCAATAGCCATTTACGCCACATATAATGATGATTGGATATCTTGGTGACTTCCAGTAGAAACTAAGTAGTTAGTAGATTGGCAAGAGACAGTGGACTTAGCCATGTGTAATTTGATGAAGGTAGTAGATTGGATGACGAGATATGCAGATCAAAACTATAGATTATAGAAAATGAATGTTGTTGACAAGGTGTTATTGATTTTGAACTTAGAACAATTCAAGCCTCTAAATGGTATGAGTGTATCCCTCACATGTCAATGGGATGGATTATATGTAATTATCAGTTGCATCAAAAAAGTCACGTATCATCTCTAGTTCCATCTTCATGTTATTGTGCACCATGTCTTCCACATGATCCAGATTTATGTATACCATGAGGATAAGGAAGGCCAGTCTTAGAATAAACATACTAAAGCTCCACCCAATGTTGTGGAAAAGGAAGAGAAGCAGTCGATATGATTTTGGAGATGTGTAAATTAGGATTCGATGACTAGGTTATAATGGATATTTTAGTGAGTTGTAAGGATTAACCTTATTCATCAAACACTTGGGAGCATGATGAAGCACTATGGAAAAATGAAGAAAATATTTAAGATTTCTTGACAAAGAACCCTGACTTATGTTTTAGCTTCAAAATGGATAACAAAGAACTCCCATGTTAGGTTGAAGTTACGTGCCGACACTAAGGGCATCACCAAAATATGTGGTTGAGCGTATAGGGGGATGATGAAGAGATATCCCTTTCCAAGTAAACAACCAATTTGATAATTTATCCAATGAGTAGAGTTGAGTGAATGGAATTTATTTTTCAATGCACCCAATGAGGAGGTGAGTTCACTAATGTAAGTTATGTGTGTAGATCATTGTTCGGGATAAGGGCTTTAGGTTATCCTTGGTTAACAAAGTTGTTCTTATGAGACAATGGGAAGAAAGTAGTGATTATTTGTACTTGGGGTATAAATAGGTCCTTGGGTCTCATCTTCCATGGTGGTATAGAGGATTTTCATACAAAGGAATTCCTCGTTCAATGTATATAGTAGAGGCGTTAGAGAGAGGACTTGAAAGTAGCATGAAGAATCAATAAGGAAATAGAGTTAGAAGGGAAATTTTTGTAGCTTTAATATAATGTGTGGATTCTAAGTGTGAGTCAAGGAGATAGGAATACCCTTTGTAACTGATGTGGTTACTATCTGTAGAATATTACCGAATTCTATGTAAATACCATTTGGATTGTGAAGCCAAGTTTGTAAATCAGATCGTGAACCATTTTGAGTAAATATAAAGTATTATTTATCCCCAATTCTTGTGTTGGCATTTGTGGTACATGCATGATTTAAGTTAAGATGTTTATATATATATATATATATATATGGAATTATCTAGTGTGTAACTATGCTTAACTCGTAAGGTCCTAAGCCTAAAATCGGTGAAGGCTTAGTCCAAGACACCATATGGAGCATGGCGATGCCGACAGGAAAGGAGTGAAATCACGACCCAGTGATAACCTCTAACATATCCACCCATATCCTCTCTATGATAGTGGTTCCCTATTGCCACATATTTCCCCACCATACATCACTCCCATCATCAACACCAATTCCAATTACATCTTTAAGACTGGTGTATAAAAACTATTGTATCATTATATAATTGACACCTTGGATTTATACTCTAAAAAACACATTCAGACTTAATAAAATCCTATATTTATAAATGAAATACTTGTAAACTTGATATACTCCTCTCTCTTATAGTGTAGAATGGTGTCATTATCCCAATTAATAGTATTTCTCCAACCATGCACACATATTTTGATATTGTACATGCAATCGAAGTCTTTAGCTATAATATCATCTAGGGATATCATGTATAACATAAAATCTATTAGGTTCTCCTTCCACCCTCCCACACATGACCATCGATATACATATTTTCATAATCTCTTTGGTGTGGCATATCCATTAGCCAACCTATGGAATTCCACTCATAGGCCCAAAATAATGAAAATGTGGATGCAAACACGTTTCACCTACCTTTATAAATAATCAAGTGTAAAATTTAGGTAATAAAATCTAGGAGAGCCATATGTAAAAAATCTATTCTTTCTCTTACGAATCGAGACCCATACCATGAGGATAACGAAAACCTATCCCAAAATCAGCGGTAGGAATTTAAGGCACAAGCTTAGTATACTTGGACCAATATTTGAGAAGGATATGATCAGGTATTTAAAAGACTTGATCATGTACTTATTTCTCAGAAGACTATTTTTTATTTTGACATGCAAGGCTCATCCCTTATCATGGTGTGGTCAGATGTGCTTTTTCAGATCATCATTTGATCTCTTTTAAGATTATTTGGCATGGGGCCCCATTCGAAATTATTTCTAATCAATTACTTCTTAATTTTTCTCTACTGAGTCACCTATAGGTGGTCCCACTTATTGATAAGGTTTGAAACATGGTGCCACATCCGCCTTTCCTTGCTAGTTGTAATGAGTTGTGAGAAGTAGAAATTTAGCATAGTACCCGCTTCCTCTATTAGTTTAGTAAGAAATTTGTTTGAGTTCGTAAGCGGGTTGATCTAGATCTGCACAAATAATTCATAAGGATATTGCTTGAAACCAATCCTTTTAAAATTCCTCTTCATTTACAAGATGTTGATATTCAGCATAAGCTCAATCTCATTAAATCTCATTCGGCTCGTGGTGTGTAGATCTGGTCTAGGTTACACTGGCTTAAGGCGGGAGAACAATAGACTAAGAAATTCTTTAAATCCCTTCGATACAAGCATTCTAATCAAAACATCAAAGCTATCTAAGATTCAAATCAACGGCTCATAGAGTTTCCATATATTTCTAATGCCTTTGTTGAGCATTATTAGTTAGTCTTCCAAGCTCAAGAGGCTATGAATGAGCAAGCTACCACATTACAACAATGCATCGAGGTGGTTCTAGTAAAGATTTATTCCAGGGAGTGTGACCATTGCAATCTTCCTCTTACCTTGGATGTGTTCTATGATACTTTTCTATCCCTTTTCGATGAAAAATATTTGGGATTGTATGGCTTTCCTTGTGAATTTTACAAAGTAAATTTTTGTTTGTTGGCATTGATCTACTTTGGGTCTACTATGAAGCTCTCTAATCTAATTATATTGGGAGTTTCATCAATCAAGGCAACATCAAATTTATTCCTAAGGTCGACGATCGAGAGAAAATTACTAGTTGGAGGACTATGACTATGTTAAGCGTCTCTTACAAAATTCTTGATTTAAGGCTCATGATCTTCACATTGTTTATCTTCTTCCCAAAATTTTTCACCTTGAGAATACTTGTTTTGTCAAAGGAAGGTACATTCTAGATAATATTATACTAGTTTGTGAAGGAACAAAATGGGCCCGCATTTCCCTATAATGGTCATTTTTTCTCAAAATTTAATTTAAAAAGGCCTATAATTGTATCAAATGGCCTTTTATTTTGGCTATACTCTCAGTGTTAGGTTTTGGATACTTCTTCTATTGGCATGTGCATCTAATGCTCCATGTGATTTTCATGACATATAATAACGCCTCTAATGGATCCTAATTCTAGCGATTGTAGCAGAGATTAACGCCTATAGGTTTTGGTCTATCAAAAATCATGATTCAACAAATGGTATCGAGTGACAAGTCTTGAGTTTGAAACTCAACTTGGTAACACTAAGGAGGATTGCTGACATGTGCATCTGGTGCTCCCCATGAGTTTCATGACATGGAATAACCACCTCTCATAGATCCAAACTACGGTGATTGTAGCAGATATTAACATTTGTAGGTTTTGGTCTAACAACAATCATGGTCCAAAATATTCACCTTGGAAGTCCGAACATTGTTCTCCAATGTGTCTCCTTTCCTAACAATAAATATACATAAGTATGCTTGTGATTGGTCTCTTTATATCTATCAAAAAGTGGTTCCCTCTAGCACATGACCTATTTTCTTAGCCACCGATGCCTTAGGTTATCTTATTTCTTCTTTGTACTAATCAAGGATGCATTCAAGGAGTTTTCCTACCGAGATCATGCTACGAAACTTATCAATGGTAATTTTTCGATGACTCCTTTCCTACCATTGCTATGTCTAAGTAGAATGTGGCTTCTATTTTTATTTCCTTGATACTTTTCATCTTGCTTCAGGATCTAATATGAAGATGGCTAAGACATTGGTCTATCGGTAAAGATATGGGTCGATGCAAGATCTGGCTAAAATCTTACCCTTGGAAGTGGATCGAGAAGAGGATAGAAATTTAAAGTTTTAGGCATTCCTTTTTCCTTTGACAATTATTCATCCATGCTTTAACAATATGTGATAGAAAAAGTAGGAAATTAAAGTTTCTTGATGGTCTTCTAAACCCCTCTATTTGGCGGGAAACTTCCAAGTGTGTATGAAGATTCTTGTGGCCACAGATGTTTATTATTCTTCCTATTGGTGACCTTCCTAGGATTAATTTTCCAAGCTAGCCAAACTACTTTGGGAATACCTTTGGTGTAAATTTTTTTGTTCACTAGATTTCATCGAGTGTCCTTGGATGTTTGTTGTCTACCTTGCAATCAAGGTGGTATGGGAATTAGTGTTGTGCACGAGAAAAAGTGGGATTTATGTTTTAATGGGTTGTGAGATGTCTTTTAGGAAATTAAGCTTAGTAAATCCTTCTTCTCCATTATATTGCTTCTAGTGCTCCCTATGGCAAAAAATATTAGAACAATATCAGGCTACACAACTTGATTATCACTAAGGTCTCGGTCAAGATTTATAGCACCTTTTTACCAAAAGCATTTGGAAAGTGTTTGAATATGTGAAACCCCTAATGCGTTTTATTGGCAATGGATTGTGTACTAGGATCCCTTTAAATTATAAGAATATCTAGTGGTCTCCCATCATCTCTAATGATAGTCTTCCACTTGTTGAAACTCCTAGAATTAAAGCTCTCTAGCTCTCTCGTAAAGGAATTCACAATGTTATGGATTTGGTCTCTTGCGGAGATTGGGTGCTATGGCTCGAGATCGGGATGAAATTTAATCTTTCCAATTCATACCTCCCTTCTATTTACAGAATTCAAGAGTTGATGCCATATATCATGCTCTATAAACTCATACTTAAACCCCCTGATGCATGGTGGCATGATTGGAGATGGAATCATGAAATCACCTTCCTTCAATACAATTCCAGAACCATTTACTAGCGCTTGAGCCCCATCTCGCTTTCCATTGCCAAATATAACTTTTTGATGGGGTTTGCATTCTACACATTCCACCGGCCGCAAGCTCTCCAGTGCTTGGAAATCTCATCTAGATCCCAAAGTTAACCATTATTTATGGTTTCTTATTTATTAAGGCCTTCCCATTGTAAAAATATTAATTCACATTAGCATCCCTAATCCTAAATTCCATTTCTATTCCAAACCTAAATCTTTTAAAAAAATTTGGTCTTTCCCACATGCCCAAACCATCACGGTCTTGGATTCATTCATTCTTTCAACCCTTCTACCCCAAGTTATTTCATTGATATTTAGTGTTGTTGGGAGATTTCATCCTGTGGCCTCAATATATTGATACTCTATGGAAATTGTTTAGAGATTGCCTTTTATTTCATATTTAGAAAGCTCAAAATTCTATGTTATTCCATAATGATGAATTTGTTGTTTTTTTCCACTAATGACCAGATTCAAGCTCAAGTGGAGAAATTTTCCTGGAGTTTTCTCATTTACAAAAGTTTCTTGCATACTAGAGGAGCGTGCCATGAATTATGAGTTGGGTCCATCTGGACCCTTTTCCAATGCCACCTCAGCCATCTTTGCATCAAAACTGCATACACTTGGAATGCGTCATGAGAGCCGCTCTCACATTCATCATTTTTCCTCTCCTCATGGGTCGCCCTTCATCCTCTCCTTGGGGTCACCCTTCAACTCTGTCCTCTTTTGGTCTAGGTTAGAGCCCTTTGTTTAGGGGAATGACATAGATAACTCTCCAGTGGTGGGCCTCTCCTCCACTTAGTGTTTAGATCCTTTTGGTTCTCCACCCCCTGGTTGGAGGAATATTGTTCCATTGCATATGCAAATGCCCAACCATGATGCTTGGTAGTTTTTCCCAAGTGACTAGTGGAGTGTATATCTCTCCCCATTACGATCCTCCTACTCCTAGAGTGGAAACATGTGCCTAGTGTTTCTTTTGTGACTCTCACATTTTGTGTTTTCCCTTTAGGCATTTTTGTTGCCTTCATGCCTTTTTGGGGACCATGAGTTCTTTGCTCGCCCTTGCTAATGTAACTCTCTTATATTTATTAATATAATTGGTAGTTCTAATAGTAAAAACTATTCTAAACTACCATGTATGCTCCCGAGGTTGTTTATCCCCTCAATAAATAATGTCTTTCTTGTACATAATAAATATGATAAGTATGAAAAGATATATTAGTAATGTAGAAAATATTTCTGTCATATCACTCACCATACAGTCATCTTGTCCCAAGGTTAGACCATGCAATGGAAGATAAAGTCTATTGGCCAACATCGGTGTAGATTTCATTAACTCGTATCCTAATAGTATACTAACTCTCCTATATCATATTCCATATTATCTTCTACACATATCTGAGATTCAATGTCTTCTCCCCAAAGATGTTGCTCTCAAAGTGCCAACTCTCTACTAGCCCCATGAAAAACATTTATCATCTCAAATTTATGGCATATGGGTGATGTGGTACAACAACACAAACTCCAAAACCCATTATTTTCATCACTAATTTCTCTAACCAATCCAAATTACATCTCCTCTCCTAAGCAACTAGAATAAGTAGTTGATTTTGAAACACACAACAAAATGTACACTTAAAGAATTTTTATTGACCAATCTAAAACACTACGGTTAGAGGTGTATGCGCTATGAATAAATAAATAAATCTATGGATAAGTCATATCCATTACTAGTAAAACTTTCTATGAATTGCATCATAAACCTTACAACATCTATCACATATTCTACACATAGAAGGGATATTTTATAATTTGATAAATCAATTGCATGGGCATAAATGTTGTGTTGAAATTACTTAATCTAGTATTTTAATCCTATGCAATTATTCCTTAAATAATTTTACTCCTAAATTATTATTTTTTCAAAAACATCACTTACCACTGGTCCCCAACTATCATATTTAATATGCTTCCTCTCCCACTCATGTAGGTCCTTGTGTGCCACAATCTAGTACATTTTCTTTTTACTTCTCTCACATAATATTGATCTCAAATTTCTAACTATAAAAGGTTAAAATGAATTTATTTTTCACCCCTACCTCCTCTTCATTCACAAATCCCTCCATTTTCACCATATTTTTGTAATATTTACCTCTCTATCCCATTATAGATTCCATTTGTATCTTTCATTTACACAAAACCTCTCTATTGGGCATAAATCTATTAGTTTTTCTATTTCTTTCTCATACATCCATCAAATTTTTCTACATTTTTTAAGGAGCTTCATTCAACACAATGACCTTCTAAATATGTGCAAATATAGACACCCGAATATACCACTCATAAAATCATTCTTGGCTAAAACAATAGTTATATGAAAATGATAATTAACTAATAAACCATCATACACTCATTAATTTCACTATATTTCACAATAAATTATTGATTAATTAATCCTAATTAACTATTCACTAATCATACATACAAATATTATGGCACATATGCTAAAATTAATAAACTTCCTCCAACTGAAACCTATTTAAAGGACCTTCATAATGTACATTGTCAAAATCATCTCATTCCTATTTTCTTTTACGAAAAGCTTACAAAAATGAGAAATAGTCCTTTGTAAAAATTCTTCTAAATTTGGAGTTCATTCTATTTTTGAAAATTACACTAATCCCATACCATTGCTATAAGAACTCTATTGAAACTCTTGCATGATTTATTTGAACATCCACAATCCATGAGAAAACTCATGCATAGAGGAGACACTTGCTTTCATTTATGCTAAGCTATTGATTTCACTTCTTATATCAGTCTTAAGGTACTATGTTAGGTTTTGATTAAAGATTTTCTTAGTGTCATTTTCTTAATTTAATGTATTTAACCCTTACATGTATACAAAAATACATGTTAGTTGATAATATTATATGTATAGAATGAACACGCTAATACTTGCTAATACATGCTAAAATTTTGAATATTTTCACATTACTTTTATATATAAATTTAACACATAAACACATATAAATCCTTATTTATAGTGTGTCCATAACACACATCTAAACCTTGATATAGAGTATTGTCTCTTAATATCCTTTAACTTGAGTAAATTTATTCTATTAATCTAAGTAAAAATGCAAGGTTCCTTGTTGGGTGGGATTTTTGAGTTAACATAAAATTATAGAAAACATACAATTATTTATTTTAACTACAAATTGAAACATAGTTTTAATAAGAAATATGGTTTATATTTTTATACACACGAAAACATTCTATCTCTTAGACAAGCATAACATCATAAAATATTTATCCTTAAAATCTATTTGTCATATGTTATTTAATTGATTTATCCTAGTACATATAAGTTTAACCTTTTCAAACTAAAAGAATCTAAATACGACATAAATAATGTTAGAAGGAAGAAAACTAACATACCTATCTTAGATAAATATATGTAAAATATGCCAAGAGGTATCATTCTCGAGGCGCTTATTTTGGATTTGTGACATAAGTGGAATATATTTCTTGAGAATTATACCTCTCGGCATATTTTAGATATATTTATCTAAGATAGGTATGCTAGTAGTATCTCCAAGAGTTGCATTGCACATAAGATGAAACTAAAAATAAAGCATTATTACATATGAATCAACATGTGAAATGTACATCACATTAAATGATAAAATCATAGAATGAAATGTGTATTACATAGTGCACCTTATTTATATTCTAAGCACTTGATATTTCTTCCTCAACCTTCTGTTTCAAAAGTAGTTTTCCATGCTTCATCTTTTCATAGTTGTCATATGTAAATGATGAAAATATTCTTTACTTTTCAATTAATTTTCTTAAGAGGTAGCCACAAATGTTGACCCCATTATTTCCCTTTGTTCAATATCAACTATAGGATTGGAAAGAGTCAAACATTGTGATTTATTTATTATCAACACCCATGCCAATCGTAAGGGTAATTGGTGCGTGCATCCCATTTGTATTGGTAAAATTGGGATGGTACATGGAGTTATATAATCAAATGGTATTCTGAAGTAATTATCAAATTCAACCATTACATATGTTGGTGGTTTTGGTGGACCACTACTAGGTGTGTATATTATGCTTGAATATATCCTAGAGATCCATTATAAGAAATTATTATATCCAATGATTGGATGTTAACATAACCCTTACATCATTATAAATTAATAACTCAACATCCATTTCATCATAAATGGACCTCCTATAAGCATGTTGGTTATACTTTTTGTAGTTGCAATGCTACATGCAACATGTATTTTCAATGAATGCAATTTTATTTTGTTGTGGTTATTCACATTACTCTTTATAGCATCTAGGTGAGTCCTATTGTCGAATTCTTTATTTCTATCTTTGTCTAATATATCAATTGTTCTACTCATCAATAACTTCCAATCATCCATTGTCGGATTTGCATCCCCGAGATTTGTGTGAAGTCATTGAAAATGTTTTTTTCTTTACTTTCTCCTTCTTATCTAAATACATTATCCAATGTAACAACTATTTTGAATTCTTCCCATAGCAAATTTGTATGTCTATTACTATCATATGGTGGTTTATCGCTAACAGAGGAATTTTCCCCAATTATCCTACCAAAATCATTGAAACACCACCAAAAATGATGTTTTTTTTTCCAGGATCGCTTAATGAAGTCGAGAGTCTATGTTTTGTAGGAATTTTTTTCGATGAATCTCATTACATTAATCAATATATATTTTGTGTGGAAGATCTCTTGTTGGAATGTTATAAGTATTGTCCCTTCTAATTCTACTAAATCAGTAATAGGGATTTGAAATTGTGAATGGATCGTTGAGGCACCAATATTAAAGGTTAAAACTCATGTTAGTCCAAATAATAGAAGATGAGAATGTTGCGGGAATGATGCATCTAAAATTTCTTCGACGAATGACACCAATCACATAGGATTTTATAGTTCATTTTGTTATGTGAACTATCATGAGAAAGGACATGTTATTTTAAGGTTGATTATAATGTGTTAGTATTATATCAATTTATTGTTTTTATTTAGTAACCAAGGTCTTTTAGTTAAAATATGGGGATAATTCATCGTCTATAACCAGCCCATTAAATTTCATGCTACGTATGAATTTTATTAATTTACTTTTGTGTTATTCACCTTGATATTCATTATTCCATGCTTATTTTCTATCAATATCTCTTCTTCTCAACATATTTATTTCACTCACAAAATTTTACCAAATTAAAGCCTAGATATGATTTCCCATTAATTTTCTATTGTATATTGTTGAATAGGTTAATTAAATTCATCTTCAAAATACTACTATTATCAACATCTTCTATAATAGTCCTCCTCTCAACATGCCATGTATTATAATTGAATGAATCCCAATTTAATTTTATTGAATCAAAATTAAGTCGATATCTCACTTAACTTTCATGCTACATATGAATTTTCTTACTTTACTTTTGTGTTATTCACCTTGATATTCATTATTCCATGCTTATTTTCTATCAATATCTCTTCTTCTCAACATATTTATTTCACTCACTTACAAAATTTTACCAAATTAAAGCCTAGATATGATTTCCCATTCATGTTCTATTGTATTTTGCTGAATAGGATAATTAAATTCATCTTCAGAATCACTACTATTATCAACATCTTCTATAATAGTCCTCCTCTCAACATGCCATGGATTATAATTGAACGAATCCCAATTTAATTTTATTGAATCAAAATTAAGTCTGATATCTCACTCTATATTATGAAATGGATTGTAAAGCAAAAATCTGGCCAACAATAATCAATCCATTTATGAGATTCACACAAAGAGATGAAGGAAAACATTGGTAATAATCTCACAATAGATTCCAAACTCATAACCTAGGATTATTTATCTCATTTTATCCTTCGAATATTTGTCCAAGATCTAGTCGCATTAATAAATGTTACACTTTCCATGAATAATGGCCTATTCTTGTACTCTGCCAATGAAATATACTACATGTTCTTCATGGTCATCTTCATCAGTTGTAGTTACTAGTTTGAACACCTCGCTTGAAACATTAAAATTTACAAATACTCTACTACTCTCTACCAATGGAAGCTCCAACAACATGTGACATGTTTCTTATGCCCCAATGTCTCTTTATCAACTATTTTTGTTAGAATTATCCTATATGATATTTCTTCCATTTCATATGGGTTTTGAATGTTTGTAATTCACATCAACATTTGATGATAAGTTCAATAACTTTTCTATGATTTTACTACATACTTTGCGAATGTACTTCATTGCATCATGTTTAGAAAGAACAAGTTTCTAATATACATTTTCTCCCCATAATTGTAATACGTAGAAATTGTGTGTATTTACTCTATCATCACTTATTATAGGTTCAAACATTTTATCTCCTATATCTAAGTTTTGATATAAATTTGATCCCTTTAGATTCAATGTTCACAATGCATTATACATGTTAATGATAATAATCCATTGTTAGTTATTCCACACACACACACACACACACACACACACACACACACACACACACACTTACTTTAATTTCAATTTAATTTTTCAGATTTTTTAATATATTACCTACAAGCCATTTTCCCTCTTTTCTTAAAGATTAATGCACTGTCTCTATACATGGTATGCCATTATACACAATTAGGAATCTCTTCGTAGTCACATTCCATATCTACTTGTGTAAGCTGCCTTGTATTTTATAGACATGGATGTTGTGTAAAATTTTGGTAACATGTAATTCATAGCACATAATAATATATCATATATCTTGAGAAAATAAGAATTCTATATACAATATAGATTTTCGACAATTGATAACTTACCTATATGTTTTGTTGGTGTGGCTTGTCCCGAGGATTCCATGCATGGAGAATAGAATGGAAGTATTTTTCAGCATTTTTACATTAACAATCATCAGTCCAATCAATTTTGTTAATATTTGATGCCCCTTCTAACCATATGAATCCATGCACATGTATCAAACCTCTGTTTTTCCATTCATATCTAGCCCCATAATATTTTAAATTTCATTCGCTTTTTTCAATATCTTCTTTTGTAAAAGTCTATGTTGTAGGTGTATGTACTATGTCACTATATGAGGATGTTCGATCATATTCTTCCTTCATCAATTTTTTTGCTTCTCATGGATTATCCGGTGGTGTTCTAGACATTAATGCATGTAGATCAAGACAATATATACCAACTGCACTCAAAGTGAAACAAATGGTAGGTGATTTAATTTGATGTAACATGTCATTCAATTCACCACAACATTTTTCCCAATAGGACCTTTTACCCCTTAAGGATGTTCCAAACCACATCAAACAATAATCTAGATGTAAATGGGGCACATTTTCCATATGTTCATGTAACTCATTGATAGTGATTGACATATCTTAGAGGATTTTTTTCACAAACATTGTAGATGAATTTTGTGCACAATGTCTCATGATCATGTTCATCATGTAATATATGAATCAAGGATGTTGTCCAAACTAGTGATCTATATATTGAAATATTTTTTTATAAATTCATGGAGATAGACTCATTTTAACCGTGGTTCTATCCAATCACATTTTCCATCGGGAAACAAAGTAGGGAATTCCATATCAAGTAATCCTAGTATGACATACTTGTTGATAGGAGATTCTCCTATCCTGGCCAATCGATCAACGCTCCAGGATCTACATGAGGGTTATCTACCCATGTGTGGATTAATTCCATCTCCTTTGAGGCATTGGATGGTATAGAGACCATTAGTGTTGCATGAATAATGATATTTCCTTCATCTATCTCCACGATGAGACCTAAAAATATAATTTCATTCAAATCATAATAAAATTCCATATGGACATAGTTCAACTAGTTGAATTCATTTTCATCGAATGAGGTGGAAGTTTATTTAGAGAATTTTCATCAATATGAACATCTAAATAGAACTTAGCATGTTTTATTTTATATTTTAGTGCATTATATACTCGCTCTCTATTGAATATAAAGTTGTAATTTGTTCCATGTTGATATGTCCTCTCGAACAATAATCCTTTAAAATATTCTAATCTATGTTGAAAAGGATTAGAAATTTCTTTTATATCTTGAGGAAAACTTATTGCATGTCCTTTATATTTATATTGACCTCAAGTTACATGTGTCACTTGTAGTATTGGGTTGACATGGGATATCAACATTTCCTCAAGTTGAGTTACGTTTTCAAGTTCTAGCGATGTCGGGCCGAGGATCCATATTATTCGATGCTGAAAATTAGTGATGACCTTTCTCTTGTCGACATCTAGTACACACAAGTCCTTGGATGTTCAATAAAATTTTATTCTAAGGTATCATTCTTGAAAAATGTACAAACATAACGGTGAAGAAAGGTTATCAAGTAAGTTTCGAAAAATCATTTGGATGGTATACAAATATCTCCCAAGAATTCCATTAGGATCAAATATATTTTGTTCTCTCTCAATATATGATTCTTGCATTTGTCTTCGTCTTCTAATTTTAGTTCTCGAATCCTATTATAAATAGATATTTTACATTCTTCTTCTTATTCTAGTTGTTCTTATTGATTGTAATTTTGTCTCCTCTTACAAACCATTATTGTCTACATTATTTCTAACATCGACATCCATTATATCTTGGGATAATTTTTCTCGTGTTTCGAGCACATGATCCACTGATATTGAATTTCCTTCCTGTAATTAGCTTTAAAATTACGAACCATTCTATGATCATATATTTGATATGCTTCATGGTGAAGTTCTTGTTTGTGTAGTCTTTCTTCCTCAGGTAATTGATATGAAAGAATTTGTCTTTGTGAGTTTGTTCTTGATACACATGATTCATCTTGAGATGATCATGTATGAATTATTATCATCTTATTTGTATTTTGTCCTCTTTACGCACCTAATTTATCATTTGTTAAATTATCCCCACATTCTATAAATATTTGTCTATCATTATCATTTTGACATTTTCTTTGTTCCTCTTGTTGTGCATTTATCATTTCTTGTTGTCTTCTTCTCTCGATATTTTACTTTATATTCTCTTTGATATTATCTTCTTTTCTCTCTATTTTAAAAATTTAATCTTGGTCAAGCCATACCTATAAAGTACTTTCAAAATATTGTTTAATTATTTGTATAAGTAGAAACTCCACATACATGTAATAGATAATAATCATATAATATCGAGGTTCTAAAAATTAACAAGGTTCACAAAGAATGGTATTGCATAAAGAGAATATAAGCTTAGAAATAGGGGTTTGTTTGCCATATTTATGACCTTTTGTTTGATTTTTTAATATTTTTTTACCAATATACTCAAAAAATTATGCAATTTATAAAATCATTTACATAAATAATCCAATCAAATTTCTACATATTTCCATAATAAAAATTCTTTCACAAATAAGGAGTCACCATAGAGAAAACTTGTACATCAATTGGACATGGTTTTGTTACATAAATCTTGCATTGTTATAAAAATACCTCATCATAAAATGCACATGTTTAATATACATTGTGGGATCACTCGTTACATTTCTTTAAAAACCTTTTTGAAAACACAATATAATGTCCAAATTTGAACATGCTATGAGATTTTCTAAGGTAAATATCCTAATTAAAAATATTAGCTCCTAGTATCGAAAATGACACTTGCAACACTGGATTACAAGTTGGACAAATGTCAACAAATGCTTGTATAAATGGTCCAGTGATTTTAGAGAAATTGTCTAAAATGAAATAAATACAACACATGAATGAAATGTATACCCATGAAAATAATATTCAAAAGCACAATGATATTCAAATTGTCATATTATAGTAAAGAGGACATTACCTATAAAATTTCACACAAAATCCTAATATCAAATTCTTCCATTTAAAGTATATTTCCAAAAATAGCGTAAAATAAAAGTAAATATAAAGAACTAAATCTTTTCAAAATTATGGATAATGTAGACTACTGCTAGAACAAATTGAGAATGCTTAAATCACATGACTAACATGAGTTAGCAACAACATATTAAGAGGTAGAATATTGTTTAAACAATATATAAGAGTTAATGAAATATATTGTTATTTAACTTACATTGATTAATCATTAAGTTATGGAATTAGAATAATATAATATATTGGAATTATATGTTAAAACATGAAGTATTTAAGAGCTACAAACAATTATTATTTTTATGTGTCATTACTTAATTTATCCTTTTGGTTGTTTGATATGAATTGTAGAATCATTATTGGTTCATGTATACACACTTATACGGGTAGTTTATATCGAATATGTTCTTATAAGCACATGCAGTTATGTGGCTATGAAAAATAAAAATAAAACCCTAAAAACTCTGTGAACCCCAAAAAGAGTCAAAATTAAAGTTACATCGAAAATTCCTATAATAACAAACTTATTATTTTAGGCAACAAGTATCCATAAATATGATCACAATGGACCAATAAATGCATAGTTATGAGGAACTAGTACACAATTTGTTTACGTTTTAAATTTTTATTTTGTAATTTGCAAAATGGTTTTTTGAAAAATATTCTTCGAGAGAAAATTTGTGATTACTCGATGTGGTCGCTCAAATCTCCATGAAACTATTTAGAAATGTTTCATGGTCTAATTTTGTTAGGAGGTTTGATTTTCTTAGGAGTCATTTGTCTATCCTTCTAGACATATTTTCTCATCGTCACTTTAATGACTACTTTCGAGAATCACGTGAAATTGAATATCGTCCTACAAACCTAATTATCCTAAGTTGATATTTGTTTTACATATTTTACATAGTCTATATAGCCTCATTCACATAATTGAGAATATATTTTATGATTTAATCTGATTTAGGTATGACTACAATGCGTTGAGAATGGTTTAGTACATTTGTTGATGTAAAAACAATTTCAAAATTTACACATATACACATGCAAAAATGTATATGTATGTATGTTATTTCCACATGAGAGGTGTATTATTGATAGTACATCAAGTTCAAATTTCATTGTGGATGGTGAATACAACTAAATTTTCATTTACGCTTTTCACTTTTCATCTTTCATACATGTTACTAACAATTGTCCTTGTGCAGATAAGGGTTGTTGATGCATCTATTTACTTGAGGTGGTACCGTAAGGGGCCTACCAAAATGGGGAATGGTTATTCATGTAGCAATTATGGGTTAGAGACAATACACAAAGAGAGTGTTATTATTTGGTATTGGCCTTAATTTTAATTAGGTATCCTCTTCCTCATATGTCTCATGTATATCATATTCATGATTTCTTGCTTGCATTCCACCATTTTACACCTTGTTCATCCAATTTCATGACTCATGACACATTATTCTACCTTTCATGACACACCACTTCATTTTTTCATCCTTGGTGACATAATCACCCATGGGAAATTGTGTCAGTGTTATGTTTTCTCATGTTCGACACCATGGCCCGTGGGTGATGACATCCTATATATACCACCAATTCACTTAAAACTCATAAAAACAAGAAGCTAAGACATTCAAACTTCCATTTACACTACTACTTTGAGCAATATTCACATCTTATCACTCTAATTTTGGTTTATCTTTCATTGTTCTTGGATTGGATTGCATAACTCTCTTCTTGGATGATATCTTTCATTACTAGGTCAACATATAGTGATTCTAGTAAAGTAATGGTCTTCCCATATGCCACCTAATTATGACTCTCTCTCTGCGTACTACTTCTCAAGGGAGAGAGATGCATCATTAATCACCCTATAGGTATAAGGTAAGTTCTATAACGCTTATGTGTAACTTTCCATAGATTAGTTCAGATCCTCTTCCTTGTGCTATGTTAGATTAATGTTATGTATGCTTGATGATAGTTAGCTTAGCACTTTTATCAAATATTAGTTCAGTTATTGCATGCTTCTTTATTTTACTTATTGATCCATACTTCTCTACACTTAGCCATTTATATCCTAGTAGGGTTCCTTCCTCTATCTTGACCTCGACCCTTGGAAACCCAAGGTTGACATAGTTTAAGGGTTAATTCCTCTAGATATGTGAACATAATGCTCAATGTAACCCCTTTAAGTACATCCCCTTGTTTTTGGTAAATGTTTGTCTCCTAATCATTTCCTTGAATAACCTAGTTTAACATAGGAGTGCATGTTGTTAAGACACATTTGGCCCACATACTTTCTTTGGTGAACCTGACGTGAATCCTACGAACCTTCGGAGATCGACCACAACTCATTAAAAACACCCATATTTTATTTTAAATTCATCTAAGCATCTAAAATCCTAAAAACCATAAAAATATACCTATACAAATACCATCACCTCTAGGAGATTTTATCTATTCCTATCTCATATATTTCCAGATGCCTTGATTTTTCACAAACCTCGTTGTATGGCCGATTCTTTGTGTTCGATTAGATTTTCTCCCATATGTCTTTGGCCCTTGTGAGTGTTTTTCTATAGGGTCTATTTTGTATGTAGCCTTTATCTATCACATTTTCTTAGTAATATCAGAAATCCATCATGGTGTATTTGGGCCTAGGTTCCTCGACACTTTGTTGTGCAATCATTTCTAGAAACATACCATCCTGAAAATGAGTTTCATTTTTGTATGGACTATTTCATCATTTGGAGCACCTAGGAAGAATCCTTCTACCTGATGTAATGTCCCACCCAAGGATGAGGAGGAAGAAAGCTAGAATGATGATGCTTTTGACTATCCACTTAAGATTCAAAACTTTCTATCTAAATTTCCTCAATAGAAGGGGGAGTTAGAGAATATTCAAGTAAAGCAAGTGTCTTATTCATTCATCTCCCAACAACTTGACCAAGGATAGAAAAGGGGAAAGCTTATAAAATAAAATCATATAAAAATGCCCGTAATTGTGATCCTACCAATATCATCCTTCTTCTTATTAATAAAATGAATCAACAACAATCTTCCACTACTAATTAACTCTTGCAAATGCAAGCTAATATTCTTCAATTAGTCAACTTCCCCAAACAGGCTCTTGGGGCATCGAGACTCTCCTTTACCAAATGGGCATAATGGGGTACCCATTAGTCAACCCCATTCAAAAAAATAATCTTGTGAGTAGTCTAATAGGATCCATTAGCACCTTATATTACTAGTATGGACATTGGTGGCATTGATCCATCCATCTATTATGATGGGTCTACTGATCCCACTCTTCATATTAAGGCCTTCAGAATTATTTACAAAGAATGGATCATAACTAACTCATACACTACCACTAAAATATTATCTCGAGACCATTGCAAAAGATGTTTTAGATTGGTACCATTATTTTCCTCCTAATTCTATAGTTGAGCTAGAGTCCCTAGTGATAACCCTAGTAAGTGAATTCCAATATCATGATCTACTAAAAATAACATCAAAAATTTCATCAACTTCCAACAAGTTGAAGACGAATTATCGCAAACATTCATTAAGAATTGGAAGACCCTATTGATGTGGGAAAAACATAAAATGCCCAATGATAGCCTTTTTAACTTTTCCTATGAGCTTTGGAGCCTCTCCTTTAGTATAAGGTGAGGTCCTTTTCTCCTACTTCCCTAGAAGAGGCCTTTGAACAAGCCAAAAGGAAAGAATATCTTATGAGGTAATTTGAGAAGGATCCTCCCAAGACACAAACTAACAAGAAAGTCCATATCCTTCAATGATCAAAATATAAGAATTCAACAGATGAAGGATTCTTAGACAATCTTCCTCTTATTGTTTCTTCAAATAGAACTATTTTCAACATTGATTAGTAACATGAATAACAAAAGGAGTCAACATAACTCTCATCAACCACTGATTAAGGAAGAGTTGAAGCATCATTGCTTAAACCATTTACCGTGATCCTATATCCTTCTTGACTTATTCCTCATTGGCATGATGAGATTAAGTTTTGTTGGTGGAAGTCTAATTCGTGGGGTCACCACATGAAAAATTTTGTGCACTATGCATGGATTATATTATCTTTTTCTTAAGGCCTAACTTTGACTATGACGCCATCACTCACAATCTAATGAACGAAGCAATCAATGCTCATGATGGATCTCAACAAAAGGATTGTCATGAAGCCATCAACCAGGAAAATGAAAAAAAAAATCATATCCTATTGCTAATCATGATGTCATTGAATGTTATAAAAATAAGAGAATGTTATAACTAATTTGGTTGAGATGGATTACCCTCCGAGAAAATGGTTACAATCTAAGATATTAAATTTTTTATCACTTATGTCGATCTAGAATATCTTGTAGCATTCTAGACTAGGAATCATAGGTTAGTTTACTCTTATGTGCCTCATAATCAGGCCCCTCAAGTCAAAAAACTTCCTCCTCCATATGTCATCAGACTCTATGCAAGTTCTCCTAGAGGGCCGATTGTGTCCGGGTATATCCCTCTATCCACGAAAACCATCACCCCTATACAAACAACATTTACGGGGTTGATGGCATAGAAACTTAGAAGACATTGGTTTCCAAAATATCTTTGACTACTCCCTCTCGTTTTGACCATGTTTATGAGGATTCTGATCACTCTAATCCTATTTCACAATCCAATCATGATGAGTGAGATCCTCTCGAGGAAATTACCTAAATTCATGGTCTAATTCCCTTCTTAGAACTCATGCGCATGCATGTCACGTCACCATCATGATCGTCTCGATGACTATGTTATTTGACATGAATATCTCTTTCCTTTCTTCTTTAGGAAGAGTCCCGTGTTGTATGGATCGAAAGAAACTATCCGTTGACAATATGAGGAACTCTCCATTTATATTGATCTTATGATAGATTCTCATTCTTGTATTTGTATGGATCTTGCGATAGATTCCAATCATTTAACTAATCAATTCTTCTACTAGTGTCATTATAAAACTAGGGTTGTGTGTGCAAGGCTATATGTAATGAATATTTATGTAACTCAATTGTTTGGTGGTTCCTTTTTGGGGGTTTTGGTTTTTATTTTTCTTAGTCTCTGCTAATCTACGGAAATGTAATGCTAAACTACTCAAACAACATTACTGTAATGAAATGCATTTAATGGAAATACTTTTCTGGAATTAGAATGCACACACCAAATCAATATAATAGAATTAAAATAACACACACTCTAAATTGAATTTGTAGAATTGAAATAACACACTCATAATTGAAATTGCATGAAAGGAAATGACACACACTGAATAGAAATTGTAGTAAAGAAAATAAGTAATTGCATTCAAATTGTAACTTATTAGAAACCACGAGCATAAATAAATGTAAAATTCTCCAAATACTTTTATCGAGTGATTCCCTACTCTTCCTCAAGACAAGGGTAATCTCAACAACACGGGATATTTTAAAAACATCTAATATATTGATTCAAGAAATTTCCATAACACCCTAAGTACATAACTAGAAAATATATACTAATTGTTCTAAATCTGTACCCTAAATTACCAACATCAACTAAATACTAAATTGTTCTTCGAGGAGATGTCTGTATAGACATAGTAGGTTACACATTATGCCAAAATTGTAGGCACTGAGTTCTTCCACTAACAACCCTATTAAAGTTCATTAAATCCTATGAAACTACTAAAAATAAGATCCATGTTTATCAGATGTCAATGGAAAATGTCTTCCATGACTAAATGACAACTCCAGAATCGAATCCTTGATTACAATTCCCAACATTGGAAATAAATTCCCACTATTATCCTAAAAAATCACCATATTTCACCGATATATGTGATTAGTGGGAGCATCTACGAAGAAACAAGTTGTATTAAAAAAACAAGAGAAATGCATTGAATCGACTAGGATATAACTACATAAAGCATCCCCATGCACTAAATAATCATGTTTAATTACAAATCAATAAGCACGTAGATGATATAAACAAGTGAAATAATGCACTTATCATCTCCCCTACACTTTACCTATTGCATGTCCCTATGCATCTCATCTTTTCCCTACCCTAAGGCCAAGCTATTATACCAACTCATATTCCTCAAATTGATCTGCATATTGTTTCATGGTTCCTTTGCATCCTTGATTATTTGAAATAACTTTCACCCAAGATGTGAAACTATCATGTGATTGGGAAACGTTATTCTACTAGGTAGTAATCAGATTCGGGAGAAGAGATTACCTCACTTGTGTTCCTTCCCACTCATCGTTGTATCCCTTGTCATTTATCTCAAACAACTACGAAATTATTGTAACTAATGCATCACCCCTTCTTATATAAAAAATGAGATTATGAGGGGAGATAACTTCCCTCATTTTTAATGGAAAGTTTAAGGTATCCCTCCTTCTATCAAAATCCTGACTCGCTTCACCAAAATGCTACTGACTATAGGCCTCAAAATTATACACACATTTTAGTAGAATATTTGAAGTATTTTCTCTAACACCAACCTGATAATAAAGAGATTAGAAATTTTTCTTCATGGCCACATCATTGTGATGGGTAGTCCTAATGTAGAAACCTATGGTGTGAGTCTGTTTGAGTGAAAATATGGGTTTCTTTGTCCCAAGTAATTTGGTTCCTAAGAAAGGACTGAAAGGCCTTCAACTAAAATCTCCCACAAATAGATTAATAAATAAATTAGGCACATTGGTGACCAACATGTTGTGGAGGTAAAATTCACATAGTTGATTTTGTAACTCAGGGGTACTGTTGTGATAAATTGACAAAAAGGTTTTTCCATCAAGAGCTTCATGAGGTTCTTGACTACACATTCTCATTAATTGTCATGCATAGAATTGTTCTTGGAAAAACATGCTATAAACAGAAGAAGGTTTCCTACAAGACAAAATGTTACAAGCCAATGGAAAAACAAAGTGTAAAATAGATTTTAACTTCTTATTCTTATTTTCACTAGCCTCAATCTCCTCTTTTAACTTTTTATTTTCCTTTTTTAATGCTTTATTCTGAAGAGATAACATATTTAAATCATCCCATACTTTAAGGCCTATATCTCTTTATCTCTTGAGACTGCTAACCTCTACCTTCAAAGTAGTAATTTCCCTCACTTTTTCTATAGTTCTTTGTGTAAATATGATTTGTAATGATAACTTAGTTTCTTACATACCTTATAACTCCTCCTTCAATAAGGAAATTTCATCTAGAAAAACACCTCATTACATCATCTCTATGTGATTCTTGGCTGCTAATCTCCATTTTAACATATTTTGGCATCGGGGTCAAGATATTTGGTGTCAAGACATTTTGAAGCTACTTGGATCGGTTTTTAGCACTACAAAAATATCTAGAATATGCATTGTAAGAATAATTGTTGTGAATATATCATCCTTATATTTTTCATTAGGGACAGTTGAAGTACCATCATTTTTCTTCTCCTCCACAATGGGAGTAGAATCTTCATGAAAAACTTCCACCTAGAAACTTCAGGTCTCTGTAAAGTACAAGACCTTCTTGGCCTCAATGAAATAGAAGAAGGAACTGGTAAAGTGATTTTACCCTTATAATTTTGTAGCATAGAAGATGGACTATCTTGACCACCAAGTTCTTCTATAGTCTCCTATGAAGGGTGAGGAGCCGATTCAAGCTTAGGTCAAATGATGGGAGATGGTCCCTTCTTGATTTTATTTTGTTTGGAACTCTCCCCTACACTTATTTGTTTGATCCTTCTCTTGGGTTTGTAGAAAACCTGATGTGAACAAATCAATTGAATAATCCCTGGGTGTTTTAATGCAGCCTTACCACCTCCATTTTTATATTTCTATCCCACTTTAATGATTGCATCAGCTAAATATTCAGGTAAATTTACCCTGAGTGTAGGGTTTATGCAACCTTTCTTTAAATGAATTAAAATATTTAGCGAATCCCCTCCAAGCACAGATGGTTGTCCATCACAGATAAAATACCTATTGACCCATTTAGCAACTTCCTTCCAAATACTAGGAAAAATTTCCTCTTAATCCCCTTCTCTCGTACAATATGAAGTGTTGATTACTTACCAAAGATCTTCTTTGTCCTCATGAAATAGGGTAATTAGGTTTTTAAGAGGAGCATTTATCATAACCAGATAGGTTAGAAATAACTTGATTACTTATTTATACTCTTTTTCCCCCAATTCGTGAGTAGGTGGATTCAAAATTAATCAAAAACTCGTCAATTAATTTTTCATTGAATTCTTGGAATTTCGTTTTTAATTTTAGCCAGCCTAACATTATAAAATGCCTCAAAAATTGTAGCATTTTGGAGTAGTGGTTCTAGAGAGTCTGGTTCAGATTTCTTCTTCTGCCCCATAGTATAGACAAGTTTAGAAAGTTGTGCATAAGAATGATGTTGTGTTCAAACTCACATAGCAATGGCATGAAGTGTTTGGCAAGTGACAATTTGAAATATACCACAATTTTATTTAATTGCCTTAGGTCGGTGCAAAATTGGTGGCATGAAAAGTTGACATGACCAAGTTCTCATGGGAAGTTTTAATGCATGGTATGACACACACCCCATCATATTGAATAATAATGCCACCTTTCCTTCTTATAAAACATCCCGTCCCTTTCTTAGAAATTCAACACATGCGGTATCGCCACTAATTATGATTCATTATGATTCATGACACCCCACTCCATGTCACAAGATTTTGAATAATATTCCTAATAAATTCATTGAAATGTGTATATTGATTTAATCATGATAAGTAAATGTAATGGGGAGTGCTTCAAAATTTAATATCCATAGTGAAGTAAAATGCACTTACCCTTGCTATCTCAGCTTCCCGATATCCATAGATTTCCACATCATGCGCTCATAGAGAAAATGTGAGTAGTGTACATTCTAATAATATACATTCCCACCTTTATTAAAAGCAAAAAATAAAAAGACAAATAAAATCTAAGGGAAAGAAGATCGAAAGCATGATCATATTTCTTTATTCAAATTTAAAAATGACTACTCATGACGGGAAGAGCTAGGATCTTCCACTAAACCCATTTCATCATATATCAGCTTATCATTTTTGAAGGTTTCTTTATCTAGAGGATGCTGATACATCCTTAATTTATGTCCATTCACCATAAGAGTTCTTCTATCCCCTTCAATTGGAAACAATCTCACAGAGCCTCTATCAAACACTTGTTTGATCTGGTATGGTCCCAACCATCTTTTCCTTAGCTTGCCTTTGAACTGTTAATACTTTGAGTCAAAAAGTAAGAACCACTATCCGTCATTGAAATTACTCTATTTGATACAAGTATTGGGAAAATATTTTCTTTGATGTTGAAGAATCTCAGTTTGTTTTTGTGCCTCCATCCTCATTTCATCTAGCTCATTTAGTTGCATTACTCTCTCACGTTGTGCTTCATCCAAATCGATGCCAACTTTCATTGTTTTCCTCCAAGTCTATAATTAAAACTCAATGGGTAATAGTGGATTCTTCCCATACACCAATTCATATGGGGAGAAACCAGTAGTGGTCTTCTAGGTTGTATTGTAGGCCCAAACCACTTTTGGGAGTTTTGGTACCCATTTGTTTTTGTCTAGATTGACAACTTTGGTTAAACTATTCTCCAGATCTTTGTTTGTAACCTCTACCTACCCATTGGATTGAGGGTGATATGGTGATGAATTATGATTATTGATTTGGTAGATCTCCAGGAAATACTCAATCATGTTAGACACAAATTGAGGTCCCTGATAAGATACAATAGCTCTAGGGGTGCCAAATCTCAGCATAACCCTGTTGTAAAAAAATTCAGCTACAACATCTTCATTGGAAGATGTCAATGCTTGAACCTTGGCCCACTTTGTGACATAATTAGTGCACACCAACATGTAATCTTTCCCAAAGGATGGGGGATCAAAAGGTCTAATGAAATCAATACCCCACTTCTCAAATGGTCCTAAGACTAGCTGAGGATTGAGAGGCATTTCCATGGATGATGTAGGCTTTCCCATTATTTGACATGCATCACACTACCACACATACTTCTTGATAGACTTGTGAAGAGAAGGTCAATAATACCCAACTCTAAGGACCTTGTGAATTGTCCTCTTCACTAAGTAATTTCCTTGTCCAATATCATCATGAAAAGCTCTCAAGTATGTCATATACTTCATCCTCACGAACACACCTGCGAAGAACTATATCGGGAAAAATTTAAATAAAATTCCGTTACACCATTTATATGTTGAGTTGTTTTTAACTAATATATTTTGTTCCTTATTAGTAAAGTAAACAGAAACTTCCATGTAGTTAGGTAATTCGCAAGATCAACAAACCATGGAGGCTGAGTTGATATTGTAAACAAGTTTTCATCTAGAAAATGATCCTGGACTGCTTCTTCTTCTCCTGAAACATTCAATCTTGAAAGGAAATCAACAACAATGTTAGTCTTTCCTGGCTTATCAATAATTGTTAAGTTAAATTCTTGCAACAAGAGTAACCATATGATAATTCTTCCCCCCACTACTAGTTTATTCATCAAATACCTTATGGCCGAATGGTTAGTATAAACAAAGATTTTGTACCTAGTAATATAATGTTTGAATTTATTCAGAGAGTAAACAATAACTAAAAATTCCTTTTCTGTAGTGGTGTAGTTTCTCTCTACAGGGTCAAATTCTTGCTGATAAAATAAATGGCATACATATGATCTTCTTCATATTTTTTTCCAAGAACAACTCCCATGGTGTATTAGATACATCGGTATGAATATGGAAAGGCTGCCCCCAATTGGGTCATGTCAATAATGGTGCAATGATTAGCTTCTATTTGATAATCTCAAAATCCCTCACGACAATCGGGAGACCATTCAAAAACACAATCTTTTTTCAACAAATAAAACATAGGTTCAACGATTTTACTAATTTTTTTGATGAACGACCTATAATAACCGCATGTCCAAGGAAACTATTGATGTTATTTTCATTTTTATGTGTATGTAGCTGAGTAATTACTACAATATTTTTGGGGTCAACCCGTATTCCTTTGGTAGAAATATGATGACCTACTACAATTCCTTGATCAACCATAATCGACATTTTCATGACTCTAGGAAATTTGGTCCCGCTCACATATAGTTATTACTTTTTCAAGATTGTTCGAGATTCATCAAAAGTGGAACCGTGGGATGAGTGAATTCGCCCATGTAAACTTCAACACAGTCATTTGTAAGATCTACAAAAATGGCCAAAAATGCTCTCTGGAAAGTAGTAGGTGCATTACAAAGCACAAATGGTAGGACTCTATATGCAAATGTACACCTGTGACAAGTGAAGGTGGTTTTATCTTAATCAATAGGTGCTGATAATAATTTTTGTATACCCACTAAACCCATCCAAGAAGGATAAATATTTCTTACCTGCAAGATTGTACAGAACCTAATCAATAAAGGGCACGAGAAAGTAGTATTTCGTAGTGGATTTATAAAGTTTCCTATAGTCTACAAAGATTCTCCATTTACCTTTCTTCTTAGGAACTATAACTAGTGGTGATACCCATTGACTATCAAATATAGGATAGATAAATCCTACCTTCAACAAAATTTCTATCTCATTTTTGACTATGTCTCTACGTGTTAGATTAATTCTTCATTCAATAGCTATCTCACGGGTTTAACATCCTTGCTGTAGATATGGTGTGTGCAGATTCTTGGATGGATCCCCTTCATATCAGTATAATCCCAAGAAAATTAGGGAATGCTTCCTCAAGATTTTGAAACCCTATTCTCTTGGTTGGCCTTTAAGTTATTACCAATCGTAGGATATTTTCCTATGTCAACAATCAATTTCTTGGTGTCTTTCAAAATAGTGAGCTCTGCATCAACAATTAAATAATTCAAGGGACAAACATGAGGCTGAAGCATGTGCAAAATAGTCATATTTTCAAGAGACATAACCTTGGTTAAAGGACAATAGAAATCAGTGACTGCACATTCCTCATTATAAGCATAGGTTTATTTACAATTTTCATTAGAAATGTCACTTACCAAGGTAATATTATATGTTGTGTTCAGAACAAATGGTTCTGTAGCCTCAGTTCCAATTTTCATAGCCCTAGTTCTAATTTTTGTAGCCATAGTGTCCTCTTCATCAGACATTGTGTATGACTCAACAATTTCTTCCATGTGATTTTTCACTGCAATGGTGGCCAGATAAGAAGAACTCAGATGATTAGTATCTGAATAATCTACCCATACATGTTCACAAACATCCACATATGGTTGGGCAGGAGGATATAATGAAATATTCTTTGATTTTTGCCCATTTAAAATGGTCATTTTTCCCGACCTACAGTCAATATATCCAAAGCAAAGAGTAGGCAACCAAGACCTTCCTAAGATGACTGGATATCCTAACTTCCGAGCTTTAGGCTGTAAGACCATAAAATCAGCAGGATAGTCCCAGAGGTTCAACCATGACCATTACATCCTCAATCACTCCATCTGGTACAACAATAGATTGATCTTCCAATTGAAGAACAATATTGGTTGGCTGTAATCCTATTAAAGACAACAAATTAAACATATATGTTGTTATAACATTGATGGAAGCACCAAGATCCACCAAAATGTTAGATATTGACTGACCATTTAAAAAAATAGTAATGACTAGGCTCCCAGGATCCCCATATTTTGTGAAATAATATTTCCAACAACAAGATCAGCTAGATTCCCTTCCACTTTGACCATTTTTGGGTATTTCTTCTTTCTTCCTGGTGTCTTTATACACTAGTCTCTAATGGTCTGGTTTAATTCAGGAATGTCCCTTATTGATCTTAGAAGTGGGACCTCAATGTTCATCTTTTTCAACTCTTGAACTAGTGTTGTTTCTTCTGTAGTTTGAGTTTCTCTGTAATCGTTCTAGAAAAGGAGTTGCATGTGCATTCTTATCTTTTCCTTGACCATTCCTAGTGTCTTGTGTTTGTGGAACATGTTCAGTTTCTTCATTTTCCTTAGGTGTCTCTTCTTTCTCATTTTATTCAAGTATTTATGTGTTAATAATAGGAGGATGATACAATGTTCTCCCAGACCTTAGTCCCATATTATTAATAGTATTAACCTGCATTGTATCACTTTATCTGGATTCATTAATTGAAGTTATTTGTTGATGTTTAGGGTTCGCTACAGGATGGTATGGAAGTTGAGTTTTGTTTCTTTCCTATTTTTTGATAGTTTTTGGTGGGTCCATTAAAGCCTATTGTGGTTGTTAGAACCTCCTCTATTGATTAGAATTTTTTGAGGTGCCCATTGTTGGTTTTCCCATGCATTTACATTGGCTAGTGGAATCCAACCCTACTGATTGTAGGGAGGCATCCATGGTTGTGGATGTGAGTAAACTATCTAGTTTGGTGGTGTCCACTTAGGTTGTCCTTAAGTAGGCTGAGGATCCTAACTGGGCCATGACATCCTCCAGGGGTTCTGAGCAGGTCTAAGGGCATACACAACCTGATTATTTGGCCTTTAAAAAAAGTTTACCTCTACATCTACTTGAGACATGACATTCAATCCTTCTTTCAACTGAGGTAAGAAAGTACAATGCTTAGTATTGTGATCAGTGACATCATAGATCAAACACATGTCTGTGACATCCAAAGGACACTCTCTCAAAGGATGTCTCTTCCTACATTTAGGGAAGTATATGTCTAGAGGTTCTTTTGCAGCACTGGTCTTGGCTTTCAACCCATCTATGGTTGATGTTAATTGTGAAAATATGTTTGTTTTCATGTTATCCATTTCCTCTAGAATTTCTGAGGTACCTAGGGCAATCTTAGATGTTTTTATTTTCCTTATACCTCCTCGTGTTCTAGAGTAACTTCTACATATCTCAGTGATATTTTCCATACTAAGTTTGTGCACATCACCTCCTCCCATAAGATGGAGGGAATCCTTGGTTTCCTCATCAAGTCCTTTAAGGAAAATTTTCTTATTGATTTCTGCATGTAACTCATAAACACTCCTCCGATGGAGAAAGATAAATCTATTGAGATAATCTTCTAGATTTTAATCTTCTTTTTTCTTTATCTGGAAGAAATTTTCTTTCCTATCTCTTCCCCTGTAGTAGTCTTGATATTTGTCCAAAACATTTGTCTCTGTGTTCTCCCAAGAATGAATGGACTTAGGGGATAATCCCATGAACCACCTCATAGCAAAGTCCTTGAGGGTGGAAGGAAATAGTTTGAGTTTTTGATTGTTTGTTCTATAGTCATATGTCTAGAAAATAATTTTGAATTAAAATAGAATGTAGACATTCCTCGAGAAGATAAGGAAGATGGATGGTGAGATATCTTTCATAAGTACGTCCTCATATTCATCTAAGACAATGGGATAGCTAAAGGTTCTACCGGGACGCTGGTTCTCATTATTTGCGTTGTCTCTCATTTCTAAAGGTTCTTATGGTTCTAAATAGGATGATGCACAATGTTTAGTAGGGCTTCTAGGCGTTGGATTAGATTCGAGTGTCACTTTCGGTGTTTGCTACTTGCATTTGTTTAGAGATATTCTTTGGATATTACGTAGTATAAATCTCCCTTGAATGTCTTGTGGCTTATGCATCAAGGTTGATTATGTAGACAAGTCCTAGGAATTCTACGGATTGCATAGATTAACATCACTAACACCCATATCATGTAAAGTGAATAAAAATGGTGTTTTGTGTTTATGTTGTCCCGATAATGGCACAAAAAATGATGGGTCGTTGCATTCTCCAATCATTTAACTAACATATTCTTATACTAGTGTCATTATAAAACTAGGGTTATGTGTCCAAGGTTGTATGCAATGAAGCTTTATGCAACTCAATTGTTTAGTGGTTCCTTTTTGGGGTTTTGGTTGTTATGTTTCTCTGTCTCTACTAATCTACAAAAATGTAATGCTAAACTACTGAAACAACATTACTGTAATGAAATGTATTTAATGGAGATACTTTACTAGAATTATAATACACACACTAAATAAATATAACAGTAATTCAAATAACACACACTTTGAATTGAATTAGTAGAATTGAAATAACACACTTAGAGTTGAAATTACATGAAAGGAAATGACACACACTAAATATAAATTGCATTAAAGGAAATAAGTAATTGCATCAAATTGTAACTTATTAGAAACCATGAGCATGCATAAATGTATATGACTCTAGTCGCCTTGGTCGAGTGTGCCCTTTCTCTTTTTTTGGGATGGAGGTAATCTCAACAAGCACAAAATATTAAAAAAATGTAATATATTGATTCAGAAAGTTCCATAACATACTCAAGACATAGTTGGAAAATAGATACTAATTATTTTGAATCAGTGTATTGCAGATTACCAACATCAACTAACTACTAAATTGTTCTTCAAGGAGATTTCTATATAGACATAGTTGGTTACACATCATGCCAAAATTATAGGCATTGAGTTCTTCCACTAAAAACCCTATTAAAGTTCATTAAATCCTACAAAATTGCTAAAAACAAGATCCATGTTTATAGGTCGCCAATGGAAAAAGTCTTCCATGGTGCACAACGGCTCTAGACTCGACTCTTGATTATAATTCATAGCATTGGTAGTAAATGGTCACTATTATCTGTACATGTCACAACATTTCACTCACGAGAGGCAATTAGTGGGAGGTTCTATGGTAAACAAGTTGCATGAAACAAAACAAGAGAAATGCATTGAACTTACTAGGATATAACTACATAAAGCATCCCCATGCACTAATTAATCATGTTTAATTACAAATCAATAAGCACATAGATAATATAAACAAGTCAAATAATGCTCTCAACAATTTTTATGATCCGGGATGAGCTCTTGCTTCATGTAAACGATCTGCCACTCTTTATCTCAATTCATATTGGTCACACTTTAATTAAGCATTCTCTCATTGATGAGGGAGCAGACACATGTGTGGCTTCAATAGATTTCATCGAAGCCCTCATCTATTCCACCGACAACCTAAAATCCACAAGAACTACTTTATAAAGGGGTAAGTGCACCAAGTTGGGAGGCCAAAAGGGGGTCTTAAGTGGACGCATTTTTCTAAAAAATAAAAACCTTCAACTTGTATCAGTTTTTGAAATAGTTATACTCAAAATTGGAAGATATTGTATAAACATGAATCATAGAATTTTGAGACTAGTTTCTAAACTACTAAATTTTATTGAAAAATGATAATTTTAAGTGGGTCATATAACTCAAATACCAACAAGTGCTCCTATTTTTGTTAAAAACATATAATGGTGACTTTTGTGCCCCCACCATTTTTGAGCACCATTTAGTATTTTTGAAAGCACTTTGGTAGAAATATAGCTAGGAGCATCTAGCTTGGGCTACATTTTGTTTTTATACTTTTTAGGAAGTATTTGTTTTTATGATTTTTTAATATAGAAATTTTAAATTTAAAAACATAATGGAGATCGACCGAGACCCCCTAACTACCTCAAAAATATTGAAAATTAGAGTTTTTTTAATGTATATAGAATTAGGCCTAGTTTGGACTAGTATAGTTTTTTTAAAATTTCAATGAACCAAAAAAAAGATATAAAACAAAATATAGATATGTTTAAACTTTAAAAAATAACTATAAAAAGGCATTGTTAGAAAATAACTAATATGGACACCTTAAATTAGTCGAGAAAATTTTAAAAATTATATTTTTGGAAAGTAGAAACTCGCTCTATAATGTGGTCTAATTTTTTTTAAATGAATCAATCGTTTAATATCGATTTACGATGGAGAAAGAGATCATTTTTCATTTTCCTACAAAAAGACACTTCTTGTTGTGTTTTTGCAGGTTTATGCCTCACGCTTGGGGATCCAATGGATCCCGAACCTTGAGGCATGGCTTAGAAATGTAAACAAAAATAACACGTACATGTTTATGACAGTATAAGCATGATATGTGGTTTTGACATGCTTATATGTTTAAAAATAAATGTTTAAGTTTTTCATTTATTATTATTTATATTTTATTATTTCTTATAATTTAAATTTATTTTAGTAAATATAATATGTTAGGGTCACTTTGCAAACTTATGGAACTAATCTCATAGCTCCATCTTTCACGGTTTAGAAGATACTTTTATAGTATTATCTGGTCAGTTCATAGGTAATTTTTAGGATTTCAACATTCAACCTAAAGCTTTTAGTGTTTACATTCTACAATCAAAACCTTAAACCCTTAACCCTAAACCCTAGGCCCTAAACCTTAACCCTAAAACCTAAACCTTGAGTCATAAACCCTAGACCATAAACCCTAAACCATAAACCATAAACCATAAGCCCTAAACCCAAAATCTTAAACATCCAAACCCTTACTCGTGAGCCCTAACTCATAAAACCACGAGCCTTAAGCCCTAAACTCTTAGCCCTAAGCCCTAAACCATGAACCCTAAACCACAAACCATGATACATAAATGCTAAAACCTAAACCCTAAATACTAAATCCTAAATCCTAAACCATGAACCCAAACCCTAAACCCTAAATCCTAAACCCTAAACATTGAACCCTAAAATCAAAACCCTAAACACTTAATCCTAAACCCTAAACCATAAAATTTAAACCTTAAACCCGAGTCCTAAAAATAAACCCTAAAACCTGAACTCCATGACCTAAACCTTAAACACTCAACCCTTAATCTTGAGCCCTAAACCCTAAACTATAAACCCTAAAACCAAAATTATAAACCTAAACCTTGAACCCAAAACCCAAAACCCTTAACCCTTAAACCTAAAATCTAAACCCTAAACCTTAAATGTTAAACCTTGATTCTTGAACCCTAAACCCGAAACCATAAATCTAGACTTGGGAGACCTAAACACTAAACCCTAAACCCTAAACCATGAACCATGAGCCCTAAATGCTAAAATATACACCCTAAAACCTTAACCGTAAAAACTAAATCCTAAACCCTAAACCTTGACCTCAAACCCCAAAACCTTAACCCTAAAGACTAAAAGATAAACCCTAAACCCTAAAAACTAAACGATAAACCCTAAACCCTTATGATGCGAAGCATCAAGGAAAAATGCTATAAGGTCATAGGAGAACATTTCAAAATCATTGACTAGGTGTATATGAGTGTTTTACTTGGTAGGTGAATGTGAAAGATGAATAAGCTCATAAACATGTAGTTTTGGTGTATGAATTGTTGTTTTGGCCTAATTAAGCCTATAAAGATATGCAATAAGTTGTCATGAGATGTATATAGTTGACATTTACGAGCTTGAGAGAGAGAATTTTGGAGAGAATTTTATCCTATTCTAAGTTTAGTTACAAAGTTAAGATCTTAGTTTAGAGCTAGAGCTAGAAATTAGCTAGTTTAGCAAAGATATTGGAGTTATTCGATGAAAATGGATAATAGAAAATTATTCAAAAAATGTAATAAAGGTTTGAGGTAAATTATAAGATTTTATGTTAATGTTGCAGAGTGATGGAGCTATTATTTTGTGTGTTTATTGTTATTTGACATGAATTCAATGAAAAACCCTATCCCAATCCAAGAGATGAGAGTAGGACATTCACCATGTTGATCATAGAATACTTGTTAGGGATCACAAAAGAAGTCCACATGGGAGAGAAGGCCGAGGTTCAAGGTGTGGAGGGACAGCAGAGAATCTGCGCATGGAGGGCAAGTTCAATTTTCGAGTGGTTTAGCCAATTTTGAGCATGAAGACCTATTTTAGAAGATGGCATGCAGAGCACATAAACGAGGCAAAGATGTGCGTGCCACACATTTTCTATCTTTAGAGGATTGGATCGAAGAGTTTTGCATGGAGACAAGCTAAGAATAGGATTTTCACTTCAGTTAACTGTAAGAGGTCTATAGATAACACACTTGCATGTGTGGCTATGCTTGTAAATGGTGCGTGGCTATTACTAGCATGCGGCCTATTTTTGGAATATATATGCGATGAAGGGTGAGTCCCAACCCTATATATATGATGTAAATCACAAAGTGTGTGTGTGTGTGTGTGTGTGTGTGTGTGTGTGTGTGTGTGTGTGTGTGTGTGTGTGTGTGTGTGTGTATATATAGGTATATGCAAAGCATAAGAGTTAAGCATAAAGAGATATGTGCATATGAATGGATTAATGAATCAGATCCATGTGTGCATGGGTATAGATTGCCATTATGCAAGGATCTTCTATGTTTATTAAAAGATCGAAGATATTGGATGAATCTAAGTGTCATTCCTATGTGTAATTGAGTAGTGCATGTTCTTGATTCAATCATGATTATTGTTTAAGCTTGTTATTTCCTAGATCTGAATATGGCATGCATTGTAGAATGATGGATTAGTTATGGATCTATATGTTTCTTCCTTCATCATGCTAACATCCCGCTATATAGCAACCCTAAAGAGGTACTTGGTACCTTTGTGTGCTTCAGGTGAGTGCTAAGTCTAGGTTGAGTGATGTGCCAACACATTTAGGGTATTATCTCGTTAATTCTAGGCTACATTATTGGTTACACACCGGGACCTAATTTTTAGTTGTTTTCAAGATGATTCGTGATGAAGACGTACTTGTTAAATCTACCAAGTATTGAGGAGTGGATACATGATCCGGCAGTAGAATATGCATGGCGGTTCAAAGTATGGGATCTAAGTTTAATGCACGCACTTGGGTAGAACATAACCTATATGATAGTTTATATGAGAGCTTTTTGCCATCTTTCCAAAGAGAATTATACGAGTGGCTAATTTATTATGCATCTAAGTGGAATTGGAGGTATCACGTACTTGTCTAGCAGACATAGGAAGAATTCCAAGCCCTTTATGATGTTGATCTAACTGGACTCGCGTTATGGATACGTGGTTTCATGGTGTTCTAGACAATTCTATTTTGAAATATTCAATTTCGATGTACTCTTTCCCGGAGGTAGCTGAATTCTAGATTTTGTGGTATCCAAGAGGACCATATCTACAAGGTATTCCACTGGGAATCAAGATCTTGACAAGAATTTGAAACCGATGGCTAACTAAACCTCACCACATGCGAGGGTAGGAACAAGTTTTGTGAAAGATGGCAGACCTAGTGGCAGAAAGGCAGAGAGAGGAAAGGCAGCTTAAGTATAATGAGGCACATGAGAGGGAGATAGAGAAGCAGTGTTCCATTGTAGAAAGTATGACATTGAGGAGAGAGATGGCTCATGAAGGATTTGAAGCTCATGTAGAAGACATGGAGCCAGAGCATCAGGAACTCCCCCATCTTGGAAAACATGACATAGATCCCCCTTGGCCTCACACAGAAGTGCACCAGTAGAGACTACCTAGGCCACGGGCGTGCATCTTAATCCACCGAGTGACTTAGCCCTTGTGCTTGGTTTTCCAATATCTAGTATGACAAGTAATCAACAATTGAATTTAGGAAAAAGGAGAACCAGAGTACGTCATAGATAAAGAACATCAATGGCGGGATAGACGTCTTCAATGTTATTTGGAGGAACATTTTTAGGCTCATCATCTACATAGAATGTAAGCACGCCAAATGTTGAATTCACCTCTGGAAGTGGAACTACCACACAGTTGTAGGGGTTTAGTATAGTAGTACCGTAGGAGCATAGGGGAGTACATCTACAGTCCTATTCCAACTATACATGGAGGATCAAGAGGTATAGGTGGCTCTAGTCCGGTGGATCTAGTTTTTTTAGAGGTAGGGGAAACATAGGAGGTTCTTGATCGGGGTGGGAAACGTCTAAACCAACACTAGAATATTTATATGGAGATGTCTCTTAATCTTCCAAAGTATAGAGGCATAGAGGATGCTTCGAGCATGTGCACATGTGTGAAATATTGTGGCGTGCGAAAGGGATCATGGCTTCGAGCACAAGGCACATCAATTTGCTACTACATTACGGGCGTGGACATAGCTGGTATAGGAATTTTGACCCTAATCAAACATGCGTGGATTATGTAGCCTTGAAGAATGCTTTCTTGAAAGAGTTCTAAATACGTGAGTTTGAGCGAAGAGTATAAGTTCACTCAAGGATATTAAGCAAGGAACTACTAAGAGTGTACGTGTGTATGATGCCTATTTTAAAACACTCATATCTAAGCTTTCTTATGATATTCATGCAAGTGAACATGCAAAATGGCTCATTGGTGGATTGATTGTACCATTTAGAAGAGCAATGTCATATAAGACATACATGATCCAAGCGAAGCACTTGTAAGTAGCTTTGCGTCCGAGAAAGGCGATTGGGAGCATTGACACTAGTGTTAGTCCATTCTTAGAGGAAAAGATTACAACTATGGAAAAGTAGTTAGAGAAGATATCAGCAAATTCAGCCCATGAAACGTGCTCAGGAATTTGGTGTACAGATTGTGAAGTGGAAGGTCACACCAAGGATAGTTTCCCTCATAGATCTATATGCTCATTACTATTAGATTGTGAGATCTATCATTTGAATCATGATGCTAGTCACTGTCCTTTGTTACAACGTGTGATAAGGAAGAATTTATCTTGTTACTATAAAATTTACTGGTCCATGACCCATGATATCGAAGATTTTTTTGTTGATTGGTCAGATCCAGGATGCTTTACACATTGGAGTATGATAGAAAAGTGTAAGCAGAGATAATTCTATGTGTAAGAATGAGCACAAGATTAGGATCATAATCAAATTATGACAAGAATGAGGGGAATTTTTATGAGGTCATGGAAGGGGATGTGGATATCATGGTGGATATGGAGGACAAGGCAGTGGTGGAGGAAGAGGTGAGTTCCCTCATGGAACATTTTATATGTGTAGATCTCCTGACCACTATAGGCATGAATGTCCTCGAGAATATTACCTATTCTTTCTTTAGAAAGAACCATAGTTATGAAGAGTTCCCAAACTTATATGAGCATCGAGTAAGTAGCATAAGAAAGAAAACAAAGGCACTAGGATGGTTAGAATCCGGTAGTGATAGAAGATCGTGGATGCCCAAGATAGCACTGGACTCGAGGCATTACAGTTAATATTACTACATGATTTGAAGCATCGCGCACAAGAGAGACATTACACCATAAGCCTATGATCACCAAGGAGGAGTTTTTGCATACAAGGTACCCAGATCCTGCTCATCAGAAGGAAGTTTACAAGGATACCATAGAAGTGCTAAGGAATCTTCATGGTGAGATACAATACTTAAAGGAGTAGAAGAAAGCATCAGAGATAGTCCAAACTGATATCGATGATCTAAGAGAAGTGTGTAAAATGTTGCACCAAGAGAACATCATTCCACTATTAAGAAGTTGGTTAAAAGGGAACACTCTACGCATAAGTATTGAGACCAGATGGTAGATCCCGTATGAAAATATTCCCTTGATAACATTGACTCTGAAAAGGAAATTACTTTGAATGTTGTTGTGGATGGATGGCTCTTGAGCAATATTTTGATTGATACAGGTGTGGAAGTAAATGTTCTTACATTAGATGCATGGGTATCAATGGGGAGGCATCCATTGCAGCCATCATCTAATGTGTTGTTTATGGAAAACCAGACTAAGGCCACTCCTATAGGAGTTTTGAAGGATGCATCTATAACCATACAAGGGGTCAAGTTCATTGGGGATTTTGAGGTATTAGCACTTCCAAAAGTAGACAATTTTCTAGCCTTGATTGGACACCCTTGGTGTTATGCAAATAATGTTGACTTGAGATTCAATAAGGGGTAAATCAGCTTTGAGAAGGAGGAAAGGATTGTAGTACCTTTTCTAGATGGGAATTCTACACCATATGTTGAGCATCTAAGTGAGGAGTGTAAAGAACACACCAGTTTGCCTGAGAAAATATAATTCACGGAATAGTAATTCACCTTCAATCTTCATTCAAGTTTGTATTACAGAATATATAGAATAACTTGTTCCTATAATTTAGGAAACAAGTATAACCACTAACTCCATCAAACCTATTTACGTGGGTGAGTACAACCTACTCAACCACTACACAAGCCAACAAATATTAGTTGTTTATAAAACAACTAATTACAATAGTAATTTCTTTTACATTTCTGTAATTAATAATACACAAACTATATTATAATGTGAAGCACTAATCAAGATATTCCTAACATTCCCCCCCTTAGTGCGAACATGGTAGAAAAACATCCACACGCTCCTCTGCAGTATGCTCACCCCTGTGGCATGTCCAACTCTGTGACTCATGACCTTGATCCAAAAGAAAGGCTCTCTCCTTCCATGGTTTTAAACAGTCTTACCACAAACCTTGATGTGACAGAACCACATTAAGCTGTCCACCTCGTGTGGTTTTCTGGATTCTCCCACAAACCCTTTCAAGATCCATGAACTGACTTACTCTGGTGCTACTATTCACCACTATGCTTATACATCAGGGAATTATGTAGGAAACACAACATGCATATCTCAAAACTACACAATAGAAGATATATTGAAAAAATTTCACATTACTTTCTATAAGAATCGTAATGTTCTTAATTGTAGTCTTTGTCATTGATTGCTGCCACTCGATCTCGAACAACATAAAAATCTGCCCACGCCACTAGAAGATTTCTTTGACCAAGTCGTTTTGGGTGCGAGAATGGGAATGGACCATTGGTATGTATTCCCCCACAATGTGAAATTCCAAATAAGAAATCGAAAGGGGAAAATGTATTGTGTTGTATCATACTAACTGGATCTTGTTGTCTTGATCTTGCTACACAAGATCACCATTTCCAATGAATGTATTCACTAACCGATCATCTTCCAATGAAGTACGGCAGTCAGAGGATCTCTGCAGTCAGAGGATCTCCGTAGTTTTCTGCTCTCTTATACAATTCTTTTCCAGTATTAACAATAAATCACACCACTCAAATCAACAGGAACACTGCAAACTGAAGCACACTGAGAAAATGGAAACCACACTGAAAATCATATACTCACACCATACATATGCCACCACAGCTTCTGCGTGGCCCCGTTGGTGACTGACGAGAGGTCGCTGAATGACCTCCAGCCTCCTGTGCCTCCATCCTCCATTTTTGTGGCTTCTAACTCAGCCAAATGAAAATTTTAAGCTCATTTGTTTCCACATTGAAGTTATTCTCCCCCCGCAATGTGAAACATTTTAGTTTTAGGACGTCGGGTACAACCGATAATGCGTCCCACAAAATAGCCAAAAAATATGATATTTTTCAAAGTGGGTATTTTATCCCAAAATTAGAACCACTATAATGAGAATTAAAAAATAAACACTTTTGCAAAAAACGGTGCTCAATTTTGAGTTACCGTGCAAAAGTTATTGAGGTTACAATTTCCCGTAAATTGGTCCAATTAAAATAAAATTGAATTTCCCTCAAAATTCAATTATTAAACAAAAACTATAGAAATACATATATTTTTTAAACTATAGTTTTGCTAAATAATTAAAAAAAATTGACCAATAAGAAAAAACCTGTGTGTTGCATTTCTTTTACCGGATGTGCATTTCCAGCCACAAAAACGTCTGTTTGACAGCAATTTCGTCATATCTGCATGCTGAATCTGACCCTGATGTAAACTAAAAAGTTGTGCATATTTTTCTCATATTTTCAACCCAAAAAGAATCTCCTCAATCTGATGTTTTATGAGGAAGATATGTTCATTTTACTGAACACTACTTGCTGTATTTTTTTGGACGGATTTTTGAATATTCTCTTTGGCCTCTTAAATCTTCTTGGCTCTCATAGGAATAACCTGCTCTGGTACCAAATGTAAAGCACACACCAGGTTTGCACAGAAAATATAATTCACGGAATAATAATTCACCTTCAATATTCATTCAAGTTTGTATTACAGAATATATAGAATAACTTGTTCCTATAATTTAGGAAACAAGTATAACCACTAACTCCATCAAGCCTATTTACATGGGTGAGTACAACCTACTCAACCACTACACAAGACAACAAATATTAGTTGTTTATAAAACAACTAATTAGAATAGTAATTTCTTTTACATTTCCGTAATTAATAATACACAAACTATATTATAATGTGAAGCACTAATCAAGATATTCCTCACAAGGAGGACTTAAATAGAATCTATGTATGCATCATCCAGACCCCGAGAGGTCAATGAGCCATCAAAGGAAGGTATCCTACAATGGGAAGATTCTCATTCTATTAGTGATACTATGAGTATTTCTTGTGATAATTGGGCTCATGGTCCATATGAACTAGTATGGTGCGAGGTAAAAAGTGTGGTTGCATGCAAGAATGGACTTCATTCTGTTCGACGAATAGGTGGTGTAGTACCTTGGTGTATAAGAGCAGAAGATATTCTTGTATTCTTACAAGCCATGGAGGCATAATGGATAGACCAGGTCAGGAGAAGAGATATGTTAGTGTATACCTTATGCGGGACAACAAAGCAAGACCGGTGGGTATTCCACCAAGATAATATTCTAGAATCGGAGGAGATTGGAGTCACCCTATCTACTAGGTTTGTAAGGAGTAATGCACCTACGTAGATATGCACTTATAATGGTTATCAACATGTTCCAACATCACATTCAAAGCAATGTGAGAGACTTTGGATAGTGGGATAGGAAGCATTACCACCTTCACTTTGGGTGCATATATTGTACTCTACTCTACAAGGATGCGCACGTGCCTAGTATGTATACGTAGAACTACATCGAGAGACTAGGAATTGGCATAATTTGGTTATAGGAATGCTCCAGACCTTTGACTACTTCTCGACTAAACCTCCAGTAGAAGAAGCATTAAAATTTGTCAAGTGCTTAACTATGGGAGATAGTGCAAAGGTAGAAGAGCATATTCAGGAATTATTTGGTGAGATAGATTCTAGAGTGCGTTTTGAAAAGGAAGAAGAAATGGACTCCATACTACTTGAATGTGCTTGCCTTGAGAAAGAGAAAGGAAAGATGGTTTACATTGTGGATGATGAGGAAGTTGAGAACCTAGATATTGAACATTCACAAGGGGTGTGTGAGGTCTTGGAAAATGCAGACAAGGATACACGCACCTATCACGAACCCATGAAGACAAAGAAGGTAAATATAGGTTCGGAGGCTAAGCCAAAGGAGGTCATAATTGGAGACTATTGGTCAGAATCGGAAGTGGCAAAGATCATTGAGTTACTCAGGGATTATCAAGACTTATTCCCTCGAGGGTATCATGAAATTAAAGGCGTGCATGAATCACTTTGGGATATGAAAATGAAGCTCATGGATGATGCATGCCTAGTTAGAAAGAGGCCTTACAAAATGAACCCCAATTTGTGTGAAAAGGTCAAAGAAGAGATTGATAACATGTTAAAATCTGGAATTATCAATCCCTTGATGAGTCGAATGGGTTAGTCCAATGGTGATTAATATAAAGATGGATGGACGAATAAAAATATGTGTGGACTATAGGGAGTTGAATGCTACATGCGTCGAGACCCTTTTCCTACACCATTCATCGAGGAAATACTAGAAGGAGTGGCAACGGTAAAATATATATTCCTTCATAGATGGGTTTTCGGGTATCATTGGGTTAGGATTTCTTACGAGGATCATAAAAAGACAAATTTAAATACTGAATGGGGCAGCTTTGCCTATATTGTGATGCCTTTTTGACTAAAAAATGCGCCTACTATATTCTTGTGGATAGTTGTTCAAGCATTCAAAGATTTTATTCACAACTTTTTATAGGTTTATCTAGATGATTGGATAGTATATAGGCTTGTGAAAGAACATTGTGACAATTTACACTTGATGTTTGAACGGTGCAAATAATTGAGTATCTCTTTGATTAACAAGAAGTGCATATTTACTACACCTTTTGGAATGCTACTAGGACATATAATCGAAAGGTTTATTTGTTGATCTAGCTAAGGTTGCAGTCATTCTAGGCTTGGAAGTGCCTACTAGTCAAAGTGAGGTGTGTGGATTTTTGGGTCACACATGATACTATCAGAAGTTCATCAAAGGGTGTGCCAAAGTTACTACACCCTTGGAAGAATTACTAAAAGGGAAATGTACATTTTATTGGGGAGAACCGCAGCAACGTGCATTTGAGATAGTAAAGGATAAACTTACTACCGCACCCATTCTATGTTTTCCTCATGGGATAAAACATTTAATGTGCATGTGGATGCCATTGGCATGGCCATTAGCATTGTGTTAGCTCAACTGGCGAAGGTATTGTAGATCATCCAATTTTTTTGCTAGTAGGAAGTTGATCGTCTGCTGCTGAACAAAATTATACAACTATAGAGCACGAAGCTTTGTCAATGATCTATGCATTGCACAATTTTTTACAGTACTTGTTAGTAAAACCATTTTTATTTTATACAGATCACATGGCATTGAAGTACTTGGTGAATAAACTGGTATTTCAAGGGCGCATATGCAGATGGGTACTCTTATTTAAAGAGTTTGACTTCATAGTTATGGTGAAGCTAGGGAATAGTAACTCTAGACTAGATCACTTGTCTAGAATTCACTTAGAGAAAAAGCACAGATAATTGAAGAAACTATGCCGGATGCACGATTATATAGGTTAGAATGAGCACCATTAGAGTTAGAAGACGTTTTTGTCTTTCTAAGGACTGGTGTGGCACCAGAATGAATGAAGGCATTAGAAAAGAAATAACTTTCTATACGCGTGGCACCATTTATGTTAATCAGTGGTGACCTCTACAAGTTAGGAATAAATGAAGTATTATGCCGTTGTGTATTAGAGAATGAGCGCAAGGATATAATAGAGGAGGCACATGGTGGTAGTGTAGGAGGCAACTATACAGGTGATGCAACTACCTGAAAGATCCTACTTGTTGGATTATGGTGGGAGATAAGGTCTAAAGATGTTAAAGTGTATTACAAATCATGTGACCATTACTAGTAGTAAACATAGGAAAAGATATGAGATTCCTTTGAGACCAATTACAAGTGTTGAACAATTTGATAAATGGCCATCAACTTTGTAGGACCTATTTTTCCAGCCACGCGTAGGACTGGATTGCGCTGTGTCATTACTTACACAGATTATCTCACATGGTGGGCAGAAGTAGCACCTACAAAGGAATGTACAACAACTATAGTAGCTAGGTTTCTATGGGAGAATATTCTTACAAGATATGGATGTCCTTTAAGCTTGACAAGTGATAGGGGTACACACTTTTTGAATGAAACAATCAGGATCCTATTGGATGAGTTTATGGTTGCACACCATAAAACTACACCCTATCATCCTCAGGAAAATGGAACTACTAAGGCTTTCAACAAGATTTTGAGCCAAACATTGACAAATAAATTTGATGTTGGGAGAAAGGATTGGGATGATAAAGTGTCAGCTGTTCTTTGGGCATTTAGAACAACTTACAAGAGATTGAACAAAGTCACACCATTTAAGTTGGTGTTTAGCGTAGAAGCCATTCTCCTTATAGAATTTATGTTACCTTCTTTGTGCATTGCACACACTAGAGGTCTAGATGATGAGTAGGATTTAGAAGAGTGTATTGAGAAGATGATTCAACTGGATGAGCAATGAGCCATAACATGATGGAGTAAAAAGTAGGAAAAGGCCAAGAAGAAAGCATGGCATGATAGAAACATAAGGGATAAGAAGTTTGAGATTGGAAAAAGGGTACTTCTCTATGACTCTAAGTTCTTGTGCCATCCAAGAAAACTTAAGGTACATTGGTTGGGGCCATATGTCATCACTTACATACTTGAATCAGGCGCTTTCCAGTTAGAAGCACTTGATGGAACACAACTACCCGATTACTTTAACGAGAGTAGGCTGAAGCCCTACTATAAATAAGTCTTCTTGGTGTTTGTAATAAGTAAGTATTGCCATTTAGATTAGGTTTCCATTATGTATTTCCTTTATTTTCACTATAATTTATCACTTTAGTTTTTGTTGTTCTGTAATAAGCGCACTTGTGTGCATGAAGCTAATTACTACATGAAGCATGTTTATACGCAGAGGACTACACATCCATTTAGTGTGGGGTGGTTGTTGATATCTAGGTATAAGATTTTGGGCATTTAAATATGAAAATAATAAGCTCCTACGGGTGTTTGCTAAATTAGAGACATTGCTCCTCAAAAGTGACCAAGGATGGAGATGAATGAAGGAATAGTATAACGCGAGATAAGTAGAGGCCATGAAAACTACCACAATAAGCTACGGTGATGACATACTCAGTGCAAGGACATGTGCTAAAGAGAAGTCTATGACCAGAGGGTAGAAAGGCACGCTACAATGTTATAGTTGGGGCGTGAAGATGTACCATGCATAACGAATGAATTTGGTCAATGAATGAGAGGATTTTTGGTAGGTGAAGGAGCAATAAATGCATCAAAATTTAAAAAACTATATAAGGATGGGATGCAAATTCATTTTTACTATTGTGACTAAGAGTATTTGAGGAAAGAGTTAAGTGTGAAGAGCCGAGTGATTGGGTTAAGGTATGAAGGGTGTGAAACCAAGCATGACAAAAAAATCTATGTGAAAAGAATCTTTCATCCCGGTGGTGAAGGGTTTGAGTGAAGTAAGGTGACAAAGAGGAGTTAGGGCACAAAGTTTCCACCTAGGGCATGATTGAATTGAGCTAGGGTTTGATTCATAAATTGCAGAGTTAAAGAGGAGATGATTGCAAGGTAAAAATGGCACCCAAGAGTAAAGCTACAATAGAGAAAAAGGAAAGAAGAAGGTGGTCATCGAGGAGGAAGAGATGGCACCTGAAAGCAATTTTTAGAAATGCAATATCTAGAAGGAGTCATCATCGGCCAAGAATGGGATTCACACATCAGAAAGAGAAAAGTAAGCGAATACAATCACAAGACCTCAAAGAACAAGAAGGAGCTTGATTCCTTGCTCACTACGAGGATGAACAAATGTACGGAAGATGACATGTCAGTTTATGATGATGTAGGTGAGAAGCTTCTGAAGAGAATTGGGGTCTACTAATTATATGAGCTTCCATATTTTGGGAAGTATGAGCCCTTGTACCAGTGGCTCATGAGCAGAGTGCATGAGGAATTCTTCTACTTTGTAAGACATAGAGTTAGAATCTCATCCATGCTTATCTCAACAAGTGATAAGTTTGAAGGCCACAAGAGAGGATATAAAGAATGATCTCATAGATAAAGCCACGATCTTAAAGACCAAACAGAGTTGGGGTACCTGAAGGGTCCACACGGTATGGATATATACAATTTGAAGAAATTTCCGAATATGCAAGAAGCAACACACCTTGCTACAAAGTTGAATGATCGTGGGAGTGTTGGTCATAGGAAAATACTATGTGGTTACACGCGTTGTGCGCAAGATGTCGAAAGAATAGTCTACAATATTACGGGATACATTACTGAGCAAATAGTCAAGGACGCATGCACAGGAGGGAAGATCAGCTTTGGGGCTATTATATTATCACTGGTATTCATGGAAATTGGAGTACCAGATGGGCCGAAGGAAAAGGTATGGGAATACCCCATGGAGAATAAGTCTCCAATTGAAAGGTTCAATAAGTACCTATGTAAGCTTAGTCCATGACATGATGACGCGTCAATCAAAGGGCATAGAAATAGTACGACAGATAATCTGTGTGACATTGGAGAAGATTGGCACATTTTGAAGGACCTACCCTCGATGTAGGGGAAATAAGCCCAGTTTTACGTATATCAGCATTTTTGCATTGCACGCTTCCTAATGAGAGATGGAGTCTGGAGCCCTTGGTGTAAATTGCCTCACGCATTCACTACAAGGTATTTACAAGTATCTATTTACATATTCACTGAGACACGTGCCAACTAGTATTCAATGTAGATAAGGTAGACTATGACTACCACATGTTGAGGAAGAAGTATGTGTATCCAGGAAGAAGTGCCTATGTTGAGAGGCTCATTTTAGAGGTATTGAATATTAAGCCAATAAGTCTGGCTGTAGTAGATATAGGGGTAGCATTAGTGTATCTTTAGTTGAAGCCCAAGATGGAGAAAAATACAAAGGAAAACATACCGGTGCAAAGGCCCACAAAAACTATTGAAATAGAGGATGAAGAAGAGGAGCGTGAAGATAGTGGAGGCTTGGAGCATAGAAGAAAGAAACCATATGACAGAGAAGAGTCACAACACATGACCACTCCACCTCAGGGACAAGACGAAGAGGAAGATACAAAGGTTAAGCAGGGGAGCAAAAATTTAAGAAAGTATTCAGATGCACAAGGACTCAAGGTGGAACCCCACAAATGGTAAGGAAATCACCTCATCTCTCCACACAAGGAGACCACTGAGCCAAAGAGGAGAAGAAATTTGAAGTTGGATGAAGAAGCAAAGGAATCAGGGGAGAATGAGCGTGCATCTCCTACCCCACTTGAGCAAGAAGATGAGCCATAGAATGAGGAAGAGAAAAAAGATGAAGAGATGAAGGACAAAGAAGAAAGAGAGAAGGAAACCTTTGGATCCGCGCATGTGACTGCTCAAGGTGTAATGGGACAAACTCCTAACCTTGAAGCTACAATTCCCAAGGGTCCTAGATTGAAGAGGATGAGTGGGGAACATAGTGCACCACTCATGGGCTATGCAGAGGACACCGAAAAAATAAATCTGCGCCCATTTCCATAGTACTGTAGAACAAAAGGATTTATTTGGCTAGGAATTAATGGATGGGGATATGGAAACCATTTGCACTAGAAATAAAATCTTATGTTTAATGCACACCCACATGGATGAACCTAATTTTTATGTATGCAAGGAGTCATGTGTGTCAAGAAGAATGAAGAAGCCACCTCAAGCTAGGAACATAATAGTTAAACCTATTATTATGTCAGATGAATAAGTTAGCAATGCACTGGTAAAGGTTTCTATTGAGGTTACAAGAAGAAACATGGAAAAGGCTATAAAAATCAAAACACCGCACGAGGATTTGAAGATGAAGGATGTAGTGATAATGCTCTTGACCCAAGAGAAGGACTTGGAGCAGAAAAAGAATAGTGCATTAATTGGCATGGTAGTGGCTGTTAGAGATCATGTGATTAAAGCACGCCCGCATCTAAAATCTAAGGTACCAGAACAATTCCCCTTGGTGGTGCATTATGTTAGAGCTTATGCGGACTTGGATTGGAAGAGGACACAATCAAAATGCCAAAACCAAAGAATCCTGAAGAAGAGGTAGAAAGGGATAAGGTTACAGTACTAAGAAATATTTCATTGACGAAGGCCTACCGCAAGTGCTCCAAGAATAATTGAAAAAGGTGGATGATGCCTTAAATATATGTACAGCTCCGAGGTAATGATTAAGGGAATGATCTGTAGAATAGGATAATGCAGTCCAAAAGGCTATCAAGGATGATACCTTTGGTTGTGCGTAATGGTTATTACTAGTAAAGCAAAAGTACAAGGCCCTAACAAAGCAGCTGTGCAAGAGTCACACAAGGAAAGATTAGATAAGCTTGGGAAACTCATCACACAAAATATGGATGCATTGGAAGGTAAACATCGCAATGTCAAACATTATGTTGGTATTGCAAAATGAAAAAGGTGATGTTACCCAAGATGAACTTGAGTCTATTATTGTGGACATACCAGAAAGCAGGAAGATAAAGCATTCACCGAGTGGCGAGGCCTTGAAGGCTGAAATAAAGGAGGAGTATTCGAGTTAATCCTTCAAACCGATACAAAGGAGGCTTCCGATAAAACATTCTTTATTTTAGTATTGGGGATAACCATTGTTGGGAAGAAAATGAGATTAGTGTGGGGTAATTTTGATAAGATAATACTTGTTAGGGATCACACAAGAATTCCACGCGGGAGAGAAGGCCAGATCAAGGGTGTGGAGGGACGGGAAGAATCCATGTGTGGAGGGAAAGTTCAGCTTTCAATACTTAGCTGATTTTGAGCATGAAGACCTATTTTCAGAATATCATATCACATAAACGAGGTAGAGATGTGTGTGCCACACATTGTCTATCTTTATAGGATCGAGATCAAAGTGTTTTAGATGAAGACAAGATAAGAATAGGATTGTCACTTTAGTTAAGCTCAGTAAGAGGTCTATAGATAGCACACTTGCATGTGTGGCTATACTGTAAATGGCGCGTGGCTATTAGTAGCATGTGACATATTTATGGAATAGATAAGTGGTGAAGGTAAAGTTCCCACCCTATATATATTATGTGAATCACATAGTAGTTGATATATATATATGTATGTATGTATAGCTATATGCAGAGCATAAGAGGTAAGCATAAAGAGATATGTGCATATGACTGGATTACTATATCATATGCATGCACGCATTTGTATATATTTCCATTGCTATAAGGAGATTTTATGTTTATTAATAGATGGAAGATATTGGTTGAATCTAAGTGTCATTCATGTGTGTAATTGAGTAGTGCATGTTCTTGATTTAATCATGATTATTGTTTAAGCTTGTTCTTTCCTAGATCTTAATATGGAATGCATTGTAGAATGATGAATTAGTTATGGATCTATATGTTTCTTCTTTCATCATGCTAATATCCTGTTATAGCAACCCTAAAGAGGGACCTGGTACCTTTGCGTGCTTTGGGTGAGTGCTCAGTCTAGGATGAGTGATGTGCAAGTGCGTCTAGGGTGTTATCTAATAAATTCTAGGCTAAATAACACCATGGGAGAGGTTTTCGATCTCTATGAAGGCATAGAAAGTTGAGGGAGCATAAATGGAGTGCATTTAATTTTTTGTAGCTCTTGAAACATCATAAAATGACTCGTATCCTAATTTTCTTACTCTTAGGCCCTAACTAGGGTATCACATAACTATAATTATATCAATAAAAATCAATAAGATTTTAGGAGGATTTCTTTCTTAAGTAAGAATAAATATTTGTGGAATTTCAGGATCCAACTTGCATGTGTGAGCAAGTTCCATATGGTTTTGCAGTGCCAGTTGTACATTTATAAAGGAAAAGAGGAATTAAGGTGCATACAAGGCCAAATGATTGAGACAAGCCACCAAAATTTATATACCATCTCCATAGCATTCTGAAGTGGATCCATTAATAATCAAGTGAGATTATGGCCATAAGTGTGTACTTGTTATGTTTAGGGTTCAAAATAGACCTAATTACTACCCCAATTTACAAAGCAAGTGTAATTTTTACAAAATAACATAAGGTGAATTTTACGTATGAGTGAGATATTGGGAAAGGGTCCTATAATCATTAATTATCCAATGGGGTTGGTTCATGAGAAAGTGATATAAAAGGGCATTTAGGTGTTGAGAACGCTACAAGCTAATAAGGCCTCAAGGAGAGATCAGAGGTGAGAGAGAAGAATATGACTGTGAATTAGGTCTAAACACCTTGTAATAGGCTAGACAAAATTTCTTAGGAGTTTTGAGGGTGGTGATAAGCCTATATTATGTTTTTGAGCATCTAGACATAAGAGACCTACCTAGACCTAGGTTTGAGTGATAGGAATAAGGTATGTTATTGGGACCTTTTTGATGAATCGGGATATGCATGGGAGTAAAAGTATTTTAGAGATGATGGTAATGAGGAGATGAGAATGCATGAATAATGAAGATACTAATTAGGACAAGGTAATATCATGTTTCATGCCTATAATGGATAGATGAGCGCAAGCATTGTGATAGTGGTATAAAGCTAACACTATTATTGATGTGTATAAGAGTTGAAGTTGGAGATAAGGTTCTCATTTGTAGGGGATTGTGATGATAACCACCAAAATTCTAAGTGTTCATAGAAGGGTTTGTATTGTTGAGGTAATTATCCACCATTAATAATAGTAAGGAGAACAAATTGTGTAGAACCCATGCACCACCTAAACCCTAAACCCTAAACCCTATCGTAAGCCCTAAATCCTACAACCTAAACCTTAAAACATTAACACTAAGCCCTAAACACTACATCCTAATCCCCGAACTCTATGACCTAAACCTTAAATCCTCAGCCATAAACCCTAAAACCTAAGACCAAAATAATAAACCCTAAACTCGAACACTAAATCCTAAACCCTTAACCCTTGATCGTGAAAGCTAAACCCTAAACCTTAAACCCCAAATGTTGAACCTTGAGCCCCGAGCCCTAAACAATAAACCCTAAATCCAAAGCCTTGAGCTCTAAACCCTAAACCCTAAACCCATAACTTTGAACCCCAAACCATGATCCATAAACCCATAACCATGAACCCTAAACCCTAAGCCTTAAACCCCACACTTAGATTCCCAAGCCCTAGACCCTAAACACTAAACCATATACCCTAAGCCCTAAGCCCTAAACCCTAAACTATAAACACTAAACACTAAATCCTTATACCTAAACCCTAAACCCTAAACCCCGAGCCCTAAATTCTAACCATAAGCCCTAAACCCTAAACCATTAACCATTAACCCTAAACCCTAAATCCTAAACCCTAAACCCTACACCTAAACCCTAACTCCTAAACCATTTATCCGTAACCTGAACCTTGAAACCCGAACCCTACACTCTAAATCTTAAACCTTAAACCCTAAACCATGAGCCCTAAAACCTAAAACCTAAATGCTAAACATTGAACCTTGAGCCCAAAAATCTAATCCCTAAACCCTAAACACTAAATAATAAACCCTAAACCCTCATCATCTATATCATGTGTGAAGTATTAAGGCATTGTCTATCTCCATGAGATACATATGAGCAAAGACACGTATGAGAATATTGAATTTGATTCCATGAATGGATGATTTTAAAGCAAAGAAAGGTGAAGGGATGATATTTATATGGAGAAATATATTTCTAAGAATGAACAATCATATCAGTTCACTTGATGTAATTCACTTAGTACTATTTGTAAAAACTCATTCAACACCTAGTAGTGTGATCACACCTTAAGAACGAGGCACATTACAATCACCTCATTTTTTTTCCATAGGACAAGAATCACATTCAGGAGCAATCCTCTATCTAGAAAGTGAGGATATTATTTTAGTAGGAAGTAGACAAGAATCATAGAGTTGATTCATGGTCACTAATGTGAATTATGGACCAGATTTTAAAATTGATCCCAATTCAACAAGTGGTAGTGTTAGAATCCAATCCGAAAGTTCAAAAACCTACAAATTGACTATATGTTTTCCCAAAAAAATACCAACTATAATATATATGGTTTGAAAGCTTTAGGTCATTGCGAAATTTGAAAAATGAATAAGTACTGACCAGATTAGATTTTGAAAAACTATCTTCTAAATTATAATCATAGAGCTACAGGACCACTTCTATCAGTGCAGAGTGACCCTAACATCTTATGTTTAATAAAATAAATTTAAAGTATAAGATTTATTTTATTACTTCTTTATACTTTTATTATTGTTCTTTATAATTTTATTATTTCTTAACATTTAGTTTATTAAATATGGCTCCTTTCAGCCCTTACAAACTTCATATAGAGAAAAGCTCGTATGCATTTTGTGATCATAGAAAAGTGTGTGTGTTATAACGCGATCGTGTTTTAGGCTCATGGATTACCGAGCCTAGGAAAACATAACACAATCATGTTATTGCAAAATGTGACCGTGTTTCATTCATTTTCAGGTTTTTGTCCACTTTTTGGCCCCCTAACTTGGTGCACTTACTCAAGGATATGACCGCCGACAAATTCCTTCAATGGTGTGTATTTGTTTACCCATCACCTGTCTCCCTAAGACTATCCATGTCAAATTTATGATATTCAAATTTCCCTTATCTTATAACATTCTCCTAGGGCATCCTTGGACTCACCGTATGCATGTCGTCACCTCTTTCGCATGTCAATGTGTGAAGTTCGCTTATCATGGAGCTATTTATAAGATCCAAGGTGACACTAATCGTTATAATTATGATACACTTCAATAAAAGGGGACATACAAGCTCCCCATGCTAGAGGAATTATCACCAATCCCCTTTCAGGAATATCAAATCTTTAACTAACCCATAAATACTCTTTATTACAATGATGGTCATCCTGATTTGGTCGGGTGCACGCTTCCCAATCTATTGAAATCAAATGATGAATATCCTAATGAAATCACCCTTAGAATCAATACTTCCAACCTTTCTAAAATCATCATATCTTAGTTTCCTCCTTCTTTATGGCCTTGCAAAATAAGCCTTTAATTCCTATAGTTATGTCACAAACACCACAACCCCCACGAGAACATATGGTTCAACTTGAAACCATAGTTGAATCTTACATGGTGGATTCCTCCATGACCGATTACGACAATTTTTACACTTTAGATGAACCTCATCTAGCTAGTTATGCCCATATTCGAGATAGGGAAGTCTTGAGCTACAAAGAAAACTTATGTACCAAAATAACTCAAGATGTGAATGTCATTTTAGTACAATAAGAATCCCCGTACACTATTTATACTTAATTTTTGGTTCTTAGGACTCATATTAATCCATCACCGCCATATTCACATCGTATAATTAACCTATCCAACCCATTCTCTTTGGAAGAAGTAGATGAACAGGTTGCCAACTTTGATTATAAAGATAATGATCTCATGGGTGACGATCCTATTTATTATTCCTCGATGACTACATGACACTCTCCTCCATTGGCATCGATCCTCACCCATTACATCAGTACCCCTATTTGACACTACCATTGGACCTCTAACATCTATGAGACGTCTCCCTACCTATTTCTCTTATGGATCCTAAGTCCTCTATGACCGAGCCATCCAGACACACACTGGCATGAGGCTTCAAGGTATGATGTCTTTAATTGCAAAAAGTATTGATGACATATTAAGAAGCTTAAAGCTGAGGTCAAACATGATGAAGCCGGGAAGGGTACATAGCCTTCTTCTTCATCTCTTTTATTTTTCTCTCATCGTGGGTATTGTGCGCATACCGATGCCAATCTGCCGAGTTCTACATAGAAATCATACCATCCTTTAAATCCCCTCCACGCACTCTAAAGTTTAGGTCTGATTCCTCTTGTATCCATGCACCTTCCCCCAAACCACCTAGACAACATCTTACATATGGGCCTCCACCTCTTCTTGAGCATTTTCCCACTCTTTATGACATTAAGTGCGATGTCCTCACTCGGATGGGGGACTAAATAAATGATACCTTATTTTCCATGTGTTCAAGTCCATCAACATGTGGCTATTACACAAAATGCTATTGAGGGCTCATGACCTATACACAAAGCCATATTATGCACCAATTTGACAATAATATCACCGATACACTATGATATTTTTCTCCTCATGGCTAGTTCGGATAAGCACCATGATTACATCTTACTTTATTTCTTTGACCTGATCCCTCACCTTCTCTTGGGATCTCAGCCCCCACTTGGAGTTTTTACAAACATCTTCTACCTTTTTTTTGGCTCTTGATACCCCTTGGGTTTATCAAAATATCTCAAAAATATCATCCTTTTTGACCTATTCGCTCCGCTCGCATTCAATACCATCTGCCTTGACATCCTACCACTAGATTTCTTGGAATTTTTTTTGCTCGTTGGATTTATCACATCAACTAAGTTAGGATATCCTATCGATCCCCTTCTCATTGACTTTACCTATCTATCTCATTATCATTATTCCTAAGTACCATGGTATTATCACATACATACATGCGGAAAGCATAAAAATGATAAATAAATCATCACATCACAAATCACCTAGATATAATAAAAAAATCATCATCATCATCATCATCATCATCATCATCATCATCATCATATATATATATATATATATATCGAATAAGGTTTCATACAATCGAAAAAAATCATACAAAATGGCCCATCCACAATACGACTCAAGAACCCTTGCCCCTTGAAAGGGGGCCTCTAGATGTTTTGGTCCAATGGGGACGTGCTATCTAATCTCATTGTGCAAGCTAGGGATGCTAGACTAGATCAGACTCTAAAGGCCTATCCTTGTGCCCTCGCCAACCGGGTTTCTAGAAACGTAATCCGCTTTGTAGTCCTCTCGGGCATTTGCCAGAAAGATCCTTAGTCTGTACCATGGATGCTTGTGCATGTAGTAAAATCTACAAGATCACATATATTCTCTAGCATAGGAAGATCATGCACTCTATTTACATCCACAAAATCATAGTAAATATACGTCATACATCTGTAACATAAATCTGTAGTCGAAAAAAAAATCTTATTTTTTTCCTACATGATCACCCCTACCATGGTAGATGTCATCAACCCTTGGAAGGCTTCGAAATTCCATCAAACCTCTACAGATGCCATCAGCCCTCTAGATGTCCTTATTTTGATCTCAACGCCATCGACCCTATTGTTCTAGGGTCCATGGCATTCGGCTAAATCATAGTTGCGACCTCCCAATTTTGAATTTTCAAAACTGAAAAAAGATAAAATAAAAATCAAATCCATCCCATACCCACTTGTATTTTAACCTAGCCTACTTGATGATGTAATTTTTATTAAGTTTGATGACGTATCCACTTCGTGAAAAGGCTAAATAACTAAAATGGATATAATATACTCAATACAATTTAATGCAATGATTTACCCATGGTCAATCACTGCCACATGCTCCCCCTCATCATTTTCCATCACCACTTCGTACTCTTACCATATTTTCTAAAATTCACCCAAGTTTGGAGTTTGCAGAGCTAAGTTCTCTCAATTCTAGAAATAATAATAAGAAAATAAAAATCCAAATTAATATATAAATCTCAAATTCCTATTCAAAATCAGTTGCAATTGGCCTCAATCTTCAAATTTCCATCATTTTCGTTCTCGATCTCTATCGCTTGTGCCATTTTTTGTATCTTGGTCATGATCTCATGCCATTTATTTTGAACTATTAAATGCTTACGTTTGGCGACCTTCAATTTTGACCCATTTTCTACATCTCAACACCTCAATATCTTGACATCCATCCCATGGGCTCCCATCTAGTTGATTTACATCTTATTTTACTGATGTTCCTCTAGTTTTTCCTTTTATTTTTTCTTATTCATGGTTCTTGTAGCATGGATTTATCCCATATAGGAAGGATGATCAACACTATTAGCTACGTATTGATGGGTATATTTCATTTTAACTATTCCTTTCAACACATCTTTATGTACTTACTCTCAAAAGTATCTTTGTTCTGATTGTCTTTATCTATTGACCACCCCATGTTGCTTATTTATTGCGACATGCAATGATCAATGGTTGGGGCATTTGCATACACCTAAATTTTCATTTTCATGCTACTAATAATTTTCCTCAGTATAGATAAGGGTTGTTGATGCATCTCTTCCTATGTGGGTGCCTTAAGGGTCCTTTTGAGAATGGGGAATGGTTATTCACATAACCATTATGGGTTAGAGATAGTACATGGAGAGAGTGTCATTATTTGGTCTTGGCCTTAGTTTGCATTAGGTATCCTTGTCCTCCTAGGTCTCATGCATATCATATTCATGACTTCTTGCTTGCATTCCACCATTTTGCACCTTGTTCATCCACTTTCATGACTCACGACACATTTATTTTACCTTTTCGATAGACCACTTTTTTTTGTATCCATGATGAAAACAATCGCCCGTGGATGATTGTGTCATTGTTATGTTTTTTCATGGTCGACGCCATTGACCACATGCGATGGCATCCTATATATACCTTCACTTCACTTGACACTCATAAAAATAGGAAGATAAAACATCCAAACTATAACTTTCTCTAGTATTTTACACCATCATTGCATATGCGCACATGGCTTTTGGTTCATCTTGCATTGTTCTTGGATTGGATTGGACACCTCTCTTCTTGGATGATTGATTGCACTATTGGGTCAACATATAGTGAGTCTAGGATAAGAATGGTCTTCCCCTACTCCACCTAATAATGACTCTCTTAGTGTGTTGCTTCTCAGGGGAGATAGATGCATCAAAAACCACCCTACAGGTACAAGGTAAGTTCTCTAACACTTATTTGTCACTTTGCATAGATTAGTTTATCTCCTTTTCATTGTGTTATGTTATCTTAGTGTTATGCATGTTTGATGCTAGTTAGCATAACAATCTTATCAAATATTTGTTCAATTATTGCATCCTTCTTTCTTTTACTTGTTGATCCATAATTCTCCACACCCAACCACCGATATCCTCATGCACGGTTCCTTCCTCTATCTTGACCGTATGCCTCTGAAACCTTAGGTTGACCTAGTGTAAGGGTTATTTCCCTTTGAATATGCAACCCTAGTGCTCACCGTAATGCCTTTAAGTCTATCCCCATATATGTCGGTACTTGCATGTCTCCTACTCATTGCCTCGAATACACTAATTGAATGCATGAGAGAGTACATGTTGTTGAGACACATTTTGGCCCACATACAAATAGATGGGTGTAAGAATTTTGTTATGATGTTTTTCAACTCAAAATTTCTCATCAAAATATGGAGAATTCGTGGCTAAAAAGAAGTAAAAACTCACTTTGAGGATAATTTGAGTGAGATTGTTTCATTGTGAATGTGGTAGAAGTAGGTTGAATAACAATGTACAATTCAATTATTTGAATTATAAATGTCATACACTGTCAATCTTGGCATTTCCTCAATTATAAATTTCATCCACCGTCAACCTAAGAACATTATGTTGAGAGATTTGGTTCAAGAATGTGCTATACATCACCGACTACACAATAACCCTTATAAAACCCTACTACATATCCATTAGAGACGTTACTTGCATGAAATCCCTTTGAGGGTAACTAAATACACTCGCACATCAATAAGAGAGGATTTAAGTTTTCCACAGAGACTTTTAAAATATAACCTTGTCGCCTACATGTCAAGTGCATGGGATTAGTGGATGTTTGGAGAGCATTTTACCAAATGACATAACCTGATGTTTTCTCGGGGAATATCATATTACAACTTACAAAAACATGAGTATCCTCATGAGGCATTGACACTATTTCACTATATCCAACGAAATACCATCTAACCGATCAACTCACCTTTGTCAAAGATGCTCCCATCCTATACCAAGGGATTTTCAAAGAAATGCCCCAACCAGACATCAACATATTGAATGCCATGGTTCCTAGAGATGCACAAAATGGCGTTTACATAAAAATCCTTGAGATATTTAAAAAAATTCAATCGGATGCACAAATTTTCCCCTCATGAAGAGGGTTTTTTTAGCAAAAAGTTATTAAAAAAATTCTAAAGAATTTATTAAAATAAAGCGCAAAATTTTTCAGATTACCTTTCTAAGTTCTTCATAATCAAACTACACATTTTTTTACCCCTAATCCTAATTCCTTTCTTGAAGAGGGTTTTGTTAGAAAAAAATTATTAAAATAAGCGCAAACTAATGGAAAAAAAAAGGAATTGGAAATCACTAGTCCGAGTTGCTCCACCAATAATTCCTAAAATAATACCCACAATTTTTTTATTTTGATCTTCCGATAGGTTTGTTGATTCCAATTATAAAAACCACAAAGAAATAGTTAACGTTTATTTTCCATCTTTTTAACAATTTATAAAAATAAGTTATTTCACCCAAATGTATTAATGTGTAACTATTTTTATAATCTTATGTAATTATTTATCATCAAAACATATTCACTCATATGTATTACCCTCTAATTGTTTTTAAAAAGGAAAAATACAAGTTGAGTGGGCCCTAATTTTTCTTTCAAGACACAACATCAAACTCCTCCACTCCATGATACAATTGTAAAATACCTCTTAACATAATAACATATTTTTTTCGCAATTCATAGATAAATACAAATTAATTAAAAAATAAATTCAAAAATTCAAAATCTTTAAAAATTAACACAAACAACAATGCCACCCATATAAGCTCTTACCTCTTAATACAACATTCCATGTTTAACCCAAAAAAAAAAACAAAGTACATCCCCTATTTAAACTGAATTTTCGAGCCTTTAATCTTCAAAGTTTTTGATCTATATTGTATATGACATTTGGAACATGCATTCCCACCGATTACTTAACACATAAATCTGTATTTTTGTGACTAAGTGAACTTGTGCATTGGAAAAATTAAAATAGGTGTTCGGTTGTCTTTAGAATACCTTAGATTTATGGGTTGTGTGGTAATTCTTTTAGCCATATGCTCTAGTTCCTAAAATTTAGTTTGCATAGCTGAAACCAGGGCACATGTCAAAGGAGGTGACCAAAACTGAACTATATATCCTTTTCCTTTTAGCCATATGCTCTAGTTCCTAAAATTTAGTTTGCATAGCTGAAACCAGGGCACATGTCAAAGGAGGTGACCAAAACTGAACTATATATCCTTTTCCTACAAAAATATCTTATAAAATCTACAATGAGGAGATCACTACTTATGTAACAATTTAGCAATAACAATGTAAATGTTCGAATATAAAAATTGCATGTATTATGATAATAACGCAAAATTGTATGTATTATGATAGCTCATTTGTTGAGGTCTGTTAAAGTCCCCATGACCCAAAAACTATAGTAGCCTAAAACAATTTTGAAGAAAACTATTGTTGTAGAAAATTTGAGCCAGTTGGCTTCAAACTTCCATAACAATGGCATTTTCGACATTGAACAACCATGCACTATATTTTTGTAACAGCGGTACTCTGTAAGGTCAAAGCCCTCCTCGATCTTAATTCTAATGGGGTTCAATGTACAGGGATTGCTGGTTTTTTTGGTATATATTTAAGGTGGGTAATGAGTGGAAGAAATTCTCGTTTTTTCTTATTTTCATCAGAGATATACAAGATGGCAAACATTAAGAATTTGATGGTGTGTTTATTTACAATTTTAACTATTAGAGCAGGCCTAAGCCATGGCTGGAGTGATGCCCATGCTACATTTTATGGTGGGAATGACGCCTTTGGTCCCATGGGTCAGTATCAATTAACTATTTTGTTTTGTTTGATCATCTCAATAGAAATGTACGCTAAGAGTTTTAGTTATTATAGTAAGAAATTATCTAACTATAATTCTTCTTCATGTTATTATTCCAGGCGATGCCTGTGGTTATGGTAATTTGCATAACAACGGCTATGGCACAAATGGTGCTGCTCTCAGCAGGAATCTGTTTAACAATGGAGCTGTATGTGGTGCCTGTTATGAGATAAAGTGCGATGCTAGGAAAGATCACCACAGGTGGTTGCCAGAGACCTCAATTATCATAACTGCAACCAATTATTGTCCTCCAAATTATGCCCTGCCAAGTGACAATGGAGGGTGGTGCAATCCACCTCTTGACCATTTTGACATGGCATCACTTGCCTTCCTGCAGATAGCTCAATACAGAGGCGGAATCGTACCAGTTCTTTACAGGAGGTTTGCTGCTTTTATAGTTTAACTTTGTATGGTATAGATCTATCTAAGCAAGAGACGGTCTGAATGTTTTGGAATCTGTTGCAGGGTTCCTTGTAAAAGGAGTGGGGGTTCGATTTACCATGTATGGGAGAAATAACTCTCAGCAAGTGTTGATAAGCAATGTGGGAGGAAGAGGGGAGATTATAGACGTGTGGATTAAAGGGTCAAACAGTAAATGGCAACAAATGAGCAGCTATTGGGGAGCGAGTTGGCGGAGCAATTTGTATCTGAAAGGACAGAGTTTGTCATTCACCCTTATGAGCAGCAATGAAGCAATTCTGACCTTACACAATGTCGTTCCTGCTAACTGGAGATTTGGCCAAACATTTGTTTCTTCGCGGAATTTCAGATAACATCATAAGTTGTTCAGCACATTTTAAGAGTTTTTTTAGTGTTAAATACTGTGGGTCAAAATTCAAAGGCTATATACCTGAGGCTTGATTACCTATGTGTTGAGAAATCTATTTTGCTGCAATACTTGCATGTTTTCTTTATCTCATCTTTTTGTATTTCACTCCTCTTTGAGAATCATCATGAATGTAATTCGTTTGTACAGACAATTAGACATTAATTCGATTGCAAGCACAGTTTACATTTTTTTTTTTTTTTTTTTCTTTTGGCATATTTTATCTATTCTGATATTAAAGTTAGCCTCGAATCTTGATCACTTTTGCCGATTAAAGTTGAGTTTGAGATATTAGTTTGGAAAGGTATACTTTTTCCACAACTTTAGGCGAATGTTATTTGATATTGAATTGTCATGCAGATTAATAAATAGCTGCAAAGATTTATTTATTGTTTTTATTTTCATTTTTTCCCCTCTTAATCACACGTTTATGTTATACTTAAGTGGAAGCGTCAAAAGTGTTATATTCATTCATCCCTAGATGGGTATGAGGACTTTTCTTCTTTGTTGACCGTGCATTAGTTTACAAAAATTTTAAAAAGAAATAACGGGCATATATAAGTGAAGGATTGGATGAAGCGGAAATCTGTTTGAGGTGTCTATTCTTAGCAAATAAATCGAAAAAAAAAAGACACTATTTTTTATAGACGAAATGAGAAACACAACACAAATTCAATATGTAGCAATAAACATCTTCTTTTAAGTTTGACATCACATTGAGTCTCTTCTTCTTTTCTATCTTATAAAAACTCTCCAGGACAACAAACTTATTTATAATTCAGTTAAATTGTGTTTCCAAAATGATATTTGGAGGTTTTTCCTACACTAACTTCCCTAATTATCAATTTGTTTGATTTAAAGCATAGGTTTTTCTAAAAATAGGAATTCATGCTTATTGATGTGAGAAGAGAGTAGACTTTATTTTCTAAAGCCAACCTCAAACATCACTTTGGATTTATCAATGATGTTCAACATTTTTCGTCAAATATTTAAAACTCTCATGCTAAAGGCTTTGTTAAAATATTTACAAAATGATGTTCTAATGTACAAAACTCGTTAGTAGATTTTGCAATTGTTGACAAAGTTATATGATGAAATGATATCTTGTAGTGTTGTAGTTTCTTCACTTAAGGAAGACATGATTCCTTGAAAAAGTAGTGGGTGAATTGTTGTAATGCAATAGCATCCCAAGTTCAAGGCAATCTTACATCGATTTTGGCTAAGTATGCGTTACACGTGAATGCAAGGAATCGTAGCACATGCATAAAGCATAATTATCCGTGCAAGAAGTTTGTGATGTAGGAAGAGGAAGAAGCGGTAATAAGAAAAATGATCGTGGAGGAGTGCGAAGAGCTTATGGTACAAGAGGATGATTGAAGGCATGTAAAATCGCTGAATGGATTTTTGCATATGCAAGATAAATGTAAAGGGTGCATGAGGTAAAGGAATAAAGAGACTTAGCTACACCGCTAGTCTCAACAGGTGTGTAGATTTTTGAAGGAGATCCGAAGCCTAAACGGAGTGTTCGGATAGAATGCGAAGGTGAAGCTCAAAGATTATGAGGAACGATAAAAAGGATAATCTCTGACATGGACGTCAGGAATGTTGGAAATATGCATGTGATGCATATTTAATTCCAACTATAGTTTTTTTAGGAAAGCTAATTTTAGCTTTAGTCTTGTTTTAGTTTGCTTTAGTTAAGTTAGTTTTATCTTATTTTTATCATTAGATTTAATTCAAATAAATCTGTTTTAAATCATTCATAGCATGCAACTGTTTTAAAGCATGAGTTTAGATTTAGAATGCTCAGTTGAAGAGCTGTTAGTGGTTGAGTTATTCTATTTAAATAACAGCAATTGTAATTGCTTTGTATGCACACACAAAGGTGTGAAATCTGCACAAGCAAGGAAGGATGTGCATTGAAAGCACACAGTTGCACGCACAGCTTGATTGTAAAGAGCTGAAGCTCTGAGTATGATGAAGCTTTTATTAATGGAGATTATGCACAGCAATGCTGGTTCGAATATTCATATATTTATGCAAGTTATTTAAGTATTCTGTTTATTTATTTTATGTTGTTTGTTATATAAGACTGCAGATTTTCTACAAATTGGTATCAGAGCAAGGTTATTCCAGCAGCTTATTAAATTGGTAGCAAGCTATGGCTTCTACATCCGGTATGCAGACACCACAATTTAATGGAAAGAATTACGAATACTGGTCGTTGACCATGAAGGCGCTATTCAGATCTCAAGACGTGTGGGAGATCGTTGAAGATGGGTACACAGAGCCCGCAAATGCAGCAGCATATATTGCACTTTCTCAAGCAGAGAAAGATACTTTGAAGGAGTTACGAAAGAAGGACGGAAAAGCTCTTTTCTATATTCATCAGGCAATGCATGAAAGCATTCTTCCAAGAGTGGCAGCAGCTAGTCAAGCAAAGACTGCATGGGATACTTTACAAGTTGCATATCAAGGTAAGGAGAAAGTAAAAACGCCAAGCTACAGTTACTTCGTAGAGATTTTGAGAATTTAGCAATGAAAGATTCAGATTCTGTAGAATCATTTTTTACTTATGTAGTTGGCTTAGTCAATCAAATCAAATCTCATGGTGAGACTCTTGAGGACAGAAGGATTATTGAAAAATTGCTTAGAAGTTTGCCTACGAAATTTGATCCTTTAGTTGTTGCTATTGAAGAAACTAAGGATCTGAGTCAATTTTCTATTGATGAGTTGCATGCATCACTAATCAATCATGAACAGAGGATGAATAGATCACATGCAAGTGTAGATCAAGCTTTTGCATCTCAGACATCAGGTAGTCATGGCAAAAGAAGAGGAAGTTTCAGCCCAAGAGGCAGAGGAAGAAGTCCATCCAGAGGACGTGGCAGCAGTTCATCAAACTCAAGTGGAAGAGGACAGAATCAAGAACAGAGTTATGGTCAGAGACAAGATAAGTCTTATGTTCAATGTCATTATTGCAAGAAGTATGGGCACTATGCTTATGATTGCAAGAAAAAGCAATATGATCAGGAGAGACAAACTCAAAATCAAGTTGGAAGTTCTATTTCTAAACCTATGTTTATGCGTGATGCATAAGAATTGCCAAGCAATACCTTATTTATCCCCTATTGAATGTAATTTTTCAAAAGAGAGTCCATGTGATGTATGGTATTTGGATTCAGGTTGCAGTAATCACATGACAAGTAATCTAGATTTGTTTTCTAGTTTGGATGATTCAGTTAAGAGTGATCTAAGTCTTGGAAATAACAATATTGTGTCTGTGAAAGGAAAAGGCACGGTTAGTATTCTAACAATACAGGGGGAGCAAACAAGTATGCAAGATGTTTACTATGTTGCAGGTTTGAAACATAACCTTATGAGTATTGGAAAACTGGTACATAAAGGATACTAATTCTATATGGAATATAATGAGTGCGTGATTGTGGACAAAGCTCCTAGCACTCAGTTGATTGCAAAAGTGAAGATGAGCAGCAATAGGATGTTTCCATTGATTTTGAAACCTGGAAAGAAGAAGAAATCAGATCTGTTTGCAGCAAAGTCATGCGTTAAGCCAAATCAGTCTTTTGTTGAGTCCTGCACTCAAACAGATGAGTCTTGCGCCAATGAAAATCAAGTCTGCGCTACAGTAAGTGAGTCTTGCGCTGATTCCTACATAAATATAGTTGAGTCCTATGTTGAAGGAACACAATCAGCTTTTCATTCAGTCATGAAAGATGAAACATGGCTTTGGCATCTAAGGTATGGACATTTGAATTTTGGAGGTTTGAATTTATTATATAGAAAAAATATGGTTAAAGGTTTGCCATTGATTCATAAAACTGGAAAGGGTATGTGAAGGTTGTATTTTGGGAAAGCAACATAGAGATTCATTCCCAGTTGGCAAAATAGCAAGAGCAAGTGCACCACTTGAGATTGTACATTCAAATTTATGTGGACCTATGCAGACAACTTCTATTAGAGGTTGTATTTATTTTATGACATTCATTGATGATTACACAAGGAAGACATGGGTTTATTTTTTGAGAAATAAATCAAATGCCTTTGATACATTTCAGCAGTTCAAGGCATTAGTGGAGAAGCAAAGTGGATACTACATCAAAGTTCTCAGAATGGACAGAGGAGGTGAGTATGTTTCTAATGAGTTTATGAATTTTTGTAGATATCATGGTATACACAAGTAGTTTACTACAGGTATACACCACAACAGAATGGTGTGGCAGAGAGGAAAAATAGAACCATCATGGAGATGGCGAGAAGCATGTTGAAGGCAAAACATCTTCCAAATGAGTATTGGGCAGAAGCAGTAGCAACTTCTGTTTATATTTTGAACAGGTGTCCAATGAAACTTGTTAGGAACATGGTTCCTCAACAAGCATGGACTAATAGGAAACACAGTGTTTCACATTTCAGAGTTTTTGGTTGTGTAGCATATGCACATGTACCTGATGAGCTAAGGAAGAAGTTAGACAACAAAGGAGAAAAATGTATTTTTGTTGGGTATTCAGAGAATACAAAAGCATACAGTTGTGCACAATCCGATCCTTTGGAAAGGTTGTGATTAGCAGGATGTATAGTTTATTGAGAATGAAGCATGGGATGGAAGTATAGAGAAAACAGTGAGTATAGCAACATCTATTCCGCATGATGATATGACAGATGAAACTTTAGAGCAACAAGCTACTGTATCTACAAATCTTGGACATGCACCACAAGTTGTAGCACAAGCTACACCGCCATCTACAGTCAGAAGGTCACCAAGATTTCAGCCATCTTCATCCATGCAAGAGACACCACAAGGAACATCAGAAGCTACTCCATCACCAAAAAGTAGTCCTTCATCAAATGCTCCTACGCAGCGGAAAACAAGAAGTCTAAGTGAGATTTATAATGTTGATACAACTAATTCATTTTCAGTTTTTGCATTATTTTCTCAAGCTGCAGATCCAGTATATTACGAAGAGGCTATAAAGAATGAAGTTTGGGAAAAAGCCATGGATGATGAGATTGATGCTATAGAGAAGAATCAGACATGGGAGCTAATGGATCTTCCAAAAGGAAAGGACGTGATAGGAGTCAAGTGGGTCTACAAGACAAAATACAATGCTGATGGAAAAGTACAAAAGCACAAAGCAAGGCTAGTTGCAAGAGGTTTTACGCAGCAATATGGAGTTGACTACAACGAAACATTTGCACCAGTAGCACGTTTGGACACGGTAAGAATGGTTTTAGCAATTGTAGCTCAAAACAAATGGCCTATTTATCAGATGGATGTTAAATCAGCATTCTTAAATGGATTCCTTGAAGAGGAAGTTTATGTAAATCAGCCAGAAGGTTATGAGATTGAAGGTCATGAAGGAAAAGTATACAGATTGAAGAAAGTGCTCTATGGTCTCAAGCAAGCACCTAGAGCTTGGTATAGCAGAATAGATTCTTATTTGATTGAGAATGGTTTCAAAGAGGAGCAGCAGTGAGCCTACCTTATACACCAAGATAAATGAACAAGGTAAAATTTTAATTGTTTGTTTATATGTAGATGATTTGATCATTACTAGAAATCTATCTACAGAGTCATTCAAATCAGCCATGAAGAAGGAGTTTGAGATGATAGATCTTGGTCTTATGCATTACTTTTTGGGCATTGAAGTTCAACAATCAGAAGGTGAAATTTTATCTCACAAGCAAAATATGCAAGTGACGCGTTTTGAAAAGGTTTAACATGTTGAATTGTAAGCCGGCACCAACACTAGTTGCAGTAGGTTTGAAGTTGAGCAAAGAGGATGAAGGATCGTTTGTGGATCCAACATTGTTTAAAAAGTTGGTTGGAAGTCTTATGTATTTGACGGCCACAAGGCCTGATATCATGTATGGTGTGAGCCTCATATCAAGGTTCATGGAATCTCCAAAAGATTCACATTGGCAAGCTGGAAAAAGAATTTTGAGGTATGTACATGGAACAAGAAATCATGGAATTCTTTATTCAAGTTCAGATGAGTTCAAACTCATTGGTTATACAGATAGTGACAATGCTAGAAGTATAGATGATTGGAAAAGCACATCCGGCTATACTTTTCACTTTGGAACAGGAGTGGTTTCATGGGCATCAAAGAAGCAGCCCATTGTCACGTTATCTTCAGCAGAAGCAGAGTATGTAGCAGCAACAGGAGCAGCATGTCAAGCTGTTTGGATGAGAAGAGTGTTGACAGATTTACAACAGAAACAAGAGGAAGCTACACAGATTTTTTGTGACAACAACTCAGCCATAGCGTTGTCCAAAAATCATGTTTTTCATAAGAGGAGCAAGCATATTGATACGAGGTATCATTTCATCAGGGAGCTGGTAAACAACAAGGAAATTCATCTTGAATTTTGTAGATCCGAAGATCAGTTTGCAGACATTTTTACAAAGGCTTTAGCAAAAGAAGTTTTCGAATATTTGAGAGATTGTTTGGGAGTATGTGATCCTGCACATGGCAGATCTGAAAAAGCAAACACAACTCTAGAAGAGTGAAAGCTACAGTTTGAAATTAAGGGGGAGTGTTGGAAATATGCATGTGATGCATATTTAATTCCAACTATAGCTTTTTTAGGAAAGCTAATTTTAGCTTTAGTCTTGTTTTAGTTTGCTTTAGTTAAGTTAGCTTTATCTTATTTTTATCATTAGATTTAATTCAAATAAATCTGTTTTAAATCATGCATAGCATGCAACTGTTTTAAAGCATGAGTTTAGATTTAGAATGCTCAGTTGAAGAGCTGTTAGTGGTTGAGTTATTCTATTTAAATAACAGCAATTGTAATTGCTTTGTATGCACACACAAAGGTGTGAAATCTGCACAAGCAAGGAAGGATGTGCATTGAAAGCACACAGTTGCACGCACAACTTGATTGTAAAGAGCTGAAGCTCTGAGTATGATGAAGCTTTTATTAATGGAGATTATGCATAAGAAGTGCTGGTTCAAATATTCAAATATTTATGCAAGTTATTTAAGTATTCTTTTATTTCTTTTATGTTGTTTGTTGTATAAGACTGCAGATTTTCTACAAGGAACACGTCGAGAAGGGATAAAATGGCAAAGACATTTGAACTATATGATCAAGATAGTTAACAATAACCATATGGCCAGAGATGTCCAAGAACCGAGTTGACGTGGTGCAACGGGAATGACGAAATGGCAATAAAGTAAAAAAGAGCATATATGGGTGCAGATTCAAATTGTTGACTCCGAGTAGGAAAATTTGTAAAGGCCATCAATAATTTGGAAATATGTTAATCTATAAAATGAGGTTGCACTCACCATTTGAGGTATTTGAGGACTGTTGAAGGCCGCGGTGAGAGAGAAGAAATGAAATATAGGTATTTGTATGGATGGCCATTAGAGTCGAATGAAGGGTGTAACTAGTCTTGGGATAAGACTTTAGGAGAGCATCAAAATCTGTAATAATGCCATGAGATAGTTTAGAAGCTCCGTTTAAATACAACCCTTGTAGAAATTGTAAGGCCTTTTATTCAAATATAATTTTTGCAACTAAGTCCCGCGCATTACATCACTCTTTAGGCATTATTTGGAGTATCCTCCTTTTCATCCAATAGTGTCACTCCGAGATTAATTTCCAATGAATCAACATGGTAGAACATACAATGATGAGGTATCTATCATGAGAAGGTTGTGTTCTCCACTAAGAGAAAAGCTGGGTAGAGGACACAAAATGATCTAAGAGTGCAATGGTTAGCGGAAGGAAATTAGATCTCACCCAGAGAAGGTGAAGTCAACCGAAATGATGAGGGTGTTGGATGAGATCATGAAGGAAATCAAGTGTGTAAGGACCATACTAAAGAAAGAAGATGATCATAAAAGGATATTGTAACCCGGGTCACAATGAAGAGAAGGAAGTGACACGAAAAAGGTAATGCACAAGTAGAACATGATATACTTAATGAGGAACTAGTTGCATGAAACTATGACGTGTACACATAATACACAAAAGATGCATGGGTGGAAGGGAGACTCGCTATGATTCGATGTCTTAATAAGGGGATTTGCTCAAGGGTTGTGCAAGAAGTGTGCAAGAAGAGGTAGGTTGGAAGAAAAATATCTTAGTAAGAACATATGGATGTGTAACATTTGATGGATGTTGTTATCTATGTGAAGCTAGAGGAAATTGAGTTGTCGAATGTCCCAGAGCATGGCATAGAGATAGCCATCATGGTAGAAGCAAGTACGTAGAGAACACATTACATTAAAAAGGTTAGGCCTAGAAGCTTGAAGGATGGTTAGGAGGAGGGAAAGTGTTTAAGAAAATAAAGAATGGATTCAAGAGAGTATCAACAACAAATATTGTGCACATGGTGTAAGAACAAAGGAAAGCGTTGCCTAGTGGTGCTTGACCATGGGAGCACCAACATATTTTTCATGGAGGAGATGTTGTAGAAATGTGGGTTGGCATATGGGAGGCACGGTGAACATCATTGAGTGACCTGGTTAGTAGAAGGTCAACACAACATTTTGTTATAACAATGCGATGTGAAAATAAAGATTGGGAGATTCATTGATAAGGTGTTATGTGATGTCCTACTAATGGAAGCATGTCAAAATAAAATCTAATAGAAATAAAATAAAGAATTGCAAATAAAACAAATTATTGCAAACTCATATCAGCACTTCTATGCATATATTTCTTCTTCCTTGTTAGAGCTTCGGCTCAATACAATCTCTCTGAATGTGTTATATGAAAACACTTACAGTTGTCTATAATAAATAGATGGCTTTCATCTAACAATAAAACACTCAACTCTCCAAAAATCAGCACATGATTTTGTGCAATACAAAGCTTTTGATTTATTTGCTTTATTAGTTTTTCCTAAAAGTAGGAATCTAAAAGAAAACTATCTAAAAATTAAAGCATGTAAAAAAACTGCTTTTTGCATTTCTAAGGAAAAAATTAAACTCTCTTTCTAACACTCCCCTTAGTTTTGACCTTAAATCTATTATTATCTTTGAGGTGAGTGTGCACTTCTAGATCTCGACACATTCCCGATCACAAACTCCCAAACAACTTCAAATACTCAAAAATTCATTGCCCAAAGTTTTCTTAAAAATATTAGCAAACCGATCTTCGGATCTACAAAATTCAATAACTATTTCCTTGTTGTTAACCAACTCCACGATAAAGTGATACATCACGTCTGTTTACTTGCTCCTCTTGTGAAAAACATGAATTTTGGATAATGCTATTGTTGAATTGTTGTCAAAAAAATTGTGTAGCATCCTCTTGATTCTCGCCTCATATCTTTCAACACTCTTCTCATCTACACAACCTTACATGCTGCTCCTATTGCTGCTACATATTCTACTTCTACTTTGAAGATAGTGTGACTATGGGATGCTTCTTCAATGGCAATAAAACTTCACTTGTTCGAAAGTGAAAAGCATAGTGGATGTACTCTTTCTATCATCAATACTTTCAAGATTATCATCATGCTTTGCGTTTACCTATGAGTTTGAGCTCATCCGATGTTCAATAGAAAATTCCATGATTCTTAGTTCCACATACATACCTCAAAATCATTTTTCCATCTTGCCAATGTGAATCTTTTGGAGATTCCATGAACCTTAAGATGAGGTTCACACCATACATAATATCCGACCTTGTGGCCATCAAATACCTGAGACTTCCAACTAGCCTTTTGAACAATGTTGAATTTACAAATGATCTGTTGTCATCTTTGCTTAACTTCAAACCTACTACAACAGGTGTTAGCATTGGTTTGCAATTCTACATGTTAAATCTCTTCAAAACATCATTAGCATATGTTGCTTGTGAAAGAAAAACCCTGACTTTTGATTGTTGTACTTCAATGCCCAAAAAATAGTGCATGAGGCTTAGATCTGTCATCTCAAATTATTTCTTTATAGCTGCTTTTTATAAATATGAAGATAGATTTCCAGTGATGATTAAATCATCCATATATAAAAAAAGAATCATAATTTCACCTTTCTCATTGATCTTGATGTATAAGGTAGACTCATTGTTGCTTCTACTGAAACCATTTTGTATCAAATAGGAATCAATCCTGCTATACCAAGCTCTAGGTGCTTGTTTGAGACCATAGAGGGCTTTGTTCAACATGTATACCTTTCCTTCATAACCTTCAATCTAATAGCATTTTGGCTAATTAACATAAACTTCTTCTTCAATAAAACCATTCAAGAATGCCGATTTTACATCCATGTGATAAATATGCCATTGTTTTGAGCTAAATTTGCTAAAACCATTCTTAGTGTGTCCAAACATGCTAGAGGTGCAAATGCATTATTGCAATCTACTCCATATTGCAGTGAAAAACCGCTGGTGACCAACCTTGCTTTGTGTTTCCATACTTTACTATCAACAAGTATATTTTGTCTTATAGACCCACTTCACTCCTATCACATCCTTTCCTTCTAGAAGATCTACCAATTCCCATGTCTGATTCTTCTCTATGGCATCTATCTCATCATCCATGGATTGAACCCAAAATTCATTATTTATAGCCTCTTCAAAGTATACTAGATTTGCATCTTGAGAAAACAATGTAAAAATTGAAAAAGCATTAGTTGTATCAACATTATAAATATCAATAAGACTCCTTTTTTTTTGCTACAAAGGGCTATCTGATGATGGATTGTTTTGTACTAAAGGAGTTTCTTCTAGTGTTCTTTGTGGTGTTTGTTGTATGGTTGAAGATGACTGAAATCTTGAAGACCTCCTAGATGTAGATGGAGGTGTAGCTTGCTACAACTTGTGATGCATGTCCAAGATTCGTAGAAGATATAATACTTTGTTGTGTTATGCCTTCATCTACCACATCATCATGAGGAATAGTTGTTGCTACACTGACTATTTTTTCAATACTTCCATCCCATGCCTCATTTTTGAAAAACTATACATCTCTACTGATTATGACCTTTTTGGTAACTAGATTAAACAACTTGTAAGCTTTTGTATTATCTCGAATATCTAACAAATATACAATTTTCTCCTTTGTTGTCTAACTTCTTCCGAGCTCATCAGCACATGTGTGTATGCCACACAACCAAAGATTCTAAAATGAGAAACATTGTGTTTTCTCTTAGTCCAAGGTTGTAGAGGAACCGTGATTCAAACAATTTTCATTAGACACTTGTATATGATGTAAACAATAGTTGTTATTGTTTCTTCCCAATACTCATTTGAAATATGCTTTTCCTTTATCATACTTCTCGCCATCTCCATGATGGTTCTATTTTTTCTCTCTGCCACACCATTCTATTGCGGTGTATACCTGGAAGTAAATTGCTTGTGTATACCATGATATTTGCAAAAATTCATAGAAGCATTGGAAATATACTCACCTCCTCTGTTTGTCCTCAGAACTTTGATGTAGTACCCACTTTACTAAAGCCTTGAACTGCTGAAATATATAAAAATCATCTTATTTGTGTCTCAAATATTACACCCATGTCTTCCTTGTATAGTCATCCATGAATGCCATAAAATATGAGCAACCTCCAATAGAATTTTTTTACATCGATGAAAAATTTCAAGTGGTGTACTTGTTCTTTTGATTTTCCATCCGGGAAGGACTCTCTATGTTTTTTCCCAAAATACAACCTTCACAAAATCCATCTCGGTTTATGAATAAAAGGAAAACCTTTCACCATACTTTTTCTACGTGTAATAAATTCAAACCACCAAAGTTTAAATGACCAAACTTGAGATGCCATTGCCATGATTAGTATTTTTCAATTGACTGAAAATTTGATTCAATCTCCTTAGCTCCAAACCGATCCGTAGTATGAACTCGGATGTGGCTGGTATAAACTTAAAAGGAAATATTCTTTTGCTTGTCATCTTCACTTTAGCAATAACTTGGATACTTTGAGATTCATCCACAATCACACATTCATTGTCTTCAATGTAAACTTTGTATCCCTTTTGTACTAATTGACCAATGCTAATAAGATTATGCTTCAAACTTACAAGTATGATAAACATCCGCACAATCTTTTGGTCCCCTTTTTAATTAGAATGTTTATTGTTCCTTTTCCTTTTACATTAAGTGTATTATTATTCCCAAGGGTAAATTTTGTCTTTACTGACTCATCCAAATTAGAAAATAAATCTAAGTTACGTGACATGTGATTACTTCAACAAGAATCCAAATACCACACATCACTAGGACTCTCTTGTGATAGATTATACTCAATATGTGATGCTTTAGCAATCTTTGTGCATGTAATAAACATAGAGCTTGGAGTAGATTTCCCAACTTGATTTTGATTTTGTTTGTTCTGATCATACTACTTTTTCCTGCATTCAAAAGCATAGTGCCCATATCTCTAGCAATAGTGACACTATACATGCGACTTATCATGTTTCGACATGGAAAATGATTACGATTTTGATATTAACTATGTCCTCTTCCACTTGAGTTTAATGGACTGCTGATGCGTCCACTAGATGAACTTATTCCTTTACCTCTAGGGCTAAACTTTTCTTTTCCTCTTCAACGATTTCCTGATAATTGTGATGAAAAAAAGTTTGATCTACAATCGCATGTGATCTATTCATCCGATGTTCATGATTTATTAGTGATGCATGTAACTCATCAATTGAAAAATGACTTGGATCCTTAGTTTCTTAAATAATAACTACCAAAGAATCAAATTTTTGAGAAAAATTCTAAACAATTTTTCAATAAACCTTTTGTCCTCAATAGTTTCACCATAAAATTTGATTTGATTGAATAAACCAACTACAAAGTAAGGAATAATTCTTGAATTTGAATATTTCATTGACATATTTTCAAACTCTTTACGAAGTGCTTGAAGCTTGGTGGTTTTTACTTTCTCTTTACCTTGATATGCAACTTGGAGAGTTTCCCACAAAATTTTTCTTTACTTGGTTGCTACCACTTTGGGTAGGATGCTTTCATGCATGGCTTGATGAATGAAGAAAAGAGTTTTTCCATCTTTCTTTCTTAATTCCTTCAAAGTGTCTTTCTCTTCCTGTGAGAGTGCGTTATATGTTACTGCATCTACAAGCTCTGTGTACCCATTCTCTGTGATTTCCCCCACATCCTAGGATCTGAATAGTTCCTTCATGGCTAATGACCAATATTCGTAATTCTTTTCTCGTAAATTGCGATGTTTACAAACCGGATATAGAAGCCATAACTTGTTGTCAATTAGAAACCTGCTGAAAAAAATCTATGCTATGATACCAATTTTTAGAAATTAGGCACATAAAATAACAACTAATAGAAATAAAATAAAGAATTGCAAATAAAATAGATTATTGTAAACTCAGATTATCACTTATGTGCATATATTTCTTCTTCCTTGTCAGAGCTTCGGCTCAATACAATATCTTTGAATGTGTTATATGAAAACACTTAAAGTTTCCTCTAATAAATATATGGCTTTCATCTAACAATAAAACACTCAACTCTCCTAAAATTAGCACATGCTTTTGTGCAATACAAAACTTTTGATTTATTTGTTTTATTAGCTTTTCCTAAAAGTAGGAATCTAAAAGCAAACTACCTAAAAATAAAAGCACGTAAGAAAATAAATTGTTTTTCACTTTTATAAGGGAAAAATTAAACTCTTTTGATGCCCATCTAAAAACAACCGCTCGAGACCAAGGAACAACCTAGCTTTAGTTAGGAAAGATTATGGAATAATTTTTTTTTTTTTTTAATTTTTTTAAGTGATCCCAACAAAATTTCTAGAGTCCATTACAACAATTATCAACTCATCCTACAAAACATTAAGAGAGTGAAATTCATCCCAAGCACATATAGATTATCTTCTTGCATGGCATGTGGAAGAAATTTCCCTGCATGGAAGGAGGGCGCAGAAATAAACTTTTCTTCCGGCGCGGAAGAGGGCGAGGGATGGAACTTTTCCTCCTGGCATGGGAAGGAACTTTTCCTCCGGGGTGCGAAGGAGGGCACAAAGACGGGGTGTGGAAGGAAAACTTCTCTTAGATGTAGAGAGTGAGCATGGAAAGAGAGGCACATGAAATAATTTACCAAGTTTCCCCTTTTTGAACTTAAATTATTTTTGAAGCCCAATGAAGTAGAAACTTCATGCGGCCATAACTTTTGATAGGAACTTGGTTTAAAGCAAACAAGGACTTTCTAGAAATATCTTGATGCCCTCTTTGTATTGAAACCTTAGAAAGTAAATTTGGATAAATTTTTAAGGCTTAGTTTTGAGAAAACATTTTTCTGTCAATAAAAGGTGAACTGGTAATTTTTAACTTGCACAATATGTTCCAATCCAATTTATTTCTTTCTCAACATGCTAGAAAGACATGGAGGTTTACACTTGGGTAATTTCATGATGGATAGAAAGGGTTAATTTGTTTGATTGAAGATAAATTCAGAATTTTCCAACCTTTGACAAAAAAAATGACCTGCAATTTTTCCTTTGTTCGATTTGAAAGGTTCCTTAACAATTTCTTAAATGGTTTAGTTTGTTTGGGGTCATTTTAATCATATTAAGTTCAATTCAATGTTTCTTTTTATTTCTCATTATCGTAGGGGTCATTCTGTACATTTTGAATAAAAGATTTTCTAGTTTGAAAATTCTCTAACAAAGCTCTACAACTTCAAATTCAAATTGATCCATTTGCATTTACCAAACTTAAAAATATGAATTCATTCTAATCCAACACTACAATGTTATATTTTCTTCAATAAAAAGGTAGAACAAGAATGAAATTTCTATTTCTTTCCAAAAACGTGTTTTCCACATAGAGGGTGCAATAATTTTGATTACACTTTCCAAACAGAGATTTCAAATATATTTCAAACACAGGTTTCCAAAGAACACCAAATTATTTGAACAAGGTAAACAACTTCCATTAATTCAAAAATGATATCTTTACAACTTTTCTTCTACAATGATCAAATACAGCTTACAAGGATATAAATATTTCTCTTTACATTCCTTTAAAAGCGAAAAGACAATACATCTCTTTCACAATCCGAAATACAACATTCATGACAATACAAAGCATCTTTCCATCACCAATAATATACAAGGTCATCCACTTCAAAGTGGGAAAGGGTTACAATAAATAATAATCTCCACAAGAATTTTCAAAACTATCTTTTTCCTCTGCTCCAAAAAAACAACATGCAGATCCATCATTCTCTCAATTTTGATCACAACAAAAGTAGGGGAAAGGCAACGGTCTCCACCCAACCAAGACATTCAATGAAAGGATAAGCCATCCTTCTTCATTGGCCCTCGAACCCCAACCACAATGCTATAAATGTGTTTCAACTCATGGAAACAACAAGCTTCCACAAACACACATGTAAATTTAACATTAAAAGCACAATCCAAAATAGAATGTAGTTTGCAACCACATCAAGACATAACAAAAAAACTTAGGATTCATCATGCAAGCGAAAGGAGCAAGAAACTATGGGGGATGCTACTTATGCCTCCCAAAAGGGAAATGGGTATCACCACCTGAGAACAAACCACCAAAATATAACATTTAAAATCTCCGACATGCCCTTATGCCTCCCCCAAGTACCCCTTATTCCTCACATTTCTTTAGCCCTCCCCAACCTCTTATGGCACCCCATAACGAGTAAAGACATTCAAGCTATTTCTTTGTAAGGTGGAACCCAAATCCCAACTCCTCCACACTTATACCTCCCAAAACACTTATGCCTCCCACAAGGATACCCCATAGTCTTCTCCTACAAAATTTCTAGGCCATCTACCCAACCAACCAACAAATAAAATAGCATATTCAAACATTCAACCATTCATATAAGTATAGAAATGAAAGAAGAGCATTTCCAATAGCTAAGCTCTTACCTCTCCATGATGGAGTTTGTTCCAAAGTTGCAAAACAACAAGCTCTTCCAATGTAAGCAATTCAAATATAAACCAAGCACAAGTATTAAACAATCTTCAAACTTCACCAAAGCAACAACTCTCCCAACCAAAAGAAGTCACCCAAAATATCGTCCAAAAGTGAAGCAACCCAAAACTAAGCTAAGGAATTCAAATTTGTAGGAGAGGGAAGAGGAGATGACAGGTCAATCCATGTAGGATGCCACTTCACACATCCTCAACTCCACCAAAAAAAGTCAACTTCATTCGCCAAGGCATATTAAATAGGTGGGTGAATAATATGACAATTTTACTTACACACTCAAATAAAGCCCACACCCCATAAGTACTTAAATTGAAAGCATGAAGGAAAGTGCAATTAAAACATACAACATGACTTACAAAAATGCATAATAAAAGTCTAAATTTAACTCTCCAAGCATAGGTAAGGTTCGTATATAAATTTAAGAGGTGTGGGACAAGTCTAAGTTGTCCCACAAGCCTCCAAAATGAGCCTCAAGGAAAAATCGAATTTCAAAGAAGATGAAGTGTTTCACACTCCAAAATCAACTTACATGTCTCTTACACATCCCTTACACATTTCTTAGAACACTTAAATTCAAGTCCAACAACTCTATTAATTACTTTCTCATGACATATTTTAATTAATTAACCTAACAACATGATTACTCACAATATTACACACCGTTTAATAAATAATGAAAAGGGTCAATGCACCACTATATAAACACATGTAAACATTAACAAAGGGACCAAATAAAATAAATACATAAACCCCTTGGTCACATTTAAAGGTGATTCCCCATGGGAATACCTAATACAATTAAACACACACAAACAATTACAAGTTGCCATGGTAAACTTGTTGAATTCATCTAGAATTCCAAAATGGTTGGTCTCAATCTCTCGATGTTTGTTGTGATATTTTAAACGTGCAAAATACAATACCTCCTTCGGTGTGTGGCAGCATCGAACATCCAAATGAATATAAATTTGATTTCAAGATCATCAATATATATGTGAATCACAACAACATCAAGGCAAAAACAACAATATCATTTGTAATTTTATCAACAACTATATCATCATCAAATAAATTCCATTTTCTAGGTCTACTCAAAATATCCAAATATCACATGTCCAAACAACATCTATAATATAACCATATCAAATAGTATATCACTATCGATGTATAAAATGTCCCCAATAAACACCATGCATCAAATACGAACCAAAGTCAACAATAATCCATGATCTAACATCTAATAGCATATTAAATCAAAACTATAATAGTGTCCGTAATATAGTCAATAGTGTCATGATCAAGTATAAAGGTGTCAAAGGGATGTTGGCACTACATCCCCCTCCCTTAGACTTGACTTCCTCCTGGAAGTCATTGGAAAATATGTAGAAACTAAAATTGTAACAATGTAGCATCCTCCCATGTAGTCGTAGTCTCATCATAGTTGTTCTCGCTGCACTCGTAGTTGATCAATCCCTCTGCCTCGAAGGCCCAGGGTCCTGTGATCTATAATACAAATGGGCTCCACCATCACCTGCCCCTGATCATGTACCTGTAATGTGGTCCAATCTAGCACATGAGAAGGATCAGTAATGTATCTCTTAAGCACTAAAACATGAAACACATCATGTACGCTAGACAAGCTAGGTGGCAATGCTAGACATAAAGAGGCCAAAGGGCCGATACACTCCAAAATCTCAAAAGGATGAATGAATCTAGGAGCTAACTTAGAACCTTTTTCATAATGTATAGGGCTCTTATATGGCATGACACAAAGGAGTACCTTCATGCCCACATCAAAACTACGGTCAATCCTATGCTGATCTCGCATACTTCTTCTCGTCGGTCCTATGGCTCCTGCAGTCTCTATATGATCAAAACCACCTGCTGCTCCATGTCTTGTAACAGATCTGGTCTAAGAGAAACCCTATCCTCTAACCTATCCCAGTTAAGAGGTGTCTTGCACTCTCTGCCTTACAAGGCTTGAAAAGGAGCCATGCCTATAGAACTTTGAAAACTATTATTTTAGGCAAACTCCATGAAGTACAGGTACTCCTCCCATCTCTATTGATGATCCATAACATACATCCTAAGCATATCCTCTAAAATATGATTCACCCGCTTCGTCTCTCCATCTATCTTGAGGTGATATGCTATGCTAAAATTGATTCTCATCCCGAGGGTATGCGTATGGTAGTCCAGAAATGGGAAGTATACAAGTGATCGTGATCACAAATGACCTTCTTCGGAATCTGTGCAACCTAAAAATATCATCCAGATAAACATGTGCCACTACACTAGCTGTATAAGTGGTCTTCACCAGAGAAAAATGAGCCACCTTTGTCAATTTATTCACCATGACCATGATGGCATTGTGGTGGTATCTCGACATCAGTAGCCCCATAATAAAGTCCATGGAAATTGTGTTCCACTTCCACTCCAGTATAGGATGAGGAAAGAGAAGGCTAGTTGGATGCTGATGCTCGACCTTCACTTTCTAGCACTCTAAAAAGTGTGACACAAACTGAGCCATGTCTCTACGAAGTCCTCTCTAGTGATACATGTGTCTCAAGGTATCATGCATCTTCTTCACCCCATGATAGGATGAATAGGGTACACAATGTGCCTCGTCGAATATCCTACCTCAAGCCTCTATCTCTCGGGAACATAAATCTGACCTTTGTGCCTAAGAAGTCCATCTGCCTCTAATGAAAAACCATGATACTTCCCTTCAAGGGTCTCGAGACTTGATCTCTGCTCTCTCCGTAACGCTTAGCTGTTAATAGGAAGGTGTTGAAGGATCCTTCTCTACAAATCTGTGCCCATAGAAGTGTCCATAGCCTCATGTCTCCACCTAATAAGAGCATTAAAACCATATTCTCCTTCCCCTTCACATGCTCTATCACCATATCAAACTCACAAAACAACTCCATCCAACGTCGTTGACAAGCACGAGATTTGTGTGAAGAGGTGGCGAAGACTCAAGTGATCTATCCCGAGTGAGAATCTCCAACCAAGAAGAAAGTGTCTCCATCATACCAAGGCGTGAACCACTATTGCAAGCTCAAGATCATGAGTTAGATAATGAATATCATAATATCTGAGTTTTGAGACTCAAAGGCCACTACTTTGCCCTCCCGCATCAATACACCTCCAAGTCCCGCCAAAGAAGCATCCATGCATACAAAAAAATCACCCCGTGGTTCCGGTACTACAAGAATGGGTGCTATGGTGAGGCATTCCTTTAATGTTCTGAAGGATTTCTCACATCTATCTAACTAAACAAACTTCTTCCCTTTCTACTAAAGGGAAGTGATGGGGTGCGCAATCCCGAGAAATCTGAAAAAACCTCCTGTAATAACCTGCTAACCCCATGAAGCTGCACACCTCTGTCATAGTAGTGGGTGTTGGCCAATCCATAATAGATCTAATCTTAGAAGGATCGACTATAATACCTTCCCTAGAAATGATATGACCCAAATATTGCACCTCTATCTAAAAGAAAGCACACTTCTCCAAGTTCTCATAAAGCTGCTGCTCACGAAGACACTAAAGAACCTGGAAAAGGTGCCCCTCATGCTCCTCACGCGTACGTGAGTAAATAAAAATTTCATCAAGGAAGATGAGCACAAAGCAATCTAAGAAAGTCCTGAATACCCCATTCATCAAACTCATAAACACGGTGGGGGCATTAGTCAAGCCAAAAGGCACCATTGTGAACTCATAGTGCCCATATCTTATATGAAAAGCGGTCTTATGAATATCCGCCTCCGTAATCCTCAACTGATGATAGCCCGACTTAAGATCTATCTTAGAGAAAATTGTGGCTCCCTTCATCTAATCAAACAAATCATGAATGTGCGGAAGGGGACAATGGTTCTTGATCGTTACCTTGTTCGGTTGGGGGTAATCAATACACAACCACAAGGATCCATCCTTGTTCTTCACAAAATCACCTGGTGCACCCCAAGGGGATACACTAGGATGGATTAGGCCTTTCTCCAGAAGGCCCTCAAGCTACAACTTGAGCTCACAGAGCTTTGGCATGGCCATTTGATAAGGTTCATGTGAGATAGGCTCGATCCTAGAACCAAATCTATATGAAAATCAATCTCACATGGGGGTGGTAACCCCATTAGCTCCCCTAGAAAGACATTAGAAAATTCTCTCAAAATGGGATGGTCATCTAGCGTTGGTCCACTAGACCGATCCATCCCGGCCCTTTGTGCAAACAACCAATCCATACCCAAGATGACTCCATACTAGACCAAAGGAAGGATACGAAGATTCAAGGTAGTGGTGAAAGGTCCTAAATCCACTACACACTCCTTGACTAAGGAGTATATAGAGATCTTGGCTCACGACGCCATCTCAACATCCAAACTAAGACCCTACCTAACTACCACCATCCTTCATCGCTCTACTAAGGATGGTACAATAAAATAATATGAAGGACCAGCATAACACAAAATGGAGGTAGGAATACCACCAATGCTACATGCGATCTCAATAAATAAACTATGATGCTTAGCGTGATGATTATCGATCAAGTTGCATAGATCCAATGATTTGCACCCCATATCACTAATGGTATGATCTAAGATCTATGTCTTACCCTTGTTAATAGAGTTCTGAGGGTAGTCTCTCTAAAAATGTCCATCAATGGCACAACCAAAACAACCACCTGATCCTCTCCCATATGTAGTAGGTCCGACCAAGTACTCAAGGTCTCGTGGTGTGGATCTGATGATTTGACTATAGTCTACTACGGTCTCTATTGGCGAGCTCCTACCGACTAAGCCCTCTTGGCACCCTCGTGTCCTAATGGGACCCCTAAGAGGAGGCCCCATACACCGATCCCTCTCGTGCATCGAATCACCGTAGAGGTCTAAAAGGTGGGTGAGACTACTGCTACTTCTATTGCGGTGGTCTAACAAATGGCTATGCTTGAACCCTATCCACTTTGTGAGGAGGAGGTACTAACCCCCTCAATCTACCATCCTACATCTATTGGATGCGATTACGGACTCGGTCTCTAGCCTACTAGGTCTTTTCCCGAGTCTCCTCTCGCTATATAGGTCTTCTCAATGGCCTCAACTAATGTCTGTGGATAATGGATCGAACTTCACCTCCAATGTCAAGATTCAGGCCCCAGATGAACCTATGGATCCATACCTGCTCATCCTACATGTAGTAAACATACTAGAAGATCAAGAAATCTACTCATACTTAACCACTATAAGAGACACCTACCAGAGGTCATGAAAATTATCAATCCTCTGTTGTATCAACCTCGAGATAAATATCTCCTCCTAAAATGCTCCTCAAAGAGCTCCCAAGTAATTGTATCAAAATTCACGTGAAGCTTCTTCTCCTCTATACACCACCGGACACCTACTCCGTCTCTCGGAGATGGATTGCAATAGGAGATTTTGTGTTGCTAGAACAAGGGCGAGACCTTGAATCATCCTCTCAATCTCATCAACCTGGTCTCGCCTGAAATCCACCTATGTCACAAGAATAATGTGATGGCGGTAGCTTTAGGATCTCCCTAATGTGGTCTCAAGCTGTAGTCTAACGACCCCTAGGCCTCCATGCATTCTCATCTCTAAGCCTGGGCTCCAAGACCTATCTCTCGTAACCTAAAACTCGGTCTCACTATCCCTCTCGCGATGACTCTCGCTCTAATTGAATCCTCATGGGAGTTCTCCCCTCTATGCTCCTCACTATGCCGAGGAGATACATGAGCCTCAATGGATGTCACCTTATCATGTTTGACCTGGACGTGCTCCTATGGTCCCTCCGTGTAGAGCTGCATTAACATCTTAGAGTGTATGTAAAATTTGTGGTAGGATAGCTACTACAACATGATCGGTGGTGGCAAATTTAAGTCTATGTGAAAATATGCCTCATCTTGTCTGAGCCTCCCGCTGAGACTCAAGGCGAGAGTTAGTTCATTATCCTAGGTTTTCATTCAATTTTTCATGTTTACTAAAAGCATGCAATTTCAACAAATTTGTTCTCTAGATTTGAAAGTGTACTAGGATATTGTACTAGGTTTAAAGTTCATGTCTCAAGTCTTCTAGTGTGCCCAAGGGTAGAATCTTTTGAACCCACGGATCTAAAACCAAGTGTGACGCCCATCTAAAAACAACCGCTTGAGACCAAGGAACAACCTAGGTTTAGTTAGGAAAGATTATGGAATATTTTTCTTTTAAGTGATCCCAACAAAATTTCCACTCCATTACAACAGCTTATCAATGCATCCTACAAAACATTAAGAGAGTGAAATTCATCCCGAGCATAGATAATATATCTTCTTGTGGGGCACGCGGAAAAATTTTCTCGGGTGAGGAAGGAGGGTGCGGAAAGAAAGTTTTCTTTTGGGCATGGAAGAGGCGCGGGATGGAACTTTTCCTCCCGAGCACGAAAGAGAGGCGAGGAAGGAACTTTTCCTCCCGGCCATGGAAGGAGGGTGTGAAGACCGGGCATGGAAGGAAACCTTCTCCGGGTGTGGAGTCGAAGTGCGGAAGGAGAGGCGCGTGAAATAATTTACCAAATTTCCCCTTTTTGAACTTAGATTATTTTGAAGCCCAATGAATTAGAAACTTCATGAGGCCATAACATTTGATAGGGAACTCGGTTTATGGCGCATGAGAACTTTCTAGAAATCTCTCGATACCCTCTTTGCACAACAACCTTAGAAATTAAATTTGGATAAATTTTTAAGGTACAATTTTTAGAAAACATTTTTTTGTCACTAAAAGGTTAACTGGTAATTTTTAACTTACACAATATGTTCTAATCCAATTTATTTCTTTCTCAACATGCGAGATACACATGGAGGATTACACTTGGGTAATTTTAGGATGGATAGCAAGGGTTAATTTGTTTGATTGAAGATGAATTCAGAATTTTCCAACCTTCGATAACAAAACGACTATAGTTTTTCCTTTTTTGATTTGAAAGGTTCCTTAACAATTTCTTAAATGGTTTACTTTTCCTATGGTTGTTGTAATCATATTTAGTTCAATTCATTGTTTCCTTTTATTTCTCTCTTTGTTTGGGGGTCATTCTCGTACATTTTGAATAAAATATTTCCCGGTTTGGAAATTCTCTAACAATGAGCTCTACAACTTCAAATTTGAATTGATCCATTTACATTTACCAAACTTAAAAAATATGAACTCATTCTAATCTAACACTACCATGTTATATTTACTTCAATAAAAAGTTAGAAGCAAGAATGCAATTTCTATTTCACTCCAAAAATGTGTTTTTCACACAGAGGGTGCAATAATTGTGATTACACTTTCCAAACAGAGATTTCTAATACATATCAAACATAGGTTTCCAAAGAACACCAAATTATTTGAACAAGGTAAAAAAATTCCATTAATTCAGAAATGATATCTTTACAACTTTTCTTTTACAATGATCAAATACATCTTACAAGGATATAAATCTTTCTCTTTACATCCTTTTAAAAAATAAAAGACAATACATCTCTTTCACATTCTGAATTACAACATTCATAGCCAATGCAAAGCATCTTTCCATCATCAATAATATACAAGGTCATCCACTTCCAAGTGGGAAAGGGTTACAATAAATAATAAACTCAGCAAGGAACTGTCAAAACTATCTTTTTCCTTTGCTCCAGAACAACAACATGTAGATCCATCATTCTCCAATTTTGATCACAACAAAAGTAAGGGAAAGGCAACGGTCTCCACCCAACCAAGACATCCAATGAAAGGAGAAGCCATCCTTCTTTATCATCCCCGAGCCCCAACCACAATGAAATAAGAAATGTGTTTCAACTCATGGAAATAACAAAGCTTCCAAAAACACACATACAAATTTCACATTAAAAACACAGTCCAAAATAGAATGTAATTTGCAACTACATTAAGACGTAACAAACAAAACTCAGGATTCATCATGCAATCCAAAGGAGAAAGAAACTATGGGGATGCTAATTATGCCTCCCAAAAAAAAGAAATGAGTATCACCCCGAGAACAAACCACAAAAATATAACATTTCAAATCCCCGACATGCCCTTATGCCTCCCCAAGTACCCCTTATTCCTCACATTTCCTTATGCCTCCCCAACCTCTTATGGCACCTTATAATGAGTAAATAAATGCAAGCTATTTCTTTGTAAGGTGGAACCCAAATAACAACTCCCTCCAACCTTATACCTCCCAAAACACTTATGCCTCCCACAAGGATACCCCATAGTCTTCTCCTACATCATTCCTAGGCCATCTACCCATCCAACAAACAAATAAAACAACACATTAAAACATTCAACCATTCACATAAACATAAAAATGAAATAAGATCATTTCTAAGAGCTAATCTCGTACCTCTCCATGATGAAGTTTGTTCCAAGGTTGCAAAACAACAAGCTCTTCCAATGCAAGCAATTCAAATAAAAACCAAGCACAAGTATTCAACAATCTTCAAACTTCTCCAAAGCAAGAGCTCTCCCAACCAAAATAAGTCACCCAAAAAGATGCATCCAAAAGTGAAGCAACCCAAAAACAAGCTAAGGAATTCAAATTTATAGAGAGAGGAAGAGGAGAGGATGAGGTGGATCCATATAAGATGCCAATTCACACATCCTCAACTCCACCACAAAAGTCAACTTCATTATCCAGGGCATATTAAATAGGTGGGTGAATAATATGATAGTTGTACTTACACACTCAAATCAAGCCCACACCCCATAAGGATTTAAATTGAAAGCATGAAGGAAAGTGCAATTAAAACATACAACTTGAATTTCAAAATGTATAATAAAAGTCTAAATTTAAATCTCCAACCATAGGTAAGGTTGGTATATAAATTTAAGAGGCTCCAAAACCAGCATCCAAGGACAAATTTAAATTTCAAATAAGCTGAAGTGTTTCACACTCCAAAATCAACTTACATATCTCTTACACATCACTTACACATTTCTTACAACACTTAAATTCAAGGCCAACAACTCTATTAATTACTTTCTCATGACATATTTTAATTAATTAACTTAACAACATGATTACTCACAATATTACACACCGTTTAATAAATAATGAAAAGGGTCAATGCACCACTAAATAAACACATGCAAACATTAACAAAGGGACCAAATAAAATAAATACATAAACCTCTTGGTAACATTTAAAGGTGATCCCCAGGGAATCCCTAACAAAATCAAACACACACAAACAATTAAAATTTTCCATAGTGACCTTGTTGTATTCATCTAGAATTCCAAAGTGGTTGGTCTCCAATCCCCGATGTTTGTTGTGATATTTTAAACTTGCAAGATAAAATACCTCCTTGACCTTATGGCCGCATCGAGAATATCCAAATGAATATAAATATGATTTCAAGATCATAAATATATATGTGAATCACAACAACATTAAGGAAAACAACAATATCATTTGTAATTTTATCAACAACTATATCATCATCAAATAAATTCCATTTTCTAGGTCTACTCAAAATATCCAAATATCACATGTCCGAACAACATCTATAATATAAGCATGTCAAACAATATATCAATATCGATGTATAAAATGTTCCCAATAAACACCATGCATCGATATGAACTAAAGTCAATAATAATCCATGATCTAACATCTAACATACTAAATCAAAACTATAACAATTTCCGTAGTATAATCAACAATGTCATGATCAATATAAAAGTCTGTCAAAGGGAAGTGGGCACTACACTCTTTTTCTAACAATGTAATTCAGGGAGGCCATGGTAGTATGGTATGACAATTCTTTATGATGGGTTATCAAATATAGTGAAGGTGCACAAATATGAAAGGACTTTTAATCTAACCCTTTTGAAAGATGAAGGCGTGCAAAGTGCCAAAGCCATATAGAAGCTCATAGAAGATATCAATTCTAAGAGAGTATAGGAGTTCATGAAAATAGTGTATGGGAGATTGCAATGAAGGAAAAATCAAGGGTTGAGAAAAGAGGCGAAGTTTGAAAATGGAGTGACATAGGAGTGCGTAATAAGGATTATGCAAGAGGAGAAGAAATACAAGTGAGTACATTTTAGTCGATGCAAGTGTACACCCATATTGTGCGAGAAGGATATGGTGGAAGAAAGTATAAATGAGATGGTTATAGAAAACAAAGACTACATAGAGGAAAGTATCCTAATGTCATAACTTTAAGCCATCATGAAAGAATGGAAAGAAGTGTGTGGATTTCGGTTAGTGTACAATGCAATACATGAAAGAAGAAGTCAAAACTGAAGAATTGATGGAGGATGCAATTAGACACACATGGTAGAATATTCATGTAAAAAGGGAAGATCACTTACAAGAATGTGATAAAAATGGGATCCAATGGGAGTACTGAAATTCATAAGCTGGAGAGATGAATGGAAGTAGGGTACCACTTGATTAAACAAAGTAGTTCAACAGGTTTGTGGAAGTATAGGATAAAAAAAAGGCATATTTGGTAATGAGATCCATGAAGATATAAAGGAAAGGTGTGTGGAAGGGAAAAAAAAAAGAAGAGGATCACACAAACCAAACGACATAGAACAACAATGTGAATGTACTACAAAAAGACGTGACTTGGTTTCACTTGGGAAATAAAAGAAAGAATGGGGAGAGAGAGAGGCCATGAATGATTGACTATATAAGAAAAAGAGGATATCTTTGTTTGTAGCCACCTAGGAGCAGTGCATGAAAATGGTGGTGCAGAAGATGCAAAGGGGATGGTGGAGAATCAATGAAGGAAGAATTGGAAGAGATCTACAAATCAATCGAGTAAATCTTGACGTTGTACTAAGATTTGTAGTGTAGTATAACAAACAATAGGAATGTAGGATCCTGAAAATGGATATAGGGGGTGGATGAAAGATGTGCGCAAATAATTGAGTACGAGGAAGCATTAAAGAAAATAAGTGCGCAATAAATAAGATCCCTAGACAGGGAAAACCAAATACGGAAACGAGGACAAAGAGGAATATTTTTAAGATGGGTCTAACCCAAAAATGTGGGGTAGGCAAAGATGGGTGAAATAATACAATGTGATGAAAGGCACAAAGAAGTGTCACACAATAATATTGAAAAGAGGAGAAAGTGTCCAAGGAAGAAGTTATTACAAGATTGTGGGAAGAGGAAAAAGAAAATAGAATGCAATAAAAAATAAATGTGCGGAGAAGAGAAGAGTAAAGAGGAACAACTCTATCCATCACGCACATTCGTGATGGACCTGGGAAAAATGGACTTGGGAAAATCGAACTCACAACATAGAGGCTTCTAGTATAGCTTCCCACCACTGCGCTAACACTATATTTAGTTACACAATTTCAAAATTCAAATTTACCCTTATCCACGAATGTGCATGATACTCAGGCAGAATGAGTAAAGAGAAGGATTCACAATGTTGAGGCAAACCGAGACAAGAGAAAGAAGAAGAGAATGAGACAAGAAGAGGAAAGATGTGCAAAAGAAAATACTGAAAGAGAAGGATTCATAAAGATTAAGTGGGCTAGAGAAAATACAATTCCTGAATGCTTTAGGAGGAGGTGGATAGAAAACTGAAAGCAGATACTTGCGAAGGATTGCAAAGAGAGAGCCATTTTGAGAAGTTAGTCGATCAATGATTAGAAAGTGGTCAAAAATTTTCACAAGACCATGTAGTGAAGTTATAGGAAGTGAAAAGTTACTAGAAATGATGTTGAAAGAAATTCCAAAGCCATTGATGTAAGCTTGTTGGATGAAGAAGCTTGGACTTTTTATCGTATATTCCAAATATTGGTTTTATCACTCACGACACCTACTTTTGGTAGAACTCAAGATTCAGGTATCTCGGCTGTTTGATGTAGGATAATCCCTACTTGAAGGAAAACCTTCATCAAATTTTACTAAATATGGGGTACGCGCACAAAAGCAAGGGAATCGTAGCACATGCATATATTAGAATTGGGAACACAAGAAGTTTGAGAGGTAGGAACAAGAAGAATTTGTACACGATAAAATTGTGCACGAAGGAGAGGAAAACGTTTATGGAATAAGGAGGGTGATTTAAGGCATGTAAAATGGTGTAAGGGAGTTTTTTTGCATAGAGTAGAAACGTAAGGGGTGCGTGAGTTAAAGGATTAAAGGGAGTCTGTTGTGATGTTAGTCTCAACAGGGCGTGATTTTTTTGAAGGAAACACAAAATCTTGAAAGGAGTGCATGGAATGAATTTGAAGGTGAAGCTCATATATTATGAGGCATGGTAGAAAGGAAAATATCTGACATGGACATGAGAAACATAAAGCGAGAAGGTAAAAATTACAAACTCGTATGAAATGTTTGATCAATATAGTTGACAATGGTTATATTTCCAAAGAACTCCGACAACCAGGACAACGTGGTGCAACTGTGATGACCAGATGGTGATAATGTAGATAACAGAATTTATGGTCCTGAGTTCAAAATTTGGACTTGAGCAAGAAAATTTGGAAAGGCCAGTAAGGAAAGAGAATTAGTAAAAGAAGCAGGGAACATAGAGATTTTATAAAATGAGGTCAATCTCACCAATTGAGATTTTTGAGGGAAGTTGAAAGCCATTTTTTGAGAAAGAAAGTGGCGAGGTGTTTGTACAAACAACCATTAGATCTAAATCGAAAGTGCAACCAGTGTTCAGATAGGTTCTTAGGAGAAAATTAGAGTCTACATAATAAATCCATGACTGAGTTTGGAATCTACATTGAGAGAAAGACAAGGTAGATTTATATAAGTTTGCAACTCAATGCATCCAGTTCCATAACTCTGCAGGCATGTTGGGGAGTATCCTCCTAGTCATCAAGTTGCCAATAATTTTCTAAATTGTTTCTTATTTAATATCATACGATAAGCATAACAATACTAATCACATCTAAATTTTTGACATGTTTTGGATGTGGCTACCACATACTCCACTCATCATCAAATGAAATATAACAATCTGTTGCTTCTTAGATATGACATTGCGCCTAATCCAAAATGAAATGTGTATTTCAAAATACTATTTTCTTTATTTTTACTACTTATATAATCACTATCAATATAACATATTAGTATAAAATCATCTTCTGGTTCATAAAAAAATTCCACATCCATTTGTTCCTACCATATATCTTAGAATAATTTTTTTAAGATTCTAGTGTGAGTCCTTTGTTGAATTCATAAATATTAAAAATAAACTAAATGTATACATGATATTTGGAATTATGGATGTAAAATAAACTATACTTCCAACAAGTCTTTTATAATACATTGGACCAATATTGGATGCCTTATCATCACTTCTAAACTTGGTTCCTATGCCAACTAGAGTCGCTTGTTGCTAAACATTGTCAACCTTTTCAAAAAAACATTTTCATATTTTTTTAACGTATGAAAATGGATCTTCTAATTTTTTTTGGCTTTGATGCAAAGAAGAGCCAAAAATCTCATTTCAAATCCTATTTTCAAGAAATTACTGAACACAATAACTAACAAACTTCATACGAAGGAAATCTTGTCAACCTTTAGGTGTATAATGAGGATATAACGTTCCGCATTGATATTTATATGTAGTGTGTGCTCGCTACTACTACTACTATACTAATTTATTATCATCTCTTAATGCTTGGCTAAGATGGTAATGAACTTTCCTCATTATGCACACATTGTCCTCTATTCCTTCAACTCCATAAGTTGTTTGATGTTGGACATAAAGCTTTTCTTTTAAAAATGTATTCACGAGTGTTAATTTTGCATCCATTGCTATACTTTCCAGCGATTTTGCACTGTTATGGTCAACATTAATATGACTATGTCAAGCCTTACAGCTACCAAAGAAAACGTCTCACTGTAATTAACTCCAAGATGTTGTACAAAACACTTTTGAGATAATCTTACATTTTAATTTTCAAAATTACCTTCTGTTTCACACACTACAACAAGGGGGGGTGTTTTGAGACATTAATTAGAGACAAAAATATATTTTTGTCTCTAATTAATACACTCCCCCTACTTTTGTCTCTAAATACCCTTAATATAATTTTTTTAATTAAAAAAACTCTTTCATTTGGGCGGCTTGCAAAGCGGAGAAACTGCACCGAGGAAAATGGAAAACTCCAATATTGGGCGGGAGGGAATTTCATTCTCGCATGCAGCTGCTGGTGTGGATCTTTGCCGAGGAAGAGGACGAGCAGGTATCTGCCTCCCTGTTTTATTTTTTAACCTGTTCCTGCTGGTTCAGTTATGGTATTGTTTTATTTTTTGGATTTCTGAGGATTGTGCGCAGTACAGAAATGGCGAGGGTTTGGTTTTCGGGATGGGAACTGTGTTTCAAGGGCCTTTGAATATATAATGTCAATACCAATGACTTCCCTGCTCAACAATGACCCCATCGTGGATAATAGCAGAATGTGCACCCCAAATGGTGGTCAATCGATGGGCAATCAAGAGGGTGGTTCAACCCACCATAACTCTGTCTAAAGCCTCCTGCACCACCTTCTCACTCTCCCCATCCAATGCACTCGTCACCTCGTCCAGCAACAATATGCTCGGATTCTTTATTATGGCCCTCGCTATTGCAATGCGTTGTTTCTGTCCCCCGGAAAATTGCACTCCTCTCTCTCCACAGTAAGTCTCATACCCATCCTTCAAATGCCTGTAAAATGAGAACATATTAACCAAAATATGGTTAAACAACAAAAAAATCTGTAGGGTATTTCAGAAGATGGTATCATCAACTTTATGGACCCTGAAAAGCTTTTGTCATTTTTGAAAAAAATAAGTGTTATGCTATTATCAATAGTTATTGTAGACCTACGATATGAAATGGTGTGCATTGGCAACTGTAGCAGCCTGAATAATTTCAGCCTCGGTTGCAGTGGGCCTCCCATATAAGATATTATCTTTAATGCTTCCTCCGAACAAAACTGGTTCCTGCCCAACCAATGCAATATGTTCTCTCAAACATCTCAAATTCAATATTTTCAAGTCTGTTCCATCAACTGTGATGTTCCCTTTGACAGGGTCATAGAATCTCTCCATCAGTCCAATGATGGTGGACTTCCCTGACCCACTTGGGCCGACTAAAGCTATACTGCTCCTTGAGCTAACCTTCAAGTTAAAATCCTTCAGTATTACAGCATCTGGCCGAGCTGGATAAACAAAGGTTACGTTTTTGAATTCGATGTTTCCTTGAATTGTGACTGGTTTTTTGCCCTGAGGATCATCTGGATTGATTTTGGTGACTCTGTCGAGAATACCAAACACAGATTTAAAAGCAGCAGAGCCTTTGGCCAAGTCTGAAGTCATGCTACCTGCTTATGCAATTACTCTTCCTGTGCTCACCAGAATGAAAAAGGTCTTAAATACATCTCCCGGGCTGATCAATCCCTCCCCCACGAGCCTTCCACCATACCAGTAATCCAAACCCCAGGTTAAGAAGGTCAGGCTCTGAGCACTGCCAATTCCAATACCTGCTAACCATGATTGCTTAATGCCCTCCTTGCGGGTGTGTATCTCAGTTTCTCTGAAGAGAAAGAGGACCCTTTCATTGGAACAGAAGGCTGTGATTGTTCTGTGGTTAGCCACTGCTTCTGCTGCTATTTGGCTGCACTGATTTTGGGCATCTCCAGATTTTTTAGACATATTAATTAACAGAACTTTTCTGGTGTAATAACACAGAGTTGTGAGAGGTTGTATTACTATCATCACTATAGCAAGGCGCCACGCTACTGATAATCCTAATGCCACTGCCAACGTGACTCCTCTGTTCGCCTCACTCGTTAGGCCTTCAACACCTATCTCATCACTGATGGTCACTGGAGGTATGCCTTTCCATTTTTTTCTAGCGCTTCTGGTATGTACCAAAACCAACAGCCAAATTCTGTTCCTACAAGTGGAGTCTATGGAACTTACAATTATGCAGCACCCCTAATTCGTTATTGCTAATAGATTACATCTGCTGGTTTACAAAACTATGTTGTACAACAGCCTCCTACTGTATCTACCCTTTCAGCTTCTTCTGCTCTTTCTACTCCTTGAGACTCCATCTTCAGCAGGAGATTCAGATGGTTATATGTATGGTCAAAGTCCTACAGCTGCATCTCGTGAAATTAATTGATTCTGCTGGTTTACAAAACTATATACCAATAGAATATTTACCTTTTGGAAAATCCACTAAGTGTACCATGTATTATTCATTTCAATTGAATCAATTTCATCACTCATTGCATTTATCAATATTAGAATAATTTTATAATATGGATGCAGTAACCTAAATAATATACTTCATGGGTTATCTTGTTATTTTGTTTGATCCAACCTTTTCTTGTAGTTAGGAGGTTTCTTATAGATTTCTAAATTTTAGGTAATTACTAGGATCTATTTGTAATGTAAATAACCTCTTACATCTTCTCCATTATATTTGTATGGTGTAAGAGAATAGGTTCCCTGTGAGATGGGCCTTGCTGATTCTGACTCCTGTCAGACCATGGAAGACAAAGATTGCAGACTTGCAGTTGATTGGGCTCGTTGAAATACGACGGTGGCTGTGCTGTCTTATATTATCCTCGGACAATAGTGCAAATTTGTGCCAGTATTAGTGTAGTAAGAAGGTTTCCTGAAGAAGATTGGCTCTCCTCTGACACATCTGTGCTGATGTGCTGAATAGCGGGAGGATCAAATATTTAGCTGCAACGACGACAGCAACAATTCAAACCATAGCCATCCACGTGAACCCGCTGATGGAAGTTATTGTGGTTTTGTTTACAAATTTAAAAGGGTAGTACCTGTGTTTTATGAAATTTGACGCGCGATCGATGCGAGGAAGAGGCCTTGTTATTATTCTTGTTGTCTGTCTTGGTGAATAACTTTATGTGGTTGAATACATCTCATGCGTCTGAACAGAGCCTTCCACGAGGAGAACTCCAAGTCCCATTCTTCTCAGTACGCTCGTAATTTCTATCTCAAAAAAATCTAATTTCTCTCTGTCCCTCTAAACTAAATTCCACCACTACTAATAGAATTTAGATGAAGCATTGATGCATTTTATCTCTTCTACTATTTATGGGCGGGATTATAAATAAGTGAGGGGTGTTGGAGGGACGCTCAACTCATGCCTATTCTACCGGAGGTGACACCCAAATCCAACGCAAATACCATCACCACTTCCCTGCCCCTAAATCTTAATCATAACTTGAACAAATTTTAATCTATTTTTATAATGACTTTGTTGAATTGGAAAACTGATTCCTCCAATTTCAGGTTTTGTAGCATTTGATGGGCGATCTGGGTCGTGACAGTCACCTCTTTCTAGCAGCTATTATCGAAAGAGACTCGGCTTTCTTTTCAAAAAACTTGGAACACATTGCCACTAAGTATAGAATGTATTATTGTTGATGTTGACCTATACACCCAAAATTCTTTGGAGACAATAAAACACATTCGAATCAAATGTACGAAGATCGGAAAGGTAATTATGTCGAAGACATATACACCATCAAAATGTATATGAATGGAGGCTTAACAATACCGACGGCTTACAGTAACTCATCGGTGTAGAGGGAGGTTGCAGTACATGCGTTGAAATCCAATGCTTATGCGTCCCGACAAAGCGGTGCCTTGAACAAATTGTCACATTGCAGTCCACATAGGCCATAACACTGTCGTCATGTACCTCATGAATCATGTTGCACCTGTTACAATTCACGTAGCACGGGTGCTCAAAAGTAGAAAAAGAAAAATGAATACAACTAGACATTGTGCCCAAATGAAGTGCCTCCTAATCCTAAATCTTATTCTTCTTCCACATACAACAAAGAAAATACCAGCAACTAGTAGTTTCCTCTCGAGACAATTGAACCCTTTCCGGATACAAATACAGAGCCAAATCAATCAATTTGTATATACTAAAACGAGGAGATTCTAGGGTTGATTTATCTCGTGTGTAGGTCTAATTTAACCCATAATGGTGATGATTTTAGGACGGCTATTAGCTAGAGCTCCGTCTAGCAAAGTTCCTTGTAACATTATGTTTATTTATTTAAATTAATTCTTGCTACAACTATCCAATAACTACTAAATTTACAATGTCAACTTGATTTTAAATGTGGTTAATGCATCTAGATCTCAAATAAAATGCTTTTATTATCATGCAAGGAAAATAAAAGTTTTGAAAGGCCATTTAGGACGTGCTGCTCTCCATATTCTCGCTTTGGGTTTTGAAGAGCGGTTAACGCATTCCAAGCTATATGATTCATATCATATCTTTCAACTGCAATCTTATCCAACCCTAAACTTCCTACATTAAAGTTGTCCTATTAAGAAAAAATTGATAATGGTGTTTAGGATGAGGATAAATCTAAAATATCTATAACCTATAAACCCTAAAATTTCATTGTTATACTTGTCATATCAAGGAAATATTGATAAAAAGGCATACAAAGTGTGGGTGACGTTTAATTGTTGTGAAAGCTCCCAACACCAATACAATGTGTGCAAGTGACTTGCCTTACTTACCAGTGATAATATACTAATTTTATTTATATTATTGGAAAATGAGAGAGTGCTCTATTTGTATATGCTTGATAGGTGGATGGGAGATTTGGACGTGTTTTAATATGTAGTAACCAAGAGGTGTAGATACATAAATATTTTATTATAAAATGATATGTAGGTAAAAGACAAGTAGATTGAAGATTGGAAAAAGAGGACACACATTTAATATGTAGTGTAAGAGTATTTATTAAGAAATATTCCACCTACCATGTAACAATTAGATCAACAATACATATGAAAGCCATGAGGGGGAGTAGTTTTTTTTTGTTTTTTTTTCTTTTAGGGGGTGAGCCTTTTTTTTGTTTTTGTTGCATTTTCACTTCCGCAATATTTTTCTACCACTCCTTACATTCACATATATACTTATAAATTATTTCTGCAATGTCTTGAACAACACCCCTGTTATACTTCAAAGGATTTCCATATACGATGTCATGTTGTTCTATGTTTGAGTTTCACATTGTTTCTACTTTCTATTTTCATTGAACTCCACTTTTTCATCGTCTAACCCCTTAATCTTCTCCCCTCTTACTCTCCCAATGTTTCTCTCCTTCCAATATAAATCCTTCTAAGGATTGGCACTTGGTGAATTGGTAGGTGTGTGGGGTATTGGAAGTTAGAAAGAAAATATGTGGGCCTCCTCATGAAGCTTCTTTGTTGTTCACCAAATGTAACTAGTAGTTGTCCACGTGGTGGGTTCACCCTCACTAGCATACCCTTAGCCTTGCTAAAATGGGAAGCTTTAAAACAAATCATGGTTTTACACAAAACATAATGGAGACTTGGGATGGTTCTTTAGTCATATGTTTTATTTCTAAATGTCGACAAATATGCATGTAAAATGTGAAAACATGACATGTGAACTGTTTAAAAACTCCTTGAAGGAATGTGGCCTCACTAGGCATGCTAACTACTGTCAGAATGCCAAAAACCATTATAGTTTCGTTGAATGCGTGGATTGTAAGATATGCTCAAAACTATATTTTCTATTTTCACTTTGTACCCACACTTTTTCATCATCTAACCCCTTAATCTTCACCCTCTTACTCTCCCAATGTTTCTCTCCTTCCAATATAAATCCTTCTAAGGATTGACACTTGAGTGAATTAGTAGGTGTGTAGGGTATTGGAAGTTAGAAAGAAAATATGTGGGCCTCTTCATGAAGTTTCTCTGTTGTTGGCCAAATGTAACCGTGAGTTGTCAACATGGTGGGATCACCCTAACTAGCATACCCCAGCCTTGCTAAAATGGGAAGCTTTAAAACAAATAATGGTTTAACACAAAACATAATGGAGACTTGGGATGGGTCTTATGTCGATGTATTATTTGCAAATCTTGTGACTATGCATGTAAAATGTGAAAACATGAACTTGACATGTGAATTGTTTAACAAAATTCCTTAAAGGAGTGCGGCCTCACAAGGCATGCTAACTAATTTCGGAATGCCTAAAACCATTATAGTTTCATTGAATGCGTGGATTGTAAGATATGTTTAAAATCATTCTACTGAAAATGATTTGGAGAGTTTAAGAAAAGACTTTTGGAGGGTATAGAGTCAGAATCGAAAACCTTCGGTGCTTGCGAGGCTATCTTTAAATTTAATTAAACAATTTGCATGTGTCAAAAAAACTTTCACGTTTAATCCAAAGGTCTCTAAACACAAACCCTGATTTCAGTGATGCTTCATAAAAATGAACAAAAATACATTACCATGAAACCTGTTTCTAGAGGAAAGTTTTAAGGGTTACATCATGCAAATAAGTTTTGGAGATTTCATCATCAATTTGAACAATAAACTATCAAAAATTAGAAAGTAAAAATGATAGGTTTTCTTGTGTCATAGGATTATTTTCGTCTCTTGGATGTTACAAGATAGCTATCTATCCTAAAAATGGATCATAAGTTCCTCGTAAATGATATGGTTTGCTTGGTCAATGTAGCATTGTGTTGGAGGATTACATATCAATCCCCACCCACTACAAATTATTTATTCTCATTCCTTCTTTGTAAATCAAATAGGTGTTTGTTATTTTGGACGTAAATACATTTGATTTAGGTGACCATTAATGGCTCCGTTTGTGTGCCCAAACATCCCAATGCATTGCGGTCAAATATAACAAAGTGGTAATTTTCAAAATACCCTCCAAGTAAATCAAAGAAGAGTTTGTACTCAGTAATGTATGAAACTGTATGGAGTCTCAGTATTAAAATTTCACTTCAGCAAGTTCGATAGAAAAACATTGACCCGTGAAACATGTACGATGCATGCATCTCAGTTGAGTCTCAAACATAGAACCTTTTCAAATTTCCTGCTTCTTAGTTTGTGATCTTCATACACATATTACACCATGTGAATAATACATATAAGATACAAACAATACACTGGAACTTAATGTCATCCTCTTCCATCAAGCCTGTTCTTGATCAACCCTCATCCTTTCCCTTTATTTCAATTCCTCATTTTTTCATTCTTCACTCCACCCCCTTGAAATTTCAATTGTACAATTCATATGCAATTGCTAGTTTATACAAAGGGAAGAATTATGTGAATCAACACATACCTTCATAAATTAGGAAAATAAAATAAAGGGAGGAACCGTTGAAATGAGATAAGACAATAATTTATTTCTTGTATTTTTTTATTTTTTCTATTCATTACATATCTATTACAAAAATTGGTCAAATAAAAGGCACCACTATTGTTGTAAAGCCATTTCTAGCCTAAGGACTACAAATAGGATGAAAGAAGAATAAAGCATGCCATAAAAGGGACCAAATCTACTTTTTTATAAAATACTATTATTTGAAAATTAGTGTGTAGAAATTTGGAAGGGATTGCTTGAATTCAAAGCCCCTAGAATCCATTCAAGTGTGTAGGAAGGTAGCACTTGAAAAGTTAAAAACCATATTTTTTTTGCATAACTGATTTATCATTGGTACAAACAATCTCATGTATACATCTTTAAGTTCAAACGCAAGAATTCCACACGAGGTTATGAAGGAAAAGATGTATTCTTTAGGAAGTTGTGTGTCTTCATGTTTGAACTTGAATATTCTTGCAGGAACTTGTCATTAGATCATGAAGAGGAGGTGCGAGAGTGAGTGGAATTGTATTCCTTCCCAATGGAACAATGGGTTGGGGTATTTATCCTTCTTACGCCATTTCTTCTTTTGAAAATTCAAAGCTCAATGGTATGTGGAAGGTAGGAAAATCAAGAGGATTTGCGGGAGGAGTATCAACAAGAGTTTGAATAGGATTTCGAGTGGTACCACTTGAAGAATCTGATGGAGATGAGGCTTGAGAGAATAAATATGGGTTATACATGATTTTTCTTATGGATTTTGTAAATCCTCAAAAGTGAGATCAATAATTCCTCTCAACCTATTTAGCTTTGGTATATTTTCGTTATCCAATTTTGGGAATATCTTACTGATGATAATATGAAATGAAACTTTGGAACACGAAGGGTAAATTACAATGATCAACAATAGGTTTTTTAGAAATGGATTCCAAATTTAATGTTTGTGTTTTTTTAATATCTAATTTGTTTTGGATGTTTTTGTTCATATATTGGGTGTAGAAGTGTTAAATTTTCCCCACGGTGGGTGCAAAATGTTGGTGAGAAAATTTGTCGATAGGACAAATTGGTGGATTTATGTAAAAATTATGGTACTAGTTCCTCCGATTTAATGGGGAATCTCCATTTATTGAAGAAATTAAAATTATATAAACTATTTTATTAACTCCGGGATGGTCTTTTAACTAGGGATTGCATAGGGGTAGTTCCCTACACTTGTGGCAAAGTGAAATTGAAAACTACAAGGAAGGAAAAAGCTCGAAGGAAAGGTGTGAAGAGAATAAAAAAGATGGGGTTTTGTACAACAAATATTATAATAGAGTTTCTTGTTTCAAAACAAAAACACTATCCACGAATTCAAAGTGAGAAGGAAACCATGAGAATTACAAGTAAAAAAACACAAAAGGCACAAAGTATTATTTTATGACACTCAACAAATAAATTTCTCATGAATTATAGTCGAGATGGAGAGGAAAAATAATCAAAAGAAATAAATTAATTTTGATCACTTGTTTTTAGAGAGAATATGGGAGCATGTAAACTAGATTAAGCATCATTTGAAATGAGGAGGTTCTCTCAATTTATAATTTTACATTGCAACTCTTTGTCTACCCCCATATGACTATTCATATTCCCAATACAAGTGACTTTTCAAATAACCTTAGGAAACACAAAATAAGTCCCCTTTTATAATTAGAAAAGGGAATTTACATTACACAAATATTATACAGATCACCTTAATGAATAAGACACAAATTCATGATTTATTACAATGAAGAATTAGAAAGGGGGTAGAGAAGAGAAGAAAGAAAGGAAAGGAATTCTGCAAAGAACAGATGGGGATGCCTTTTCCTTCAATGAAGATTTGATCCGAAAAAGGTGAAGATGAAAATCTGACCCCTGATGACCCTCAACAATGATGCAATGATGAAAATATCCGATGAAGATGACTTTGAGCACCTTGTGCCTTATTGAAAACTCTATAAATGATGAATATTTTCCACACTTCTTGAACACACCAAGAAGAGGAGTGATGAGCACCTTATAATTAGACCACTAAGAATATTGGAAGATGAATCCCCTCATTGATAAAATCCTTTGGTATTTTAGACACTATCTCAACTTCATTATCAATCCTTCATACGTTGGTTTGAAAATCATCTCTTGGGCGAGATCTATGGATAAACGAGACAACATGTGTGTGGGGAAAAGCCCCTCTTTGAGTCAGCAAAGTGAAACTAGTTTATTGCTATTCTACCAGCAGGAATCTGTGCAAGTCTCACAATATTCTGCCTTCGGGGGTTTGGGATCTCATCCCAGTAGGGGTGTTTCCAACTATGAAAAGAAAGGAATGAAAGAGAGGATGAAGAAAGATCAAGTCGAAGGGAGAAAAGAAATGAATTCCAAAGCAGAAAGGTCAGAGGGTTTATGTTTTGGGATTGGTAGTAAATAGAGCCAAACCTACTTGCATAAACGAATAAAGCAATACTGATGAATAAATGACAAAAAAGTAGAGATAGATCCAACAGAATAAACACATAGATCTGACATAAGAAAGATCAGATGCCCATAACACACATATTCAGCACAAAGTCTTAATATTTGTATTAATATTTTCTTCTATTACAAAAAGTACAAAGCCTTTTCTTCTCACTTCTATTTTTCATCTAAAAGATATCCACCTTGAATACAACAAGTATTCAAGTATATATAGAAGGAGAGAAGAAAAGAAGACAAAAGCAAACCAACCACTAATTACAAAATATCTTACAAATAGATTACAAAGTCATTTGTTGACTTTTGACAACTTTAGTGGATGACATCATCCCATGGTGCAACATGGATGATGTCATCATTTGTGTCAACATACTTTAGATATTTACAAGGAGAAAGTTGGGAAGAAAGAAACTATTCATCGTCGTCCCACGGTGGTGAAAGGGGTATCTGCTTTTTTGCTTTGCTCGGGAGGCGAGATGTGGGGCTAGGCACGATACTCCATGAACTTGTTAATCATGGGTTGAAGTTGATCCTAGGAAGGATCCTTGTGTCGATCGTTGATAGCTTTGCAAGTCTCCCGCTCATCGTCGTGAGCTTTTCTAGGAGTTTGGAATAATCATTTCTGCCTCTATCAGGTACCCAATGAAGTCACGACATGCCAATAGGTTGTTGATGGATTCGGCGTCGAACGTGACCTCTGGTCCCAGCCCCTGTGAAACGATCTCCTTGAAGATCTGAATAGTTTCCTCAACCTTTCTTAAGGTGAAAGAAGAAGTGAGCAAGCCTGGAGACATTCTTAGGACAATCTGTTCCATTTGATGCATTGCATCAGGGCTTCCTCCTTTACTTTGTCGATCTTCTCAGGACGAACTCCGGTGATCAACTTTGATAATCCGAGTAGAAAGGATTTTGTTGAGGGCTCAGGGTGTCCAAGAGCCGAACTTGACCAGATCTTTGGTGAGCAGTCGAGCATTTTTGAAAGGTCTCATGTCTTTGCATCTGGCATGATCCAGCTCTTCGGAGATGGGTCTGCTATCACCTAGAGTTCTCTGTTCGTCGATTGATATTCTGATATAACCGGTGAACTTAGCGATTACTCCCTCACTTTCCTTGAGGATTTGGCTCCTCCAGGTGGAAACTGCCATGCCTTGCTCGCGATTTTGGCATATTCATTAATTTTATCCTGGCTCAGAGGCTCAGGAGTTTCGGCGGTGACATTTGTAGGAGTGCACATTGCCCATTTTCTGCAAGGCGTGGAGAAGATGTTTATTTTGCTCCTTTAGCAGCCTTTTCTCTTCCTTTGCTTCTGGAGCTTTTTGCGAAAAGGCGTCTCAGCTACGAGATAGGGCCTCTCCTTGAAGGCTTTCTGAAGATGTCCCCATTGTGACTTGAGTCACTGTGTAATCTATCGAAGACAGATCCTTTTTATCCTTTAAAGGATTGGGGTATGCAATCTCCATTACTCTCTCCCCTGATGCACTCTGAGAGAAGCGGGTTATAGGCTTTTGCTTCTTGGCCCCTTTTGATGGGATGACGGAGAAGTCCATCGGTGCGATGGGAACTTTCCTCTTTTGTTGACTCAGGTGCTGGGAGATCCAGTTTGGACTTATGGGAGAAGGACCAGAAATAGAAAAGGGAGCAGCTGCAGTAGTAGAAGGGAAAAACGTGGAGACACTTGGAGGCGGCATTGAGAGGGAAGCTGAGAAAGTGCTCACGGGAGGAAGGGATACTGCAGGGGAGGTAGACATAGGAATGGAAGGGAGGCTGAGAGATGAGGAAGAAATGGTGGGGGACAGCTCCGAGAGAGAAGAAGATGGATGATGAAGAAGGGGCAGTAGAAGATGGGGAGAGGACACGACCAAAGGAATGGTCGCTTGGGTCACTCGAGGAGGAAGGAGGAGAAGGAGAAGGGACAGAAGGGACCTCAATAGTTCTGATTGTGGCAACATCACGAGTGGATGTGCCTATCGGAACATCTTCATTGCTGCTTCTTCTCTAAGCTTTCAGGATTTCTGACCCATTCTTGTGAAGCGGAAGGAGGACTTTCAGGAGCTTCCTCTTGGGTGGAGCTTGACTCACCCTCTTTGCCTTTCCCCTTGCCCTTTGGTAGCTGTTTTCCGAGGAAGGTGCGTTGCCCAATGGAGATGTAGTGAAATCAACTCCGAGGTAGATGAGACCATTCATTCTGCACCAATGCTCTGTTCTTCACAGAGTTTCCTTGACCCTTTCCTCTATTGTCTGAGGAGCTTTGTTCTGTCAATCACAGTGAAAGGCCAATCATCCCCATTTGTGTCAAGATATACCTGATCAACTTCTTGATCAGCAGTTTGATAACCTTTTGGGATGATGGCCACACCGTACTGGATGATTTCAGCTAAGGCCAAGCGGGAATGATCCTTCCTCTGAGTTCGACCTCATGATATAGGTTGATATAAATGTCTTCGATCTGAGGGATGTGGATCGGATTGAGTTTGGCCACAGGAGACAATTCCTTGGGTCGAAATTGGGCCTTCTTTGGGAAGTTATGCTTTAGATTTAGTAGCTTCCAGTTCTGCAAACATATCCTTCACCTTGTGGTGAGAGAGACAAGTATATACACCCCTTGTGAGGGGAAAGGAGTTCCACCCTTCTTTCTCTTGAGGCACTTTTCGTGGTAGGTGATAAGCTGTCTTGGCAGCTCTAACGAGGATCAACTTGGGCCGGCATATCTCGGCGTAGTTTGGTTGGTTCCCCAAGAAGTTAAGCTGCCCTTAGATAAGTGAAGGTGGGGAATTGAGTGAACAAGGCCCCCATTTCTCTGTGGCTGCGACGATGCTCTTGGTAAATACGACCAGTGAGTCATGTTTGGCCTCAAAGGTAGATGATGCCATAGAAGAAGGCATCGTTGATCTTTGTTTGTAAGCTGGGGATCTATTTTCCAGCTTTAGTTGGATAGTATTCATATATTTTAACTTGGGGCCAAACCCCGCACCGCATCAAAGCTGGATAATCCCTTTCTGAGGCCGCGGCATAAACTACGTAGGAGTTCATATAGAACCTCCCGTTGTGGTAAGTTGTTGGAGCTGCTCAGATATGGTGCTGCTTATGATCTCTGCCCACTCAAAGCGTTGATCTGGCACATTTTTGTTCATCGTTTCTAAGTATCTCAGCATCCACTTGTGAAAGTAGTGGGCATCAGGAAGCCCAAATACTCTGCTTAGGAACGTGATTGTATCACTGAGTTCCTCTGAAAAGTCACTGCGATGAATGACTTGTGGCCATCGGGTCACCACCTTTTTGTTCTTCAGGTATACTTCATTCATCAGCTGCATACATTGATCCTCATTGTCATCCCAAGCCTTGATGCAATCTTCCTGGCTTACGGCCACAAAGTGCCGGTGGTGAGGAATGCCGAGCATTATTTCAAAGTGTCAGGCAGTGAGGTTGATTATGACCTCGCCCTTCTCATTATGGACACATCTTGTGTCTTTGTTGTAGCAACGGGCTACTACCATCATGAACTCATTGTTCACGGCACTAACTAGGATCCCTCCAGCAAAATGCAGCCCACTGCCCATCAGTTTGTCCATCCATGGACTTCCTGTGACCTTCGAGTTCTGGCCCAGAAATCCTCCATATCAATGTGACCAAGTTCTGAGTCTCTGATATCTAGGTCACACTCTGCCTGGGATTCGGGCATCCTGACCCTCTGATATTTATACTTCATTTCTTCCTCTGTGAGCTTGGCTTTGCCCTTAGATTTGGTAGGTCTCTTGCTTGATGTTGACATATGTAACTCTGAACTTAGTTGCTGATCTGCAAGAAGAAGAAGTGAAACCCAACGCAAGAAAGTCATATTAGTTGTTTGATCTTCCATTAAAGCATTGACAGAAGAAGAGTTAGTGATTTTAAGGTCTCGGGCGCGGGCGCATGAATCTGCATTTACGGGGTTAAATAGCATATGGCACACAGAAAGGGGGTGCTTTGCGAGGATAAATCAGTGCCAAAGGGGCGCATGGGGGTGCATGATACTGCGAGATGACATTTTGTTGTTGCAAGTGGAAGAGTGCTGCGCCATATATATGCATTTAATAAAGGCGTTGATATTTTTCATGTTACGAGGGCGAGGATGTGCCAAAGGCGCATATAATTTTATGTTGCATGTAACGTGTAACATCATCATATTTTGTGTGACATATGCATTATGTGCGCTAAAGGAAACTTGGCTCGGCATGTGAGAAGGTCTACATGCATAACATTATGTTGTTGTAATAAGGGATGCGCTGCGCATTTAACTGATTTTATACTTGGCGCAATAAATTTGATGTTGCATGGATGCGGGGTGTGATGATGGTGCAAGTTTTAACAATGCTACACATGAGATTGGTGTGCGCCAAGTAGGGCATAGGGAAAGTGGGTGCAACAAGCAAGGGAAGTGTGCCTTGAGGGCGCAGCTATTCTTTATGCAACAGGCATGGTAGATGCACCATTGGCGCGACTGTATATCATGTTGCAGGGGTGGCGGATGCGCCAAAAGAGGAAACAATACAGTCTTATTTTTAAGCTTTGATTCCTTCTCTGAGGGGTTTACATGCATTTTAAGCTTCTTTTGTAGGGTATCTTTGGGTGATGAAGAAGCTAAAATAAAGAGTTTCAAGCAATCTCTTTACAAGACAGAGTCCTCTTTACCAGCAGATCTGGAAAGAGGGGGAAGTGCATGGGGAAGGATAGAAAAAACAGCAAGGGGAGGGTTCCATGGTTTCTCACTCTATTTAATCTAATCCCCACAAACAAGCAGCCAAAAACCAAAACACAAACACAAGAGCAATAGGGACCTCTTACCAGGAATATATAATGTGAGAGGTGTGAAACTGGGTCCACTGACGTGATTCGATAATGTAGCAGTGCGCAGCAGTGCGAGAGGAAAAGAATAATCACGTGATTTTTGTCTGATGAAAATGACAGGGCAGATGCGCCTATATATAGGCAAGGTGGTAATAAATGCGCCAACCACTTTTTCAAGTGGCGCGCCAAAAGTGTTGTCGACAATGGAAAGGATGCGCCCTTTGGCGCATCAAAACACCTGCCAACACGAAGTTATGTGTGCCTTTGGCGCACCAAAAGTGTTGTCGACACGAAATATGTGCACCCTTTGGCGCACCAAAAATGTGGCGCAACAAAAGTATTGTTGACATGAAGGCGCATGCGCCTTGGCGCATGCAAGAAAGGTGCAACATAGTGAGGTGCACCAAAAGGTGTGTCGACACTTCAAACCATGCGCCAAAGGATTTAAAGGGGGCGCATGAACACTTTATGTTGCATAGACATTATGTGTGCCGACCAAAAAAGACCAAAAATGGCTAAGTTCGGAAAACTAGATTTCGGGAAGGGATTTTGCAACGTTCGAAGCAAGGAGTCTGACGAGGGACCGGAACAAAATTTTGGTAGGGTTATCTGTAAAATTTCCCTTGCAATTTTACGGGATAACATTTGGCTCTTTAGGGACTATCTCACGAGTGAACCTCGGGGTAGAGAATCCCAGATCTCACGTGCCTATCCATTGGGTAATGAGTCAAAAACAAGGGAGACCGGAAGGAAACACAACCAACAAAAGCAAACACACGACAAAAAAAACACACAAGCTGAAGAAAGCAAAGCTGTATGTAAAAGAAGAGAGCAAGCTCTACTTCCTGAAGATTTTCAGATGTTGCCCGCTATAGGGAAGCGGGAGCTCAGTTCCATCCAGATACGAGAGATAGAAACTATTCTCTCCGTTGAGCTGCTTGATCTTGAAAGGCCCTCTCCACAGGGAATCAAACTTTCCGTGCATGCCCTTTGGCTCTCTTCGTTTGTCCCACAAAAGGATGAGGTCTCCCACCTGGAAATTTCTTTGCTTAGCTTTTTTATCGAACAATCTTTTGACCTGATTCTGATGTTCGGTGATCTTGTCGACCACCCTTACTCTCTTTTCTTGAGCTCTGCTAGATACATGATCCTCTTTTCAAGGGAATTTTGAAAAGTCTCATCTTTGATTGCCCGTGCCAAGCGCAGAGCAGGGAGTTCAGCGGAAATGGGAAGCTCGGCATCGGTGCCATATAACACTTGAAAAGGTGACATACCGAGAGATCTCTTGGGAGTGATGCGGTCTACCCACAAAGCATCGTATAAGGACTTGTGCCACATTCGTTGATTCTCATCCACTAGCTTTCGTATGATGGTTACTAAGTTTTATTCTTTGGATTTACGCTGACCATTTCCTGAGGGTAATAATCGAGGCGTGAGCAAAGTTATCCGTATTCATAGCAAAAACCAACAACTTCGTGAGGAGAAGTTGGAAGCGTTATCAGCAACAATCTTGTTTGGAATGCCAAACTTGACAATGATATTTTCTTTGATGAAACTGCAAACAACCTCGGAAGTGGCATGTTTGACAGGTATGGCTTCCACCCACTTGGTGAAGTAATCTGTTGCTGTTAGGACATAACTATATGTCGGCACTCGATTGAGGATTGAGTGCACCGATAAAATCAATTCCCCCATTGCTTGAATGGTTCATCGATGATGACCGGCCTGAGGGGAAAAGCAGCCAACTTGGGCTTGCCGACGAACTGCTGGCAAGGCTCACACTTTGCTACCCAGGTAGCTGTATCTTGGAAAAGTGTCGGCCAATAGTACTGGCCGGATGATCTTGTGTGCCATCACGGAAGAGGAGAAATGGCCCCCACAGGCTGAATTATGAAAACTTTCGAGTAACTTCACCTGTTGTGGCTTGTCAACACATCGTAAGAAGATGCCATCTATCCGCGTTTGTATAAACCGTCATCCCAGATGACATATTTGGCTGCTCTGAGCTTTATAGCGCGCTTCTCCTTTGCAGTTAGGTGAGTTGGGCATTCACCGTAGGTGAGGAAGAAAGCAATATCGGAATACCACTCATCCATTGGTTGTGACAAATAGGACCATAGGCAGTGAATCGGGTTTCTCCAACTGGCTTTGTGCTTCATTGGTGCAATCATCTTTTCCTCGAAACTTCTGACCCTTGGTTTTCGGCCATAAGTTGACATAGGCCTTTGCCTCTTACCAACTTAGTTGGTTTTATATCTAGATCATACTCCTGGACCTTTGCAATCAATTTCCTCATGCAAGCTTCCTAACTCTGTTGAGTTAAAATTGACTTGATTTGCCGTGTCGAGGACCAGCACCCTTGTATGAGAATTTAAAATGTAATACCTGAAGTTTTTGACTGCTTTGACAATGGCGAAGGCATGCTTTTCCAACTGAGACATTTTTAATTCGTGAGGCTTGAGGGGAGAGCTCATGAATGCAATTGGGGATTCGACATTCTCAGAATTCTTTTGCATCAAGATGGCAGATACAGTATGCTCAGATGCATAGCTATACATGATAAAATCCTTGGAGAAATCGGGACATATCGGGGACTAGTGCGTGAGCGATGAAGCTTTTATTTCTTGAACGACCTCTTCCCTTCTTCGCTCCATCGGAAAGTTGGTGACCCTTTCATCATGTCTAATATATGATGAGTCTTTTCAGCAAAGTCGGGAACAAAGCGCCTGAGAAAATTCACCTTTCCGAAGAAAGAGTGGATGCCGGTCTTGCTTGTAGGAAAAGTAAGGCTACTGAATAGCCTTAACTCTTTCGGTATCTATCTTCGTTCCTTCTTTGCTAACAACATGTCCTAGCAACTTTCCTTCTGTGACTCCAAAAATAGACTTTTTGGGTTCAGGGAAATCCCATGCTCTCGGCATCTGGCCAATACTTGCTCAAATGATCACAATGATCATTTCGTTGTTTAGAGAACAGTTAAGTCATCCGAGATAAACCCTGATGACCTTCCCCATCATACCTTTGAATGCGAGGTCCATGGCCGCTTTGAAAAGTGGCGCCGGCATTAGTCGAGCCAAAAGGCATCCTGCTGTAGGAAAACGTGCCCCAGGGGGTAGTGAATGTTGTTTTAAATTGGTCTTCAGGTGAGACTTCAATCTGATTGTAGCCTGAAAAACCATCAAGCATGGACAACATTTCTGATCCAGTTACTGCTTGTAGAACTTGATCCATTATAGGAAGTGGGTAGTTGTCCTTTAAGGATGCCTGATTCAGGTTTCGAAAATCTACGCATATGCGTATTTCACCATTTTCTTGCACTGGCACAATGTTTGCCACCCAAGTACTGTGATGGATAGGAAAAATGATTCTCGCATCCAGCATTTTCTGAATTTCAGCTGGATAGTACCTGAGATCTTAGGGTTATAATGCCTCTACTTTTGGCGAAAGGGTTTGACGTCCTCTTTCAACGGGATGTCATGTTGGACGTCCTTTGGCTTAAAAGACTTTAGATCGGCGTAGGACCATGCCAATACATCCATGTATTTCTTTAATTTGACAAACTTCGCTTCTCTTCAGGTGTGCAACATTTTCCGATGTTCACAAACTGCGGATGTTCTACCGAACCTAAATTAACCGGTTCGGTTTCTGGGGAGGAGCAGTATCATCTCGCCTTTTCTTTTTTACAAAACGATCATGCCTATCGAACAACCGCTCTAAAGAAACCAGGCCTTTCGGAATTTTATTTCCTTTGAGCTGACATATGCCGTCGTTCCCTTCGGATTCCCCGTTTTGACCGGTAACTGATTCACGGCACGTAGAAGTGGATCCTTCAAAATGAAGTTCCTTAAAATTTTCCACCTTTTCTAGAAAGGCAATGAGTTGATTGTCATCGTTGAATACTTGCCAATGCTGAGAATTATCCGGCATGCTTGGGTGGAAAACCACCTCAATGGTGTATTTATGCATTTTCAAACTGGGTGAGGAGCATGAGGGATCTTTGAAATGGCCAATGAATCGGCCATGTCATTACGAGCTCTTGGAATGGATTCTATTGAAAAGTGTCAAATTCTTGATGTTGTCCCACCACCGCATTGCGGTAATGCCTGAGCCTCTCATTCTTCACTTGATATATCCTTTTAACTTGATTCACGACTAGCTCTGCATCACCTTGTACTTTCAGATTTTTGATCCCTCTTTCCTTTGCGGCTTGCATGCCAAGTAGCAGAGATTCATACTCAGCAGTATTATTTGTGTTGAAAAACTGCAACTTGAAAGAGAGAGGAATAATCTCCCCTTTGGGAGATATTAGCACGGCTCGGTGCCACATCCACTAGTCGTGCTTGAGCTTTGCCATCAAATGCTAAAGTCAGATCTTGTTAAGATCTTCTTCTTGGACGAGAACAACCATTTTGTCAGACTCGGTAGACAAGAAATAGTTCCCCATTCCTGATGATTCGAAAAGAATTTGGGCTTTGGGGTCCTCAGAGTTAGTAACCAAGTACTTCTTTTGTGATTCTGGCTCCAATGTTTGCATTACACCTTTGATGGGGATTCTAGCCTTAGACCAGTCCATATGAATCTCCCCACCAACTTCACTGCAAAAACTTCTTCCCAGCAAAATTCCATAGGCTGCTGGAATGTCGGCAACGAGGACGGTCATCTTTACTCTTTTCTCTGGGAATGCCACAAATGCGAACTATGCGTCTTTGATTTGACCAATCAGCGGAACCTGCTTGGTTTCCAAGGAATAACATCTGCCAAAAGGCTTGGTAAGGGTGAGGCCCAAAGCATGGGTGACTTTGGCGGCATGACGTTATCGGAAGCTCTAGAATCAATTATGCAGTTACTTAACTTGTGGCCATTGATTAGGAGGGAGAGGTAGAAAGGTTCTATCTTGCCTGATGTAGAAGTTGAAGCAACATTTATGTGGGATGCAGGAGGAGTGGAAAGGATTCCTTTTAGGGAGATCTGGGGAGATATGACAGCTTGACTTTGAATATACTTGGTCAACCTTACAAGTTGTTCGGGGTTTGATTGAAGATACTCGGCTTCAGACATTTGGATCTTAGTCTTTTTAGCATGATCTATGATGTCAAACGCGTGGCAAGGGTTGCATTGGTGAAGGAATGAGTCCCTCACTTTGCGATGGTAGAGTAGGATTACTGGTCTTCATGGAAATAGAAGAAGGCTGATTTGGAGGAGAGATGGGGGGAAAAGATTTCTTTGTAAAAGACTTAACAGGGGGTTGAGTAGGAAGAGGATTACCTCTTTTAGCAATGGTTGGAGGCGTGTTTGACACGGCCTTCTCTTTTTGCACATGGGCAGTGACCTCTGCTTCTTTTCCTTGTGAGCGGGTAAAAACAACATATGATTGTCCACTTGCATACCCTTGTGTACCCTCTTCTTCATCAGATTCTTCCTCATCAAATTCCATATACCCGATAGTAGAGTCACCAGTCGGTTCACCGACATCTTGATCATCTTCACCTTGAGATGAAGGTTCTTCGTAATTTTGTTCCTCTTCTTCGATTTCGACTAAAGCGTTGACCGGAGGAGCCTCAAGCACCAACTGCGGAGCAATTGCAAGCAAGCGGCCTTTGTGGAACATTGTTGGAAATGAAATTCCTCCGTGGGATATCCCGGTATGAGGAACTGGGGGAAGCTTGGGCTAACTGCTTCTTTAATGCGAGTAAGTCATTCGCCATCTTTTGAAATGTCGGATCAGACGAAGTAGTGGGAGAAGGGCCCGAAGATTTAAGCTTGGATGATTCCCTTTTTAATTCACCAGATATTAGCAAGTTATCTTCGATTCGGATGGCAGTGGCCTGGGTGAGAATCAAGGTAGCTACTTGTTCTTGTAGGAGTAAGAAACTTACTTTCGAGCTCATAGCGTTCACGAAGAAACACTTCTGATTTTCGGTGTTGGAAGCATGGCAACAGGCACACGGTTGATTAATGCATTGAACTTGGCGATAAAATCATGCATGGTCTCATTGGCCTCCTTCTTTAGGTGAGTGATCTGTGATAACAATGCAAATGCATCTTCGAAGGCTTGTACCTATCTTCAAAAGCATCCATGAGGTGGCCCAACTGGTAATAGATCCGGCCGGCAAATGCTGAAACCATTCTGCTGCGGGCCCTTGTAAAGTTTCCAGAAAAAGGTGAACCGACACATCTTCATGGGTCACATCCTAGGATACTGCATGACATGATGAATGTAGATATGTGTGAATCCGTGCTTTGGTTTCCGCTCCCATCAAATTTGGGAAAATTCTTTCGGTTTCCATGTGGGAGCGCGTGAACAGGATGTGGCAAGGCCAGGGGACCCATAGCATTTCCCCATGGTACCGCCATCTGGACGGGTGGAAAAAGAACATGGGCTGGAAATATAGTTCCGCTGAGTAGCAAGGCACTACAAAGGGATGTGGAGGCTCCTTGTGAAAACCGGTTCTTTCGTGGAGGTGAGGCGCTTCTAGCTGACCGATCAGCTGAACTTAGTGATGAAAAGCGCACTGGTGTTATACTGAAGTTGTGCCTTTGAAGTAGATCGAAAGTAGGATCGACTTCTCCACGAGCTCTCCTGCTATGAGTAAATGGTTCACCTGCCAGTGTACCTTCCCGATCTGCAATATTGTGAGTAGATTTAAAAACTCTTTTTGGTTGTACTTGCTGATTTTCTGATTTTTCTGACAAAAATCAGCAGCATGTACTTTTCTGAATATTTAATTTTATCCTCTTCTGAAAACCGATTGCGGTTTAATGACAAAGAACAACGAGGATAAAATGATGGTGAAGCTTAGTAAGCTGATTTTCAGATCTAGAGTTGACTTTTCAAAGAGTTTGAAAATTTTGGTAAATTGTCAAAAACTCAGATCTACGGAAAAATACAGATTTTTATAAAAACTCAGTGAACTAAAGATCTCCAACTAGGCCAGATCTATGGATCTCAGAAGAAAATTTTCAATTTGGATCACTTTTGCAAAAATTTTAGATTTTGAACAAAAGTTAAAATTTGCAAACAGGTAGTGATTTTTCTGATTTTCTTGATTTTCTATCATACCACCATCATAGATCTGATAGATCTGTTTGATCCCCAGTAGAGTGCGCCAAAAACTGTTGGTTTGAAAATGTCTCTTGGGCGAGATCTATGGATAAGCGAGCCAACGTGTGTGCGGGGCATAGCCCCTCTTTGAGTACAAAGTGAAAGTGGCTGGTTTTTATTGCTATTCTACCGGTAGGAATCATGCAAGTCTCACAATATTCTGCCTTCGGGGGTTTGGGATCTCATCCCGGTAGGGGTGTTTCCAACTGCGAAAAGAAAGGAATGAAAGAGAGGATGAAGAAAGATCAGGTCGAAGGGAGAAAAGAAATGAATTCCAAAGCAGAAAGGTCAGAGGGTTTATGTTTTGGGATTGGTAGTAAACAGAGCCAAACCTACTTGCATAAACGAATAAAGCAATATTGATGAATAAATGACAAAAAAGTAGAGATAGATCCAACAGAATAAATGCATAGATCTGACATAAGAAAGATCAGATGCCCATAACACACATATTCAGCACAAAGTCTTAATATTTGTATTAATATTTTCTTTTGTTACAAAAAGTACAAAGCCTTTTCTTCTCACTTCTATTTTTCATCTAAAAGATATCCACCACCTGAATACAACAAGTATTCAAGTATATATAGAAGGAGAGAAGAAAAGAAGACAAAAGCAAACCAACCACTTAATTACAAAAATATCTTACAATAGATTACAAAGTCATTTGTTGACTTTTGACAACTTTGGTGGATGACATCATCTCATGGTGCAACATGGATGATGTCATCATTTGTGTCAACACACTTTAGATAATTTACAAGGAGAAAGTTGGGAAGAAAGAAACTATTTGTCGTCGTCCCCACGGCTGAAGGGGTATCCTGCTTTTTTTTGCTCGGGAGATGAGATGTGGAACTGGGCACGGTACTCCATGAACTTGCTGATCATGGGTTGAAGTTGATCCTGGGAAGGATCCTTGTGTCGATCGCTGATAGCTTCGCAAGTCTCCCGCTCATCATGAGCTTTTAGGAGTTTGGAATAATCATTTCCACCTCTATCAGGTACCCAATGAAGTCACGACATGCCAACAGGTTGTTGATGGATTCGGCGTCGAACGTGACCTCTGGTCCCAGCCCCTGTGAAATGATCTCCTTGAAGATCTGAATAGTTTCCTCAACCTTTCTTAAGGTGAAAAAGAAGAAGTGACAAGCCCTGGAGACATTCTTAGGACAATCTGTTCCATTTGATGCATTGCATCTAGGGCTTCCTCCTTTACTTTGTCGATCTTCTCCAGGACGAACTCCAGCTGATCAACCCGATAATCTAGAGTAGAAAGGATTTTGTTGAGGGCTCTGGGGTGTCCAAAGATGCCGAACTTGACGAGATCTTTGGTGAGCAGTCGAGCATTTTTGAAAGGTCTCGTCTTTGCATCATCTGGCATGATCCAGCTCTTCGGAGATGGGTCCTGCTATCGCCTAGAGTTCTCTGTTCATCTGATTGATATTCTGATATAACCCGGTGAACTTAGCGATTACTCCCTCACTTTCCTTGAGGATTTGGCTCCTCCAGGTGGAAACTGCCATGCCCTGCTCGCCGATTTTGGCATATTCATTGATTTTATCCTGGCTCAGAGGCTCAGGAGTTTTGGCGGTAGTTGTAGGAGGCTGCCTTGCCCATTTTACGCAAGGCGTGGAGAAGATGTTTATTTTTCTCCTTTATGCCTTTTCTCTTCCTTTGCTTCTGGAGCTTTTTGCAAAGGGCGTCAACTGCAGATAGGGCCTCTCCTTGAAGGCTTTCTGAAGATGTCCCCATTGTGACTTGAGTCACTGTGTAATCTGTCGAAGACAGATCCTTTTTATCCTTAAAGGATTGGGGTATGCAATCTCCATTACTCTCTCCTGATGCACTACGAGAGAAGTGGGTTATAGGCTTTTTGCTTCTTGGCCCCTTTTGATGGGATGACGGAGAAGTCCATCGGTGCGATGGGAACTTTCCTCTTTTGTTGACTCAGGTGCTGGGAGATCCATCTGGACTTATGGGAGAAGGACCAGAAATAGAAAAGGGAGCAGCTGTAGTAGTAGAAGGAAAAACGTGGAGACACTTGGAGGCGGCATTGAGAGGGAAGCCGAGGAAGTGCTCACGGGAGGAAGGGATACTGCAGGGGAGGTAGACATAGGAATGGAAGGGAGCTGAGAGATGAGGGAAGAAATGGTGGGGGACAGCTCCGCGAGAGAAGAAGATGGATGATGAAGAAGGGGAACAGTAGAAGATGGGGAGAGGACACGACCAAAGGAATGGTCGCTTGGGTCACTCGAGGAGGGGAAGGAGGAGAAGGAGAAGGGACAGAAGGGACCTCAATAGTTATAGTAGTGGCAACATCCTGAGTGGATGTGCCTATCGGAACATCTTCCGCTGCTTCTTCTTCTAAGCTTTCCGGGATTACAACCCGTTCTTGTGAAGCGGAAGGAGGACTTTCAGGAGCTTCCTCTTGGGTGGAGCTTGACTCACCCTCTTTGCCTTTCCCCTTGCCCTTTGGTAGTTGTTTTTGAGGAAGGTGTGCGTTGCCCAATGGAGATGTAGTGAAATCAACTCGAGGTAGATGAGACCATTCATTCTGCACCAATGCTCTGTTCTTCGCAGAGTTTCCTTGACCCTTTCCTCTATTGTTTGAGGAGCTTTGTTTCTGTCAATCACAGTGAAAGGCCAATCGTCCCCATTTGTGTCAAGATATACTTGATCAACTTCTTGATCAGTAGTTTGATAACCTTTTGGGACGATGGCCACACCGTACTGGATGATTTCAGCTAAGGCCAAGTGGGAATGATCCTTCCTCCTGAGCTCGACCTCATGATATAGGTCGATATAAATGTCTTCGATCTGAGGGATGTGGATCGGATCGAGTTTGGCCCTGGGGAGACAATTCCTTGGGTCGAAATTGGGCCTTGCTGGGAAGTTATGCTTTAGATTTAGCAGCTCCAGTTCTGCAAACATATCCTTCACCTTGTGGTGAGAGAGACAAGTATACCTGCCCACTGTGAGGGGGAAAGGAGTTCCACCCTTCTTTCTCTTGAGGCACTTTTCGTGGTAGGTGATAAGCTGTCTTGACAGCTCTAACAGGATCAACTTGGGGCCGGCATATCTCGGTAGTTTGGTTGGTTCCCCCAAGAAGTTAACTGCCCTTAGATAAGTGAAGGTGGGGAATTGAGTGAACAAGGCCCCCCATTTCTCTGTGGCTATGATGATGCTCTTGGTCGTACGACCGTGAGTCATGTTCGGCCTCAAAAGGTAGATGATGCCGTAGAAGAAGGCATCGTTGATCTTTGTAAACTAGGGGATACTATTTTCCAGCTTTAGTTCTGGATAGTATTCATATATTTTAACTTGGGGCCAAACCCCGCACCGCATCAAAGCTGGATAATCCCTTTCTGAGGCTGCGGCATAAACTACGTAGGAGTTCATATAGAACCTCCCCGTTGTGGTAAGTTGTTGGAGCTACTCAGATATGGTGCTGCTTATGATCTCCGCCCACTCAAAGCGTTGATCTGGCACATTTTTTCATCGTTTCTAAGTATCTCAGCATCCACTTGTGAAAGTAGTGGGCATCAGGAAGCCCAAATACTCTGCTCAGGAACGTGATTGTATCATTGAGTTCCTCTGAAAAGTCACTGCGATGAATGACTTGTGGCCATCGGGTCACCACCTTTTTGTTCTTCGGGTATACTTCATTCATCAACTGCATACATTGATCCTCATTGTCATCCCAAGCCTTGATGCAATCTTCTCGGCTTTACGGCCACAAAGTGCGGTGGTGAGGAATGCCGAGCATTATTTCAAAGTGTCGGGCAGTGAGGTTGATTATGACCTCGCCCTTCTCATTATGGACACATCTTGTGTCTTTGTTGTAGTGGCGGGCTACTACCATCATGAACTCATTGTTCACGGCACTAGCCCAGGATCCCTCCGGCAAAATGCGACCCCTTTGCCCATCAGTTTGTCCATCCATGGACTTCTGTGACCTTTGGGTTCTGGCCCAGAAATCCTCCATATCAATGTGACCAAGTTCTGAGTCTCTGATATCTAGGTCACACTCTGCTGGGATTCGGGCATCCTGACCCTCTGATATTTATACTTCATTTCTTCCTCTGTGAGCTTGGCTTTGCCCTTAGATTTGGTAGGTCTCTTGCTTGATGTTGACATATGTAACTCTGAACTTAGTTGCTGATCTGCAAGAAGAAGAAGTGAAACCCAATGCAAGAAAGTCATATTAGTTGTTTGATCTTCCATTAAAGCGTTGACAGAAGAAAGAGTTAGTGATTTTAAGGTCTCAGGGCGGGCGCATGAATCTGTGAGGGTGCTGCGGGGTTAAATATATGGCACACGAGAAAAGGGTGCTGCAGAGGACAAATCGGTGCAAAGGGCGCACGGGGCGCATGAATCTGCGAGATGACATTTTGTTGTTGCAAGTGGGAGTGCACTGCGCCATATATATGCATTTAACAGGCGCTGATATTCTTCATGTTACACAGGAACAGGATGCCAGTGGCGCATATAATTTTTATGTTACATGTAACTTTGGTGTGCCAAAGGGCGCGTATATGGCTTGTGTGACATATGCATTATGTGCGCTAAAGGAAACTCGGCTCGGCGTGCGCAGAGAGGGATTGCATAACATTATGTTGTTGTAATAAGGGATGCACCTGCCTGTGCTAAAATTTATACTTGGCGCATCTAAATTTGATGTTGCATAGATGCAGGGTGCGCCAATGGCGCAAGTTTTAACAATGCTACACATGAGTTTGGTGCGCCAAGTAGGGCGCAAGGAAAGCGGGTGCAACAAGCAAGGGAAGTGCGCCTTGAGGGCGCAGTTATTCTTTATGCAACAGGCATGGTGGATGCGCCATTGGCGTGACTGTATATCATGTTGCAGGGGTGGCGGATGCGCCAAAAGAGGAAACAATACAGTCTTATTTTAAGCTTTGATTCTTTTCTGAGGGGTTTACATGCATTTTAAGCTTCTTTTGCAGGGTATCTTTGGGTGATGAAGAAGCTAAAATAAAGAGTTTCAAGCAATCTCTTTACAAGACAGTCCTCTTTACCAGCAGATCTGGAAAGAGGGGGAAGTGCATGGGGAAGGATAGAAAAACAGCAAGAGGGGGGGTTCATGGTTTCACAGCTCTATTTAATCTAATCCCCACAAACAAACAGCCAAAAACCAAAACACAAACACAAATCACAAGAGCAATAGGGACCTCTTACCAGGAATATATAATGTGAGAGGTGTGAAACTGGGTCCACGACGTGATTCGATAACAGCGAGTGCGGCTGCGAGTGCGAGAGGAAAAGAATAATCACGTGATTTTTGTCTGATGAAAATGACAGGGCAGATGCGCCTATATATAGGCAAGGTGGTAATAAATGCACCAACCACTTTTTCAAGTGGCGCGCCAAAAGCACTGTATCAATGATGGAAAGGATGCGCCCTTTGGCGCATCAAAACACTGCCAACATGAAGTTATGTGTGCCTTTGGCGCACCAAAAGTGTTGTCAACACATGAAATATGTGCGCCCTTGGCGCACCAAAACATGGCGCAACAAAAGTATTGTTGACATGAAGGCGCATGCACCTTGGCGCATGCAAGAAAGGTGCAACATAGTGAGGTGCACCAAAAGGTGTGTCGACACGTCAAACCATGTGCGCCAAAGGATTTAAAGGGGGCGCATGAACACTTTATGTTGCATAGACATTATGTGCGCCCGACCAAAAAAGACCAAAAATGGCTAAGTTCGGAAAACAAACCATTGTAGGATAAGTGAAGGAAACAAAATTGGAAAAATAAATACTGATTTCATTGATTTACTATTTTTAGAATATTCACCATTATTGTCCCATTTGATCATTTTCGCCATTTTTGAGTGTCTCAACCACAAGGTAATGAAATGAGTATGATTACAAATTTTTATTGGACTTACTATTTGTATTATTTTATCCCATAGATACTTGATAAAAATTTAAATTGATCTCCGCGGTGTTGCATTCAAGCGAAGCAGATTTTAAAAATTCTACTTGTCAACGGGATGCTTTGCTCCAATTTTCGTGGGGTTTTCTCTCCTAGTTCTTCACAAATTCCAAAAAGAAACTTACACATCTGCATGTTCCTCATTTGAGAAAATTTCACAAATTCCAAAACATCAGACCTCAATATCCACGATAAATAGGGATTTCATTGTACGAAAACTAGTTCACGTGAAACTAGATATTTTGGGATCATTTCCTCTTATTTTAAAGGGTTTTCTCATTTGGATCTTTGAAATTTTCTGGTCTATGTGTTCCTCGTCGGATAGGGAAGAATCCTTATAATAATCTCAGTCCTAAATATCCCTAAATAATAGTGACTTCATGGCACGAAATATCGTTCACATGAAAATAGATTTTTCCAGGATCATTTCCTCCAATTTTCATATGATTCACCCACTAGAACCTTGGGAATTGAACAAGTGCATTACTTCACTTGAATTACTATGTCATGGAATCCATTTATGGATTATTGAATCATATATAGAAAGAAAAGGCATCCATGTGCTTTAACCATTGGATTGACAAGTGGGGATGTTGCGTTGGTGGATGAGAGAGAAAAGATCCTTAGGGTTTAGGCTGGGTCATGTGGGAGAAAGGGGGGATGCATTTTTGTGTCCCAATTTTACCCTAGAAAGGGATAGAAGGGACCAAAATTTTGACTCAACCCCATGATGACAAGTGGCGAGATGAGGTTTTACGAGGCGAGGGCTAGAAAAATAGGATTAGGGGCTTACTAAGGCTTGTGAGGGTCATCGATGGGTCCAAGTGCTCAAGCTGGTAATGAGGCAAATTTTTATGTCCCCATTTTCCCTTTGGGATGGAACGAGAGGGGAAAATAAGTACACCTCATCCTCATGCGACATGTGGCCTTTGGAAAAATTGGCTAAGTGTGGAAGGCTTACCTTGGGAACAACCTTGAAGAAAAAGTTGCTAGAGCTCCTGGAGGACTATTTTGATGAGCCCTTTTATGATTTTGACTCCAAAGATATTTTGAATAGAATAGGATGGGTATAAAGGTATCATTCTTCCCAAAAACCCCTAAACATAGCCTTCTTTCTTGGGATTGTAAGGTGTTTCTATCAAGAATGAGTTACGGAAATAGATTCTAGGGTATTGTGAAAAAACTAAATATACCACAATGTAGGGAACTAAATTAAATTTCCAATAATAATTTTTCAGCCTACAAATCAATTCTGATCTCTATGAATTAGTTCCTAAAGCTCAGGTGTTATTTTGAACTCCAAGCTCCTTCACCTTCTAAAACCCGCTTTCACTGAACTTGTTCTTAAACCTTCAAATATTTCCTAAACTTTCCTAAATCACTTGAAATATGATCTTATATCCTTTATACCATTCTTGAAGAATTTTGGCCTTCAAAACTATCATGGAGGGTTCACACTTGTCAGGGAAGGCTAGAAATAGCCTTTTTAGCCAATGAAGAATCTTCCTTGAGAAGCATTGCATCGAAAGAACTGCATGAACTTATTTTCACATTTCAAACACTTGGGAAAGGGTGTTAAAATACATATGAGAATTTGAAGGATTTGGATATGACTGACATAGGGAGCACATTGATTTGGGGGATGTTTAGGAGGGATTTAGGAAAAATATTAACAATGGGGTAAAGTTGTCATGTTTTCTATTGAATTTTGCCCTTGCAAAAACACATGACAACACAATTTTATGATAAAATATAAACATAAAATCTCACAAAATGTTAAGAGTTTTGAGCTAAAAAATTAGCCAAATTGTTCAAGTTCAGGATAAAATCAATGAGAAAAAGGAAATCTTATTAAATCAACTATATATTTTCCTATTTAATTATTTTCATGAAAATCTAAGTCCAAATGGCTAGCCTACGATAATTGTTTTGACCAACCAAATTTACAAAAATTAACATGCAAAAAAATATTTTCGGATTAAAAATATACTTGCAATATTTGGTATTAAGATCTACATCAAATTTTTGAATGAAAATAAATAATTCTATAGGATGACCCTCAATACTATGATAAGTGTCATAGAGAAGCACCGATGTTTCTAAAAATTTCGATTGCTTAAATGGGAAGGTTGGTAGAATAGTTGGATGGGTGGGTTAGATGGGTATGTGGGATGGGTAGGTTTGTCGGGAAGTTAGAAAGGAGGGATGGTCTTATATCATGAATGGGTAGGATGGATTGGCATGATTGATGGACGGGATGGGTCGAGTGGGTTGGACCGGTATATGGGATGGAGAAGTTGGTCGGGGATGTTGGACGAGTAGGTTAGATGGGAAGGGATCATATAGGTCCAACTTGAATTGGATGGCCAACATGTCTTGCTAATTGTTTATCATCATGTGTCCCTTAAACCCTTATCTTCCTTATATATACCCATACGAGGTTCATTTATTCACATTTCCACAAACATTTCAGCGCTCCGAGATCTCCAATCTTCAAATTTCTCCTATGAATTTCATCAATGGAAAGCACCACTTGTGCTCCTATTCCAAAATTCTAATAAAAAACCTCATGTTCCCATAGATTCCATCTCTCCGATTAAACTAAAATATACACCAACCGAATGGCTGTAAAAATCACAATTTACGGGGCTTGTCAACATGCCCCAATTTAAAAAAAGCGATACGTCTGTCCTTGATTACCTTCTCGCCTCTTACAAGCTGGAAAGAGGGATAAATATCCATTCTCCTCGTGGATCATCACATTTATTTCATAATTAAGCCCCAGACATACCTCGTTTAACTAGCTTACCATTTGAAAACCAACCACCCATCACTAAAAAGGTTTTCCTTACAGATGAAGAATTTTATTTTGGAGTCTCATTACAGTGTGTAGGTTGATGGTAAGTTTACTATTTTCAACTACTTATCTTAATATTACTTGACCACCCAAGAATCTAACATTTGTTGGTTATTATTGCAGCTCCTCTTAATCATTCAAGAAGAGGCCTTCTTATACAAGGTATTATAAAGAAATTCTTTCTTGCAGTTGCATCACTTTTCAGCCGAGGATTTTGTTACAAGGCAGATTTTTAGTTATTCTATTGTTGGGCGAGTTCAATATGTAATGCGAGACACTAGCAAGGAAACAATTTTATTGGTGCACATATTTATCCAACCGAATAAAAAAAGATGCCTCACATGCTGCGGTAGCCAATATGTCTAATAAATCCAAGATTATATTCTCTTCTTGTAATTATATACTTTATTTCTATCATGAAGCTTTCTTCCAATTGCAGCACGCACAAATTCCAACTACAATTAATGATAAAATGAATGGTCTCTCTCTTGAAAAACAACGGTAATAGTTACTTTTAAAGTTTTCATGTTATAACAATTTCACATTCAATATTTTTGAATATAATAATAATTGTAATATTTTATTTTGCAGAGAAGAATTATGGCTACAATATCTCATAAGGAGGCTATTGCTCGAGGTAAAGCCCCTCTAGAGGTCTCTATGGATTCTAACATGGATTTAGCAAAATCAACACCAATATGAGTTCCTCGTCAAAAATGACCTAGGGGTCGGTATGTCCATCACACCTACCATCACATTTGACTATAGGTATAAAGTTTACCTTTTTATATAACTAAACAATTATGACTATTAATATATATTATGTAAGTAGTACAATATTTTAATATTTCTACATTTATTGTATTCAGAAACTACTGAGTTTGATGATGAAGATCAAACTCATTCGGGTGTCAAGATCAAAATGTCACGATTGTGTCTCCAAGCATGCAAGGTAAATTGTAATGTATAATATTTAGCATGTTTTGTTGAGTTACAATATTTTAGCATTTACAAGGACCAAGCGTATAATGATAATTTTTTGTTTTCTTCTTGCGGGTAATAGAGCTTCTTAGTACATTCTAGTTGTAAGGACGCCACTAATACCGCCAACACGTATAGTCTAAAAAAATATAAGATCTTGGGGAAAGAATATAAGGTTTCCTGCACACTCTGCATGAACACTTCATCTTGTAATGACAAAATTTTAAGAGTCTCACTAGGTAGTGTCTTAAGTATAACGGGCACCCTTGATTTTCAGCAACATCAATCTTGATGAGGAGTATTTGGAATTCAATAGCAGAAAAGGGTAACTCATTTAACACTCTTGATATTATTCAATCTACTCTGCCTCCTCCCACCACACCCGTAGAAAAATGTGCATTAAGTATATGAATCTCCTCCTCCTCAAGTAAAGCTCCAAAAATTGATGATGAGAAGAGAAATTTTGTATTCAAAATTCTCATATTAGATAGTATGGGGGCCACAATTTAAGAAGTTTTAATTTATGATGTTTATTTGGTGTGCACTTCGGAGATGAGGGCTAAAATTTTTCTTAAAGAGATAAATACCCGCTACCATTATCATGATCAAAGGAATTCATTGTTAACTTTCATAGAGAGCTAACCGGAAAGGCTTGATATTTTTCTAAAAAAGCTCATTCAAGAACCATTTCATATAGTAATGATTATGATGATGATATTATAGACATAATGTTGCATAGGCTTACAAACACTGAATGTTGAAGCCTATTCGGACATTCAAGAAAAATGGGATAAAGACAAGGAAAATGTTTTAATAACAAATGCAGAAAAAGAAAAACTTGTGGTAAGTCATCTTTTACAGGAAAAATCCTAATATTATGAGCAACCTGCATGATATATATTTTAAACTTATCTTATAGACTAATTATTTAATATTTTTTTATTTTGAAGGAAAAATATGAAAGTTTAAATAAAGAATAAGTTGTATTTGAAGAACATTTGAATAATGCACGCAAAATTCTGAATTCATTTATATAGTTGAAGGAAAAACTCATAGTATTAAATAAACAAAATATTACATTGAGAAGCGATAATCAAGGAGCCATTTTATTATTGAGCGAAAATACGGATGCCAATGCATTACTTTTGTTAGTAGGAGATGTTTCGAGGGAGGAGTAGAATATTCTTCAAAATATCCATCTTGCAAAGACACGTGATTTGCGGGCATTGGGAGTTTTAGCACTAGGTGAGAGATCTGTATAGACCGAAAACGTTCCTCCTCTTACGCAAGAAAAATATCGAGATTCCCCCGCCACACAAAAAATTAAATATATTAGTTAACTTCACCATGTGACGGTGTGTTGTCACAATTGATTCTGTTAATGGCGTAGGAATTAAAAAATAGTGGCTAGTTAATTTTTGCTTTTAATTCTATGTAGCGAGACATAAGGACAACTATGATTCGAGAATTATATCTTTGAAAAGAGAATGACCTTGTAATGCGTCCTTATACGACAAAAATTTTCTAGAATATTTAAAATTGTATTTATAACCCCCTTTTGGAATTGTAGTGGTGACATTTGCTTTATGAAATGATACTTTTCTTCATAAAGTAATCTGCCACATGAGATAATGATTACAAGAGTACTTTGGAATTGGAACTATATTTATTGTTAATAGATTTATACTTAGTAGGAATGGTGATTATGTTTATGGGTTTACGTAAGTGGTTCTATAATTTTCATGTTTTTGTCTGTTAAAAATATTTATGTTTATGATTCAATGCATATGTAAAAAATTAATCAATTAATAGATATGAGATAGGTCGATCCAAAAACATTTTTTCTTATATCGGTTAGAAAACAAAATATTAAAAACAAATGAGATACAAGTAAATTACATAGTTCATTAGAACCAGCTGATTAACATTAATGAATATGAAATACATCAATACATTAAATTATTGAAAATAGTCTCAACAATGTATAGAAGAAATGAAATCTATGTGAATTTAAACAGTCCTAGATCAACACTTTCAATCGTGTCTTGGAAATAAACTGCAACATGATCTATGGATGTTTCTTGAATCTGGTGATCCCGGATTAGGGTGAATATTACCAACTCCTCTTCTTTCTACTAGTGAGTTCCATAATGTGATTGCTCTCTCATATGGAAAAGTATCCACAAAGTAGAGTTATACATACAACCTCATACTGATTTCTAGATTCTTATCCAATCTATTTCAAACTTTTGACTTCAAAAAATACAATGCACCTTTGAAAACCCTCTCATCTTCCACATAACCAAGAATCATTATTTGATATAGTTCATACAAATTAATATACTCGCTTAAATCTTCTTGCGAGAATACTATTGGAATAAACGTCCCCCAAAGTCTTCTAATGGAACCATATTCATGTGGGTTTTATAGAAGTTGAACTTGTTGTATAATAGTATTTTCATTATGAATTAACTGGGAACTAAGTATTTTTATTTGAAAAATACCTTCTACAGGAACTCTTTTTATCTCTTCATTGTTAGAGAAATGTGTTAGGTTGCGGAGCTTGTTTTCATGTGAGAAAGTGTTGAAGACTATACACTAAGAGTATTGTACACTTTCCACAATTGTCTCACCAAGGTTCGAGGCTGGGATAAGCCCCAAGCGCGGATCCGGGGGTGGTAGCCCTCGGTTGTAGGGGTTTGGGGCGTAGCTCCTGAATTTATTTTGGGCCTTAAAACATACCCAATATATCGGGAAATGTGATTTTCTCATATGGGCGGGTTTTTGACCCATAGGTTTATGGGACGGTTTTGGCCCATGGTTTTGATACCCATGGTTTTGTAGAAGCTGCTTAGCGGTTGTCTACATTTATATGGTTTTGTGCATATGGTAGACATAATGTAAACATTGCAGATGTGCTTTGAATTTAGGTGTGAATTTTGTAGAGTTTGTTGAGCATAGCTCCAAACAGATCTGGGTATTGTATTGAGAGAGTGGTAGCTTGTAATAAAATCTAAGCAAGTGATTCTTGGTGGATGTAGCCCAAATTGGGTGAACCATGTTAAATACTATCTCTTTGTGTTGTGTTATTTTATTATGCACTTTTATTTGAGATCTGTAATATTTTCTGCATATTAGTTTCTACTACTGTGATTTTGTGAGGGATTATTCCACATATTTTATCCCTTATTTCCTAACAAAACGGTTAGTCGGATCGAGTCATGTTTTTGAAAAATAAAGGGTGATGGATGTATGAGGTGTGCCGGTAGGTAAATTTTGAAACTTGTAGATTTAAAAATCCCATTGCTTCAAGTATTTTATCATTTTTGAATCTTTCCATAATCTCTTTAGATAATGATTCGAGATATTTTTCTATTTATTCCTAGTTTCAGATAATACAATCTCAAATAAATTTTGTGTCACTCTTACTTCTTCCATTTCTAAGCTAGCCAAATCAATTATTTTTTGAAATGTATGAACTGGAATCTCTTTCCCATGTCATATTAGAAAAATATGATCATGCATATTTTATTTTAAGAGGCATGTGGAATTTTTCAATTCTATTATTGCATTCTAGTTTTCAAAAATAACCCTTAAAACATCCATCCGAAATATACAAACTTTGATACTCAAGCACACACATCTTCTTAATCTAATGAATTTTGTTATGTATAAAGAATGATTTTGTGCATCCTTTGTAAAAATATTGAGCTCCTCGGCATAGAAAAAATACCGCAGAGTGTGAGTCAAGTTTATAAGTTTGTTAGGCAGTCAATAGATCTTTATCTTTATCAACATCTCTGCGGTATTTATACATAAACCCTATCAATGAAGGATATTCATCAAATATTTTATAGGCTGGTTAATACATAGAAATCCATCAGGTATCTACATATTTGAGAAGCTTCCTACCCTCTATGAGTCCAATTACAAATTTTTGAAATTCTAAAAACCTCTTTAGACTGCTAGAATGGTAAGCATGCGGATTACGGATCAACTCCTCTACTTTAGGTACATTTTCAAATGTTCTCACAATTTTGTACACAGATTCATTATGTGTGCCATAAAATGGATTGTAATCATATAAAGAGCAACATTTGTCTAATTTTGAATGCGAGAGAACATTTTTTCCCGGACATTTACAGTGCACAATCATTTCGACACAAACTAACTTGGTTGTAAAGGAAAAGTCATCCATTCTGAGATTTCCTTGATTTGAGACCACCAATTTGTAAATATTTTCAGAATTACAATTCTCAATCATTTAATGAATTTCTAGGAGATGGGGAGTCTTGACTTCATTTGAAAATGTGCAACATGAATATAAATCCATGAAGTATCATCCACTGCGGTAACCTCGTCAATTGAAATTGAAATATACTTTTCCTTTTGAATAGACTCTTTCAAATCCTCCTTCTCTACTAGAGATAGACATTTTGCAATTTCCCAACCACTTGTATCATACCAATGTGATTGAGGAACGATCTGCATGAAACCACTAGCACGATAGAGAATTTAATTTTCTTTGAAATATGACATGGGCCTTCCCCTTTTCAATATATGGAAAAGTAGCAAATGAATACCTTTTGCATGCATTTACGTATCCATAGATTTTCTAATTCTTACTACAATAGTTCCACCCCTTTTCATATTATTACATGTAATATACATGCAGAAATTCTTTTGCATATTTTCATTTATGTGTTCGACAACGTTGCCATCCTTTTACTTTTGGGAAATATATATTTTCCCAAAGTGATTTTCAATTGTGTCCATTTTTAGCTACATCATGTGATCCTTCACTTGTTTTTAACTATATATTTTACATCGACATTATGTTGGAACTCAATTACTTTTTTAGGGATCATAGGTTGATAAATCGATATTTCGACCCATTAGAACCTGGAAGGTCCTTCCAATTGTCTAGTATGTCCTCTATCTTCTAATAGTTTTTCCTTTTTTTCTTAGGGTTAAAAATGTGTATTTGGGCTCTCGGTAGGAATATTTTGATCCTCGCATCTCCTTTTTCGGAAATATACCTTAAAGCATAAGCTTCCTTTATTGGTGTATCATTAGAATTTGACGAATCTTCTTGTACTTCTATGTCATCAAGGGATGGATTATTTTCTTCAACATATAATGGATCATCAATATCTTGAAATTTAATATTTTGTGAAGGAATTTATGCAATGTCTGCATATAATTTTATAAAATTGTTATAGAGTAATAATTTTATAAAATTGTTCTGATAATAATTTTATATATAGTTAAATGTTTCTGAGATAAGAATACAAAGAGTTTGAAAAATAGTATGAAAAGCATAATAATCAAATTTTATAAGACTAAATAACTTCTAAATAGCACATATTGATATTTTCAGCTGATGTAGAATTCACCTTAATTATTTGTGACTTTTGAAATAGCTAAGAAAATTCTTTGCACCATTTTTGAACATTTGAATTTATAACTGCTTACCACGATTTTCAAGAATCCATTGATATATCGCTAAATTGAAAACAAGATTGCTTAGGTTGAATTAAGGAAGGAAAAATTTGGGGAGTTAGGGTTGGATGGCTTTGGGATTGGACGATTCGAGAGGTTGAGCGATTCATATGTTGGAAGGCGGCGAGTGGAAGACTCAAGAAATTGGGGGATTGGACGGCTCGAGAGGTTGGATGGCTCTATGGTTAGACAACTCAAGATTGGATGGCTCTGGGGTTGGAGGACTCAAGATTGGATAGATCGTAGGTTGGATGGATCGGGACATGGGGTTATAAAACTCTAGTGTTGGATGCCTCGGAGGTTAGAAGACTATAAGGTTCGAAGGATTCGGGTTGGACGATGCTAGGTTGGATGATTAGGTTGTGCGGCTATGGGGTTGGATGGCTCTAGGGTTGGATGACTCGGGGTTTGATTGCTCGGGGTTAGATGGCTCTAGGGTTGGATGGCTCAGAGGTTAGATGGCTCTAGGGTTGGGACAGATTTATGAGTTGCGGATGGACTACTCTTGGGTTGGAATTCTCAACAGTTAGATGGCTCACGAGAGTTATGGGTAGATGAATCTAGGGTTGGATGACTCGAGAGGTTGGATGGATTACAATTGCTACTTGACAATGAGATGTTGGACAAGTAATGTACTAGATATATATATATATATATATATATATATATATATATATATATATATATATATATATATTATGCCAATATGGGCAAGGAATGATTCGAAATGGTGGCGAATTGCATGTATAATCTCTTATATATATGTAAATAATAGGTGAAATGTACCCTACTGAGGACTTGTCGCCTAAAATCATCGATGAATAAGTCACTACCAATTGCTGAAAATTTTCAGTTCAAATTTCAAAAACCCATATTTTTGTGACTTTACGAATATTTGTCAATAAAATATTCCTTGATTGCATTTGAATGGGTTTGTTGAAATCCGATGGTGGCTGCATTGTCTCTCATTATCCTTAGACAATAGTGCAAATTTATGTCGGGATTAGTGTAATAAGAAGGTTTCCTAACCATCCACGTGCGTCGAAGAAGATTAACTCTCTATGACACATCATCAACATCTACGTTGATATACTAAAAATTGGGAGGGTTGAATATTTACTCTGATGATGAAAACAATAATTCAAACCAAAACCATACACATGGACCCACCGATAGAATTTATCATGGTTTTTTTACAAATTTAAAAGAGTAGTACCTTTGTTTTATGAAATTTGATGTCGATGGGTGTGAAGAGGAGTAGGCCTTGTTATTATTATCATTGTCTATCTTGGTGAATAAATTGATGTGGTTGAATACATCTCATGTGTGCGAACAGATCCTTAAACGAGGAGAACTCCAAGTCCCATTCTTCTCACGCTTACAATTTCTATCTCAAAAAAATCTAATTCCTCTCTCTCCCTCGAAACTAATTTCCACCACTACTAATAGAATTTAGATGAAGAATTAATGCATTCAATCACTTATACTAATTTTTGGAAGGATTATAAACAAATGAGGGGTGTTGGAGGGACTCTCAACTCATACCTATTCCATCAGGCCCTGAAACCCAAATCTAATGCAAATTCCATCACCACTTTCTGTCCCTAAATCCTACTCATAACTTGAAAAAAATGTAATCTTTTTTTATCATAACTTTGTTGAATTGGAACACTAATTCCTCTAATTTCATGCTTCCTACCATTTGATGGCATTTAAGGTCATGGTAGTCATCTCTTCCTAGCGGTTATTATCAAAAGAGACCCGACTTTCATTCCACAAAATTTGGAACACATTTCTACTAAGTATAGAATGTATTAATGTTGATGTCAACCTATACACCCAAAAGCCTTAAGAGACAATAAAACATGTTCGACTCAAATGTATTATGATGGGAAAGGTAATTATGTCGAAGATAGATACACAGTCTAAATGTATATGGGTGGAGGCTTGCCAATTGATAGATAACAATAAATCAACGGTGCATAGGGAGGTTACAGTACATGCATTGAAATCCAATGCTTATACGACCTTACTGAGACTAGTTCTTTGAATGGATTGTGACCCTGCAGTCCACGTCGGCCATAGCACTTCCATCATGTACCTTGAGAATCATGTTACATAGGTTAAATTTCACATGGCACAGGTGCTCAGAAGTAGAATAATAAAAATCAATACAACTAGACATTACACCCAAATGAAGTGCCTCCTAATCCTCAATCTTATTCTTTTTCCACATACAACAAAGAAAATAGTGGTAGGTAGTAGTTTCCTCTCAGAGACCATTGAACCCACTCTAGATATAAATACAGATCCAAATCAATCAATTTGTATATAGTAAAATGAGGAGATATTAGGGTTACAGATTTATCTATGTCTAGGTCTAATTTAACCCATAATGGTGTTGATTTTAGGACAACTATTAGTGAGAGCTCCATTTAGTACGGTTCCCGATAACATTATGTTTATTTTTTCTAATTAAATCTCATTGCAACTATCCAATTACTACTAAATTTACAATGTTAACTTGGGTTTCAATGTGGTTAATGCCTCTAAATCTCAAATAAAGTGCTTTTATTATTATGCAAGGAAAATGACATGTCTGAAAGGCCATTTAGGATGTGTCACTCTCTATGTTTGGTTTTGGGTTTTGGAGAGTGCTTAACACGATTAAAGATATACGATCGTATCATATATTTTCAATTGCGTCCTTATCAATCTAAGGAATATCTATATCGAATTCCCTTAAAAACTAATTTAAAATATGTCCTACCTTTGCAAACCCTAAATTTCCTAAATTAATGTTGTCCTATTAATAAAAAGTTGATAATAGCATTCAGGATGAGGATAAATATAAAATATTTATAACTTTGGAAACCCTAAAATTTCGTTGCTTATACTTGTCATATCAAGGAATTACTATTGGTAGAAGGCCTACAAAGTATGGGTGACTTTTAATTTTTGTGAAAGCTCCCAACACCAATACAATATGTGGAAGCAAATTTCCTAATTACCAATGATAAGAAGTTAATTTTATTTATATTATTGGAAAATGAGAGAGTTCTCTATTTGTATATGCTTGATACGTGGATGGCATATTTGGACGTGTTTTAATATGTAGTAACCAAGAGGTGTGGATACATAATTTTTTTATTATAAACTGATGTGTAAGTAAAAGACAAGTAGATTGAAGATTGGAAAAAGAGGACACACATTTAATATGTAGTGTAAGAGTATTTATTAAGAAATATTCCAGCTACCATGTAACAATTAGATCAAAAATACATATAAAAGCCATGAGGGTAATAGTTTTGTTTTGTTTTTTGTTCTTTTAGGGCAAACCTTTGTTTGTTTTGTTGCATTTTATGTTTTGCAATATTTTTCTACCACTCCTTACATTGACATGTATAATTATAATTTTGTTTCGTAATGTCTTGATCAATAGCCGTATTATAATTCAAAGGATTTCCATTTGTGATGCCATATTGTTCTATTTTCACTACATGCGCACTATTCCATCCTCTAACCCTAAATCTTCACCCCTCTTGCTCTCCTAATGTTTCTATCCTTTAAATATGAATCCTTATAAGGATTGGCACTTGGTGAATTGACATGTGTGTGGGGTGTTGGAATTTATAAATAAAATATGTGGGCCTCCACATGAAGCTTCTTTATTGTTCGCCAAATGTAACTAGTATTTGTCCACGTGGTGGGTTCACCCTCACTAGCATACTCTAATCCTTGCTAAAATGGAAATATTTAAAACAAATCATTATTTTACACAAAAACATAATGAAGAGTTAGGATGGGTCTTATGTCAAATGTTTTATTTTCAAACATCGACAGATATGTATGTAAAATGTGGAAACATGAATTTTCGAGTTAAGCTGTTTGACAAAATGCATTGAAGTAATGCGGTGTCACAAGGCATGATAACTACTATCTGGATTGTAATATATGCTCAAAAATATTTTGGTGAAAATGTTGTGGAGAGTTTAAGAAAATAGTTTTGGAGGTTATAGATTAAGAATCGACAACCATCGGTGTTTATGGGTTGCCTTAACATTTTGTTAAACAGTTTGGATATGTCTAAAAAAATCACATTTAATCATACGATCTCCAAACAAAAACCCTAATTTCAGTGTTGCTTCATAAAAATGAACTAAAATACATTACCTTAAAACCTCTTTCCATAGAAAATTTTGAGGATTACATCATGGAAATCAGTTTTGGAGATTTCATTATCAATTTGGACAATAAACGATCAAAAAATTAGATAATAAAAATGATAGGGTCTACTATGTCATAGGCTTATTTTGGCCTCGTGGACGTTACAAGATAGTTATCTATCCTAAAATGGATCATAAGTTCCTCATAAATGATATGGTTTGCTTGATCAGATTAGTGTTGTGTTGGACGATTACATATTAATCCCGCCCACTACAAATAAGTTATCCTCGGTCCTTATTTGTAAATTGAATAAGTGTTTATTACTTTGGACATAAATACATTTAATTTAGGCCATTAATGGCTTAATCTGTGTGCTCAAACATCCCTATGAATTTCCTTCAAATATAACTAATTCGTAATTTTCAAATACCCTCCAAGTAAATCATAATATATTTTGTACTAAGTAACGTATGAAACTATATGGAGTCTCAGTATTAAACTTCCACTTCAGAAATTTTGATAGAAAAACATTGACCTATGAAACATGTACGATGCATGCATCTCATTTGAGTCTCAAACATGGAACATTTTTAAATTTCCCCACTTCTTAGTTTGTCCTCTTCATACACATATTGTGCCACCATGAATAATACCTATAAGATATAGACGATACACTGGAAATCAATGTCCTCCCCTTCCATTGAACCCCTTCTTGATCACCCTTCATCCATTCCCTTTATTTCACTTCCCCAATTTTCGTTCTTCACTCCATCCCCTTTGACATTTCCATTGTACACTTCACGTATGATTTCTAGTTTATCAAAGGGATTAATTATGTGAATCAACACATACCTTCATAAATTGAGGAAACTAAAAGAAAGGGAGGAAGCAGGAAACAAGATAAGACAAGAATTTATTTCTTGTATTTTTAATTTTTTCTATTCATTACATATCTATAACAAACAAATGGTCAAATAAAAGGCACCACTATTGTTGTAAATCCATTTCTAGTGTAAGCACTACAAATAGGATGATAGAATAATAAGGCATGGCATAAAACACACAAAATATACTTTTTGATCAAATACACTTATTTGAAAATTAGTGTGTAGAAATTTGGAAGGGATTTTTTGAATTCAAAGCCCCTAGATTCCATTTGATTGTGTAGGAAGGTAGCATCTCAAAGTTAAAAACCATATTTTTGTTGTTTCATAACTGCATTATCATTGGTACAAATTAATTATTGTGGTTTATATCTAATTATTAGTTTTTATAAAAAAATTATGAAAATATAAATTTTATAATATTTTATATTTTATTAAATGTTAGATTTTTTTGAAAATTCTACCTAAAAGGACATTAAACGTCATGGAAAATTTGTTTCTCAAAAAATGTAAGGAGTTGAAGCTTTAGAATATTCCAATTTTTTTAATCTATTGTCCTCCTACAAAAGGATTTTTGCAAAAGAGTGTGTAAAAATTAAGATTTTATTTTATCTATGATTTTTTTAGGCCGAGAAAATTGGTCGATAGGACAAATTGGTGGATTTCCACTAATGCTTTGGGACTAGGTCACTCTGCTTGAAATGGGAAGCTCCATTTATTGAAGATAGGATATTATATACACTATTATATCAATCGAGGATGGTCTTTCAATCGGGGATCGCTAGGGGTACTTCCTGCACATATGGAAAAGTGATTGTAGAAACTACAATGGAGGAAAAATATTGAAGGAAAGGTGTGAAGAGAATAACGAAGAGGGGTTTAAAGAGTATAACTGAGTTATTGTTTCAAAACCAGAACATTATCCGTGAATTCAATGAGAAGGAAACCATGAGAATCACAAGGAACAAAACAAAAAAGGCACAAAGTCTTAATGCATGACATTCAACAAGTACATTACTCATGGATTATAGTTGAGATGGAGAGGAAACATAAGAAAGAGAAATAGAGGAAATTTGATCACTTGTTTCTAGAGAGAATATGGGAGCTAGTAAACAATATTAACCATCCTTTGAAATGAGGAGGTTCTCTCAATTTATAGCTTTACATTGCAACTCTTCATCTACCCCCCACATGATTGTTCATATTCCCATTACAAGTGAATTTTCACATAACCTTAGGAAACAAAAAAATAAGTCCCCTTTTTATAATTGCAAAAGGAAATTTTACATTGCAAAAATATTTTATAGTCACCTTAATGAATAAGAAAAAAATTCATGATTTCTTACAATGAAGAATTAGAAAAGAGGGTAGAGAAGAGGAGAAAGAATGAAGAGAGAAGAGAAGGAATGCTCGAAAGCACGGATGGGTATGCCTCCGCCTTTGATGAATATCTGATCTAAAAAAATTTAAGATAACAATCGACCCATGATGACCCTCCAGAATGATGCATTGATGAAAAGTTTTGATAAATACCACTTTGAACACCTTTCCTCCTTTCGAAAACTCATTAAATGATGAACCTTTGCCACACAGATTAACCACACCGAGAAGAGGAGTGATGAGGACCTAAGAAGTATACCAATAAGAATACTAGAAGATGAATCCCCTCATTGATAAAATATTTTTGATCTTTTAGACACTATCACACCTTCGTGATCAATCCTTCACATGATAGAAATCATATGCGCTTTGTTGACATAATCATGATCGTGGTTTTGCCACTACATGAAAATTGATGATGAGTGAAAAATTATTCCAATTACAGAACAAGGGATAAATATTGAAATCAAAAACCATGTCATCCACCTTTTCATCATTCACTCCATGTGAAAATGAATTCAAATAGATTTCAAAAAAATCAACATTTTCTAATTTTGGAACTTTATGCTCACCGCATTGGGAAATGAGGGAATTTTATTGAAAGTTGAGCGGGGAGGCTTATGTGAGTTCCAAAACCATTGTAATATTTATGAAGGAATAAAATGAGACCACTTTTATCTCATTTCACGGATCTACTATTTTTGGAATATTCACCATTATTGTCCCATTTGACCATTTTTTCCAATTTTGAGTGTCTCGACCATAAGGTAATGAAATGAGGAGTATCGATGTAATTTTTCTTTAAATCACTATTTTTAGTAGTTTCTCCCATATATAGTCACTAAAAATATAAATTGGTCTTCCCAATGTTGCATTCGAATGAAAAAGTTCTTGAAATATTCTACTTCTCACTGGGATGCTTTGTTCAAATTTTCAAGGGTTTTTCTTATCCAGATATTCAAAAATTCAAAAAGGAAACTTACAGTGCCTGGGTGTTCCTCATCTAACATGGAATAATTTTTATGAAAAATAAATCTTATATATAAATAAAAATTAAGGACTTCCTTGCAAGAGATATAGTTCATGAAAAACTAGATTTTTCAGGGATCATTTCTTCCAATTTTTAAGGGTTTTTCTCATCTGGATCTTTACGAATTCGAAAAGGAAACTTACAAGTATGAGTTATCCTCATCTAACAGGTAATAATGATGATGAAAAAATCAGTCCTCAATAACCCAAAAAACTAGGGACTTTATGGAATAAAAACTAGCTCATGCAAAACTAGATTTTTAGGGATCATTTCCTCAAAATTTTGTGTGATTTTTCCCACTAGAACCTTGGGAAGTGAAGAGGTGCCTCGATTTCCTTTTGTTATTGTGTCATTACATCCATTTATGGATTATTTAAGCTTTGATAGTGAGAATAATCATCCATGTTCTCTCACCCTTGGATTGACAAGTGGCGCTCTTACATTGGCGGAGGAAGAGAAAAATGTGTGAAAATCTCCTCGGGGTTGATGGGGGTATGAAGAGACCGTATGGGAGTAAGTGGGAGGGTAAAATATTGCGACCTCATTTTCCCCTTGGAATGGGATGGAAGGGTAAAAAATATCACCTCAGGCCCATGATGACAATTGGCAAGGTGATGTTTCAAGAGGCGGGGTCTAGAAAAATAAGAAAAGGGATTTCTTGAGGCTTCCCGGGGTCATATGATGGGTCTATGAGCTCAAATATATATGGAGTGTATTTTCTCCCTATTTTCCCCTTAGCATAGGATGAGAGGGATATGCAAGTGAGCATAATCCTCATGTTGACATGTGGCACCTTTGGAAAAATTGGCTAAGTGTGGAAGGCTTACCGTGGGAAGGACCTTGAAGAAAAAGTTGTTGGAGCTCTAGGAGGACTTTTTTGATGAATCCTTATATGATTTTAACTCCCAAGATCCTTTAGAAAATAGTTTTTGGGGTTAAACCATATAACAATGTTGTATAGATCTAATATTAGATAAAGCATACAAATAATGAATGTGGAAATAAGCCGAGAAGATAAAATAAACAAGAGAAAGATAACACCAAATATAACGTGGTTCACCCAGTGTGTGCTATGTCCACCAAGAAATGGCCAATAATATTATTCAAGTGCTTTTACAAAGTAAATAAAGTGAAGATCTATTGTCTTCCAATGCCTCACAGGATGTTCAATGTTTTTCCCTCACTCAACTACTCTTTCTTGCTCACCAAGAAAACTAACATGCAAACAATTGCTCTTTTTATCTCATCATACCCTCATACAATGCATACATGCATATATAAATATTCTGGGAGACTAACTATGCTTTTATAATCAATAAAGCATCTTTAAAGAAATATTTTTATTCTAATTCTTGTTAAAGAACAAAAGAACCATCGCATAAGTGATCGATGTCGGTCCTGCTGACCGATATCGGTCATGTTCTAATCAATGTAGGTTATCTCCTAACCAATGCCTCGGTCCTTGTAAAAACCAATAACATGTAAAAGAAAATTTCTTGTGAAGCGATTCAGCTCCATACTAACCAATCTCCTACTTGAGATCAAATTTTGTCTTGTATTATGCATCACCATCCTTGGTTCCTTTGTTTGGCCTATTTATTCCACTTCAAGTCTCAAACTCGAAGACCAACAGAAGTGGAGTAAATCTCTAACTTCTCCCTTACCAATGGATTCATTAGCATATCCACAGGGTTCCCATCCATATAAATTTTCTCTAACTTCATCTTCCCATCCTCCAAAACCTACCATATGAAGTGATACCTAAACTGAATGTGTTTCGTTCTTGAATGAAATGTTGAGTTCTTTAATAGATGGATCATGCTCTCACTATCATTGTATAATCTACAATCCTCTTGCTCCTTTCCCAACTCTTTCATGAACCTGCTCATCCATATCATCTCCTTCCTAGCTTCTCGTAGCTCCAACATATTGTGCCTATGTAGTATACAAAGCCACAACCTTCTGCAATCTTGAAATCCAGTTAACTTTCATTCCACCTACTATGAAAATATATCCAATGGTGATCCTCCTACCATCCAAATATCCAGCCATATCTCAATAAACATATCCATGTAAAGAATTATTTGACCCTCCATAGCATAAATCCATGCCGGATGTCCATCTCAAATACCGAGAATCCATTGGTGTACTTTTTAATGTTCTTTACTTGGATTAGCTATAAACACTCGCTCACAACTCCCACTTATTGTGCAATATCTGGTCTAGTACAAACCATGGCATACATAATATTTCCATACTCTTTGAAGCATAGGGAACATGTTCCATGTACTCAACCTCCTCATGTGATGAAGGACACTTTGCTCTTTGCTCAATTTGAAGTGTCCAACCATAGGTGTGCTAACATGTTTTGAATTTTGCATGTTAAACCATTACAATACCTTATTGATATAAGCCGCTTGAGACAAATAAAACTTGTTTTTCTTGACTCGGTGAATTTTCATGCCAAATATTTTCTTTGAGATCCTAAATCCTTCATTACATATGTCCGAGCTAACCTTTCTTTGTTTTTACCAATGTCTGCATACTAGATCTTGCAATCAACATATCATCCACATACAATAACAAAATAACATAGCTCCCATTTTCAAGCTTCTTAAAACAAACATAATGGTTAGATTCACATCTCATATAACCATGCTCATACATAAAAGTTTCAGATATCAAATACCATCGACTTGGAGCTTGCTTGAGCCCATATAAGTTCTTTTTCAATTTTCACACAAGTTTCTCCTTACCCTTGACTTCATAACCAAGCAGCTTCTACATATAAATTTCTTCCTCCAAATCACCATGAAGAAAATCCGTATTAACATCAAGTTTTTCTAAATGCAAATATTATGTTTCCATCAAACTTAGAACATTACGAATAGAACTCATCTTAACCACAGGAGAAAAAATATGATCAAATTCAATACTTGTTTTCTATGAAAATCCCTTTACCACAAGCCTTGCCTTATACCTTTTCAGTCCACCCTCTTCTTCCTTGATTTTGTAAGCCTATTTATTTTGTAATGTTTTCTTATCTTCTCATAACTTGACCAAATCCCAGGTTTGATTTTGTTCCAAGGAGTCCATCTCCTCATCCATGTCATGCTCCCATTGCTCATGGGTATCTTCTTGTATTTCTTCTTCAAAGCTTTATGGTTCACCACTATCATCAATAGTAAATAAGAAAAGGAAGGTGAAAATATCTTTGGATGTCTACTTATCCTTTGTGACCTTCTCACTTGAGATTTGGGGTGTATGAGGCTCATTCTATTCCTATTGTGCATTCATGTATATCTCTGTCGGTGACCGAAGCCAGTCACCTATAGCCGACCGTGGTTCTATAAGTGACCATGGTTTCTCTATTTGTTGACTAACTCGTAGTTTCCTTACCGACATCAGTTTGAGTAGCACCAAAGCTGGTTCCTATAGCTTCTGTTCTAAACCCAATCCTTTCTATCGATGGTAGTTAGCTTGACTAACATCAATTTCTCGTAGAATCGACATCGCTATCTATGGATGTTTTTTTCAAGTCTGAAAGCTGATTTTCCTTCAAAATATCCTCAATTTATTCATGTTTAGGCACCTAAACATAATCCTTTACATTCTTTTTTCATTGCAATCAACATCACGACTCCTAACAATATTAGAATTTTCTAAATCCCAAAATTAATATTTGAAATCACCAAAGCTATAACCAATGAAAGTACATCTCTTAGATTTAGCATCCAAATTCCTCCTATTTTCCCTATCAACATGCATAAAATCTTATAAGCCAAAAAATCTAAGAAAATAAAAATCTACCTCTTTTCTAGACCAAGATTCTTCTAGTATTCCACCATCTAGTGTTGTTGAAGGCCCACGGTTGATCAAGTACACTGTTGTATCCACTACTTCTGCCCAAAACTTCAAAGGAAAGCCAACATGTATCCTCATGCTTCTAGCACATTCCATGATTGTTCTGTTCATTCTTTCTGCAACTCCATTCTCTGTGGAGTTCTAGGAACCATTCTTTCTCTTTGTATTCCATTCACTGAACAATAATCATTGAAATCCTTGTTGTAGTAATAACCACCATTATAAGTTCTAAGGCACTTTAATTTTAAGTTTTTTTCATTTTCCACATGGTATTTCAACCTTTTAAAAGTCTCAAAAACATAATATTTACGCTTAATAAAATATATCCATACCTTCCTTCTTGCATCATCAATGAAAGTCACATAATATTGGGATCCTCCAATAGAAGCTACCTAGGCTAGTCCCCACACATCTGAGTGTAGAAGCTCCAATTTATCCTCCTTCTTTGTTGACCCAACCTTGAGAAATCTCACTCTCTTATGATTTCCAAATATGCAATGGTCATAAACTTCAATATCTAAATATTTCAAATATGATAACTTACCCTTAGCCTTCAATATTTGCATTCCTTTTTCACTCATATGGCCTAGCTGATTATGCCACATGGTTACATCTGAATTTGTAGTAGATAGCACCAAAAAGGATTCGATAATATAGGTAGAGAGATATAAAGTTCCTACCTTCTTACATCTTGCAACAAAAAGAGATCCCTTTGTAACCTTCTAAGAGTTGGTGTGAATGTAACCACACATCTAGATTCACCTAATTTCCTTGCAGATATTAGATTTCTCTTGAGGCTTGGCACATGCCTCACATATTTCAATACCCATGGATTTCCATTCTACAACTTTTGATAGACATCACCTTTACGAGTAATATTGCATGGCTCAACATCTTCTAAACAAAATTATCCAAAATCACCTTGAACATAATTTTTGAATTAACCCTTGTTAGGGGTAGCATGGAAAGAATCTCCATAATCTAAAACCTAATATTCTAATTTATTATCCAAGGAGAGAATAAGGGAATATTTCTTTACCTCACTTGCAATGTTTTCCTCTTTTCCTTTTTATTTACCTTTGTCGATGTATTCTCTTTGTTTTCCTTGGACCAACACTCCTTTATGCGTCCTCTCTTTTGACAATTCAAACAAACTAAATCTCTGTACACGGATCTAGATCTGCCATATCTTGAATTTTATCTCACATTCTTCTTGCTCTTAGATGATCTCTCCTTATATCTTCCATTTGCTTTCTACACTCAAAGTGTTTCCAGGATGATGTTTCTCGATTATTTCCTCATTAAGGATTACACTAACCACATCATCAAATTTCAAACCTTTAGAAGTAGTTGTTGTATTACTAACAACCATTACCAAGTTATCCCAACTCTCTTGAAAAGAACATAATAATAAAAGTGCTTTCACTTCATCATCAAATGAAATTTCTACATATTTTAATTTATTTATAATAGACTAGAAATCATTCAAATTATTAGATATAGATCCACCTTCTTGCATCTTTGAATTAATTTTTTTTTTTTTTTATCAAATATACCTTATTCAAAGCACTAGGAGTTTTATACAAATTTTCTAAATATTTCATAAACTCTACCATGGTTTTTGCATCTATAAAATTCAAAGCCAACAATGTTGTCGGGCTCAATATTATAGATCCTAGATTCTTTGTTAAGAACCTTCCATTCTTCATCAATCATCGTGTTCACCTATCCATGCTCATCCAACGGTAAGTATAGATCTTTCGATACAAATAATCCTCCACCTACATCTTCCATAGTTTATAATTCTTACATTTAAATTTCTCTACTCGGTATTTACTATCTTCTACCATTTTTCTACTCTCACTCAATCAAAAAACCCTCATGAGTAAATGTTGTCAACACACAAAACATGTAAAAGAATATCTGATACGAGTTGTTGGGGTTAAACCATATAAAAATGTTGCTCATATCTAATATAATATAAAGCATACAAATAATGAATGCAGAAATCAGCGAGAAGATAAAGTAAACAAGAGAAAGATAACACCATATTTAACGTGGTTCACCCATGATGTGGGCTACGTCCACCAAGAACGAATAATATTATTCAGTTCTTTAAAGAGCAAGTACAATGAAGATATATCGTCTTCCAACACCTCACAAGATGTTAAATGATTTTCCCTCACTCAGCCTACTCTTTCTTGCTCACCGGGAAAACTAACATGTAAACAATTACTCTTTTCTCTCATCATACCCTCATACAATGCATATATGCATATATAACTATTACAGGCAACTAAATATGCTTTTAAAATCAATAAATCATATTTAAAGAAAGATTTTTATTCTAATTCTCATTAAAGAACAAAATCACCGTCACAAAGTTGGTCGATGTCATTCCTTTCCTGGCGGATGTCGGTCCCTACCTGACGGATGTCGGTCATATCCTAATCGATGTCAGTTATCCCCTGACCAATGTCACTCACTTTGTAAAAACTAGTAACATGTAAAACCAAGTTTCTTGTGAAGTAATTTACCTCCATACTAAACAAGAATGGTTTGGGCCTAAAATTTTAATTCTAAATGATACACCATCAAACATATCCTTATTTCTCTGGATTACAAGTTGTTCTGAAAAAAATGAGATGTGGAAAGAAATTCCTTGGTCTTGTGAAAAATATGAAAATATCACCATTTAGGGAACTATATTATCTTTCCATTGATATTTTTTTGTCATCCAAATCATTCGGGAGCTCTCATAATCACTTCTTAAAGCTCAAGTGCTATTTTGAACTACAAGCTCCTTCACCTTCAAAACCCCGATCGATCTCATTATACTTATTCCTAAACCTTCAAAGATTCCCTAAACTTTACTAAATCAATTGAAATATGATAATAGCTCCTTAATACCATTTATTAATGAATTTGGGCCTTCAAATATATCCCAAAGGGTACACACCTATCATGGGAAGGCTAGAAATAACCATTCTTAGCCAACTAAAGAATTTGTGTTGACAAGTATTACATCAAAAGAATCTACATGGAATCATTTTCACATTGGAAACACTTGGGAAAGGATATTACAATATAGATGATAATTTTAGGGATTTGGATAGGCGTGACATAAGGAGTACACCGATCTAGGGGTGTTTAGTAGGGCTTCGGGTAAAAATTATTTTAACACTGGGGTAAAGTTGTCAAGTTTTCTCTTGAATTTTTCCCTTGTAAAAACACATGAAAAAGCTGAATCTCACTTAGGGACATATTATAGATCAAATTAAGTGAGGAAAAGATAATAATGGTAGATTAAGAGTGAGGAATAGATCGATTGATTTGGTTTTACAAAGTCTCAACGAGAGAAAAAAGGGTAGACTAAAAGGGTGAACACACACACACAACATAATCGAAACACACCACACATGGGAGGAAAAAATACACAAAGTTGGAAATGGAAACACATAAACATAATCAACATATGATACATGCGTGGAAAACCTTATTTCACTATATCACTTTTTGTTTTGGAAGTTACCTCAGAATGGGTAACATTGAGTGGTGGTGTTACGCCAAGCCATTTCTTGGTTCAATAAAGTAGCCTCCTTTCCTCAATTGCTTATGAAATCCAGGTGCTTTCATGAATTCTTATATACTTGGGAGGAGTGATCCTACATAATGCATTTTATTCTTAGAGCTTCTCTCAGAAATTCCATTGTTCTTACATTCTTGGGAATCGGTCTCGGATTGAAAATTTACTTCTTTATTCCCCCACACTATTGATTTCTCATTTTGCATCTCATCATTGCACCAAGGATGATTTGTGATTTGTTTTTTGAATGTTTGAGTTTTCTTCTTTTCCATATTGATAAATTTTTATGACTTTTTCATAAGAGTCATTGAATTAATCCTTGTGTTACTGTTTCATTATGAAATGTTTGGATATTGAAAGAAGAATCAAATATAACTTAGAACGTGCCTTCTCAAGTTCTACGTAAATTACATTGATGGGTAAAGTCTCCAAGTAAATCCTTTAGGATGCTCCTACAATCTGATTTCCATTATGACCTTGATGGATTGTTTTCTTAGAAACTTTCCTCTTCAACATTATCATTTCATTATCCAAATTTTGTAATAGGTGATCAGTTCTCTCATCTACGGGATGTTGGGCCTTATCTTTTATAAGGTTCTTGATCTTTCCTAATTGGTTGAGGTCAACTTCTAATCCAAGAAAACTTTCTTAAGCTTGTGTGAGATCCATAGGAAAAGATCTTGAGAGAATGAATCCTACGTCGGAAATTGATAATTAATGAAGAATATTTCTGTGTTGTCATCGGAGGAAAATCTTGAAAGGGTATCCTTTTGAGGAAGATGTTATAATGGGATATGAAACCCCTCATAGTCTCGTTGGGGCCCTTTTTATTTGACCCGGATGCATTAGGATGTCTTTGAAATATTTAGTGGATTTGAACCTTTCTTCAAAACTAGTTTTGATCTCATCGCAACTAGTGATGGATCTAGCTGGTAAGAGATAAAACCACTTTGTTTCCTTGTCTTGCAGAGATTCTTCAAAAATATCACGTATACATATTCATGTTCAATTCCAATAATTCCACATGAGATTATGAAGGAAAATATGTGTTCTTTAGGAAGTTTTGTGTTGACATGTTTGAAATGGAAAATTCTTACGGGAACTTGTTAGTAGATCATGAAGATGAGGTGTGAGAGTGAGTGGACTTGTATATCTTCCCCATAGAAAAATGGGTTGGGGTATTTATTCTTATTTTCCAATTTCTTCTTCTTATTATGTAAATTCAAAGTTAAATGGTATGTGGAAGGTAGGAGAATCAAGAGGATTTGCGTAGTAGGAGTATCAACAGGAGTTTGAATAGGATTTCTAGTGGTACCGATTTTAGACTCGATGGAGATGAGGCTTGATAGAAGAAATATGGGTTATATATGATTTTTCTTATGGATTTTGTAAAGCCTAAAAAGTGGGATCAATAATTCTTCTCAACCTATTCTCGCCTGGCATATTCTCATTTAGCTAGTTTTTGGAATATCTTTGCAATGGTAATATGAATGGAAACTTTGGAACACAAAGGGTCACTTACGGTATCAACAATGGGTTTTTTTACAAATGGATTCCAATTTTAATTTTTATGTTTTTTTTTAATATTTATATTTTTTTGGATTTTTGGTTCATATATTGGGTGTAGAAGTGCTAAAATGCCCATGGTGGGCACCAAAAACTGTTGGCAAGAAAATTTGTCGGTAGGAAAAATTTGTGAATTTATGAAAATGTTATGGGACTAGTTCCCTCTACTTTAATGTGGAATCTCCATTTATTGAATAAAGGAAATTTATATAAACTATTCTATTAAATAGGGATGGTCTTTTAACCAGGGGATCGCATAGGGTACTTCCCTACACTTGTGGCAAATTGCTTTTGGAAACTACAAGAGAGGAAAAATCTTGAAGGAAAGGTGTGAAGAGAATAAAAAGATGGGTTTTTGTACAATAAAGATTACAATTTCAAAAGAAAAACATTATCCACGAATTCAACGAGAAGGAAACCAATAGAATCAAAAATAAAAAATAAACACAAAAGGAAAAAAATTATTAATGCATGACATTAAATAAGGACATTTCTCTGAATTATAGTTGAGATGTAGAGGAAACATAAGAAAAAGAAATAAAGGAATTTTGATAAAAAAAATTAGAGAGAATATGGGAGCTAGTAAACTAGATTAAGCATCATTTTAAATGAGGAGGTTCTCTCAATTTATAGTTTGACATTGGAACTCTTTGTCTACCCCCATATGATATTTGTTCATATTCCCATTACAAGTGAATTTTCAAAACCTTAGGAAACACAAAATAAATCCCCTTTTATAATTGGAAAAGGGAATTTACATTGCAAAAATATTTTATAATGAATAAGACAAAAATTAATGATTTCTTACAATGAATAATTAGAAAGGGGTAGATAAGAGAATAAATAATGAAGAGAGAAGGAAGGAATTTCTACAAAGAACAGATGGGGAAGCCTTTTCCTTCAATGAAGATCTGATCTGAAAAAGGTGAAGATGAAAATATGACCCCTAATTTCCCTCAACAATGATGTAATGATGAAAATTTCTGATGAAGACTACTTTTAGGACCTTGCACCTTATTGAAAACTCTATAAATGATGAATCTTTACCGGACTTCTTCAACACATTGAGAAGAGGAGTGATGAGCACTTGAGAAGTAGACCACTAATTAAATATTGGAAGATGAATCCCCTCATTGATAAAATCCTTTTGATATTTTAGACACTATCACAACTTCATTATCAATCCTTCACATGGGAGAAATTGGATGCACTTTCTTCACATAATCAACATCTTGGTTCTACCATTGTGAGAGCACTAATGATGAGTGAAAAAAATTCCAAATATGGAGCAAGGGAAGAATTATTAAATCAAAAACCATGTCATTTACCTTTTTATCATGCAATCCATACGAAAATTAATTGAAATAGCTTTGGAGATAAAATCAACATTTTCTAATTTTGGCACTTTATGCTCATCACATTGGGAAATGAGAGAATTTGTTTGAAACTTAAGTGGGAGGATTCTATGAGTTCTAGAACCATTGTAGCATAAGTGAAGAAAAAAATTGGACAAATTTTATCTCATTTCAATCATTTACTATTTTTAGAATATTCACTATTATTGTCCCATTTGACCATTTTCGACATTTTTGCCAATTTTGAGTGTCTCAACCATGAGGTATTGAAATGAGGAGTATGAATGAAATTTTTCTTGGACTTAATATTTGTATTAGGTTCTCCCATAGATACTTAATAAAAATATAATTCAGTACTCTCGGTGTAAATAATCGAATGAAAAAGGTATTGAAAAAATAGACTTCTCACGGGATGCTTTGCTCCAATTTTTAGCGGTTTTCTCTTCCGGATCTTCACAAATTATAAAATGAAACTTGCACATATAAATGTTCCTCATCTGAAAAGGTAGAAAAAGATGAAAAAATTATTCATCAATATCCCTAATAAATATGGACTTCATGGCATGAAAACTAGTTCACCCGAAACTAGATTTTTTTTCAGGATCATTTCCTCCAATTTTAAAGGGTTTTTCTCACCCGGATCTTTACAATTTAAATGAAAATTTATTATATATGTGTTCCTCAAATAATAGGGAATAATTATGATTAATAAATCAGTCCTTAAAAATAGTTAATTCATGGCATGAAATTTCATTCACATGAAACTAGATTTTCTAGTATCATTTCCTTAAATTTTCGTGCAATTCAAATAGACCTGGAACCTTGGGAAGTGAAGAGTTTTCTCACTTCCCTTTACCTACTGTTTCATGGAATCCATTTATAGATTCTTGAATCTTATATATAAATAAAAATAATCCATGTACTTTCATCCTTGGATTGATAATCGCGATGTTGCATTGGTGGAGGAGAGAGAAAATATTGAGAAAACCTCCCGAGGGTTGAGGTGGGTCATGTGGAAGAAAGGGGGGACGAATTTTTGTGTCCCCATTTTTCCTTGGAATGGGAAAAAGGGAAAAGAAAATTGACTCAGCCCCATGATGACAAGTGGCAAGATTAGGTTTTGGAGGCGAGGGCTAGAAAATTAGGAAAAGGGCCTTACTAAGGCTTGTAAGGGTCATCCGATGGGTCCAAGGATCAACTAGGAATGGTGTGAATTTTTGTTTCCCCATTTTCCCCTTGGGATGGAATGAGAGGGGAAAAATTTACACCTTAGCCTCATGCTTACATGTGGCATTGGAAAAATTGGCTAAGTGTCGAAGGCTTACTTTGGGAAGCGACCTTGAAGATGACGATGTTGGAGCTCTAGAGGACTATTTTGATGAAAATTTTTACGATTTTGACTCCCAAGATATTTTCGAATAGAGTGGGATGGGTATAAAGGTCTAATTATTCCTGAAATCCCCAAAATTAGCCTTCTTTCTTGGGATCGCAACATGTTTCTATCAAGAATGAGTTGTGGGAAGAGATTCTTGGGTATTATGAAAAATTTAAAAATATCACCATGTAGGGAACTGAATTAAATTTCCAATAATGTTTTTTATCCTCCAAATCATTCCGAGCTCCCTAAATTAGTTCTGAAGCTCGTAAAAAATGTTTTGAAATCCATGCTCCTTCACCTTCAAAAACCCACTCACCGAACTTGTTCCTAAACCTTCAAATATTCCCTAAACTTTCCTAAATCACTTGAGATATGATGTTAGATCCTTTATACAATTTCCCGGTGAATTTTGGCCTTCAAATATTTCATGGAGGGTTCACACTTGTCCAAGGAAGGATAGAAATAGCCTTTTTAGCCAACTAAAGGACCGCCTTTGAGAAGCATTGCATCGAAATAACTGTATGAACTCATTTTCACATTCCAAACACTTGGGAAAGGATATTACAATACATATGAGAATTTAAAGGATATACATAGGCACGACACATGGAGTACACTAATTTGGGGATGTTTAGGAGGGTTGTAGGAAAAAAATTAAGATGGGGTAAAGTTATCATGTTTTCTCTTGAATTTTTCCCATTCCAAAACACATGACAACACAATTTAATGATAATCTATAAAAAAATGCCATAAAGCTGTTAAGAGTTTTGAGCTAAAACTTGGCCAAATTAGTCAAGTTTAGGATAAAATCATGAGAAAAAGGATATCTTGTTAAATCAATCATAGATTTTCCTATTTAATTATTTTCATTAAAAGCTAGGTCCAAAGTGCTAGCCTACAATAATTGTTGCAGCCAAATTTTAAAAAATTAACATGAAAAAAATAGTTTTTGGAGTCAAAATATACTTACAATATTTAGTATCAAGATCTAGATAAAATTGTTGTTAGAAAATAAATAATTTTATAGGATGACCCTCAATACTATGATAAGTGTCGTAGAGAAGCACTAATGTTGTTAAAACTTTCGAGTGGATGATAATTTGATTCTACAAGTTATAAATGCAACTAGTATTTTGGATTTATGGAAAAGTCTAACATCCTAGTAATAAGAACGAAAATTTAGTAGGGCACTTTACTTAAATATTTATATTTTCCCCTATTATGGAGAATGGCGATTTGATCTTTGAGTTCTTATTTCATTTGAAGGAGATATGTGATCAACTAAAAGTAGTTGAAAATCCTGTAGATGAGAAATTTTTGATTGTTATATCGTATAACCTACCCAAAATCATATGACTCATTTTTGACTAATTTCATATGATCATAGAGACACAAAATATTGATTTTGATTTTTTTGCACATCTCATGCATTAGGAGAGAAGCAAATCGATGCACCTTCCTCATCATCAATGAATATAGAAATTGCATTCATGGCACGGTTAAAGGGAAAGGTAAAAATAATGGAATAAAATAAATTCCACAAAGGTTCTTGTCATGCGCGGAAAAGTGACAATCGAGCGTGGGAATCTACAGGTAACTCTTAGTGCCCGAACTCCCGAGGCCGTGCAGAGATAGCCGGTGGGGATGGAATATGCGTGGGATGCGAGATAAACTAGTTAGGCAATCTAATGTCTTCAATACGCACTAGTTGAATTTGTGAATCTAAAGCAAAGAAGGCCCTTCTAACTCGAAGGCTCGTGTGAAAGATTGGTCTATAAGGATGACTGCTTGAAGGCTCCCATCAATATCAAGATTTGGTGTGATTCGATCTATAGGTTGTGGAATACATGGAAAATGACTTGGGATAGTTTCATGTATTTCTCCGGACAGGGTCATATGATGGATGGTAAATGTAGTCAATTCTATGGACGGTTCTCTAGCCTAGTCCAGAACTCTCTAGCTTTGTTAGCTGTTGTGTCTAGCAAGGATAATTGTTTGATGATGATAGGTGGAAGTGGAGTAGACTGGAATACTAGTGTGCGTAGGCCAGTGTCTATATCTAATTCTCCTATGGATTCATTGGGCTGCAGGATTTGTGGGTCACAACCGTAGACTCGTGGTTGTTGTGGACCTGCTATGGTCATGTGTGGAATCAAGTCCTAATCCCTAGTATCCAGTAATCGTATGCTTTCTCAGCTTCTATATTTAGGATTAATAACTGTGCGATCTTCTCAGAGTACCTCACAGGCGTTCTTGCAACCTGGATTCCTAGGCTAGTATCTATATCTAGAAGAATGTCTCTGCATCGTCATGTGGGACCAAAGGATCACAACTAAGGGTTTGTTCTCTTTTGAACCCTTCTACAGTCATGTGTATGTTTGCCTAGGGTAATCTGTAGTTCGGTTGATTTGACCAAAACGTGTGTGCTTGGTCGTCTTCTATATTTAATCCCCTCAATTAAGAGCTGATCTGTCGTAAATCTGTTGTTGTTTGGAATATTTGTATTCTAAGGTTCTAGTCTATGTCAACTATTGCCGTGACGAGATTGGTTTGAGGCACAATTGGCTCAAATACGTATTCTCTGGGCTCCCTGGGTCCCGTGATTGTCATACAAAACAATAATGTAAATCTAACTGCAACAAAGCAAATTTTAACTACGTGGGATAAATCTAGAACATATATATAATTTCAATTTTTGTACTTTACGAGAAACTCTAAGAATTTAAGAAAGTAGCTATTTAAACGTATCTAGTATTTGACAACTAAGATAAAACTTAAAACAAACAAAATAACCGAGTGTAGTTATTTGTCTGTGCAATTTGTAGATCTATTCTAAATAATGAAATAACTTGCTTAATCTATTTACCAGACTCTTGATCCTACCTCAGAAGTGAGGAATGAATCATAGTTTCTCAGAAACTATCAATCCCCATAGCTTCCCTGGCAATATCGAAAGTTAACTTAACTAAAAAGAAGTTATTATCTACTCTATTTGATATATTTCTAACTTTAGAACTTTGAAAGCTAGAACCTGGATTCTACAGAACAGTGGTGAATCCAATGGTGTGTGTGATCTTGTCCCCTCAGTGTGATCTCCTCATTCCTTTGTGTTCACGTCAATCCGTAAAAGCGTGTAATGCTAACATCAACAAGTAGATATTTTGACAAAGGCAGCTCGGAATGCGGTGAATAAAGTGCAAGTAGGAGAGGGATAGTGCAAGAGTACAAAGCTTGGCTTATGCAATTCCTAGCGGGATTTATTGTGAGTCATGTAACATAAAGCGTCCAGAACCTAAAACTAACCTGTTTTGAGGAGCAAAACCTACAACTTTAATGGCTTCCTAAGATATTATACTCTAATGGATTGGATGAAACAACAACACTTGCTTGCACAAGATGGATTTTTGCTTACCAACAAGCATTTGAACAATGCTAACTAAACATGCAAAGAATTGAAACTATGGCCTTTAAGCAAAATAACAGATGAAATATTGAAAATGAAAATATGAGAAGTGAATGAGGGGCTAGACCATTTGTTTGTGCACAAGCCATTTATTTATAGCTTTTCATTCACCCAAAAATCAAAACCAAACTAAACTCTAAAACTATAAACAAAGGCCAAACACTATTCCAGGGGACCAAAAACATAAATGCAAGCCCAAGTTGGTAAAAAAGTTGGTGAATCATTGATTTTTACATGAGTCACGTTAAAAACACTTTCTAGAAAATGCGTAAAGGACCGCCGCTCTGAGCAGGGCGGCGATTCTGAGGACCGCCGCCCACAGTCGGGCGGCGGTCACGAGACCACCGCCTATGCAGGTGGTGGTTTCATCACTGAAGAGCAAAAGGCCAAGAAAAGAGAGGAAAGGGGAAAAAAAAGCATGCGGGGGCTAAGCGGGGCATGCGGGATGTTAACGCACACTTGGAGATCTTTTCCGGATTCCGAACACCTTGCGAGGAGACCTGTATCATCATTGGGGCACTTGTTACGTTGTTCCAGCAAAGAAGCTGATACCTTACAATTTTGGGTACGTACATATTTCTCCCTCATAGAAGTGTTTTAGCCATGAAGAGGCGTAAAACGGTGGGTCAGTATGGCAGTCCCAAAATGGGAAGTTAGATGTTATACCCGATACGTCCGTGTGTTGAAATGATGCCATCCAAAATTCTCGCTACCTGCAAAACGAAAAGAGAACTCAAGTGCAGATAGATACAATAGTTTGAAAAATAAACGCTAAGATAATAGGGAATGAGAACGTACCATTTGTGTGAGGATAGGAACTTACCTCCATCAGCGCTCCAAACCTGTGAAAAAGTCATTTTAAAACGAAACAGAGTGCTATATATATGAAAGTGGGCCCATTTTCCTATTCATTTGCATGAGTTGATTTGATTGATTTTGAGCTTTGGGACCCTGGTGACGGTTTCTTGTGTGAGTAGAGTCGAAATGTCCACAGCGAGATAGCGATCATGGCTCCACGTTGAACAATGACCTCGGCGATCACAAAGTTAGTTTCCTTCAATTTATTGTTTTTCCCCCCTTGATTTTGAAATGTTAAAATCTTTGCAATGGGGGGGTCATTTTTGAAAATGCTAGTGTTAAAAGGTCCACCTAGGGGGCACCTCTTTGGGTAGGCTCTATTTTTAGGTTAAATGGCCATTTTTGCACTTTTTAGGCCTTTTTAGTTTAAAACCCGCGTGGTTTTCGGACCATGATCGCGCCGCCGGCAAGGGCGGCGGTTACATGACCGCCCTGCTGTGGGGTGGTGGTTACTACAACCGCTACCTTTAGGGTGGTGGTTACAAAACCGCCCCCTTGCTCGGGGTGGCGGTTTTGCATGTAATGCAAAAGGAACCTCTTTTTGAGATTGCGTTTGTATTTCTAGCATTTCTACGTGTTTACATGATTTTTCTAGTATTGCCTGGATACTAACTTACTTTGTTTTGTGTGTTTTTGGGTTTATGCAGGTGAGAGAGGAGTACATCCGATGGAGTAGAGAGGGAGTGTGATTGGCTCCCATGGGTACTAGATGCCCTCTCATAGGATGAGGAGGACACACTTCAGAGGGCTGGCATATTGCACATATCGCGCGTGCCCCATGTTACACCATCTAGTCACATCCTTTGTGACTTGTTTTCATACTGGGATGCAGATCGGAACACCTTCCGATTGCCAGGGGTCCGTGGCGAGTGGACCATTACATTGGAGGACGTCTACCGCATTCTGGGGGTCCCGATCATCGGGAGGTGACTCACTTTAGAGACAGCAGGCTCACGGGCATAGATTGCACAGTGGGCGACATATATGGGAGATGCAGTCATCTCCACGGGGTCAAAGAAGGGGGTGAGAGTTCGATCTATTCCTTCTTTGCCCATCCCCGTACTTCGACAGGCCATCATGGGGATCCTTGCCTCGAGACTGATCGGGGACAAGGGAGGAGACACATTATTATACTGCTGGGCCCCCATTATTGCACAGATAGAGGGGCACGGTCGGATATACGCTTGGGGAGCAGACATTCTTGGGACCACCTACCACGATCTATACAGGGTGGTCCATTTACAGGGGTAGTCATTGAGCCACCCGACTCTAGTCATGAGTTGGGTTTATGAGCATTTCATTCCTTATGGCAGTGGTGTGGAGGTGGCAGATCCTGGAGCTGTGAGGGCAGCCAGATGGACAGACATGTCGGTGCTTAGAGCCCCGACTACCGCCGACATGGAGGCAACACTGCACCAAACTATGGTGGCATATGGGGTGAGGAGACTCTTACCTTGATCTCCGATCCACGACAGGCAGCAGCTCATTGACAGAGTGGGACGTGTGGAGATGCACCCCTTTGTGAGTTCCTCGGCAGTTTGGCCTACCCTACGTGGGTGTGCTTCCCCAGCGGCGCTAGTCTGAGATCGATTCGTGAGGCAGCAGGGGGCCAGAGGCCGAGGTTGGACAGTGGTTACTCCTGGTGTTCCCATTGTAGCCAGGAGGATAGTACATGCTAGAGGGAGAGCCGGTGCACCTCGGGCACCTTTGCTTCAGATTGCTGTGGGTCCTGCTCATAGCAGCGATGACCCTATTGATATTGACTCCGAGTCTGAGGAGTTCATAGAGGGAGGAACAGAGGAGGAGACCGATGACAGCGATCCTGAGTGGCATGACACTCAGGATATTATGCAGGCAGAGAGGGCCGAGCAGAGCGCAGAGAGGGTGACTCTGGTTTCAGAGGAGCCACTCTCCCAGGGCCGTGGTAGAGAGGATGAGTCCGTTGCGGGGTGATACGTTGCTCCCACCACAGGAGCAGCCCCTCAGTCGGTAGCGGCATCCGTGGCAGGTGCCGGCCCCAGCGACCCATCCTGGAGGCCTGGTGATCCGAGTAAGTTACCCTTTCTCCCTTTTAATGTTTGCTTGTAGGCTCTCCTTAGTTGCAATCTTGTATTCCTAATTTCTTGTTTGGTTTCTAACTTGTTTTCTCCTTTGTTTGCAGAGACTGTTGATGAGTGGCGGGATTTGATCTGCAGGGTATGTACTGATTCCCTGATGATCCCCATGGATAGGACCCATGCAAAGTGTCTCCGTAGATCTTTGGGAGACTTAGCGGCCGGTAGGCATACCGGCGTCTTTGCTCCCGATCAGTATGTGGCCGGGATGGTATCGACCCTTCGCACCGAGCTAGCGGGCAAGGACGGGCGAGGCGTCGATGAGGAGCCATTCTCATGGTGAGCTGCGGCTGCCCTCGGGATCTTGAGCCCTTCGTGCATTCAGAGCGCCGGCGTAGCCAGAGTCCTAGGCGAGGGCGCGTACCCTTGGAGGGGTCACGTAGGGATTGAGAAGCCACTTGGCTCCATAGATTTTTTTTATATATTCTTTGTATATCCCGGGCTCTTTGAGCGTTTTGACCATGCTTAGTGCATGATGGCATTGTATATAAACATTGATCATTTATATATACGTATTTATTTTGGATCAAAATCTTAGCACTCATGGTTTCCTTTCTATTTCCAATTTCCCTATGTATACTACGATGTATGTTTATATGCTTTCTAGAATGTATGCAATGGAGAAAAAATGATGCAAATGTTTGTTTCCTTTGTGTATTTCATGACACTGATACATGGTGATGTAGATATAATGTGATTTTGAATCTTAGCTTCTGTAAGAAATTTTGGATACCTCATGTTTGTTTTGCAAAGTGATGAATACAAACCAGTGCAATGAATAGATAAAATTGCCCCACTCCTAACTCCACGCAACTAGTAAGATGCGAGGGCTTATCACCAAGAGTCAAGAAGGGCACAAGTTATGAAATGTGCTAAAATGATAGTGATGAGAGACAGACAAAGCTTTGGTGGAACCAAATTGGAAGCTACAAGCTTACTCTACCCAAGTGACTTCATAGTTTAGAATGCAACTTACTTTGCGGTTTATCTAGACTTAGATCCGTAGATGGCCACATAGTAGACAAAATCTGGGTTTTTAGGATTTTAACTCTCTTGGAATTTTGAACATCTGATTCATTTATTTTTGACTCAAAGTTTCAAAGTTTGAATTGTTTGTGTATGACCATTTGCATTTATTTGTCAAGAGGACCCCCTACACTTTACCCCATGCTACTAGTAAGAAGTGTGGGTTTAACACCATGGGCAAAGCATAGGTGAGTATTGGCATTTCCATCCTTTCCCAACCCTACGTCACTAGTAAGAGACGCAAGCTCATCACCAAAGGTTGGTGGGGCAAGGAAATGTGTAAAATTAAAATTTTCTGTTTGATCAACGTTTGACTTGTTTTCTTGAGTAAAACGTCAGTATGTGCTTATTTCCAAAGAGACATATATATGGGATAGATGTGACACCATGAAGCTTTCTAATGCAGGACCATAGGCAAGACACCTATCCTAAGAAGAAACTAAAAGTGAGAACAAGCCCGCAGATCTTGGTATGGTTACCGTTTAAGACTTTGTCATATCTAGCTTTATTTGATAAAATGATTCCGAGATAATTTGATGACATCATGAAAATGGAGAGGTATGATTAAAGAGTTTATGCCAACAACATCATGAGTTTGTAATGAATTTCTTTGAGAATAGATTCCTTGATCACAATTTGTGTATAAAACAAATGGACAACATGATCCTAATCAGTATGAAAATGCAATGTAGATAGTTATATAAGTAGTGCTTTAGCTTGCTTATGCGTAGAACCGCTTGAGGTGTAGGGAATTGACCGTTTCACCAAATTCCTCACCTTCTAGTGTAGATAAGAGGTATGCACCATTTCCATAGTCCTTCATGACTCGGTATGGGCCCAACCATTTGGGCTGGAATTTCCTTCCTCGCCGGTCTTCTTGTCGATCATTTGTCTAGCCTTAGAACTAGATCACCTTCGTATATGTCGCGTTCGTAGACTTTCTTGTTATCTGGCACATCCAGTCAAGCATAGACTCTATGTCATTGTTCCACATCTCCTAGTTTCATCTAGGCTTTCTAATTGGGAAAGACGTGCTTCGTGTAAGAGTCTTCATCCAAGATTCCTTGTAATGAAATGCGGAGGCTGGGTATTTCAACCTCGAGTGGGAGAAGCGCCTCTGCCCCGAACACTAGTGAGAAAGGATTTGTTCTGTTGGTGTTCTTATTGAGGTTCGGTGGGCCCACAAGGCCGAATATAACTTCAAATTCCAATCTCGTTTGTTTTCTTTCATAGTTTTAAGGAGAATGGATTTTAGTGTCTTGTTTGTCGCTTCATCTGTCCGTTAGCTTGAGGGTAATACAAGGAAGCCTTATGATGGCTTATCTTAAATTTATTGCATAGCTCGCGAACCTCTTCATTCTTAAAAGAAGTTCCATTATCGGAGATAATGATTTGTGGGATACCGTATCTGCAAATGATTTGGTTCAAAATGAACTTGGCGATTACAGAACCTAGTACAGTAGTAAGAGGCATAGCCTATACCCACTTGGTGAAATATTCGATGGCCGTGATTATAAAATTATGGCCATCTGTAGACGAGGGAGAGAATTTCCCTATCAAATCAAGACCCCATGTAGAAAAGGGCCATGGAGTAGTAATTGGTTGTAGAGCTTGTGCTGGCATATGAATTTTGTGGGAGAATTCTTGACACTTATTACACTGTGCGTACAAACTCCACTACGTCGTGTTCTAGAGTGGGCCAAAAATAGCCCATTCGATGTATTTTGCGAGTGGTGGCATGGCCACCGAAGTGGCCTCCACACATTCCACTGTGAGATTCGTGGAGAATCTTCTTGGATTCTTCTGTGTCGACACATCTCAGGAGCATTCCATCGAATGCTTTTCGGTAGAGCACTTGCTCTATGATGACATATTTGGCTGCAAGAATACGTAACCGCCTTCTTTGTTGTGGTGTAGCTCCTTCTGGGTACGTATGGTCCATGATATAATTAATGATATCAGTGTACCAGGGACACTCAGAGATAGAGGGTTAGGTTTCGATGTAGTATACACACTCATCTGGAAAATCTAAATCTACTAAATCACCTCCATCTAATGGGTTATCAGCTAACCAATCTGCGATGATTTTTCCTTTAACCGACTTCTGATTTACAAATGTTAATTCAAATTCCCCCATTAAGGTTATAAAACATCCAGCCTTTTTAGACAAGGATCCTTGTGTGAGGAAAGTTCGTAAATGGTCTGTTTTTACCATGACCCTCATTTCTTGATTCAACATATAGTGTCTTAAGCGTTTAGTAGCAAAGACTATGGCAAGGCATTCTCATTCTGCCTGTGTATAACATGTTTCATAGTCAAGTAATGTTTGACTAATGAAATAAATCACGCGTTCCTTTTTGTCATTGTCTTCTTGGGCCAACATACAGGCTAACGAGACATCGGTAGCTCGTGAATACAAAATTAACGGGTGGTCTAGCTTGGGTGGCATTAGCATAGGTGGTGACAACAAGAAACGATTAACCGCATCAAAAGCTTCATTGCAATCTTCGATCCAATCAATGCTATAATCCTTCTTGAGTAAATTTTTGATTGGATGAATGGCGAAGCTTAAGTCCGGGATGAATCTCAGATTGCACCCAGTTTTCTGAGAAATGACCTGATTCCAGATTCATTCGAAGGTGGGACCATTTCGAGGACAGCCAAAATTTTGGTTGGGTCAACATCTATTCCTCGTGACGATATGATGTAACCTAGGAGCTTTCCTCCTATTACACCAAAGACGCATTTCTCTGGATTTAGCATGACTCCGTATTCTATTAGGTGTGAAAGAATGACGCGGAGTACTTCTGGATGGTCACAACGCTTCTTGGCCTTAGCCAACAAGTCATCTATGTAGGATTCCATGATTTTATGAATTAAATCGTGGAATATATATGTCATAGCTCACTGGTACGTAGCACCAGCATTCTTGAGGCCAAATGGCATAACAACATAACAATAGGTTCCCCAAGGAGTTATAAACGTGGTTTTGGCTTGGTCTTGTTCAGATATTCTGATTTGATTGTATCCGAGAATCCATCCATGAGAGACAAGAGTTCAAATCTAGTTGTTGCATCAACAATGACATCTATGGATGGTAATGGGAAGTCGTCCTTAGGACATGCTTTGTTAATGTCTCGGAAATCTATGCAGATGCATATCTTCCCATTCTTTTTGAGAATGGGAACAATATTAGATACCCATTGAGAGTAATTGACTGGTTTGATGAACCCTACTTGTAGGAGTTTTATTATTTCATCTTTCACCATGAGAGCCACCTTGGGTTTCATGGGTCTTGATTTTTGTTTAACTGGTTTTGCATCAGATTTAGTGACGAGGTTGTGCACTGCAATGTGTGGTGCAATGCCTGTCATTTCCTTATAATTAAATGCAAAAGCTTTCTGATGTTCCTTGAGGATTTGAGTGTGTATTTCTACTTCTTCTGGGGTTAACGAGGACCCTAATTTCAATATTTTTGGTTCATCCTCCGTTCGATGTTAACATCAATTGTTTCCTTGATTAAAGAGGCATTACCCTCTTCAAATTCAGGTGGGGCTGGAGGTAAATCCAAATCGTCCCCACTTTCTATCGTGTATACACTAGGTTCCATTATGGGGTTTCCACAGTAAGAAGATGAATGTGGGATTAAGGAAAAATCTATCATATGATAGGAGAGATGTAGTGTCGCATAGGTGTTTAAGTAATCCAAAGTGGCCATATCACTATCAACATGGTCTAGGATAGTAGATTCATTTTTGTTTAAAAGAGAATTTGTCATTGTCTTTATCAATGGTTCATCACGAAGGGATACTATGAAATGGGTATCCTCTAACTTATTTCTTGGAGTAAAATGTGATACGGAAGTTTCTATTGAATCACTGAGAATATTTTCTTCTCAGGGGATTGTTTCAATTGATATGAAGTCAAATTCCTTGCTTAAATTTAATACAACTTTTTTGTAAAGTTGTAAATGCTCGGCTTTGGTTTCATATATCTCAAAGACTTTGTTTGCTACCAATTGTGAGTCTCTAGTACTCGATGTTATTAATACCGATCCTCTTGGTTAAAATGAGGCCAAGGAGGAGGGCTTCGTATTCAGCGCCATTGTTTATACATTCAAAATTGAGTTTGAAGGTGAATGGTAGGACCTTTCCTTCAGGGGAAGTAAAGATTACACCAGCCCCCGCTCCATAATGGCATTTAGCTCCATCAAAATGGAGAGTCCAATATTTAGCTGGGAGTATAGCTATTGGGGTGTTTGCTATGTTTGCGCACTCTACTTCCACCATACAAAGATCCTCTGCTGGAAGAGAACCAACACCTAGGGAATGTCCTATGCCTCTTGAATCAAATGGTAAGAACATTGGTAGATCCTGTTCTAGTAACTCAACGATTTTTGCAGTAGTTCCTAATGATACCATTTCTACAATGTTAGCTTCATCTTTTAAGGCTGGGATCGTCTTGACTAGATTTATAGTCTCAAGATCCGTTGTAGGTACCAACTTCTCCTTTGGTTTTACGTTAGTGGGTTTATTAAGTTGGTTTGTTGGAAGTTCAAATTTTGAGTGCACACCTGGTCTTTTCTTTAAGTCAGCTAGGTGTATATCGAAAGGTTTTGGATCACCTTTGGCTACAAACACCTTTCCTAGATGCAAGAATCTTACTTCTTGGAATAATGTAGAAGGGATTGCCTTCATTCGGTGTATCCATGGTCGACCAAGGATCATATTATAATTAGTTTCCCGATCTATAATATAAAACTCAGTCAGGATTGTTTTGGGTCCTAAGGTGACTGGTAGTATTATAGTTCCAATCGAAGTGGCTTTAAGGCTATCATAGCCTCTCAATGTATTTCGAGTGGTGGAACAGTTTGTTTCCCCATATCCTAATTTTTGAAGGAAAGAGAAGGGGACTATGTTAACTGTGGCCCCATCATCAACCATTTCTTGTTTTACATAGTTATTATAAACCCATACTTGTAAGTGTAAGGCTGGATCACCTCGGCGTGCAATCTCAGCATCTGTAGGCATTTTACTTATTTCGAATATGAATTCGACATCCTTGTCCGGCTGCCCCGGAGGATGGATATCAAAATCTACGTGGTTCACTTGTGTTTCAGGAGGTGGAGTGATATTAATTAGATGACCTAAACCTAATGCTTCTAGAAGAGCAGCCCTGTGGGCAGGAGAGTTCTTTAGTAAGTCCAAAAATGAAATGTGTGAGAAGGTTTTTGTTAGGTCACTAATTAAATCATAGGCACCCACGGGTTTTTCTACTATTTGTTGACTCTTATCTGTTTCTAGTAGGTGACTTGGGCTTGGTTGAGAGAAATATTCTCGTGTTCTTGTTATAGCTTCGATAGGTAGTTCGGCGTCTAGTTCTACTAAACTGACTATCTTGGGTCTCGGCTGATTTCCTAATTGTGGCGCAACTGATGGATTTAGTGAAGTTGAGGCTTCATGATCATTGTTTCCCATCATTACGCCTTTGTTTGTCCCATTTAGATTTAGCCTATTATTATCATGATTTGGGAGTGGATCGTTAAAGATCTTGAGGGGAGCATTCTGAGGGGAAACTGCCCCTGTGAGCGTGCTTGGTGGTGGTGACATGGGATCTGCCAAAAACAAATCTGTGAAGAACTGTCTTTGTTCTTCTGGACAAACATTGCATGAATTTATTGTAGTCATGGCACGTTCTAGTATCATGACCTCAAATTTTGTGGAAACCACAATATGAATTGGGATTGTAATTCCTGGTTTGTTGGTTTGGTGTATATTGTGGCCTAAAACTCTGATCAAACTGTTGCCTATTAGGATTAAAGTTTTGCATTTGTTGTTTCTGGCTTTGATTTTGGTTTTGATAACCAAATGAGTTTTGGCTTAGACCCTGTGTGGGATTTCACCGTTGTTGTTGTTGTTGTTGAGGATGATTAAAATCCACTGTATTGATTGTGGGGGTAAAGTTATTGTTTCGTTGATTGTTCATTGGTAATGAAGTATTCATAGTATTTACCTTTTTAGGATGATCAGTTACTCCATCTGTTGTCAACCTGCGATTTTTGTTAAGGATTTTAGGTCCTTGATTGACGTTTGTGGTGGTGGGATAATTTGCAGTGTTCTGATTGGGGGTGATTAACCTCCCGTTTGCTCCATATGTTTTGTGACCACTATCAATTGCTGCTTGATCTATTCGAAGAGCACTCTCAAGTACTTCATTGTAAGTTCTTAGTGGGAAATTTTGGACTTCTTCTTTCACCTCTCTACTGAAAGAATGAAGGAATAAATTGCATAGTTCCATCTGATCCATATTTGGAGCACTTGCTGAGGAATAAAGGACTATACACCACCTTTGGATGAAATGGGTGACATATTCGTTGTGTTCTTGTTTGATGTGTAAGAACTCCCTGATTCCTGTTCTTAATAGTTTGTTCATGTCGAAGGCCTTGATGAACTCAGACACAAGTTGTTTGAATGAATGTATAGAAGCCTCAGGTATTCTGTAATACCAATCAAGAGCGATTCCTTCCAAAGTTTTGGGGAATATTTTAGCAACAACCCCATCCCAAGGGAGTAGTTCTCGTATGGCTGTAGCGTAAGCTTTGATATGTGCGTTTGGATCTCCCTCACCTTTTTACTTGGGTAAATCGGGAAGGGGTCTTGGAAGCATAACGCTTCGTAAGGTGAAGTCTAAGGGATATTTCAAATATTCGAATAAGTCCCTATTGCGTAGGTTTCGACCATTGATGGTGGTTGCTGAGGTAGTGGTGGCGGAATGGGTTGTTGATATGGTGTAGCATATGCATTGGCAGGGGCATAAGGAAGTCCCTGTGCTTGAGAAAAAATGCCGGGAGAGGAGAACATATCTCCTTGTGGTGATTTGGAGTACATGTTTAAGTATGACGGGGTATTGTCTAGAAATGGATTGTTTGATACTAGACGGGAGGAATGGTGTTAGAGATGATGGGCCTAGTTGGTGTTTGTTGTGGATACTGAGGAGGCATACCTAACGTGCCTATTCTGTGAGGAGTTCTACTTGGCCGAGGATGGTGTGGAGGATTGGAACCCCCTGTTTGCATGAATTGCAATTTTGACTTGCTTGGGCAAGTTCTAACCCTCTCACTTTTTCTACTAACATTGAAATGACTTCATTTGGTGAAGTCACGATATTCTGCCTTGGTGGCATTTGTTGTATACCATGGTTTTGTATAGGCATGTGATATCCTGCTATGAACTGATCGCTATCTTGCCAAGTTTCTCTGAGAGTATTTCCTATATGTAATGGTATAGAGGTATTTTCTTGAAAAGAGACCTCGGGTTGTGGTTGTAAACCTCCTACAGGTGGGTACATACCCCGAGAGCGTTGTTCACTCCTAGGATAACGTATTGACTGTTCATCATCTAAGACCAGGTATGGGTCTGATTGTCTACTAATTTTGGTCTAAGTAGCATCTGAGGAGACGAACCAGATTCTCCGGTAAACGTCATATTATTTGAGCCTAAAGGCTCTGTTTGTTGTTTTTGAGGGGATTGATCTAACTCCTCAGTTTGAAAAGATGAATTATATCTGATTCTTGGAGTTTGTGTTGACAACTGATTAGTTGAGTAGTTGTCACCCCATACCAAGAGTGAGGGTGATGATTGTCTATTTTTTGGGCATAGTATGCCTCAAGACCCAAGAGGGGTCTGCCATATGCATCGAATCCCAACATATTCGGGGGGTATATGAATACCCACAGAATAATGGGAAGGAGCGAAGGTGAAAGCCAATGAGGCGGAGAAGATGGAAAGTATACTAAACTTGGAAGAACACGTGATACTATGACTCTGAATTAGAAAGTAGGAAGTTCACGTTAGCTTCACTAATTTTTTTGGTTCACGTCGGGTTCACCAATTTTGTATGCCGGAAAAGCGACAAGCAAGCATGGGAATCTACAGAGTAACTCTTCCACGTACCCGACCTCCCGAGGTCATGCCGAGACAGCCGGTGGGGATGGAATATGCGTGGGATGTAGACAAACTAGTTAGGCAATCTAATGTCTTCAATACGCACTAGTGGAATTTGTGAATCTAAGGCAAAGAAGGCCCTTCTAACCTAAACTGGTGTGATAGATCGGTCAACAAGGATGACTGCTCGAAGGCTCCAATCAATATCGAGCTCTGGCATGATTCGATCTATAGGTTGTGGAATACGTGGAAAATGACCTAGGATAGTTTCGTGTATTTCTCCGGACAGGGTCATATGATGGATGGTAAATGTAGTCAATTCTATGGACGGTTATGGCCTAGTCCAGAACTTTCTAGCTTTGTTAGCTGTTGTGTCAAGCAAGGATAATTGTTCGATGATGATAGGTGGAAGTGGAGTAGACTGGAATACTAGTGTGCGTAGGCCAGTGTCTATATCTAATTCTCCTATGGATTTTTGGTCTGCGAGATTTTGGGTCACAACCGTAGACGCGCGTGGTTGTTGTGGACTTGCTATGGTCATGTTTGGAATCAAGTCCTAATCCCTAGTATCCGGTAATCATATGCTTTCTCAAACTTCTATATTTAGGATTAATAACTACGTGATCTTCTCAGATTACCTCACGGACGTTCTTGCAACTTGGATTCTTAGGTGGTATCTATATCTAGAAGAATGTCTCTGCATCTGGTCATTTGTGGGACAAAAGGATCACAACCAAGGTTTGTTCTCTTTTGAACCCTTCTACGATCATGTGTATGTTTTCCTAGGGTAATTTCTAGTTCGAGTTGATTTGACCAAAACGTGTGTGCTTGGTCATCTTCTATATTTAATCCCCTCAAGCGAGAGCTGATCTGTCAGTAAATCTATTATTGTTTGGAAGATTTGTATTCTAAGGTTTGGTCTATGTCAAATATTGTCGTGATGAGATTGGGTTGATGCACAATTGGCTCAAATACGTATTCCCTGGGCTCCCTGGGTCTCGTGATTGTCATACAAAACAATAATGTAAATCTAACTGCAACAAAGCAAATTTTAACTACGTGGGATAAATCTAGAACATATATATAATTTTTATTTTTGTATTTTCTGAGAAACTCTGAGAATTTAAGAAAGCAGCTATTTAAACGTATCTAGAATTTGACAACTAAGATAAAACTTAAAACAAACAAAATAACCGAGTGTAGTTATTTGTCTATGTAATTTGTAGATCTATTCTAAATAATGAAATAACTTGCTTAATCTATTTTCCAGACTCTTGATCCTACCTCAGAAGTGAGGAATGAATCACGAGTTTTCTTAGAAACTATCAATCCCCATAGCTTCCTGGTAATATCAAAAGTAAACTTAACTGAAAAGAAGTGATTATCTACTCTATTTGATATATTTCTAACTTTAGAACTTTGAAAGCTAGAACCTGGATTCTGCAGAACAGTGGCGAATCCAATGGTGTGTGTGATCTTGTCCCCTCAGTGTGATCTCCTCATTCCTTTGTGTTCACGTGAATCCAGAAAAGTGTGTAATGCTAGCATCAACAGAAGTAGATATTGGGACAAAGGCAGCTCGAATGCAGGGTGAATAAAGTGCAAGTAGGAGAGGGATAGCGCAAGAGTACAGAGCTTGGCTTATGCAAGTCCTAGCGGGATTTATTGTGAGTCATGCAACATAAAGCATCCAGAACCTGAAACTATCCTGTTTTGAGGAGAAAAACCTACAAATTTAATGGCTTCCTAATCTATTCTACTCCAATGGATTAGATGAAACAACAACACTACTTGCACAAGATGGATTTGTTGCTTACCAACAGCTGAACAATGCTAACTAAACATGCAAAGAATTGAAACTATGGCCTCTAAGCAAAATAACAAACTGAACTATTGAAATGAAAATATGAGAAGTGAATGAGGGGCCAGACCATTTGTTTGTGCACAATCCATTTATTTATAGCTTTTCATTCACCCAAAAATCAAAACCAAACTGAACTCTAAAACTATAAACAAAGGCCAAACACTATTCCACGGGACCAAAAACATAAATGCAAGCCCAAGTCGGTAAAAAAAAGCTGGTGAATTGTTGATTGTTACATGAGTCGTGTTAAAAACACTTTCGGAAAACGCGTAAAGGACTGCCCCGAGCTACGGCGGGCGTCGGTTACTGGGACGCTGCTTGATTAGGGCGGTGGTCACAAGACCACCGCCTATGTAGGGTGGCGGTTTCGTCCTTTGAAGAGCAAAAGGCCAAGAAAAAAAGGGAAAGGGGAAAAACAAAGCATGTGGAGGCTAAGTGGGGCATGCAGGATGTTAATGCACACTTGGAGATATTTTCCGGATTCCGAACACCTTGCGAGGAGACTTGTATCATCATTGGGCGCTTGTTATGTTGTTCAAGTGAGTATAGTACCTTACAATTTTGAGTACGTACAGTTACCTCAAAATTAATGTGAATGATTATAATCAATTCAAATGGAAACGTTTTTATTGCAATCAACCATAAAAATTTAAGAAGAATTGTAGAAAGACATGATAAGTTATGGCTAATGTGAACAAGAATTCTAGACATGATAATGTTGTAGAAGAATAAAAACGAGAGGCATATACTCATTATGCATTTACAACATCACATGACCAATCTAGTGAGTCACACATATGGTATTTATAGACACCAATTTTTTGTATCGTTCCTCCCCTTCACCCCATGTTTTCTCTCCTTCATTTGGCTTACCCATTCAAATCCCATTTCCCACCAAAACAACATATTGAATTAATCAATATTAACTAGTTAATTATTACCCTTTAAATCCATAATCCTTAATATATGCTAATGTGCTCCATATAAATCCACCAAAATAAATATTCCAAACTAATTCATATCACCCCACATAATAATTAAATACTCCAAAATCATTCAAATCATGAACCCCACTCACGATTTAAATAATGCAAAGTAATCCACATCAAATCAATTATTGTAGCTAATCACTCAAATCATGTGCCCCCAATCACCTAGTGAGGGGAAAATTTTTCAAACGAGGATTAACTAATAACCCCTAAGTTAACCCCATCTTGGTATAAATATAAACCATCCCCCTCTTTTAGACAAGGAAGAAGCCATAGCAAACCTTTGATGTTATAGCTCTTCATTGTTCATCATATCGCCACACCTTGCCCTTATGATACCACTTATATCACCATAATATCATCCTCATCACCTTATGGTTCTCTTAGTAAGCCCATTTCTTGGCATCCCTCCATCTACAACAAGAAAGTTTATAGGTTCATTTTGTAACTTCCTCGCATTCAACATAATTTTCAGTTGATTCATGCAAGTTTAGTTTAGTTTATATTTATTTTGATCATATCAATAGGTCCTTTATACATCAACATTTTCCAGTTCTGTTATTTATCAATTTCTGCATGTTATCTACCTATCTTTCATTTATATTGTTTTCTCTTATCTAACGGGGTTGACATCCGTGAAAGGAAGGTAACACTTTCGGAACCGACTTCATCAAGAAACCCAGGTCTATCCATCTTGCAATAAGGACATTAAATTTTTCATTTGTCACCATCTTCTCCCAAGGTACCATAAACCCTTGCATCTTTGAGTTTGTTTGATTTTCTTGGCTATCTAGCTCACTAATCTAGACAAGTGGTGAATAAAACTCGAGAAACATTCTGGAACACCTAGTGGAACACATCCCAAATCTCATCATTTCATTTTTACTTTACTTTTCTTGTGTAGATGTCACACATATAATGGATATCCTTATTCATAGTTATCGTCCCTTTAGATATCTTGTGAATAATTCGTTTTAAGGATTACTTTTTTGTAGGGTTTAATGTTGTCTTTGTCAATTTGGTATGTTACTTTTGGTATTTTATATCTGCCTTAAGGTGAACTCTGAAAACTCACAACCACTAAATTACATCATCAAAGACTAATATTTAAAGCAAATACACGTCTCAAAACATCCCCTTTCTTGACTCCTTCCATAATAATGAATGGTGCAACTGCAAGGTCCCCTGGACATTCACGGTCGCGATTACCGCTTTCAAACACCATGCGGCTAGATAAAAAGGAAAAGTGTTATCTGGGTATTCCTCATTTTTTCCTATTTTCTCCTTTCTGCATTGCACTTTATCTTTCATGTGTGTGTCCTCATAGAAATATCACACTTCATTTTGGTTTAAAAAGGACCTTTCTTTTCTACATCCTTCCTAATCAAATAGTCTAAATAGGGGTTTAACCTTCTGGGTCTCACATTACCACACACAACCTAGACTCACGAAAAAAATCAACACATCAAAACATCTCCTTACTCGGTTCACTATTTGGGATTTTATCACCCAACAAGAAGCTACGAGAGACTCTCCTAGCTAAAAATACAAAAACCAACCTCGACTGTCGCTCCTTAGGTGCCTTCATTATCCACTTTTCTTTTCTTTTCACATCTTCTAATTAATCATGATGATAAGAAACTTGTTGCTTGATTTTTTTGTTAATAAATTACATAAATAAATGTTCGTCTATTTCATGCCTATTTCTAATATTTCTCGGTAAAAGCAACACAAAACTCCACTCCATAAAATGAAATACCTTCCTCTAATGTTTTATTCCAACAAGATTCTATGCTTGAGACTACACCTTGATTACCTAACCCCTTGTTTCCATGGTCCTTCCTCATGAGAACCATGTTATTCAAAATCATCCCCACCTTGGAACCACTCCTCATGTCCCTCATCAACCTAACCTTTCTAGACCAACCACACCCCCATCTCTGGATCCTTTAGAAAATCTTAGATGTCTATCTAACCCCATTGATGAATTCTTATTTCCTAAATCTCCCACAATCTCTCAATCCTATCAATCTACTCAATTAGCGGATCTATTCCACCCATTCCAGTTTATGTCAACGCTATACCATCCGTTACTAGTATGCATATCCAACCATCTTAACCTTTTAACACTTGCATTCCCACCCATCATATGTTCTATCCATCTAAACCTCTTAACAATCATATCCGAATGATCGTTTACCACAACAACCTACCCAATACCAACAATCATATCATACCCATATTTCTCAACATCAACCTTTTCAGCAACTTACCTAATCTCAACCCATGACATAAATTAATTCTTATCAAATGGTTCCTCAAACACCAACACATTCTGAAATTAATCAACCACCTTATCAAATGTATCCTCAAATACCCGCACACCCACAAACGTATCATTTTCCTTACCAAGTTACTTCCCATACCACACACTCCTAACATTGGATGAAATGATCCTATTCACGCTCTCGTGAATAGGTTAACCAACCTTGAGGGTACCAATTTAGGGCCCAAATTTACATTATCCTATTAACAAATATATATCAAACTAATTCATTCATCGGTTTCTATCAAACCTTATCCTCCTCATTAGGAGTTTCCTAAGTTCATTAATTTGAACAACAAGGAAGATCCCCAATAGGATCTTTGTGCATTCAAGCACAAATGTTATCTTATTACACATGATCAAGACCTGATTCTTCACACTTTCCCCATGTCCTTAGCTAGTCCCGCATTATACTAGTACGGTAATATACCTCAATACTTGATATTTTCCTTAACCTAACTCGTAAAATTTCTCTTAGAACACTTTTCAATCAATATTGTGTGGAAAATCACTATCTTGGCCTATATTCCATCCAACATTTTGAAGAAAATTTCATCGCAGATTTTTTTACACAATGGCGTGGCATTATAAACCAACTATAATTTTCTCTTCCAAAAACTAAACTCATCGATCTCTTCTCATATTCATGTGTAAAGCATATATCATCTACCTTGCAAATCCAATCATTCGAACCTTTGATGAAGCCTTCACCATGGCTCGCAAACTTGAAACCCATGCCATTGAGCAAGGTCATCTTAAACTCAGATTGACCAAACCTAAAATTGAATTTACTAAACCATCCACACATAACAACACATTTAAGGGTGTGGCCAATGCCATGGTTGTTAAGTCCTCATCTGCACCTACATCTAGCACATGGCCTCAACAACAAGCCCCTAGACCATCTCCTAACTATACCCCCTTGGGGGAATCCTATAGTTATGTATTTGACAAGTTGATGTAGTACACTCCATCCAAATTCCTCCCATACGACCCATGGACGACTCGTGACCCAAGCCTATTTGGTATCATGAAGCCCACTATTGTAAATATCATCAAGTCAAAGGTCATGACATTGAGAAATGTCATTCCTTCAAAGATCATATCCAACAACTTATAAATCAAGGGGATATCCAAATGGATAGCTCCATTACTTAACCTAGCAAAACCCTTGAAATAATTACGCAAACTTTTTTCGTAATAAACCACCAACAAATAAAGTTACCCCTTTTACATCTTAACTATCAAATGCTTACCCAATTAACATCATCAATGAAGATCTCATCTCTTCACCAACTTTGCATGTTCCTACCTTAGGCATTACTCCTACTCCTTATTCAAAACCTATTATATCCACAAATATCACACATATATGCACTTTTACTACTTTTCCTATACCTATACCTACTCCTACCCTTACCACATCCACATTAACTTTGACTATACCATCTACTTCATCCACTTTGATCATGCCCTAATCTATCACATCAGATTCATCCTTAGCACCTATTTTGACCCCATTGATATACACACCTATCTTTACATCTCTCACATCTATTCCTTCACCCACATCTACATCAAAAAAACCTATCCATACATCCACACCTACAACATCAACCCCATTCACAAACATATCATTCTTACCCCTCGAAACATTTATGAAACAACCATTCCCACCTACTTCTACACCTGATATTACTCCTACATTTATTGCATTACCTATCATATCTACTCCATCGGTTACCACATCCCCTTCATTAGATTTGACTACCTTACCTACATCCATTCCACCTTAACCCATTATACCATCCTTAGAGTCAATCCCAATTCCTTGTTCGCACTTTTCCCCTACCAAACACAAAAACTATCTTTGCTACATCCACTTCAACTTCGACTATACATACTAGTTCATCCACATATATTGTGCCCCAACTTGTCATATTCAACCCCTTAACCATATCTATTTTAAACATACCCATCACTACATCACGTACATTTCCAAATATCCCAATTATGCCCTCCTCCCTATCCATCCTAACTGCCCCTATATCTATTATATCAACAAATCCACTTACCCCTACCTTGACATCTTCATCACCTATACCTATATCCTTGCCCATGGCCACATCACCTGTTTTATCCCAATATTATTTACTTAATCCTTCTATCACACTGACCAAATCCTCTCAATTTGTAACTCTATCAATGATACCCCTTGAGAAATTTATAGAACAAACACCTCCACTTGAGGCAAACACAAAGGGGATTCACAAATCAACTATTTCCACATTGACCAAACCAAAACCTACACAATCCAAATCTCACATAGACCTTATTAATCACATCATACAAACACCTCTTTCTCCATCAATATCCGCCCCTACACCGTAATATTTAGATCCTCCAGTTGAGGTTATTATCATCCCCACCAAGGGTAAATCTTCTCGATCAATATTTAAAGTTTATGGTAAACATCCCCAACATTACCCCACACATCCTCATAAGAAGTCAGGTCTTCCCTCTTTTCAGCAATCCAATGTTACAACATCTATTTTAAGGTCAGTCCCTTCATCTAATACACCTCATAACGATAAATCCCAATCCAAACAATCTAACCCTCCTCTAAAAATTGATTCATCTTTTAAGACATCTAATTCACCCATTTGAGCTACGTTCACTTCTTCCCCTAACTCCAAGAAAAAATATTCTATCTAAACCCACAAGCATTACCTTCCCCATGACACTTCGATTAGGTCATACGCAAACATCTGCGACATTTAATTCGAAGTGGGGAGGTGTGATCGAGGGGATCATTTTTAATATCAAATTTTCCCTAAACATCCCTAAAGCTGTTTGAGTGCAAAATATCTTTTGAGATCTTTCCGAAGACTATAAGAATGCAAAAAATAGACATTGGGAGCTCTATTTATGTCTCGGTCAAAGTTCAATCAACTAGAAAGTCAACTTTGGTCAATAGGTCAATATTGGACCAATGGCACTGCGACACATGGGGAAAGAAAAGGGAGTCGGTTCGAAGGACCACTGAAGATTTAGGAAATTTCTGAACTCCTTAATCAACCTTTTTGCAAAGTGTCATGCTTATTTCATTATTTAAGTTGATTTTAACGGGGTAAAAATTAAACGGTAATTTGATAAGCCTATAAGGGTCCGAGGATTGAATAGATAAAAGTTTTAGTCTATTTTAGGATCAAGTTTGGTATTAGAGCTGGTTTAGCTCCATTTTTACTTCAGTAAATCTAATTAATAGAGTGATTGCTTCAAGATTGGTGTAGTTGGTTCAATTTGTGTGAACAAGGTACAAGTGCACTATGGGCAAGATGTATACACAGGCAAAGCTCAATGAGGTTAAAGCTTATAATCACCATATCCAGGAAGAGAAATCTCTCCTATGATCAATGTATTACTCCTTGGAAGAGGAAAATGATTTCTTGAAATCAAAACTGCAAACCAAGGATGATCTCTTGGAAAGGTTACAGTGTGGTGATCAAAATAAGGAAATTCCTTCAACTTCAAATGCAAAGACCATAGTAGATGATTACATAGTAAGTTGTTCACCACTTGAATCTTCTTCTTTATCCCATTCCATATCGGATTCAGTAATGAAGTCTTTGGTTTGTTTGAAAAGTATACTAGAAGCATTGGATTGAAATTATTATCTAAAATGGGATTTTATGGAAGAGGCCATGTTAAAGATGGCTAAGGCATTGCTAACCCGATACAGGTCAAGGGTTGTCCTTGTTTTCCAGGAGTTTGGGTTTTCATAGAGGGGAATGGATATTGGAGAATCCTCCAAGAATGCTGATGGGAGACAAGCTTCTAAGAGAAAATTGAATACCCCACTAGTCTTGCAAGAAGGTTTTGAGTAGGAAAGTGGTGCTTCGTCATCACAGGTAGGATGTGGTAAGAAAAATCAGCAAAGAGGTAATGAGATTCCACCTCCAATTTCTTACCATAATCATAAGCACAATAAAAATGTTGATCCATGTTTTTAGCGTAACAAGTATGGTTATGATTTTTAGAAGATGTGGAATTCCTTTCCATGTACTTTTTGTGGATTACATAATCATTTCGTGGCCAAATTCTAGAAGAGAAGGACATTGATGAAGAAGTTGATGTTGTTCGTTAGGAACAAGGAAAATCAAAGCAGACCAATCTTGTCATGCAGAGTCGAGAAATGGTAGAAAGAGTTCCTCATCCTAAAAGAAGGAGATTAAGAGGAATTTTTGTCCTCGGTTCCAGAGGAATGGGCATCGGGTGAACAATTCTGAAGCGCATCCATCTCACCATCGGGGTAATGGAAAGCCAAAGATGGAATGGAGGCCTATTGCAAAGGCAAAGGAATATTCTACTCCACCACCAGTTGACAATTCAAACTAGTACCAAGTAATACCTAAAGGTGAAAGTCCTTTAAAATGGGTAAGCCAACAATTTTTCAATTATATATTGCATAATTCATATTGTTGAATAGTATGCAATATTTATTTGGAGATCAGAATTTGTGAGAAAATGTTGAGAGAAAGGTTAACCATACTCAGTAGATTTTTTTAGAAAATTTTATAAATGCTCCAAACATATCTCCTAATCAGCTTGTGAGTACTGTTATAGCTTGGATACATGATTTGACTCATATAAAGCTTGGAGATTGATCTTCCATTTGTGCATATAGTAGAGTTCACAAGATTCAGCTCGAACTTCATTATGTGTAGAGGCATTGTGACCGTGTAGTAGAATGGTAGGTGAATCACCATTGGCATTGACATCAGGTCGAAACTTCATTTTATGAAGATTTTATCATGGGCAACTAGCAGAATGGTACCTGATATAGTTTGTCAACAAAAGGAGCTCTCAAAATATTAACTCGAAACATCATTCGGTGTCAAGGCATTGTGACTAAACATTCGAATGGTAGCTAATCATCAGACTTAGCATTGTACAATAGAGGCGTTGAGGTATAAAACAGAATTAGCAATGCATAAGGGAGGTGTTGAGGTCTGCAAGAGACTTAGCACTACACAATGGAGGCGTCGAGGTCTGCGAAGAGACTTAGCTTTGCACAACTGAGGCGTTGAGGTCTGCAAGAGACTTAGCACTGCACAATAGAGGAATTGAGGTGCAAGAGACTTAGCACTACACAATGGAGGTGTTGAGGTCTGAGAGACTTAGCACTACACAATAGAGGTGTTGAGGTCTACAAGAGACTTAGCACTACACAGTGGAGGCATTGAGGTTTGAAAAGGGACAATTCATTTTCCATCGCTGACATCGGATCAATCATAGCTCTAAGTAGCTTGGAGTTCCTTCGAACCAGTTTGGATTCTTCGGAATCAACTCGAGTAGGGAGCTGTGTTATAGAGTCAAATAAGATCCTTGTTGTCAAATATCTAGAAGCTTAGCCTTTGTAGTGTAGGAGCATTGAGGTTTCATTCAGAAACTTAGCACCATATAATGGAGGCGTGGACATCTTCTTTGGATATCGAGTGGCGCGGTGGAATCATCATGTGCCCATAGCCCATAGGTCTAGGATAAGAAAAAAATTGTCAAAGCTGATAATATTGTAGGAGAAGACACCAAAGGATCTACAATAGGATCACTTCCGATGTGGCGACATAGTTTCCAGATTCAAGATAGGATGGAAAAATGTTCCAATATAAGATTTTTGGACAAAAATCCTTTCTCAGTGGGGAGGTGTGAACAAGGGATCATTTTTAACATCAAAGGTTCCCTAAACATCCCTAAACTTTGTCGAGTTCGAATATATTTTCGAGCACTTTCTGGTGACTATAAGAACGTGACAAATGGAAATTGGGAGCTCTAATTATGTCGGTCAAAGTTTAGTCAACAAGAAAGTCAAATATGGTAAACAGGTCAATATTAGACCAATGGCACTGCGACACGTGGAAAAAATCCAAAAGGGATTCGTTTGTTGCTTTTCGACCTCTGGTCTTTGACAGGCGTAAAATTTGGTGTCGTGACAAGAGGCTCAACTTTTTAACGGACGGAGGGGATATTGGCTGTTATGTGGACTAGTTTATCAACGATGTGGTGGGTCCCTGCCACCACGTGGCTTACCACCACTTAGCCATATTTCATTTTGAATATCATAGTCTTATATGGTTGAATTTTATATTATTCACCATGTTACTATGTTATTTCAATTTTTAATATTGAGAATTGACCAAGTTTATTATACTCAGTATTATTTCCACTAACTTGGTGAGTTACCTTTTCATACCAAGTTGATCACATATTAATTCACCACATGGCTCGGTTGGAGATACCACATGACTCAACCAACATAGGGAGGATGACAATGCATAGTCCACGACTTGGCCTACAACACGGTGGCAGACCCAACTGACCCCACAACTCATGTAGAACTCGCCACATGGAGTGGCCAACACAGTCCTCCAACGAACCAACGAAACCCACATAACTCGGTGGGAGAACAACACACAACTTGAGAACAAGGGGATAAGGTGTGACCGAGGCCATGATAAGGATAGGGTGGTTGAGTAGTGATTTTTCCGATAAGGCCCTTCTACTAAATTTTAGGGGCCTATTTTTATATAAATAGGGGACCCCTCTCTATTGGAAGACACACAACTTGGAAGCTCATTCCTAGAGCTCGAAAGGCGGAGATCGAGCCAAGAGGAGAGTTAGATGTTATATCAACAACATAGTTATGTGAAGATCTAATTTATTTAGGCATTATTATTTTTAATTATTATAAACCTATTATTTTTAGGCAATAGTAAATTAAAATTATTGTGACTAGGAGTTCTTTAATGCTACCTAGCTGGCCCATAGTGCCACACCAAATTGTTGAGAAGCCTAGAATATTGAATGGAGTTCCATAGGGTGTTACGAAGTGTTTGAAAGGCCGATCGAAAACCGAAGGATTCTAAACAATGGAGCTAGTGCCATAGAGATTTCGAATATGCTAGGAAAGGGGAAATCGAGTGTTATTTTTCACCCTTATCATCAAAAGGTTTGTTTATTCTTATAAGCAAGTTCTTAATAGTTTCCATTAGTTTTTCTTGTGAAAGTACTAATGTAACTTACAAGTTCGACTAGTGGAATGGTTCGTTAAGAACCCTAGGAGGCGTCGCAATTTCGAACTCCATAATCAATCATTGTGTAATTTTTCATTATATGCTTGCATTAATTTTAAATTGATTACTTAAAAGGAGAAAATTATCAACAAATAAAATAATCCTATAGGGGTCTGAGATCAGGTGAATAAAAACTTACACCCATTAAAGATCACTTCCTCCCATTAAAGATTTTAGTCCCCATAGTCCAAAGCCATCGTGGTTCAATCCCAATTGCATTTTTGCTGATCATTGTACCCAGGACCATGAAATTAAACATTGTAAGGTATTTAGACAATCATCCATTACCATATTGAGAAATACGATTTCCTCATTCATGGGTAACATCCTTCTCTATCTACGTCTAATCTAATTCGTATCCCATCTTTCGGGTTTGCCACAATTCATCCATCCACATCATCCCTTAACATATCTCCTATACATGAGCTTCCTCATACGGAAGGTCCTTCATTTTTCATCAATGATATTTATCTTGCCAATCACCCTTGTAGTCTCTAACCGTTTATCCAATCCAAATCCAAAACAATCCTATCAAACCTCCTTCGACATCCACTAACTCATTTGCATCTAATATAATCTCCTACATTAGAGGGATATCCTCTCCTTGTCCTTAGCATCCCTTCTGCATCAATTCATCTCTTATCCATCCATACAACTTCCTTGATATTGGGGACTTCACTTTTGATATCACCTTATTTAATCTCATCCAATCCATCTCATCCAATATTAAATCCAAATTAATCTTGTCCAAATTTTCATCTCTTTTTAAAGCCCACTTTTGTGGCCATATTCATCTCTCCCTTGAGGGACCATGTTTTTCATTTTAATTCCATCATTATGGCCATACGTGTTCCTTTTTTGGGGTAACATATTTATTTCACTTCCTCAAGGATAGCACATAATTTTATCTTCACTCATCTATATCATTGTATCTTATCATATCCTATCTTCCTCCCCTAAGAATTTATCCTATCTTTCACTCACACTCTAGAAAGGAGCCAATGTGGAAAGTTTTCTCCCAACTAGATTGGACCTTACATTATCACACATAAGTATGGGTCTGGGGTCTATCGTTTGGCTTCCCTTGATGGTAAACCAAAGACAAAACCTCTTAATGCATTGCACTTGCAACCATTATACTATTAGCATACCTACCAATGAGAACTTAGTTATATCCTTAGATCATTCCTCCATCATGAACCTCTTCCATCTATCACTATAATGATTTGGAATTATGTGGTCTGCCATCACTTTCCTAGTCATGACCTTAAATATGGGCACCATGGCTCTTTCCATAGCATTGTTCTTATGGATAGGTTCTTATTTTTAGTGAGAAATATGTGATCATTACATCCATCACCCTCCTATCTACCTATCAAAACCACATAAAGGGTCTAGGGGTGTCATTTCTATGATCATCATCTCCTCCTCAATAGTATAACTAGTTATACCCAACTCTTCCCCATCAAATACCAAAAATAAAATTAAAGTAATGGATGCTCTGTCTCATGCTATCTTGATCCATCGAAGGACAACTATTCATAAAAATCATATAATAAGTATATACTTACCCCTCTAAGGACAGCTATCATGCATATCTAATCTTTCCATCTAAAAATAAAAACTCAAAAAAATACAAATGCATAATCAAAAAGTAGACCATACCCTCAAAGGATGGCTACTCTATTGTATCGTGACAGTGAAGGCTTCCCACATTGATCAACCTTCTATATATCATAACATCCTAAGAAAGATTCATGCATCAATGAACTTTCTCATATACATTCATGAGACTTCCCGCATTTATCAGTTTTTAACTTCTCCCTTCCGAAAGTTAGGGCATAGTTCTAGGAAGAACCACCTATGGAGATACCTCTTCCCGTATACAAGTTACATCTAGAATCCCCTTTTTCATGTTGAAATTAGGTTGAACAACATATTTCATCCATATTTCCCTCATGGTATTTTGGTATAACTAATTATCATTGGTTATGTATTAAAACTGCTCTTTGGTTGCAAGTGCAATGCCTTGAGTGGTATCCTTTCTTGTTTACCTCCATTCCGGTTTGAAGCATGGTTTCCCTATATTCCCCTTGCTATGATTATGGTACACTTATTGGTTTGGGAATTCTACTTGATCTATGTTGCATTTTTTGAATCCTACTTGAGGATCCCTCTCAAGGTGAGTCCACTATCCTCCAACTTCTTATCCCCCACCATGATCAATAATGTCTTTGATCCATTGATCCTTGCTCCTCATTTCCACTCATCACCACTTATCCCCAAATCACCTGTCTCACAATTCCTGTCCTCTTTCATCACTTTGTGTATCTTCCTTTCCTTTCTTCCTAATTTCCCCTTTTCACTCTTGACTTTCAGCTTGAAAATCTTACTTAACCATCCATATAGTCGGGAATCTTAGTTGAGGTATACCTTCTTCCTTAGATCCTCCTATTGTAGAAACTTCTCCACCATCTCCTCTTTCATCAGAAAACAATCACCACCACACACATATTTTCGCTCCACCTCTTCCACTTATCATTCATACCTCATAACTCTCACCACATGGGCATCTAAATTAAGGATTTCCCTTAGCCTCTCCATCCTACATTGCATATATTCCTCCATTAATTCATGTCACACTCCTTTGTTTCCTTCTTTCCTTTTTATCAACTCCTCTCATTTGTTGTTCCATTTTGGAATACACCACCCACTCTTTTCTCATTCTTCCTAGTATTCGCATTCTTAGTAATACTACTTACACATGCTCAAAATATTACAAATTCAATTGAGGTTTCCTCTTTAGTCCATCTTGTCATACGCTCTCCCCACGAACTCCATCAATCAATTACTTATTCCCGTCATTCTTCTTCTTGGTGATCCTACGTAACCATCCTCGTTGCATTGCAATCTTACTTAAGAGTCCCTCTTAAGGTTGATCTACCATCTAGCCTTGTCTCATTCCATCATATTTCCTCCATCTTATTTTACCCACCCCTTTCCATAATCATCTGATCTAACCAACCATTCCACCCCTATACCCAATACATTCTTGCCTTTCACCTTCCATATTGTCACTGTCGGTTTGGCGATATTAGTTAACCACTCCTACGACATGGTGATATTACTTAAGAGTCCCTCTTAAGGATGATTTGTCATCTTTCACTCCCCATCACTGCACATGTTCTCTTCATTCCCCATCATCACATTGTCTCACCTACTCTTTCATTCTCACAAACACTACCTCCTGCTTGCCCACTTTTCATCTCCATCATCCCTCGCTTGGCAATCTTACTTAACCACTTCCGTTGCATAACTGTCTTACTTAAGGATTTCCCTTAAGGTAGACTTATCATTTTGGACTTCTCCCTTGCCTCATTCTTCATTCCCTCCATTGATCATTTCTTCCTCTTGGTCTTCCTTACCAACTACATTTTCCTCCTACCATTATCCTTTCTCAACCTATCATATCACAGAATGCATCTCCTATGTTCCGCTTATCACCACATTCATTTCCCGCATTTTTACCTCTTTGATCCATCATCCTTAATATTGTTTCTTCCCATTCTTTTCATGTCTTGTTTATTCATCTTAACCTTATTCATTCTCATCCACTACATCCTCTCCTCGCCTTCATCTTAGCTCAAATCTTTATCCCTCCTTTGTTTAATTTTTCCACTGCATCTTCTCGATTTCTCCCACATATTCACCCCATGTTTAACCGCCATTATTGATGGTCTTCTGTAACATTGTTTCATCATCATATTCCATGTCTATGTTAATTATTATTGGTGAACTTCTCCTAAAATTCACTCCCCATTAAGCACGGCCTTGTTCACTCTTTTTGACCTCTTCCATTTCTCTTAATTCCTTCCTTCCCTTGTGTACACCGATAATTATTGGTGGAATTCTCCTAACATCCCTTCATTTGTGTTGTTGGTACCCAAATTTAACCTCCTTCAAATACCGAGCAACATCATGGATTAGACAGGACACTCAGAGGCAGATAGACAATCATGTATGTCGTTTTGTAGCCGGGGAAGCAATCTATCTAACTTGTTGGCACTCAAGATTTGAAGGGAGTGGGTAGCACATTAAAAAGGATGTGATCTGATCCTAACTATTTTAGGTTGTGCCTTTCAACCAAGGTAAGAGAACCTATTTTGTAACCTCTGTTATTAGAAAAGAGATACATGTACCTTTCTTTTGCATAAATTTTATGGAGAAGATCTTCAGAAAATATGATCAACACACCAAATCTAACTCTCATGAGTTGTCACTTCTAGATCATGGAGATACTTTCACACCAAGGAAAAGGTTATTAAAGACATTTGAGACACTAATTGCTTATGCATGTTTTTGTGATGAGGATTGTGCATTGACATACACACATGACAAACAAGGGTAGGATGGGTAAGGTAGATTATTGCTAAATGAATTTTTTGTGGGAGGTAGGGCAGGGGTGAAACTATATTTACTAGATCCATGAGGAACCTTAAAAATGGAAAGTCAAACCAACAACTTGCCAAAGGTTAGATAAAATGTTTCTTCATCTAGAATATGTGCTTCAATAGAGGCCTAGATTAGCACTCTTTCACACAATCTCCAGACTCTATCACAAAGGATCGAGTTAGAAAAACCAACAAAGCATCAAGATCTCGAGTCAAATTACGCCTAAGGTACACGGAGGCTTACGGACAATCTCTATCAATGGATAGAGAAAAGTGATTTTAAATCATTTATTCCAATCCCAAATGAAAGCTCTTCTGAGAAATGGAATTGCAGATGCCACTAAATTGTCACAAGGATTGAGGCCTATGTGATTGAATCATATTTTAATACAAGATTGCAATAGAAACAAGAAAAACTACTTGCATAAATCCATAAATAAAACACACACATTTTTCTCAAGACAACAGAAAAACTCAAATTTGATTAAGTCTATTAGCAGGGGAAAGTTTCTAGAATAGTCAGAGCTTGTCAATGGTTATACATTTGCAACCACCTTGACATAATAGAGCTTAATACAAAAAGAGGTAACCTAGTTTCTCAGATGGATTCTCAAAAGATAGGCTTAGTCAAATTTTCCTCTTGGGAATTTTCTTTCGACCTCTAACAATCTGACCTCTAACTTCTAACCCTTTTGCATGAAAAATTTGTGGCATTTATAACCTTTACAATAGAGCCCATTTCCCAACAAAAATCTAGACATTGAGTGCACCCTGCTTGCCATGATCACAATCACGATTTTCAGGATCGGATATGCAAAAAGTATTTAGGTGCCCGAGGGAGCATATCTCTTCAAATATCTCCCGCATTCAACTCCTTCCTACGATAGATCACTTTTTTCAATTTTCCAACCACTTCCACCCCAAATATTTCAAATATGGCTTCTTGCATGCTTGGGGAAGAAAATGGAAATCTGATCGGGCTCGATATTCGGACTATTTTAATGGCGAAAGACGTCTTCCAGATCCCCCACCAAACTTAGATATAAACATTAACTCCCTTCTCTACCTAGCATGTAGAAAAAACAAAGAAATCATGAAGACTCGCACTTCCACCATGTTTTAGAGAAATGGGGGAAATTAGATTCCAGACTCTCGATTGCCATTGATCTTTACCTTGAATTTGGACCATCCACGTGGAAGATTCAAACTTAAAAATAGACCCGGGGGCTTCCTATGGCTTTTTAAAACTTTGGGAAAAATGCAAAATTTCATATTTTTCTCCGCATATCTCGCCATCGAGAAATGAGCCTAACACATTTCCTAAGGTGGGCCCCAACGAAACCGTGACCAAATTCTGCCATTTCACCCTCTTTTTGGAAAACGGAAAATTTTCCAAGTTTTCCCGTAGCTCCACCCTTGAAAAACGGGCTTGACATGTGTCCCGATGTGACTCCCAATGGAACCCGCTTCTTGTTTTCATTTTATTCCTTTTCTCCGCAAAGGATTTTTTTCCAAATTTTCCCGAGATTCTACACCTCCACCATTGGATTGGATCAAGCTTTGACCCTTCCTTTATCGGGCTTGTGGTACATTTTGATGGTTTTAGTCATTTGCATGTCAAGGGACACACAATCCAAATTTCCCCAATGGCCCGCCCCCGCCCTTTTGACTTTTCAAACTACCATGTGTCACAGTGGCGCATCTTAAGATGGTCCCAAAAATTTATATCTTGAACAAGTGTTGGCTTACCATGTGTCCTATCCTAACAAAGTTTTTGAATACTTGAAACTCAATAGAAGGTACCATGTGTCATGCTCTGAGGCAGTCCCCTTTGGCCATTGAAAATTCTAAGTAGAATGCAAAGTGAGCAAAGGCCTCCATGTGTCAATACGACACTCCTTCAAAAACCTTAAGGCTTTTAAAATTGATTTGGCGGGGGCGTGCTTCCACTTTAGAATTTTACTACATTTTTCCAAAGGGGCAAAATATCCAACTTACCTCCGAAGGCCCGCATCTCTCGCCATTAACTCTTGCCACGTGTCCTCCTACCTTTGGGTAAAAGTGAGACTTTTTCTCTACCTCTTAAATTTCTTCCAATTAAAGCCTGATGAGGCCATGGGCAAGGTTTAAATATTTTTCCAAAGTATCCAAAAGGAACAAGTTCAAAAACAAACCTGCCGCACCCCATCCAATTAGAAGAAGCCATGTAAGCACCAAAAGAACCAATCAGAATTGAGTAGATCCATGGGACCAAATTTGCCTTTTCACCAAAAAATCAAAAAGTGATAAGTTAAAGCATTTTCCCGCCATCCCATGACCAACAAAAATAAGCCATGTCCCCTATCGATGCAAGGATGCAAATTTGGTGGGAGAAATGCCCACAAACAATGAAATATAGAAAAATGACCATTCAATCCGAAAATGAAAAATTCTCCAAGGACAAAGAAATTAATTTTTTTTACAAGGCTCAAATATGTTTCTAGAGACACATTCATTCATTTTCTTTAAGTATTTGGGGTAGAAATGATAATGAAAACAAATCTCGATTGTGGAGACTGAAAATATGGGAGAACCCAAATTTTTTGGATGAATAGAGAATGGGAGACCCAAATTATAGACCTCTTCCGGAGGAATAAAGAAACAAGGATCTCCCATGGACCCATGAGTAATCTATGACCTAAGAACAAATTAAAAATGGTGACAAAGATTAACCGGGTATAACACGGGAAAAGAAAGTGATAAAGGCCGTAAATCAATAGATTTTTGAAGGAAAATTGGAGCGAGACTATTTTGAGCACAAACATCGGCTCCAACTCAGGGATGGGCTCTCCCTGTGAGTGCCACAAGAAAAAGGTAGATCAAGTGCGAAAAACATCCATTGGGCAACAGATTCATCTTGTAGAGTAGAGAAATAGAGCCATCTTAAAAAAGAAACAGAGAAATCAACAAAAACAGGTCACCGAGGACCAAAACAAGCAAAAACACAAAAGACAGGGAACAAACAACAAAATATACATTGTACAAAATATTTTCTTGATCCAGAAGCGTCAATCCAAGAAATGCTTCAAATTCCTTCCATTAACAAGAAATTCAAGCAATTCACCATCTAAGTCCTTGACGAAAAATGTATGCTAACCAATCACGATATCAACAAAGTAAGGGCCAATACGTAATATGAATCAAACTTGTCATGCTTGCCCTTATCCTCATGTCTGCTATCCCATAGCAGTACAATATCTCCAACATTGAAAGCTCTAGGAGTGACCTTTTTGTAAAATAAATTCTTTAGTTTCTCTTTGAACTTCACATGCCTCGGTGGGATGCCCTCCTTTCTTCATCAAGCTCAACAATCCAGTTAATGCGAGAATCATAAGGAACTACCTCTTGAACTTCCAACTATTGCATAAATTGATATGAAGATAGTTGCATATGAAGGGGTAATAGGGCCCGAGTCCCATACACCAACTCAAACGGACTCTTTCTAGTGACCCTCTTAGCCGACAAAGTAATCCTATCTACCCAAATAGCAAACTTCAACTATTCACCCAACTTTCTCTTATTCTGCAGCTGCAATGTCCTTCGATGATCTTCAAGAAATTTTTATTACCTGGACTTAGCTCATCCATTTCCTTGAGGATTGTAAGTGTAGGCATATGTCAAGTTGATCCCATACTCTTTTCAAATTGCCACCAAAGGTTTAGCTCTAAAGCTCATGGAATTGTCAGCAATAATCTTGAATGGTACCCCAAACCTACAAATGATGTTGTTTAGCACAAAATCCATGACAACTTGGGGTTTTTCCTTCTTGGTGGGGATTACCTCCAACCATTTAGTAAAATAATCGATTTCTACAAGAATCCATTTGTGGCCAGCACTTGAAGGGTCTAAAATCTCACCAATGAAATCCATTCCCCATTGCTTGAATGGAGCTTTAGTTGATACAGGCTGCAAAGGAAGGGAGCCTAAAGATTTCAGTCTTCTAGAGAAGCATTGGAAGCTTTCACATCTTCTAACCAACAAGGTTGTATCCTTGAAAAGAGTTGGCCACCAATAACTAGCCCTCAGGATCTTATGTGTTGTGACTCTTGTAGCAAAGTGCCCCCACAAACTCCTCCATGGAGATCAAAAATTATCTTGGGGGCTTCTTCTTCAGTAATGCACCTTAAGAGGACTCCATTTGGGTTCTTGAAGATAACCCATAATCAATGATGACATATTTTTGGGAATCCAACTTAAGGGATATCTTCTGGTTCTTACTTAAGTGTTCAAGGCAGCTCAGATGTCTGAGATAAAATATTACATCTTTATACCACTCAGAATTCATCAACCTTTCAAATACACCTGACCCCTTTTCTTCTACCTCATTTACCTCAATAGTTTGCAAGTTGCTCTCAGCCATAAGCTTAGCTAGGCCCAAACCTCTCACCAAATTCGTGGTTTGGATGTCCATATCATATTCTTGCAACTTGTTCACCCATCTACATCTTTTTCTTGAGACCTCCATCTCTGACAAGATGTTCTTTACCATGGTATGGGTAACATAAGAAACAACCATTAAACTTAGAATATAAGGCACGAAAACATTTTTTTCCTTTACTAAGGCAAATACCTACTTTTCCATGATAGTGTATTTCAGTTTAGCCCCTGCAAGGCCTTATTGAAAAAGGCAATGGGCCTCTCAGCCCCTTCATCATCCTTCTGTAGCAGGACAGAAGCAATAGTGTTCTCTAAAGAAAAGGAAAATAGCTGGAAAGGCTTCTTATAGTTTAGAGCTGGCAAAACAGGGGCATGCTTTAATGCCTCCTTAATCCCATTGAAATCTTGGATGGCAGCCTCTTCCCATTTGATGACCTAGTCTTTCTTCAGCATGGAAGTGATTGGAATGGTCAACTCAACAAAGTTTGATATGAATCTTCTGATGAAGTTTATCTACCAAAAGAAGGACTTAATTCCCTCTTTGTTCTTGGGATTAGGACCTTGTTGATGGCCTCTACTCTTTCCGGATCAATCATCACTCCTTCTTGTGACACAATGTGACCAAGTAACTTTTCCTTCTGCACTCCAAAATGACATTTCTTTGGATTGAATGAAATGCCATATTCTCTACATCTTATTAACATCTTCTCCAAGTGCAGCAAGTGGTCACTTCTCTTCTGGAAGATATAGTCATGTCATCCTAGTAAACTTCAATAAACTCATTGATGTAACAAAAGAAAACAACATCCATTTCTCTTTGAAAGGTTGCTCCAACATTCATCAGACTAAAGGGCATCCTGACATACACATATGTCCCCCAAAGAGTAGTGAAGGCTGTTTTGATCCTTTCTTATTCCTTCACCACATTTTGGTTGTAACCAGAGAAACCTTTTAAGGTGGAAAGTAACTCAACCAGTCACTAAGCGCAGCATATTCTCCATATTCGGTAAAGGATAATTATCCTTCATTGATGCTCTGTTAAGATTCCTGAAATCCACACATAGCCTGATGTCACCATTTTTCTTTCTAACTGGTACTAGATTTGTAACCCAAGAATAATACCTTGTGGGCTAAATAATCCCTCCATCTCTTAGCTTCTTCAGTTCCTCTTCCATCTTGAGAGATAGTAGATTGATGGGCCTCTACTTCTTCCTTAATGGCTTTGCATTAGACTCCAAGGGAATCTCATGCTAAAACAAGTCCTCTCTGTATGCTTTTAGTTGGGAATAGGTCCAAGCCATACAATCATGTCCCAGCCATGCAATCCCGATACCTTCGAATAATTGGATGTATGTTCGCTTCTCCTCTTGCTTGAGATTCTTGCCTATCCAAATTTTTCTTGGCTTATCCTCGTGCCAAGGTCATGCCGCTCAATATCCCGAGGTTGTCATGCATTTGTTAATAATGTGATCAAAACTATCAAAGTTAGATTCAAGAGCAACCAGCCCTCTAGGAATGGTATTGGTCTTTATTTGGATGATGCCCTTGCAAAAAAAAAAGTCTTTTTCCCTCTTTTGTACATACCATTGGTTCCAAATCAATGCATTGATTAGAAAAATATCCCTTGTTTTGTAGGAATCTTTTGATCTGAATATCATCATCAAAAACTTGTCAATGCTTAATGTTGTTGGGGACAAAAGGTTTTCTCAATACCTCAACCTCATATTCACAATATGGGGACACTTTGTCATGCGATTGTCAAACCAAAACCCCAACACACTGCAAGCATATACGCCAAGTCATTGAACTTCCTATCATGATGCACTATGTTACATGAATAAAACATCTCAATGAAGTCACAAACCTGTATGCTTGTATTGTTTCATTCGCTAGTTCTTTGTGGCATATAGTTTTCTGACTTGTTTTATAATTAATTATGAGTCTCCTTTAACAATAATGTCCTTAACACCATATTTCCAAGAAATTCTTAAACCCAACAATAGTGCCTCATACTCAGCAATGTTTTTGGTACATTCAAAGTTGAGTTTGAAGGAGAAAACAAATCTTTCCTGGCCAGGAGAAAGGAGAACAACACCAGCACCATTCCTAAACTTAGAGCAAGCTCCATTAAACAATAGAGTCCAAGGAGAGCTTGTTTGTTCAAGGAATTTTCATTCTTCAATTTTGTGCTCCTTTCCATTAGCAAATCCACAAAGTTATCGTATCAAAACTTGTGTACAATACCTCATAGGATGCATTGTTGGGATCCTTAATGAGGTGCAACATTTTCTTTTGTCCATACAACATGACAAGGTTGCCCTCAATTAGAATGGTAGCATAGGACATATCCATTTAGACACTCTCACCAACACTTGTAGCCCATTTTCTTGATAGTAGCATGCCCCACTTGGCGGGGCAGTCAATAATGACAACATCAAGTTTTAAGTTTTTACCTTGGTAAGCTATAAGGTGGTTGTTGCACCACTAAACCCTTCACACATCCCACCATTGGAACTTCTCTAGAGTCCATGGTAGTGTACTTCCCATATGTTGTTGTCACTTTGATGTTTATCTCATTCATGACTTCCAAAGGCATGACATTGCATGATGCCCCTGAGTCAAACATGTAATTGTGCAGCAGTCTATCCTTAATGATCAAAGTGGTGAAGAATGGATTCAAATTCATCTGAGATTCCACCAAGGATGTCCCCAAGTATACCTCGGGTGGTTCATCTAGCTCTTCGATTCTGGTTGTGCTTCTTGTTCTTGATGTGGTGGGATCTCCACATTTTTTATGTTTTTGCCTAGGGCAGTCTTCTCTTCTTTTAACCCCAAGTATTCAAATGCTCTCTTTTTGTGCTCAGGAATCCTAAGCAACTCAAAAATTGGAATAGAGACTTTGATTTGACTTAAGACTTGGGAAATATCATATGGGAAATTCTTTGGCAAGGCAGTATTGGAAGGAAAGCCAACACACTCATTAGGTGGTATAGGATTTTTGACAACTTGGGCATGAGGAGGGGTATGATTTTTGTTTGGAACTGCAGGGCTTTTGGAAAATGCATCTTTCCTAGGAGCATCTTTAGGAATGTTTGAAAGTAAGGGAGATTTAGGCTTGGCTTGGGGCCCTTCCTTTGAAAGCCTTACTTCTTAAGTTATACTCCTTTTCTTGAGCGAACAACATTCATCAATAAGCGTATATCTTCCTCAGATGGGATTCCTCTATCATACTTTTTGATCATTAAAGCCCTTAAATATTCAAAGTCATTATTGGGTAATTCAAAATCTTGTACATTATCTAATTCTAAATTATGAGAGAGGGGAAGAATATGTACCCTATGAATGCAGTCCCAAAAAGCGGTAGCAGTTCTAACACTTATCACCTCAATTGAGTTTGCCCCTTGTTGTGAGCTAGTGGAACAACCCATCATGCAAACATCATCATCACTATCATTAAATTAGATCCTTCTTCTTCCTGTTGATCTTCTTCACAAGGAGTATGGGGCATGAAACATTTGTCACACCAATCAATGACATCTGTCTCCTCCACAACAACAACTACGATAGCTAAAGGATTAGGTCTTGTTCTATTCTCCCTGGCACAGGACTTCCTATTTCCAAATCCAACATGTCCCTTTCCTCTATCATCAGATCTTTGGTGATTTGTGAACCTGTCTTGGCCTTGTTGCTTGTGTTGACCTTGTGAGCTCTTCCCAATTCCTTTCTCATCCCGAGCTAGTTTGTAGGAAATTTCTTTAACAGCCCCTGCCAAAGTCTTCACAACTTCTTCCAAATCAACAACCTTTCCTGTTTTAGGATTTTCTTGGTTGACCAACTTTACACCCTCCCTCTTTGGAGGATTTCCAATTGCCTTGATATTGTTCTCTATTTGCAAAGCCATGGTGAAGGCCTGCCTCAAATTTGTGGGGTTTTTGTCTCTCAAATAGTATGCAGCCCTTTTATCAAATGCATCAAGTATATTTTTTCAAACATGACTCATCACAAGGCCTTATTATAACAGAAATATTCTCAAGGTCTTATTAAACCTTGTGTTGAAATCATGTATTGAATCGTTAGGGTTCTTTTTTATGTTTTCAAATTATGTGAAGAGAAACCTAAGGTCGGTTATGTCACCATACTACAGTCTAAATGCATTACTCATCTTATTCTAAGAATAAATAGAGTTATCTGGCAATGCTTTATACCGAGTCCCTAGCATCCTCTTCCAAGGTATAGATAAACAACTTGATATATAGATCCTCATGTTCAATCTCAAAATCTTCCATCATATTGATAAAAGTCTTTAGATGCTGATCACCGTAATAACATTGTTTCCTTAGAACTTTGGCATTTTGTTCCTTACATCTTGATGCACTACGTTTAGATATCCAACCATTGGACCACAAAATTTATAGGTCCAAAGGTGTTTACAACAAAAGTGGGTTGAGTTGAGCCATATTGATTCAAGGAGGTGGTCTTGGAGGGTGACAAACCAATGGGGGCGAGAAGGTTCTTGGAACACGGGAGTATAATTTTCAAAACGGATACCCCCAAAGGGCTTGTTTCTTGGAAATCTCTATCGGCCTTAGAAAATATAGGTGCGAGTGTGAAGCAAACCTTTCAAAATCAAATTAAGGCCCTCTCTCATTTGGAGAGTTCAATTCCACAAAGAGGCTACTTGATTCAGAGTCACTTGAATCGAGTCACTTGAATGGCGAGTCTTCAATGATGGGCCAATCACTTTCTTCAATGGTGATCCCTTTCTTGGTTTGTTGATCTCAACAACTCTCCAATATTTTCTTCATTCTGATTTTACTTTTCCTAGCTCTAGGAACAATGTCCCTAGCGGGATCCCTAGCAACGAAATATCTTCTTCCTTCTAGCTTTGTAAATATTAGTAACAAATCTGATTTTGATAGAGTTGTAGGACACTTTGGTACTTATTAATAAAAAAACATATCAACAGGAGTGACCACTAAGGATTTCCACCTTAGTTGTGCTTATGCACTAAATATGATCATCAAATGTCTAATGCTAGAAAGCTGGAAATGGAGAGTCTCTTTCTTTTCTTTACCCAGATCTATCAATGAAAGCTAGTGCACTAGGTGTAGAAACTGAAAGAATTGCACTAGAAACTTGGAGTATATAAGAAGTGTTTTACCGAGTGTCGAATATGAACTATAATCACTATGTCTCGGTAATGCCACCACTTAGGTGTTGTTGATGGGATAAATAGATATGAACTGGCAGTGAATCAACAAATAGTCTCAGCAACTCAAATAAGTCCCCGACAATGGTGCCACTTATGTTGGTACCAAAATTTAACCTCCTTCAAAGACCGAGCAGCATCATGGATTAGACAGGACACTCAGAGGTAGATAGATAATCATGTATGTCATTTTGTAGCTGGGGAAGCAATCTATCTGACTTGTTGGCACTCAAGCTTTGAAGGGAGTGGATAGCACATTAAAAAGGATGTGATCTGATCCTAATTATTTTAGGTTGTGCCTTTCAACCAAGGTAAGAGAACCTATTCTCAGTAACCTCTGTTATTTGGGAATAGATACAGTACCTTTCCTTTGCATACATTTTATGGAGAAGACCTTGGGAAAATATGATCAACACACTAGATCTGACTCTCACGAGTTGTCACTTCCAGATCGTGGAGATACTTTGACACCAAGGAAAAGGTTACTAAAGACATTTGAGACCACGATTGCTTATGCATGTTTTGGTGATGAGGATTGTGCATTTGCATGAGACACATGACAAATAGGGCAGGATGGATAGGGTTGATTGTTGTTAAATAGATTTTTGGTGGGAGGTGGGGCGGGGTGAAACTAGATTTACCGGATCCATGAGGAACCTTACAAAATGGAAAGTCAAACCAACAGAATGCCACGGGATAGCTAAAATGTTTCTTTAGCTAGAATATGTGCTTTAAGGAGGCCCAAATTAGCACTCTTTCACAAAATCTCGAGATTCTATCACAAAGGCTCGAGTTAGAAAACCTAACAAAGCATCAAGATCTAAGTCAAATCATGCCTAAGGTACACCCGGAGGCTTACGGACAATCTTTGCTTAAACATGATGAGAGAAAATTGATTTTAAATCGTTTATTCCAATCCCAAATGAAAGCTCTTCGAGAAATGGAATTCTGGATGCCACTAAAGCATCAAGAGGATTGAGGCCTATGTGATTGAATAAGACTTTAATACAATATTGCAAGCAGAAACAAGACAAACTACTTGCATACATCCGAGAAATAAAACAAACACATTTTGCTCAAGACAATACGAGAAAAACCCAAATTTGATTAAGTCTATTAGCAGGGAAATTTTCTATAACGAGTCTCGAGAGGTTTTCAATGGCTATACACTTGCAACCACCTTAACACAATATAGCTTAATACAAAAATAGGTAACCTAGTTTCTCGGATGGATTCTCAAAAGACAAGCTTAGTGAAATTTTCCTCTTGGGAATTTTCTTTCGACGTCTCAGCACTCTAACCTCTAACTTCCAACCCTTTTGCATGAAATATTTGTGCCATTTCTAACCTTTATAATAGAGCCCCTTTCCCCCCAAAAATATAGACATTGAGTGCACCCATGCTCGCCATGATCACAATCACGATTTTGGGATCAGATCTCGAAAAAATTTCCAGTGCTCGAGGGGGGCGGATCTCTTCAAACATCTCCCACATTCAACTCCTTCCTTTGATATATCACTTTTTCTTCAATTCGCTAACCACTTCCGCCCCAAATCTATCAAATTTGGCTTCTTGCGTCTTGGGAATAAAAATGGAAATCCGATCGAGCTCGATAGTCAAACTATTTTGATGGCAAAAGAGCTCTTCCAGATATCCCCACAAACTCAAATATCAACATTAACTCCCTTCTCTTCCCGGTATGTAGAAAAAACAAATAAAAAATGAAGACTCGCACTTCTAGGCATGTTTCAAAGTAATGGAGGAAAATCAGATTCAGACTCTTAGGTATCGTTGATCTTTACTTTGAATTTTGGCCGTCCCCATGGAAGATTCAAATGTAAAAATAGACCCAAGGGTTTCCTCGACTTTTACAACTTTTGGAGAAATGAGCTTGACACGTATCCTAAGGTAGGTCTCAATGGAACCGCAGCCCAATTCTGCGATTTCACCCTCTTTTTGGAAAAGGGAAATTTTCCAAGTTTTCCCCACACTCCGCCCTTGAGAAACAGGCTTGACACATGTCTCGAGTGTGGGTCCCAGCGGAACCGCGCTTCCCTTTTCATTTTATCCCTTTTCTCCCCAAAGGAAATTTTTCCAAATTTCCCCGATAGTCCACACCTCTGCCGTTGAATGGAGCAAGCTTTGACCCTTCCTTTATCGGGCTTGCGGGCCATTTTGATGTTTTTAGTCATTTGCATGTCAAGGGGCAAAAAATCCAAATTGCCGCCGATGGCTCGCCTCCTGCCCTTTTGAATTTTCAAACCACCATGTGTCACAATGGCACATCTTAAGATGGTCCCAAAAATTTATATCTTGAACGAGCATGGGCTCGCCATGTGTCCTCTCCCGGACCAAGTTTGTCGAATACTTGAAACTCGGCGGAAGGTTCCACGTTTCATGCTCTAGGAAATCCCCTTTGGCCGTTGAAAATTTTAAGTAGAATGCAAAGGGAGCGGAGGCCTCCATGTGTCAATACGACACTCCTTCAAAAACCTTAAGTCTTTTTAAAATTGATTTGGTGGGGGCACGCTTCCACTTTATAATTTTACTCCATTTTGCCAAAGGGGAAAAATATCTAACTTACCTACGAAGGCCCGCATCTCTGCCATTAGCTTTGCCACGTGTCCTCCTGTGGGGTCAAAGTTAGACTTTTCTCTCCCTCTTAAATTTGTTCAATTAGAGCTTGGCGGGGCCGCGCGGTGGGATTAAATATTTTTCCAAAGTATCTAAAAGTAACAAGTTCAAAAATAGACCCGCCATGCCCCATCCAATTAGAAGAAGCCACGTAAGCACCAAAAGAACCAATCAAAATTGAGCAGAGCCATGGGACAAAATTTTCCTTTCACCAAAAAGTAAAAAGCGTAAGTTAAAGCATTCGCCCATCATCTCGACCAACCAAAAGAAGCCACATCCCTGTTGATGCAAGGATGCAAATTTGAATGGGAGAAATGCCCGTTAAACCATAAAATACGAGAAAAATGACCATTCGAGCCCGAAAATGAAAAATTCTCCAAGGAGAGAGAAATTAAATTTTTTTACAAGGCTCAAATATGTTTCTCAGAGACACATCCACTCATTTTCTTCAAGTATTTGGGTCAGAAATGACAAGGAAGAGAAATCCCAACTGCGGAGACAAAAAATATGGGAGAACCCAAAATTTTTAGATGAACAGAGAACAGGAGACCCAAATTACAAACCTCTTCTAGAGGAACAAACAAAAAGGATCACCCATGGACCCATGAGTAATCTATGACCCAGAGCAGATTAAAAATGGTGATAAAGATTAACCGGGTATAACATGGGAAAAGAAAGTGATAGAGGCCGTAAATCGATAGATTTTCAAAGGCAAATTGGGGTGAGACTATTTTTGAGCACCAACAGTGTTTCCTCTTCCATTCCTCATTTACTTTTTCCCTTTCCTCACTTTTCCTCCCATCCTTCCCCTCGATCATTATCGGTGGACTTCTCCTAATATCCCCTCACTAGCATTGCCTCTTCTATCCCCATTCTCTCTTCCCTCACATCCCTTTTCTCCACCCCCACCCTTTCTTATCACTTCTTCCCCACCTCTCCATCTTCCCTTCTCCCTCTTCAATATATTTACTTTCTTCATCGTACATCCTTTTTTATTGTATCGTAATCCTTGTATCCTCATCTCATACATCTCCGTATTTTTCAATCTGTGTCATTCCTCCCTTCTAGCTTCTCTTTACGTTCTTGATCTGCTCACTCTTCAATAAATATATCCATTGTTGGTTTCTTTCCCTTTGCATTATTTTCTCTATTGTCATCTCTTCATTTCTACTCCTTGTCTTATTTCACCTCCTCTGTATCATTTTCTTCCCATTTTTACTTCATGTTTTCTTCTTCCTTCCCCATTGATAACCTGGATCTTCAGTGTTGTCCCATGTTTTTTATCATCTCACCATCCACGTGTATTTCCATGTGGTCCATTCCATATTCTTTACCTTGGTTTTCTTCACGAAAACACTGGGCCCTTCAATATTCTCCCTATATTAGGTCTATCATTGTTTCTTTCTTTTCTCCATTCTACCTCCTCTTTCATCTTCTTTAAATTCTTCATCAACCTCATCCCCTTCATTTTTCCATCCTTCTCTCCCTTTTTCATAATTTCACCCTCTGCTCTATCATTTTCTTGTCTTCTTCTTATTTTTCCTTCATCATTTCCTTCTTCCCCTATCATCCCTCTCTCTTATTCTCTTCTCCCTCTTTCTTTTTTTCTCCTCCTCCATCTCCGTCTACTCTATTCCATACCCTTGTCTCCTTCACCTTTGACCTTTCTTGCTCTTCTCATAATCAACCACTACTCCTATTCATTCCTTTTTGTCACTCTTACTCATTACGTCCTTCAACACATCCTCACACCTAGCATTCACGGTTGATTCCAATATTTCTCCATTTGTGCACCACCACCAATCCATTTCATTACACCCCATTCTCATCCTCCTCTCTGCAACATTGACCTCTCCTCTTTTTGAGATCTCTGTCACCTCTTCTATCCTCGGGCATCATCATATCTATTTCTAAGCATTTCTTCCCATGGTATTTTTGTCTTCGAGGATACCATAATGGCCATACACTACCACCTTTTCCCTCACAAATTCCTTCTCTAATTTTTTTCTTGGAAAACAACGATCCTAATATTCCCCCAATATCCATGAATTATAGTTTGTTGTACTTTCTTCTTCTAATCTTTTCTTGTCAACAAAACATCTTCCTTAGGAAATATCTATTCATAACTATTAAACCCCCCTCACAGGGCATAATACCTCACCATCCAACTCACCTTTTTGAATGCTCTTCATTTCCTATTATGGGATACCTTTATTTTCATCCTCATCCTTATGGATGCATAATTTTCACTCAATTCCTCATGTACAAAGGATTTAACATAATTTTTGCATTTCATTGTGCATACTTTGGTGCTTTCCTATGATCCATTGGTCATAACAACATGCATACATCTGCAGTGGTCTACACCCACTCACTGGTCCGTAGAATGTTATTGCTCATCTCCATTGAAACCACAATGGTCCTCTACGATGTGATATTGGAGTCACCATTATATTTTTAATTATTATTATGATTTTTTTACCTTGGGGAATCTTTTTTTGGTTATGCGTTTACCCATATTTTCATCACCCACATGACCTTAAACATCTATCTCTTTCAATCTTGTGCTTGATTTCCTTTATGTTGTCAATCCCAAATTTTAGGCGGAACACTCAATCAACCAAATTTTCAATACTTCATTGTTTTTGTCTAGTGTCTTGCCCAACGAAAAATAACTCATTAAATAGGGGAAAATGTAGACACCAATTTTTGGTATCATTCTTCCCCTTCACCCCACATTTTCTCTCCTTCATTAGGATTACCCATTTGATCCCATTTCCCACCAAAAAGACATATTCAATTAATCAATCTTAATTGGTTAATTAATCCCCTTTAAATCCCTAATCCTCATTATATGCTAATGTGCTCCATATAAATCCACTTAATTAAATATTCCAAACTAATTCATATCACCCCACATAATAATTAAATACTCCAAAATCATTCAAATCATGAACCCCACTCATGATTTAAATAATGTAAAATAATCCACATCAAATCCATTATTGCACCTAATCACTCAAATCATGTCCCCCACTCACCTAATCAGGGTTAATTTTTCAAACCAGGATTACCTGATAACCCCTAAATTAACCCCATCTTTAGGCTATAAATACAAGCCATCCCCCTCTTTTAGACAAGGAAGCGGTCATATGCAAACCTCTGATATTATAACTCTTCACTTTTCATCATATCACCACACTTCCCTTGTGATGTTACTTGCATCACCATAATATCATCCTCACCCTCTTGTGGTTCTCTTAGTAAGCCCATTTCTTGGCATCCCTCCATCTACAACAAGAAAGTTTACATGTTCGTTTTGCAAGTTCCTCACATCCAACCCAATTTTATGTTGATTCATGTAGGTTTGGTTTGCTTTACATTTATTTTGATCAGATCAGTAGCTTCTTTATACATCAATTTTTTTAGGTTTTGTTATTTATCATTTTTTGCATGTTATCTACCTATATTTCATTTATATCATTTTCTCTTATCTAACGGGGTTGACATCTATGAAAGGAAGGTAACACTTCTTGGAACCAACTTCATCGGGAAACCCCACATATACCATCTAATCCATTTTTCTCTTAGTTTCCTCTGTTTCGTAGGTCTATCTAGCTCACAGTGAGGACATTCACTTTGCACCCATCCATTTGTCACCATCTTCTCCCAAGGTACCATAAACCCTTGCATATTTGAGGTTGTTTTATTTTCTTGGTTATATACCTAACTAATATGAACAACGAGATGAAGAAAACTCAAGAAACATTATTTAAATTCAAGAACATTTTGACATTATACATGTCATACATATTTGTCTTTAGATTTCATTGAGGATGTTAGTAGTCGGAAATTGTTTACTTGGGTGATGGATGAACACACATGATATTAAGGGATATGGAGACGTGTAAACTACATTGAACAATCAATAATAATATATGTTTTTTTTTTTAATTTCATATGTACGATATGAGCAGGGAATCATTTATCTATTAATGAAATAATGAAAAATAAACATCTGCAAGTTAAGTTTGAATGAAATAAAAATAAGTTAAATACACTCAATAATGATATAGTTATTATTGGTATAAAGGAAAGGGGTCTATAAAACTTATAGACCCATGATTGAATGAATTAAATTGTGTGTTACCATGTGATAATTATTCGAATACCCCCCTCTCGGTGGAGGGGGTCATAAAAAGTTAGTAGTCTTTGACACGGATGATAGTTTTTGAAATGTAAAGGTTAGTGCAATTATTCCTAAGTGCCTTTAAGAAAAAAATATTTTGAATGGAATGGAAATGAATTAATCCTTAAAACTTAGTAAAAAAAAGTCCAATTTTCACAAAATATTTAGATGAGTGTTTGGCCCTTAAAATCCTAGCATTGTATGCAATAATTGGTTCATTAAATTTTAATTGAAACACGTAATTAGGTAGAGTAGAGGATGATGATGTGTCAACATAAGATAAATTAGTGATATTAGGTATACTATGCTCAAAGCTAGTTATTTTCATAACGTCAACGATAAATTTCAATCATACAAATGTGTCCTATGATGAATAAATGATGAAACATTTTATTTAAACTAATTAAACTAATAAATAATTTTTATTTTTCTATCTTACTATTATCTCAAAAATATAACCATGTGTTCTTTATGTGTATAGGGCACACACCTTTAGGGTGGAGGAAAGGATATTATGTAATCCTCGTTTTAGATTCCAAATATGACTCATTTTACGAGTTACGGTTATGCAACATTATGAATGACCAATGAGGGGTCTATTTTGGATTTTTAAATCCTTATATTACCACACTCCATACCTTCCTTACTAAATTTGTATCTAAATAATTCCTAACTCTAATCTAACTTAAATTATTTTTCAAAAAAAAAAAAAAACAGAGATAAGCTAGAGAGAATAAATTTTGCATAAACCAGATTTCATTAGAATGAAGTTATTTAATTTGAACACAACACGCTTTTATAATAATCATGAAGAATCAACATATCTTGCGCACAAACTGATGTTCTATTTATGTAAATATTCAAGGAACATTAGAGAAGTGATCGAAATAGATGGGTCCTAAATTGAGAAGATTATCAAGATTTCCAAACTGCACATCTATTTAGTCTATCAAATTAATATTACTACCACATTCTCATTAAATTTGCATGAGCAAAATAGAAATATCAGAATTAAAAGCACGAAAATATTATAACACAAAAGACATTTCATGAAGCACTTGTATGAAATGGAGATGAGAACAGGTATTTTCAACTCACAGGAATAGTTAAAATATCTTGAATTAATTGATCATGAATTCAAAACCCTTAAAAATGGAGGCATACGTATGTGTATTTATACAAAAATAGGGGAATCATTTCAACACCCTTGGAATACTACAATGATCAGAAAACTAGCCTATTCAAATATCATAATAGATTTCGGTTACAACTGATTAGATAGCCATGCATGCCTCTCGAATAGTCCTAGCAATCATTCAAGGTTCTTGTTATATAATGGGCCTCTACTAAGTTGGGGATAGAGGTGTGGGTTCCTTCTTAGTAGTTTCTAAGGAGGCATCCCTATATATCTTTTTGTTCCCATCAAGCTTGGTGAATTATATTATAGGATTCCTGAAGATTCTAAGACATTTGACCAATAAGACCTTCTTCTAAGCCATAATTTTTCATTCAATCTCATTAAGAGTCTCAATCTTTACGATTTTTCCTTAGCTTGGAACATAGCTTAAATGACCTTGGTTTCTATTGGTATAGCAGCAGATTTATACAGGGAATAATTCTTCAATATACTCGATACATCATACATTACATTGGGCTAATAAATAGCCATAAAGGTAGGTAACAAAACATCCTATAAAATAGGATGTATTACAAATAATAAACCTGTAAATAGTGATACGGGTATAACCAAATAACCAAGTACATAATATTGTTATTATATTTAACAATATTACTTAATTAACTAAATACGACTAACCACCCAAACATATAATGTAAAAATTATTATTAATTTCCTAACATTCCCCCTTAATGTTTACATGGTAACATTAGAACTTTCACACTTCCTTTGCAGCCTGCCGCCTCTGCGTGTTCATGATCTTGGCACACACTCGAACTGAAGGTAGAAGAAGGAACACATCAACTTCTTATCGACCAAGCACTGTCGGGAACACATCTGACCGACGAGGATGGGAACATGCTCAGGAATCAACTTCTTATCGACCAAGCACTGTCGGGAACACATCGACCGACGAGGATGGGAACATGGTCACCCTAGGGAACACATCTAACCTACCGGAGTGTGAACTCAAGCGAAACACATCGAATAGCCTTAAATGGTTTTCGGAGGCTAACCACAAACCTAGGTACGAATAGGAACACATCGATGTTTCTACCTCATCAAGCCTCGTGATCTTTGTGTTTCTTTGTGTTATTTGTTCTGCACTATGTTTTGCATTTGGGGAAATAGGAATAGCCACATACTCAAATGAAAAACTGAAAATGGAACATTGGATCATGTTGATCATGTTCCCCCCTCAATGTGAACATTTCACTTATTCAACACAAAACAGGAACTCTAAAAAAAAATCACACTAGACATCAAATACTGAAAGCACACTCACACCACAAAATGTGCCACCATAGCTTCGTGTGGCCCCGTCGTTGGTGACTAATGAGAGGTTGCTATCTGACCTCCAGCCTCCGATGCCTCCATCCTCCAATGTCATGTTGCTAACTCAACAAGATGTGAACATGAAGCACATTTGTTTCCACATTGATCTTATTCTTTTCTTCCCTCCGCAATGTGAAACACGTTATTTTTCCAGACGTCGGGTAGCACCAAAATGTGTGTGAAAAAAATTTATTTTTATTTTTAAAATTTTTTGGACTTTTTACAATTATACGACTCTAACTCTTGACTTTGACAATGACTATTTTGAATTGGACAAAAAGACTTGACTAAATTAAAAAGTAATAAAATGAGATTACTTTTTAAATGAAAATGAGTATTAAAATCCTAAAATCACCTATATGGAATTATTTGACTTGTCAAGCTTTTGAATAACATAATGACCCTCTAGATAGACATAGGATATTAAAATGAGACTAATACAAAATTAAAATGACACTAAAACTTGACACGTAATTTAAACATAACTGACTATGAATAGACTCACTGGGTAGTATAACACCTTTGAATGTGGCACTCATAACGTAGTCCACATCCTATGCTTTGGGAGAGCCACGTCATTAGAGATGATATGGCGTCGAGCTGCAACATGTGGCTTGTAGATTATATCAGAAGTCGGTGAAGAGCACGAACTTTGCTTAATGGAACGTGTCATGGAAAAAAAAACTCCAAGTGGATAACGCCAATGCCCGCCCTTAAGGAGAAATAACACGACGACAACTTACTTGATCCTCTATGCCTTTGAATTTGTTTGTGAAATAGAATGGCAGAGCCTGCGAAGGATGCAATGCAAAATTTGAACAACGGCCAAAGAAGATAAAACCAGGTCATTATTTGAAGCCGAGAAGAGATGAATTCACTGTTCATGGAAGCACATCGATGTCAAGGTAACTGGATTTGCATTGTCTCCTTATATAAAGCTCCAAATGATTCCAAGACCTACAGTCAAGTTACAGATAGATGTCAAAAAGAGTCTAGATATGCATGCATGCATTAAGGGAAGATCACACATTCATCTAACCATGTATTTAGCTAGATCCGGTAAAGAAGCTTCCGCTGCGAAATTCTGATCATCAACCACTATGCCATTATCAAACTTTGCCTGCATATCATAGATGCTTGGAGTTTCAAGAGACTGCACATCTCTAATAATTAAATCTGATGAAGACATAGGATCCCTGGATGTTAAGTTTCTAGATCTTTCTCGAGTATCATTGCAAACAGTTCCATCACTAACTTCTATTGGTTGACGACATTATTCTTTGTATAATTAGACTCTGATATCATACTGCGAATTGACTTTTGCATGTTGATCTTCAAAATCAGACATCATCTCAGTGAATGTAACGAATCATCACACTTGCGTCCAGATTGAGAAGGATAGCATTGAGAATAAATTAAGACTTCGCTGGTGATATACAGCCACGTGGATGAGGAAATGCACAAAAGAAAATGGCACAAGAGAATGATTGCAAAAAATGATATCTATATGTACAGTAGAAAATAATATTAAAACGTGAACTCCAAGATCTCTCTCAGCTTCCTTTACTTGCAGGGTTATTACTCTAAAACTTTAGTCAGAGGATTCTGCACACACCTATCTATCCTATAACTACAAAGAAATACTTCTCACGTAATCTCATGACTCGGGGCAAGCAATGCATACGCAAAATTGCCCCTTCATAGATTTAGCAGAGCATCAAGTCACTCTGATACCAAATATTGGTATAGCAACAGATTTACACAGGGAATAATTCTTCAATATACTCCATACATCATACATTACATTGGGCTATTAAATAGCCATAAAGGTAGGTAACAAAACATCCTATAAAATAGGATGTATTACAAATAATAAACCCTAAATAGTGATACGGGTTTAACCAAATAACCAAGTATATAATATTGTTATTATATTTAACAATATTACTTATTTAACTAAATACGACTAATCACCCAAACATATAATGTAAACATTATTATTAATTTCCTAATGATTTCCTCCATCTCAATGGATTCTAAAATATTCTTTTGAAACAGGATCATGAACTACTTTAGGAGCTTTATAGATTCCTTCGTGGTCACTACTTCCTTGTTTTCTTTGAAAACCTTTTTCATTGCTGCCTTTGAGAAGATTTTCCCACCCCTAGAGATAAAATCATCTAGTCCTAGGGTAACCTATTCATTATCTCTTTTCAATCTTCTAATTCCTTTTTTGGACTAATTAACATATTTTGACATATGCTAGTGTCATATATTGTGAGTATAGTGGGGTCTTAAATAACCCCTTCATATACATCTCTACCAATGACATGGAGAATTTGTAGTAGGACATCCATCTTGTTGATGACTAGGGTAGTCTTCCGTTAGAGGGTCTTTGATTCTTAATTCCAATGCTCTATTTTACCACATTAAAAAAGAAATCATGGCCTATCCTACCACTTGGGATCCATTTTTCTTTCTCTTCTTTGTAAGAGATAATAGGTACACAGAGGTTTCATGCCAAATAAGTACTTGATTTATTGATAGTTTCTTCCTTGTTACCCTTATTATAATACATGTTCTTGGATTAAATTCTATTTTAATTAGACGGTCCTCTTTATAAATCTTGTTAGACGAGATACGTTTGTGCAATCTATGCTTGTTCAATCTAGCATTGTCAAGGTTTTTAAGGAGCTGTACTTATAAAAGATTCTTTCTCTTGTTCTCTATGGACTTGTTATACCTCGTCAACTTCCTACACTATAATTTCTTACACTAAAGTATCATTAGTTTATTTTTCATCACATGGAGATGACACATCATAGGAAACCAATAAAGGCTACCTATTGGTTCAGGAGTTAGTTCCTAAAATTATATAGTAGATTCAAGCTCTATGGGACTTGGAGAATAATTGTGAGAGATATGACCTTGAAGATGCCTAGGTGGATCCATATATGAAGGATCCCATCTCCTTGTAAATTATCTTATGATAATTCCTCTTGATGAAGGAACTACCCCTGTGGTTTTCATATTTTCTTAGATTAGTTTTTCATCCACTTGGGTAACCCACATCCAATCGACATCAACTTCATGTGAATATGTAAAATTGATCTATCCCTTAATTGAATCCAAGTTCCTAGTCACTCTCTTCCTTAATTCATATCTTCTTAGTGGATGCTCGTGAAAATTGAAGGATTTTCTATGGGAAGGAATGGCCTTGAATTTTGGCCACATTTTAAATTCTCTACAACTAACTATTAAAATAAATGAAGGGTGGGCCCTGAGTTTATTTTCTTTACATTTATTAGTAATATCATTTTTAATTTGAAAATTAATACCTCCTACTAATACAATTTATCGGTACAAAATAAGGCAATTACAATGGTGGAGTCATCAATCCTTTGATCATAATTACTTAGGATTAAAGAAATAATTCCTCATCTTATTACTACACTTGAGAACTCCTACAAATATTATTTCCATTGGTGTTTCCACAATCATTCTATATATTAAGGAGTAGAAGGAGGTGAAGATGTCCTCAATATGATCCCGGGATATATGTGCATAAAGGTCCGAATACTCCTCATTTACATCTTGAGGAAATGGGGGTTCCCAAGGAGGAAAATACTCAAGAAATTATAAAAATCCCCATAATATATCTCTTAGGTAAGATACATTAAAAATTTTCATTAATATTGACATAGGAGACCCTCTCGTGATTATAAAATGCATGCAACTATGTGCTTTAAGATAAATATATTTCCTTCATCTATGAACATGGAAAGAAGGGGGATCTATGCAATGTCGAGCTTTATAATGGAGGAGTTTAATTACAAATGGTTCATCGAGGCCATCCCAATTCTCTCCCTAGACTAAACTTTTTGATGAGAATGTTGTTTAGGCCTTCATCTCATGGAATAGAGACAAAGTGCAAAAATATTGAATGTATTATACAATGATGGGAGGATAATTTATAAAAATGAACCTACGATTACAAACAAGTGGTTAGATACAACTCAAAAGGTCGTTGGTTACATCAGGTTAGTGGTTATAAACTAACAATAATAAAACAATGTATTAATTATGCTAACATCACCACCCCCAAAACATCATCACCAACTTCGTAATTCACCATATTGTTGATTTGTGATGTGTGCTTTTATCTTTTTGTGCCGAGGATGAAGTTTGGATTTATAAGAATTAATATGACTAGATGTGATCTTTTTTTTTCAAAATTATGGATGAAAAGGTGATCTTGATATGCTTGTGATTATCTTCCTTTTCTAAATGTTGGTTTTTAAACGCACATGTTCTAATTTTTAAGTTGTTTACATAGGTTATTTTTTTGATGTTTGGAGACACCACACAAGTTTTGAATGCCTTCTCCTTGACATGTGAACATGAAAATTCCAATTTGTGACCAAATAAGATCTTATGGTACTATAGAAATCAATGACTTAAATTTCGAGGAATGTGGATACTTAGGCTCAAAATTCGGAAGTAGACACACCAAAATCCATGCAATTATAATGATGGAAGAGAAAATAAAACCATACCAAACTCCAAACAGATACTATGTTGGTCACTTTTACACCTAGGCCACGTCCTCCTCTTTAATGGAAAGATCCACCACAGAGAGGGAGACAATTGTAGTGTTGATCCCAGAGGAATTTTTAATAGTAGGACCATGGTAGTTCCACATCACCAAAGAAATATTTGATCTTATTCTTTCTTCCAAAAATAGTCCACACTTCCTCTACTACAAACTCTCAATTTCCACTTTGATACCATCGATGGAACAAATTTTGAAAAAATTTGGTGCCAACTACAACTAACTTAGGGAAAGACACAACTAAAAACACAAGAATAAAAATATATATATTATGTTCGATTTAAGAATATTTACTGACTCGGAGCTATGAATCGATATAGTATTTTTGTTTCTCTTCTTGTGTCTTGTTGTTATCTTAATTTTCTTACAAAATCTTCTCGAGTTGTTGCTCTATATTCTTCTTTTCTTTCTTCTTATGATATTATGCTACTACATGTGCTTTCTATTTCTATATAAAACTTCGAGCTATGGCTCTTTCTCTACATGTTATCCTTCTTCGCATGTTGTTGCATATATTTCTTATTTTTTTACTAAAAATGTCGATCCAATTATATAGCTCCCTGTGTCTTTCAAAATATGCTGACCTTCGACACAAACTTGAAAGATATATTAACTCCAACTCTTTTTGCTAATCGAGAGATGAAGTACATGTCTATGCTTTCCCATAGTCTTCTTGTAATTAGTAATAGCTATAGGGGTGTTTTGTAGCCTTGTACATTGTTTTGTCTTCCTAACATATGATAAAAGAACAAACGTACTTGTTAGCATCCTCTCTTAATTTTAGTCTCTTAAACCCTAATTCTATTATTATTAAGGTTCTCTTCTACCTTTAGTGTCCTTCACATAAGAAATAATGTCACTCTTTCAACAATTTCATACTCAACTTACCCCATTTTTGGATCATATATCTCACCCTAATGGAATAACAACAATCCATTCCATATTAAAAACTTCCAAGTTTTTTCCTCTCGATCTTCCTAACCAACTCTACTTGGAGATCGGGTCTAATATGTCTTTGATTTGATCCACTGTCACTTATGTAAGAGTTAATATTCTCTCATCATGCATTGAAATGGGACTCTCTGTCATAGTTGCAAGCTGCAAATTTCTACTAATTACATCCACAATGATTTTATTCTTTCCTATGTTATAAGTGATTTCCATATCAAACTCAACTAGGAAATATTAACACCTATCTTGCTTTAGGGTAAGCTTTTCAAATGATGAATGCGAGAGCGAACACCCTTAGGAACAATGGCGCCTCATCATGAGAGTATACCAATCTCACTATTCATCCGTAATTTTGACAATGAGAGAAAATTTTGTCACATTGATTCACATAAATCCACATGTCATCCTCACAAAAAAATAAAATGCATGTCGTGACTCAAAAATATGGTGAATCAGAAGAAGATAATGATGACTCGAGGATACATTTGTAAAAATAATGTAATAATAAGGGGGATGTTAGCATAAAACATAACATGTATTATATTTTGATTATTTGTATGGTAAGTTTCCTCCACATATGTATTCTATTTGGTATACACCTACTTTCAACTATCTAACCACCACATCTCTCTTGTATTTATACTTATTATTACATTGTAAATAAATAAAATATATCTTCTATGTTGTGTTAATAATTGAATGATGGGATAAAATCCTTTTGATTTGTGTCAAACTCAATAATTTTATTATCAATGAGATCCTGGATGAAATGCTTCATCTTGAAGTAATGCTTTTTATAATGGATAATACATTAGTAATAGTCAAAATATGTATTATCTTCAAATAATATAGATTAAGGATAACTCGCATCAACATCCATATAAAGAGGGACAAACAAGAGGTTATACTCAACTAATCACTTAAAACAACATAAATTTGGTGAAGGTGGATGTGTGAATGTCCACCTATGGGGTTTGTAATAGAAACTTAGTTGGTAGAGATATAACATCAATGATTATTATTATTTTCTTTTTGTTGCCATTATATTATTATTTAATACATGGTTTTTATCTTGAAACTTAACTTACTAGGCATAAATTGTACATTTGACATATACTTAAGGTTGTTAATTTTTATAATCTTGACCTGTTAGTCCTTTATTGTATGAAATAATTCACCAAAAGTTTGAAAATATGGTGAAATTTTGTAATGGAGCGAGTAAATTCTATGTGAATATATTGTGAATCTCATTATCTAGATTTGAATTACATTCATCGTAATAAGTATTGTCTTGTAACATAACACATAAGCACTAGAAATATCATTGTTATGATCCTCATGTGTGAAGTTCACTAACGCCTCAAGGTTTTGGTGTAATGGATTGTTACATTTGATATTAGAGTAACCACCCAAGTTTGATTCCTAGCATAGGTGGCTACACTGGGATTGCAGCGTTCACCGGGTGCATATAGGGTAGGGCGTGGGGCCTGTATATAGACATAAATATAGCATGGAGTTAGGGCTATGGAAGAATGGTGGGATGTTATGATCCTCATGTGCAGATTTCACTAACACCTCGAGGTTTTGGTGTAATAATTTGTTACATTTTGTAACAAACCGTTATACCATAACCTTGAGGCATTAGTGAAATTTACACATGAGGATCATAACATCCCACCATGATTTTGTATCCCAAACCCTAGGCTATATTTGCACCTATATAGCGGAACAAATCCTGCCCTATACAATCCCTAAGTGAACACCGCAATGCCCATATAGCCACCTGTCTTTGGGACTCAAACATGGTTGGTTGCTCTTATACCAAATGTAATGAACCGTTACTCAAAAACCTTGAGGCATTGGTGAAATTCACACATGAGGATCATAACAATAATTAATATATTTTTTAAGTTTTGAAATTTGAATGATGAAGAATTTCTCACCAATATATAGATTAAATAGTGTGTTATTAATTACAATCAGCCAGTGAATCAAGGCCTTAATATATTGAATATGGAGGTCATAGAACCACTATAGGACATAATATTTGAGAATATTTAAGAATAGCTTAGTAAGGATATTATAAATGTAGGAAATATCTAGGGATGTTATGTAAAAGGAGAAAATATGTTGTTCTAGATATCCATTAGCTTCATACATAAGAAGTTTAAGAGTGTTGAAAACCATTTCGGTAAAGAATAGGAGTTTACCTCAAGTTCCAATTAATTTTGAAGTTGAGCATGGTAATCCATGTTAAGACAGGTTCCTGTGCACACCCTCCTCTAATTCTAAAACCTTAGCATATATTATAAATAATCTACATGAGGGAATATGCATTAAATGAGGTATGTAAGGGTCCATTTCTATGCACAAAAGGTGGTGGAATAAAAGTGGTGTTTTGGATTGGGATATAATGGAAATCATGAAGAGGTCTTTTAAATAAGGAGAATGTTGTTCTTTTTATTATTAAGGTTGAATAAGGTCCCCATTTGTTTGGATGCTTATTTAAAGGTATTTTATAGCTACCAATTTTATTCAAATGAGTACCGTTCACTCGAAATTTTCTTTTCGCATATTCTACCCTTGATCAATCATGATGGATTCATTGCCACGTAAAACATTATATCTACCTTAGGGGTGGAGCTAATCAATTAGTTTGCGTCATTGACCCTTTTTCCAAAGTGAGTCCTCTCAATTTTCCAACTACTTTGGGGTTCTTATGGTAATCCTTATAATTAATTTCAAAGCTTATTCCAAAGTACTTCCCATAGTTATGCATATGGTTATTTACTTGTATCCGAACAAGTATTTAATGTGTATTTATTCCCAACTTTTTTCTATAAATAAAAAGTATTTTTTTATATTTTTACAAAAATAAAATTACAGAATAGTCGCATCCGTAACTACCTTACAACCATAGAATATTATTAAAAGTAGATTTAATATTTGAGTTATACCATATATGTTGATCTTATTTCTAGATATAGGTTTTCTATAATTTTATATAATAGGTCACTAACTCTTTCCTAAAGTTTTGAATTTTAATTTGTGTCCTATATTTATTTACATTAAATTAGACAACATATTTTTTATATTTTTATATATATATATATATATATATATATATATATATATATATATATATATATATATATATGAGACAAGGGTTTCAAGTACATACCAATTTTTTCTTATTCAACAATCTCTTTTGCATCCTTCTCTACCTCTCTTTGTTTTCCTTACAAAATGATCTTCTAGCATGGTGCTCTTGTAGATTTTTCTCACTATATTTTAGCTTTTTATTCTATTTATTTTTCATGATTCTAGCACTTCATCAATGTTCACCGCACACATAAATTGCTCTTTGTATCTAAGAATGCATTTAACACAAAAATATACGAAGCTCTTATATTATAGAAATATTAATAGATTAGGTTGTACTTAAGTAGTGGCATTAATAATAATTGTATATAATATGATGTTTTTATAATTTAAAAATAATTTTCTACATTTAAAACAATTTAAATCTAATATATAATTATTAAATGTTCATAGTGTCTTTTTCATAAATTTAACTCAATTTTAATTTATGTTTTGAATTTAAGTTAATATATAGATATTTTAATACTAAAATGCATCTTTAGCTATTATTATTTTTAGAAAAAAATTTAATATATTTAAGAATTACATCTATTTTTTATTATATATAATAAAATATAAAAATAAGAGTAAATTTCAAACAATATTCAAAATTATGCTTTAAAATTAAAATCGTTAAAAACTATAGCGTAAAATTATATTTTAGTCAGTGGTGTTTAGGTGCCAGAGAGGGGCATGGAATCACATATTTGGGGTGTTAGTGTGAATGGGTTTTTTCTCGGAGGGATTTGTGTGAACCTCCTTCGGGAGAACATTCCTTTTCTGTGAACACCCTTATATGGAGCCTATGTGGCATCTCTGTTGTGGCATGTTTTTCCCCTTAATTTATTTGGAGGATAATAATAGGCCAAAAAGTGCCACATAGATGCCATGTATCTAGGTTTAGTTGATTTCAATAATTCAAAAATATATATAGCAAAATATAACTTTTTATTACATATCTAAACATATAGTTTTTGGTCGATGAGTTGGGGGTGCAATGGTTGGGTCATTTAAATGTTTCCTATCCCACCAAGGTTTAACTCTGTTTAGGAATGGGGATATGGGGCCCCGATTGTGCTCCCAAACTATGTTTTCCTCCAAAGTATTTGGAAAGTGAACCATTGGAAAAGGGACTCATCAACCCTAGTTAACCTATATATATATATATATATATAACTTTCATATTTTGAAAATATGGTTTATTATTTTTTAATTATTAGCAACATATGGTATTTAAACAATACCAGAAGTACACATTCAAAATAATATGAAAATAGCAAAATATAGCCAATTGTTTTTATAAAAATAATTTTACTATTTATTGAAGTCTTCTTAATACTTACGAGAAAAATAAATTTTGATAAATATGGAAATATATTGTTATAAACATATGTACGTCCCTAAATTTAAAAATATCTTCACTATTTTTTTAAATGTGTGTGTGTGTGTGTGTGTGTGTGTGTCTATATATATATATATATATAATATATATATATATATATATATATATATATATATATAATATTTAACAAAATTAGTCTACTCAATATTCGAGTCTAAAATATATTTAAATTTTCATGGTAAAAATAAGTCTTGTCTACAAAAAGGGTGTCACCCATTTGTCTGCTCTACTATACAATAAGAAACAACCTTTGAGGAAAATAAATAAATAAATAAATAAAAATTTATACTCATTCTATACTTTAAATACAACATTTGGTTAGTTTATGGCGTTTCATAAATGTGTACAGTTTTGCATAAAAACTCCCTTTACACTTTTAATTGATGATGACAGGTGCGTCAATCATCGCCATTAATAATGTCAATCTTGGTTGGTGTCCAAAGGTTGTATGCATTAAGAGAAGAAGATCTTGTAAATCAACTCCTTTAAACACAAACCAAACTTGCATAAAATAAATCACACTTGCGGAAATTGAAAGGAACACTTGCAAAAATAAAGTTTGCATGAAATAAACACACTTGCATGAATTGAAAGGCACACTTGCATAAATAAAGTTTGCATGAAAGAAACACACTTGCATAAATTGAAATTTCTGAATTAGAAATAAACATAATTGAACAAAACACCTGCAGGTTCACAACAGACTGCATTTTCACAATAAAAGGATAAAAACAATACAACATAATGAATTAAAGACAAATGAATAAACATAAACATAAATACACATATCCATCTTCCTTGGAATGAGTGGCCATCTCATTCCTTGGAAGAGGATTTAAATCATACTTTTGAGATCTTAAAACTACAAAATATTTGAGAGGAAAGAACATATCTTTATTTCTTTGGAGAAAAGTATTCCATATCTAAGTGTGGAAGGTTGCATTTATAATTTATGCATCCAACCAACTCCTTATTTTGGGAGATACAATCTGATCTTATCTTTATTCTAATCCTAACAACAAAGATCTCCATTTCCATAAAATATGGAGAGAGATATATTATTGGAGTCAAAGTCGTATCTCACTTATTTTAGGAAGATTTAACCCCAAAACTTCTCCTTGCTTTTCAATAACAAGAATCATAATGATTTTATTCCTCTAATTATTGCAAGGAGGATTTTCCTCAACATATGATTTTGACCAAATAATTTTCCCAAATTTTTCATTTGACTTTGCTATTTTTTATTGTGGAAATTTTGACATTTGTCTAATACGTTTTCCCTCGACTTCAAGACACTAAAAGTTAGATTTCTCTTAATTGGTAAAACCTATAGGAAATCAATTTTTTTGTTAAACACATTTTTATGAACAAAAACGTCTCTCATATTTTCCATTTGAATTTTTTTGTTTTTGTTAATGGAACTTTTAGTGCTCGTCGATAAACGTTCCTCGAATTGCAAATCACTAACAGTTATATTTTTTCTTCATTGGTAAATCTTGTAACAAATTTGAATGAGGGTTTTGCTAAACACATTGATATAAAATAAAACCTCTCGTATTTTTATTTGACTTTTCTGTTTGTTTATGGAACTTTTAGTCCTCGTCTAATACATGTTTCCTTAGACTGTAACTCACTAAAAGTTATATCTCTCTTCATTGGTAAAATTTCTAACAATTTAGAATGAGGTTTTTGTTAAACACATTGCTATGAAAAAAACCTCTCGATTTTCCATTTGAGTTTTCTATTTCTATTTATGGAACTTTTAGTGCTCGTCTATGTTAGGAAATAAGAGATAAAATATGTGAAATAATCCCTCACAGAATCGCAAAACAGTAGAAACTAATATGCAAAAATTATTACAGATCTGAAATAAAATTGCAGAATAAAATAACAGTAATACAAAGAGACAAAGATTTAACGTGGTTCACCCAATTTGGGCTACGTCCACCAAGAATCACTTGCTCGATTTTATTACAAGCCACAACTCTCTCAATACAATACCAGATCCATTTGGAGCTATGCTCAACAAACTCTACAGAATTCACAGCTGAATTCAAAGCACATATGCAATGTTCTTCATGTGTTCTATCATATGCACAAAACCATATAAATAGACAACTACTTAAGCAGTTTTACAAAACCGTGGGTATCAAAACCATGGGAAAAACCCGTCCCATAAACCTATGTGTCAAAAACTTGCCCATATGAGAAAAGCACGTTTCCCGATATTTCAGGTGCATTTTTTCAAGGCCAAAAAATTTATGCCTAAAAATAAATTTTGTGGGCTACACCCCCAAACCCCGGCGAGGATACATGAAAGGTGTATAGTACTCTTAGTGTACAGTCTTCAACACTTTCACACATCAAAACAGGCTCCACAACCTAACAATCTCCCACTTGGAGACTAGTTTTCCTCTGAGCAAGCTTCTAGACCCTTCACTAGTTTCTGTGAAGACCAACCAAAGCTGAACACAACTTTAGTTTTTCCCTTGTGACCACCTTGGTCATCATGTCTACAGGATTTTGACTGGTATGAATCTTCTCCAACTTCAACTTCTCTTCCTCCAAAGTTGCCCTGATGAAATGGTACCTTAACTATATGTGCTTTGTCCTAGAGTGGAAAGCAAAGTTCTTTGCTAGGTGTATAGCACTCTGACTATCACTATGCAGCTTACATTCCTCCTGCTTATGCCCCAACTCCTCAAGTAATTGTTGTAATGAAATAATCTTTTTGCTTACCTCTGTGGTAGCAACATACTCAAACCTCCGTGGTTGACAAAGCCACCATCTTCTGTAGTCATGAAATCCAGCTCACTCTTTGTCCCACCTACAATGTAAATATAACTGTCATGCTCCTCCTACTGCTGTCTACATCTCCAGCCATATCTCGAATCTACATAATCACGTAAAGTGGTGTCTGATCCACTTTGTAGCACAAAATTGTCCCCATGATCCCTCTCAAATACCGAAGGATCCAATTTACTATGCTAATGCTCTTTACCTCGGATCACTCATAAATCTACTCACAGCTCCCACTGCATGGGCAATATCAGGCCTAGTGCACACCGTAGCATACATCAAACTGCCAACTGCTGATGAGTAAGGTACCTTGGACATTTGGTTCCTCTCCAGCTCTGTCTTGGGACACTTCTCCTTTGATAACTTGGAATGGCCTGCCAAAGGAGTCCCAACCGGTTTAGCATCCTGCATATTAAACCTCTCCAAGACCTTAATGTACTCTTCCTGAGATAAAGTCAGTTTCCATTCCTTCCTATCCCGAGATATCCTCATACCAAGGATTTTTTTGGCTGCCCCCAAATCCTTCATAGCAAAGGATTCACTTAGTTGCTTCTTGAGTACTTTTATTTCTTGCATGTTTTTTACTGTAACCAACATATCATCCACATACAAACACAAGATAATATAACTTCCATCCTCAAATTTCTTTGTATACACACAATGGTTAGAATGACATCCGAAATAACCTTGCTCCATCATGAAGCTATCACACTTCTTATACTATTGACGTGGAGCTTGTTTGAGTGCCATACAAGCTTTTCTTCAGTTTGTACACCATCTCCTCTTTACCTTTGACCTCATAGCCCTCTGGTTGTTGCATATATAGTTCCTCCTCCAAATCACCATGGAGAAATGCAGTCTTTACATCAATCTGTTCTAAGTGCAAGTCTTACTTGCAACTATTCCTAGAACAGTTCTAATAGAAGTCATTTTTACTACAGGAGAAAAAATCTCATCAAAATCTATACCTTTTTTCTGTGCAAACCCCTTGACCACCAACCGGGCCTTGTATCTTTTCTTGCCTCCTTCTTCCTCTTTGACTTTGAACACCCACTTGTTCTATAATGCTCTTTTTCCTTGGGTAGCTTTACCAAATCCCATGTCTAGTTCTCCATGAGAGCTTGATGCTCCTCATCCATGGTTTGCTCCCACTTCTTCTGGCATCTACCTGCATTGCTTCATCAAAGCTCTTTGGTTCTCCACTATCAATGAGTAATAAATAATAAAGAGAAAGACAAAAATGTTCAGGTTCTCTTCTTACCCTAGAAGACCTCCTCAATATAGGAGTTTTGGGTTCCTGTTGAGGAGGTTCCTGAACTGATTCATGTGTCACTTTCCCATCTAGAAGATCCTCTACCGCTACATATTCTTTCTTGGATTCTTCTCTATTTTCCTGCAACTATTGCTTATACATGACTTTCTCATTAAATACCACATCCCTAGATCGAATGATTTTCTTGTCCTTAATACTCCAATATTTATATCCAAAGTTATCACCACCATAACCAATGAAAGTATATTTTTTCGATTTATCTTCTAGCTTGGTCCTATTATCCTTGTCTATATGAACAAACACCTCACATCCAAAGACTTTAAGAAATGAATAATCAACTTTCTTACCATACTAAGTCTCCTTAGGTATGCCTCCATCCAAGGCACTTGAGGGTCCTCTATTTATCAAGTACACAACAGTTGTGCTCACCGCTTCTACCCAAAAAGAAAGAGGCAGTCTGCATGTAACGTCATGCTCCTAGCACATTCCATTATTGTTTTGTTCATCCTTTCTGATACCCCATTCTCATGCATGGAGTTCTGGAACCATCTTTTTCCTACAGATTCCATTCTTAGAACAGTAATCATCAAATTCATTGCTACAATACTCCCCTCCATTATCTGACCTGAGACATTTTAGCTTAAGACTGTTTCATTCTCTACCAAGGCTTTCCATTTAACAAAAGTGTCAAATACATTAGATTTGTTTCTAATACAATAAACCCAAACTTTCCTTGTTGCATCATCAATAAAAGTAACATAATAACTTGAACCCCCAAGAGATGATACCTGATTTGCCCCCACACATTAGAATGCACCAGCTCTAACTTACTCTCTTTCTTTATAGGTCTAACCTTGAGAAACCTTACTCGCTTTTGTTTCCCATATATGCAGTCCTCACAAAACTCCAAACCTATTTTTGTATATCCGGTAAATCCTTCTTTATGATCTCCATGCCCTTATGGCTCATATGACCGAGCCTATAGTGCCACAATGTTGTATCTACTTCTGAAGCCACAAGATTACAAACATTAGTGCTATAAGTGGTTAAATACAAGGTTCCAACCTTCTTACCTCTTGCCACCACAAGAGCACCCTTGGTAACCTTCCAAGAGTCAACTGTAAATATCACAGTACAACCATCACTTCCCAATTGCCCTGCCGATATCAAATTTTGTCTTAATGTAGGCACATGTCTGACATCCTTCAATAGCCAAGTATTCCCATTCTGCATCTTAACCTGAATAGAACCTTTTCCAACTATGCTGCAAGGCTCATCATCACCAAGAAAAACATGCTCAAAATATCCTTGAACATAATCAACAAAATAATGCCTATGTGGAGAAGCATGGAAAGAAGCCCCTGAATCTAAAACCCAAGATTCAATAATATTATGTAAAGAAAGAATCAAAGCATCCTGACATACATTACCTATTGCCACATTTGTCTCCTTGTTTTCTTCTTATTGTTTCTTCTTATCCCGAAGCTCCCAATAGTCCTTCTTTGCATGCCCAGGCTTTCCACAATTCCAGCATACAATCTTGTTCTTAGATTTTGACCTTGCCCGATCTTTTGATTTTCCACAGTTTCCTCTATTCTTCTGTCTCCCTCTAGTTTCCATTGTCAAAGCATTCCCTGAAGTAGAAGATTCCCCAAAGCTTTTTCTTCGCATTTCCTCGCTTAGAATCACCCCTACAACATCCTCAAACTTTAACTTCGAGTTAGCTGGAACCGAGTTACTTACCGCCATTACTAGGCTATTCCAACTCTCAGGTAAAGAGCATAGAATTAATAAATCCCTAACTTCTTCATCAAATTCTATTGTAACCGAAGCTAGCATATTCACAACCGTATTGAAATCATTTAAATGATCTGCTATTGAAATATTCTCAGACATCTTCATATTAAACAACTTTTTCATTAAAAATGTCTTATTAGAGGTAGAGGGTTTTTCATACAACTTCCCTAATGTATCTATTGTTATCCGAAATTCACCCCCAAGGTAATTTTGATAACATGCAAGCAATTATATTGATTCAGGGCGAAAAGTCATGTTTCTAGGGTCCCCTCATATTTGTCTAAACTCCCCTGTCCAAGAGGAAGAGAGTAAGTTCTGAAAAAATGCAAAAGGGGTTGCAGAAGGCAAATAGGTTGATCCAGAAAAAATCGTGAAAATTGGCTAAGTCCTGCTCAAGGTCACCTCCGGGACGTTTGGGACAAAGAAGCGCGAACCGGCCGAACCGGGTGAAATCAGCACAAACAGTCAAAGGCAAATGGGACAAGAGGACAGATGGACGCGAACCGGCCGAACCGGCCGAAATCAGTCAAGGCAGTCCAAAATAAAGCGGGCCAAGAGGAACAAAAATGTGCGAACCGGCCGAACCGGCCGAAATGAGCACAGGCGGTCAAAGAGGCATTTGGGACGACGAAGGCAAATGGGCCCGAACCGGGCGAACCGGCCGAAATGAGCACAGACAGCACTAATCAAATGGGACATCCGGGACAAATGGAGGCGAAGTACGCGAAGGAGCCGAATCAGCCGAGGACCAATCAGAAGTTGCCACGTGTCACAGGAGGAAAAGTCAACGTTTGGTCCGGAAACTTCAAACGGCCATAACTTTTGACTCTGAGCTCCGATTTTGATAAAATTGGACTTTCTGGAACGAGCACGACGTCCTCTACGCCACAGAAACTGGATTTCTTATTTTTAATGAGGGTAGATATATTTAAATTAAGGAAACGTGTTCGGCTCCAGTTGGTGAATGTTCTTTCCCGTCAGATGACAGAAAACGCCTGCCAGGCCCAAAAGAGCTGCCTGCACTCAGAAGGCCATAACTTTTGCATTTCTCAACGAAATCATGCAAAATTGGTACCATTGGAATCGTGGTTCCGAGCCCGATGCACAGAAATCAAGAAATTCTAGATTTGATCAGAAATTGATCGAGATTTTTAAGAAAACGTGGCCGGATTCGAACAGTGTTTTATTTGGTAGTTGGGAGTGCAATTAAGAGGCATGGTCATCATTCCTTCTCTGCCGCAAAGCACATGGGACAGTATGGGGAGCCTTTTGCAAGTAATGTATACCCATTCCACTCAATTTAATGCCTCTTACAGGTGGTTGAAGGACAGATTTCGGGATTTCCATTTTCCCTTCTCTTCTCCTTCTCATTTTTTCTATAAATTGGAGTGTTGGGCTCATTGTAAGGGGAGAGTTTTTGGGTAACAAAGCTCTGTCAAAATTGCTTTGTGAAGCCAGTGTGTTGTAGGCCCTTGTAGTGGACTCCTTGCATGGTGATCCAGGCCCTTATCTTGTAATAGATTGAACTGTGCATATCATGAAGCAATAAAATACCAGTTTGTGGATACATCTTCCCCTGCTGTGTTTCCTTGCATTCTTCTTGCCCCTTTAATCTTTTCTACAAGTATATTGTGTCTATTTATTATGTTCTTGCAGGAATTCATTATCATTGTGTGTGCTTGAAATATTACTGTGAATGCATTTTGCTAGATTGTGGAGAACTGTCATCACCTCTTCTAGTGTGCACTTTGCCTCTGTATTTCACACATTTGGAGACTACTCTCCCATCCTCCTTTTCTGGTGTATCACCGCTTTAGTGTAGGCTTTCATTTTATGCATTCTCTCTCTCTGGTCCCTTGGAAATATAGATTAGAATAGTTAGTTTCTCCTGCATTAGAGTAGATTGTGGCGGGTAGTTTAGGAGCAAGAACCGACTTTCTCGGAGGTCTATCTCAAGTAGCAAGTCCCACAACTTGGAGATAGTACCCATGTTATCCAATCACACTGGATGCTTAGAGTGATCAAACTAGAAATCTGATCAACATCCAGGGGTGCTGTGATTCGGTGATAACATCTATTAGATCTTTTGTAGTCTTTTCCTTTGAAACATTAAATAATACCAAAGATGCAAGACACAGCCGGATCGTTCCAAGTGCCTTCCGATCCAACAAATCCCATTCCACATCTGTCATACTCGAGGGTTTGTTCACCTTCTCAGATAGCGAAGTATAAAGATCCTTTTAATAAAGGTAATCTTCCATCTGCATCTTCCAAAGACTAAAATTCCGCCCATTGAATTTATCAACCCTAGATCTTCCTTCATCTGCCATAGCTCCCACTCAAGCTAAAAAACTTCCCTGTGATTCAACACTTCAGCAAACCAAACTAGGCTCTAATACCAATTGTTAGGAAATAAGAGATAAAATATGCGGAATAATCCCTCACGAATCAACAATGCAGTAGAAACTAATATGCGAAATTATTACAGATCGAAATAAAATTGTAGAATAAAATAACACAACACAAAGAGAATGATTTAACGTGGTTCACCCAATTTGGGCTACGTCCACCAAGAATCACTTCCATAGATTTTATTACAAGCCACCGCTCTCTCGATACAATACTCGAGATCCATTTGGAGTTATGCTCAACAAACTCTAAAGAATTCACACCGAATTCAAAGCACATATGCAATGTTCTTCATACATTCTATCATATGCACAAAACCATATAAATAGACAACTACTTAAGCAGTTTTACAAAAACCATGGGTATCAAAACCATGGGAAAACCCCGTCCCATAAACCTATGGGTCAAAAAACTCGCCCATATGAGAAAAGCATGTTTCCCAATATTTCGGGTGCATTTTTTTAGGCTAAAAATTTACGCCTAAACAAAAAAAAAAATTGAGGCTGCGCCCGAAACCCGGCGAGAATACATGAAAAGTGTACAAGTACTCTTAGTGTACAGTCTTCAACACTTTCACACATCAAAACAGCTCCACAACCTAACAGTGAGTCTAATACACTTTTCCTCGGACTACATCTCACTAAAAGTTAAATCTCTCTTCATTGGTAAAACCTGTAGCATATTTGAATGAGGTTTTGTTAAACACATTTCTATGAACAAAAACCTCTCTCATATTTCCCATTGGAATCTCTAATTTTTCAAAATCCCTCAAAAACTATCATTTTGTTGATGCAAGTTCCGAAACTAAAGCTGTCATTCCTTTTATGCAAGTTGCAGAACTAAATCTGCGAGTTCCGAACTAAATCTAATTTTTCCATGAATTGAAAGTTCTTGAACTAACTGTCATTCGATTGATACAAGTTTTATAATGAAATCTGTGAGTTTTGGAACTAAACCTATGAATTTCATAACTAAAACTGCAAGTTCCGAAACTAAACCTGCAAGTTCCGGAACTAACTCTATGAGTTCTGGAACTAACTCTACGAGTTCTGCAGCTAACTTAAAATAGCTATAACGTTTGCATGTGACCTCGGATTGAGATGATTATTTTTTTGAACTTGCATAAATTTTTTAGAGGAATCCAAATATGAAATCATATTTGATTTCAAATTTACTATTCATGATCAATTCTACTTTTCCCAATACTAACATTATCTTTCTTTTATGGTCTCGCATACACAAGAGTTTGCATCTTTTCCCAAATAATCAATAGGATTAGTCAACAAGATAGATAACAAAATATTTCTAAAGAATGAACAATATATATCTTATACTCTATCTTAAGCAAACTATAAGTTCCTAGATTACATTTAAATCAACTTTCAAATGTAACTTGAAAGGACAAAATAATGGTAATATATGGCCAATTTACGGCATCATCATTGCCCCACACTTAATTTTATGCATGTCCTCATGCATTACATTATTATCTCCTCTTTTTATATTCTTCTCCGTATTATTCAGGACACATTCTTGTCGATATCCTTTCGCTACTTTTGATTTTTGTCTTTTACAACGGGTTCTTGTGTGGAGCGACTTCTATTGCTTTTGATATTCTTTTTAATTTTTTTTTACAACAAGGTTCTTGTGTGGATCTCCTTCTATTTCTTTTGATTTATTTTTTTATAATAGGTTTTTGAGTGAATCTCCTTCTATTTTGTCTCATATTTAAAATCAAAATGCATAGCTCGTATTCTCCTTCTCTCCCACACTTAATCTCATGTATGTTTTTATTCATGACTGCCCATAAATTAGATTCTAAAATTTTGATTGCAAAGAAGTGCACATATTTTTTATATAAGTAGGGATATGAATTTTATCTTGTCTTCCTTGGAGATTTTAAAAGTGGATCTATCTTGAAGTAAAAAAACTTACAATAAAACTTTAAAATAAAACAAGTAGAATAAAATAACTTGATCATACCTCTAGTTTTCCTTGTCATCCTATTGTTAACATGGTCAAATAGTGTCGAGAAAGAAGTCACAAGGTAACTTGATTGATTACTTTTGAAGATGAGCTGCCCTTTTTGTCTTTAATTAGCCGAGAAAGTTGATTTTCTAATCAAAGTTGTTTTTTTCTTTTGATTGGCAGCAAGCTGGTTTTCCAATCAAAACTTTGTGATTTTTTTAATTTTTTTTTGTCTTTGATTGTCCAACAAGCTGGTTTTCCAATCAATTTTTTATTTTTTGCTGAAATGATAACATAAGAATTTTTAGATAAAGTTTTGATCCATCATCGACTATATTCATCAAAGTACAACTTATGTAAAATAGGAAGCGATTATCTCGAGATTTCATAAAAACCTTTTTGCATACTTAGTAACTCTAAGAAAATTTCCAAAAAAAGTGTACATAATTTCTAGGTCTTCAAATCCCATCTTGAATTGTGCATTGTCGGAATCACCATAGTAATCTTAAAAGCCCAGACTAGTGATCTCTAGAGATGGATAGTTGTTAAAAGAAAGAGTGAAGGTATCCATGTGTCGCTTCAAAATTTACATGCTCCTTGGTTGATACTGTTAGTGCTCCAAAATCTGCATGCTAGTATCAAGAATAACTTTAGAAATTCTTATAGATCTAGTCCTTAGATGTTAGTATGTAAAAAAAAAAAAATCCGTGATATTCACCATAATTACTTCTTAACGTTATATACAAGCATATACAAAAATGAAGAAAATTGAAAGACATGAAAATAAATTTTTGTAATGGATATAGTTCAGAATTGAATTTTATTATGGGATGAAAACTAATTTGGATGGGTGGATTTATTATGAGTGATTTTTATTTTGGCTCTAATGAAATCCCGAATATGGATGGAGTTAACTAGAAATGCTACCACTTCATTGTTACAAACTAGATAAGCCATTTTTACTAAGGTTATGTGTAATAAGATTACTAAGCTATTAGTTTATATAGGGGGAAATGGTGGTGGTTATCAAGAATGATATGTGATATTTCATCAACTAGATTTACTTCTAAATTCAATATCATATTCTACCATTTCAAGATCTGAATTCTCTGTCCATACCATTGTACCTTCTTGATCAAACATCACAGTCATTTTCTTAAACACAAAATTAGTTTTGGGGAGATAAATATTTACAATCTAATATTCTTAATTGCAGAAATGAAATTTTAATCTACTTGTAGAAAATAACATTCTAAAGAAACTACTTACCAAATGCTTCATGTAACAGAATTTGCTAAAAGGTATTCTACTGTCACTAGAATATTCTTTTAGAGAACTCTGAATCTCCTAATAACACCGTGTTCCCAAAGAACAATGTCAAAATGATGAGGGTCGTCAATCATCACCATTTATAATGTCAACGGGTTGGTGTCCGAAGGTTGTATGCATTAAGAGAAGAAGATCTTATAAATCAACTCCTTTAAACACAAACCAAACTTGCATAAATTAAATCACACTTGCGAAAATTTAAAGGCACACTTGCAGAAATAAAGTTTGCATGAAAGAAACACACTTGCATGAATTGAAAGGCACACTTGCATAAATAAAGTTTGCATGAAAGAAACACACTTACATGAATTGAAAGACACACTTGCATAAATTGAAATTGTTGAATTAGAAATAAACATAATTGAACAAAACACTGCAGGTTCACAACAAACTACATTTTCACAATACAAGGATAAAAACAATACAACAGAATGAATTACAGACAAATGAATAAACATAAACATAAATACACATATCCATCTTCCTTGGAATGAGTAGCTAGCTCATTCCTTGGAAGAGGATTTAAATCATACTTCTGAAATCTTAAAACTACAGAATATTTGAGAGGAAAGAACATATCTTTATTTTTTTGAGAAAAGTCTTCTATATCTAAGTGTGGAAGGTTGCATTTATAATTTATGCGTCCAACCAACGCCTTCTTTTGAGAGATACAATCTGATCTTACCTTTATTCTATTCCTAACAACGAATATCTCCATCTCCACAAAATATGGAGAGAGATATATTATTGGACTCAAAGTCGTATCTCACTTATTTTAGGAAGATTTACTCCCAAATCTTCTCCTTGCTTTTGGTAACAAGAATCATAATGATTTTATTCCTCTAATTATTGGAAGGAGGATTTTCCTCAAAATATGATTTTGACCAAATAATTTTCTGGATTTTCCATGTTTAACTTTGCTATTTTTTATTTTGGAACTTTTGACACTTATCTAATACGTTTTTCCCTCGGACTACAGTATACTAAAATTTAAATTTCTCTTGATTGGTAAAACCTATAGAAAATTGACGATTTTGTTAAACACATGTTTATGAACAAAAACCTCTCTCATATTTTTCATTTGAATTTTTGTTTTGTTTATGGAATTTTTAGTGCTTATCGATACACGTTTCCTCATATTGTAACTCACTAAAAGTTATACTTTTTCTTCTTTGGTGAATCCTATAACAAATCTGAATGAGCGTTCTTTTAAAAACATTGATATAAAATAAAACCTCTCTCATATTTTTATTTGACCTTTCTATTTCTGTTTATGAAACATTTAGTGCTCATCGAATACACTTTTCCTCGACTGCGACTCACTACAATTTAGATGTCTCTTCATTGGTAAAAACTCATAGCATATCCGAATGAGGTTTTGTTAAACACATTGCTATGAACAAAAACCTCTCTCATATTTCCCATTGGAATCTCTAAGTTTTCACAATCCCTCAAAAACTATCATTCTATTGATGCAAGTTCCGGAACTAAAGCTGTCATTCCTTTTATGCAAGTTCCAGAACTAAATCTGCAAGTTTCGGAACTAAATCTGATTTGTCCATGAATTGAAAGTTCTAGAACTAACTATCATTCAATTGATACAAGTTCTAGAACTAAATTTGTGAGTTCCAGAACTAAACCTACGAGTTTGGAACTAAACCGCAAGTTTTAACTCAACTGAAGTTCCGGTACTAACTCTATGAGTTTTGCAACTAACTTAAAATAGCTATAACTTTTGCATGCGACCTCGGATTGAGATGATTCTTTTTTTGAACTTGCATAATTTTTTGAGAGGAATCTGAATATGAAATCAGATTTGATTTTAAATGTACTATTCATGATCAATTCCATTTTTCCCAATACTAGCATTATCTTTCCTTTATAGTCTGCATACACAAGAGTTTGCATCTTTTCCCAAATAATCAATAGGATTAGTCAACAAAATAGATAACAAAATATTTCTAAAGAATGAACAAGATATATATCTTATACTCTATCTTAAACAAACTATAAGTTCCTAGATTACATTTAAATCCACTTTCAAAGGTAACTTGAAAGGACAAAATAATGGTAATTTAGGGCCAATTTACGGCATCATCATTGCCTCGCACTTTGAATCTTATGCATGTCCTCGTGCATTACTTCTGTTGCTTTTAATATTATTTCTTTTACAACATGTTCTTGTGTGGATCTCATTCTGTTGCTTTTGATATTTTTCTTTTTTACAAAGGTTTTTATGTGGATCTCCTTCTGTTGTGTCTTATATTTAAAATTAAAATGCATAGCTCGTACTTCTCCTTCTCTCCCGCACTTAATCTCATGCATGTCATCATGCATATTTTTTATTCATGAGTTGCCCATAAATTAGATTCTAAAATTTTGATTGCAAAGAGGTGCACATATTTTTTATATAAATAAGGAGATATGAATTTTATCTTGTCTTCCTTGGAGATTTTAAAAGTGGATCTAGCTGTAATAAAAAAACTTACAATAAAACTTAAAAATAAAATAGTAGAATAAAATAACTTGATCATACCTCTAGTTTTCCTTGTCATCCTATTGTTAACATGGTCAAATAGTGTCGAGAAAGAAGCCACCAGGTAATAGTTGATTTCTTTTGAAGAAGAGCCGCCTTTTTTGTCTTTAATTAGCCAACAAGTTGGTTTTCTAATCAAAGTTTTTTTAACCTTTGATTTGCTAGCAAGCTAGTTTTCCAATCAAAGCATTTTTATTTTTATTTTTTTTGTCTTTGATTATCTAGCAATAAGTGGTTTTCCAATCAATTTTTTTTTTTGCTGAAATGATAGCATAAGAATTTTTATTGAAAAATATGATCCACCATCAAACTATATTAATCAAAGTACAACTTGTGTAAAATAGAAAGCAATGTCTCGACATTTTATAAAAACCATTTTGCATACTCGGTAGACAATTTCTAGGTCTTCAAAGCCCATCTTGAATTGTGCATTATCAGAATTACCATAGTAATCTTCAAATCTCGGACTAGTGATCTCAGGAGATGGATAGTTGTTAAAAGAGAGTGAAATTATCTATGTGTCACTTCAAAATCTGCATGCTCCTTGGTTGATATTGTTGGTGCTCCAAAATCTACATGCTGGTATCAAGAACAACTCTGGAAATTCCTATAGATCTAGTCCTCAGATGTTAGTATGTAAAAAGTTCTTTCCTTGATATTCACCATAATTACTTCTTAACGTTATACAAGCATATACAAAAATGAAGAAATTAAAAGACATGAAAACAAATTTTTCTAATGGATATGGTTCAAGGATTGAATTTTATTATGGGATGAAAACTAATTTGGATGGGTGGATTTATTATGAGTGATTTTTTATTTTGGCTCTAATGAAATCCCTGAATATGGATGGAGTTAACTAGAAATGCTACCACTTCATTATTACAAACTGGATAAGCCATTTTTACTAAGGTTATGTGTAATAAGATTACTGAGCTATTAGTTGATATAAGGGGAAATGGTGGTGGTTATCAAGAATGACATATGATATTTCATCAACTAGATCTAATTCCAAATTCAATATCATATTCTACCATTTCCAGATCTGAATTCTTTATTCATACCATTGTACCTTCTTGATCAAACATCATAGTCATTTTCTTATACACAGAATTAGTTTTTGGGGAGATAAATATTTACAATCTAATATTCCTAATTACAGAAATGAAATTTTAATCTACTTGTAGAAAATAAAATTCTAAAGAAACTACTTACCAAATGCTTCGTGTAACAAAATTCGCTAATAGGTATTCTACTGTCACTAGAATATTCTTTTAGAGAACTCTGAATTTCCTAATAACACCATGTTCCCCAGCAACAATGCCAAAATGATGAGGTTCGTCAATCATCACCATTTATAATGTCAATCTGGGTTGGTGTCCGAAGGTTGTATGCATTAAGAGAAGAAGATCTTGTAAATCAACTCCTTTAAACACAAACCAAACTTGCATAAATTAAATCACATTTGCAGAAATTTAAAGGCACACTTTCAGAAATAAAGTTTGCATGAAAGAAACACACTTGCATGACTTGAAAGGCACACTTTCCTAAATAAAGTTTGCATGACTTGAAAGGCACACTTTCCTAAATAAATTTTACATGAATTGAAAGACACACTTGCATAAATTTAAATTGCTTAATTAAAAATAAACATAATTGAAAAAAACACCTACAAGTTCACAATAGATCGCATTTTCACAATACATGGATAAAAACAATACAACATAATAAATTAAAGATAAATGAATAAACATAAACATAACTACACATATCCATATTCCTTAGAATGAGTTTCCAGGTCATTCCATGGAAGAGGATTTAAATCATACTTATGAGATCTTAAAACTACAGAATATTTCGAGAGGAAAGAACAGATCTTTATTTTTTGGAGAAAAATCTTCCATATCTAAGTGTGGAAGGTTGAATTTATAATTTTTATGCATCCAACTAACTCCTTATTTTGGGAGATACAATCTGATCTTATCTTTATTCTAATCCTAACAACTAAAATCTCCATCTCCACAAAATATGGAGAGAGAGATATTATTGGAGTCAAAATCGTATCTCATTTATTTTAGGAAGATTTACTCCCAAATCTTCTCCTTACTTTTCGGTAACAAGAATCATAATGATTTTATTCCTCTACATTATTGGAAGGAGAATTTTTCTCAAACTATGATTTTCACCAAATACATTTCCCAGATTTTCCATTTGACTTTGTTGTTTTTTATTGTAGAACTTATGACGCTTGTCTAATATGTTTTTTCCTCAGATTGTAGTTCACTAAAAGTTAGATTTCTCTTGATTGGTAAAACTTATAGAAAATCTAAATGAGATTTTTGTTAAACACATTTCTATGAATACAAACCTCTCTTAGATTTTCCATTTGAATTTTTTGTTTCTGTTTATGGAACTTTTAGTGCTCATCTAATACACATTTCCTCATTGCACTAAAGGAAATATTTGGCCCAGCGGGTCTGCTGAGAATATTTTATTAATTAAATTTTGATAGTTAGATTTTTTTAAAGCCAAGATGAAGTGAAAACTTGAGGAAGGCCATAACTTTCGATAGGGAACTCAGTTTTTGGCAAGCTAGCACGTTTTGGAAAGCTCAAGAAGTCCTCTTTGTGCAGGTATCCTAAAAATTTGATTTTGATAAATTTTGTAGGGTAAATTTTAAGAAAATGTTCTTCAAGATTTTAAAATGTAAACTGGCATTTTTAACTTACAAAACTTTTGTTCAAATTCAACATTCTTTCTCAACATGCCAATTAGGCATGGAGGATTTTTACTTGGGTAAATTTAGGTTGGATTGTGAGGGTTAATTTGTTTGATGGATTTTCAATTCCAAATTACCAATTTTTGTACATCAAGATGTCTGCAATTTTTCCTTTTCCCAATTTTAAAGATTCTATAATAATTTCTTAAGTGTTAAGGTCTAAGTGGGAGCATTTTGATCATTTTAGGTCCAATTTGACACTTAATTTGTCTTCTATAGTTTACTGAGTGAGTCGTTTCTGTACATTTTCTAATTAATATTTTATAGTTTTGAAAACATCTAACAGGGATCAAATTCGAAAGATCTATTTTCCATTTATCATCTTCTAAGTCTTAGAATTCATTCTAAATCCAATCTAACACATTAAGTTGATTCAAATCAAATGTTCAAAAGCCGAGATATATTTTTGACTTCCAAATCTTACTTTTGAAAGAACGGAGCAATATAATATTTCATCATACGTGCTTACTTTTCAATTTTTAAAATAGAGGTTTCATAGTATATTTCAAACATAGATTTCCAATATAACAACTTTCATTAATTCAAATGATTCTTATATAACTTCCTTCCATTCCATTTCAAAAGATCAGAATACAAATATTTCTTTTCCTTTCACAGAATAAAATTACAGAGCATGTCCTTTCACATTCAAATGGAATTTTATTTCTAAAATAAAATACTATCCAGTACCAATAATATTACAAGTCATCCACTTGAAGTGGGTAAACGGGGTTTACAAAAGAATTTTCACAAGGGACAACCAAACTTTGTCTTCTTTCTTAGCTCCGTAATCGCAAAGATGAATTTCCATCATTATCCAATTTAATCATAACGAACAAGGGGAAAGGCAATGCTCTCCACCCAACCAAGACATCCAATGAAAAGGAGAAGCCATCCTTCTTCATTGGCCCCGAGCCCCAACCACAATGTAATAAGAAATGTGTTTCAACTCATGGCAACAATAGGATTCCACAACACACATACAAATTTTATATTTAAAACATAGTCCAAAACAAAACAACAGTTTTAACAACCACAAGGTAAAAACACAACAATACTCAGGCTTCATCAAGTAAGCTAAAGGAGCAAGAAACTATGGGGATGCTGCTTATGCCTCCCAAAGGGGAAATGAGTATCACCACCTAAGAACAAACCACCAAAATATATATCATTTCAAATCCCTGACATGCCCTTATGCCTTCCCCAAGTACCCCTTATTCCTAACATTTCCTTATGCCTTCCCAACCTCTTATGACACCCCATAACAAGTAAAGGAATGCAAGCTATTTCCTTTTACAAGGTGGAACCCAAATCCCAATTCCCTTCACACTTATACCTCCCAAAGCACTTATACCTCCCACAAGAATGCCCTATAGTCTTCTCAGACTATCCCTAAGTCGTCTACCGAACCAGCCAACAAGCAATAACAAACATACAACCATTTACATATTCATAAAAAGGAAAGAAGATCATTTCCAAGAGACAAGCTCTTACCTCTCCATGATGGAGTTTGTTCCAAGTTCAAAACAGAAAGCTTTCCAATGCAAAACAATCCAAGAGATCAAAATCAACAAGTATGTAACAATTCCCCAATCTTCTCCAAAAGTAAAAGAAGTCACCCAAAATGAAGTAATGCAAGTTGAAGTAACCCCCAAAACAAGCTAATGAATTCAAATATATAAAGAGGGAAGAGAAGAGGATGAAGTGGATCCAAGCAGGATGCCACATAACACATCCTCAACTCCAACTCATAAGTCAACTTCAATCTCCAAGGCACAATAAATAAGTAGGTGACTAATATGACATTTTTACTTACACACTCAAATCAAGCCCACACCCCATAAGGACTGAAATTAAAACATGTAAGAAAAGTGTAATTAAAATATTCAACTTGACTTGCAAAAATGCATTAAAAAAGTCTAAATTTAACTCCCAAACCATAGGTATGGTTGGTAAATAAATTTAAGAGGTTAAATTGTCCCACAAGCCTCCAAAATCAGCCTTCAAGGAAAAATTCGAATTTAACGGAAGGTGGGATGTTTCATACTCCAAAATCAACTTGCACATCACTTACACATTTCTTACAACACTTTAATTTTAGGCCAACCATAGTAATTACTTTCTTATGACCCAATTTGATTAATTAATTTTAACAATATGATTACTCACATTATTTACCACAATTTAATTCAATAATGAAAAGGGAAAGCACATCACTTATAAAACACATACAACATTAACAAAGGACCAATTAAAAGAAAAACATAAATCCCTTGGTCACATTCGAAGGTGATCCCCCATGGGAATCCCTAACAATAATCAAACACACACAACAAATACAAGTTTCCTTAGTGACCTTGTTGAATTAATATAGAATTCCAATGTGGTTGGTCTCCAATCCCCCGATGTGTGTTGTAATATTTTTTTAAACCTACAAAACAACAATATCTCCTTTGGCCTTGCGGCCATATCCGAACATCCAAATGAATATAAATATAATTTCAAAATCATCAATATATATATGAATCACAACAACATCTAGATAATCAACAATATCACTTACAATTTCTGCAACAACAATATCAATTTTCTCGGTCTACTCAATATATCCAAATATCACATGTCCTAACAACATCCATAAATATATATAACCATGTCCAACAACATGTCAACATCTATATAAAATGTCTCTAACAATCATCATGCATCATATGTGAATCAAAGTCAATAATAGTCCATGCTCTAACATCTAATCATCATACTAAATCAAAATTCACAATAATGTCCATAATATAGTCAACAGATGTCATAATCAATATCAAAATGTGTCGAAGGGAAGTGGGCACTACATGGGGTAAGTCTTCATTTCATACCTCATCGAAAATGTATCTTTTTTTAGAATTATATGATATCATCAACAATCTCTCACCTCTAACTTAATGGTCTAGCTTATGTAAGATCAATTTAATAAAAATCATTACCACCAGTAGGTTCTCTTTAGTAGGAAAGATAATTTATTATTGACTCAAAATACAAGAAAAAACAAGTTTATCAAAGACAAGTAGTGAGAGAAGCATCAACCTGGGAGACATTGGTTATGTATAATTGCAATCATATAAGAAACTATCTATGAAGTAACTGAAAAGGATATAAAAAATTTTCCTCAATAATATGGACTTTATCAAGTGTTATAGAAAATATGCAAGTGTGTTTTATAAATTAGAGAATCATCTGTTAGCTAAAATACATATAGTTTTCCATGTTTCTTACTTGAAGAAGGTCATTGGGTAGAAGGCGCTTTCTTAGTAAGTTTTATCCTACATTTAGGAGGATCGACATAACATCATGGAGTTTGAAGGAATAATATAAAACATACCGAGAAATTGAGGAAAAGGATCATCACCGAGTACCTTATCAAGAGAAATAATTTCAACATTGAAGATGCAACATGAGAAGATGAAGCATTCTAGCAAAGAATATCCAGATCTTAAAAACATCGAGGATAATTAATCCATATTAATGTTATTTTGTGTCTTTTCTTAATATTCAACGTTCTTTTTTAAAAAAATTAATCCATACTCATATGATGTGTTTGTATTGTTTATATTTTGGTGCTTATTAAGGTGAAATAATTTTATGGCATATTCTAAAGTGGGAAATTTCATGACTTTTTCAATTGCTTGATCGATATTTCCAAGGTGATGGAGACTTTTTGTCATCACTCTAGTTTGTGTCAAACATGTTTATTTTCATTTACACTTATTAATTTTTTTAATATAAATAATAATAGAGAAGTGTTTGTAGGTGTCTTAATCTTAATTGATAAATTGTTTTGAAACAAATTTCCAAATACATTTCATCTACTAGAATGGAATGATTTAAGGATAATTGAAAAATGGGGTTTTTGAGAATTTTTGGGAACATTTAAATGCCAAAATGGGAGTTTTAGTAGATGGATGTCATGTGTTTGGCTAAATGATGGAACATGTTATATTTTCATGGAATATCATAATTACAACTTGCAATAGCCATGGTCATCCTCAAGACACAAACTTACAACAAATTAAAACAATATATGTTTGGATGCAATTTACAACTCCAAGAATTAACATTTTTATCCCCTAAATTTTGATATCATTCGATATATGTCATTCATAGTATTGAACTTATCCAATTTTTTGTTGTGCTTGCCATATGAGTCAAAATTTATTCTTAATAAATCATAGTTTTATGTTATGATGCAGCCTTTATTTTCATCATGTTTACATTTTTGTATTGGTATTATGCTTATGTTATCAAAATACACAATAACTTAATTGGAGAAACACCAAAACATGTAGCGCATGATTGGAAAGTAAGAATATTTATGTTGGTTTCTCTTAAGATATATTTTATGCTTAACAAGAGTTTCCTTAAATAGAAAAATCATTTATATCGATTATTAATATCTCATTTTGTAACCATGAAATTACATAGCTCCACAAGTGGTATGCCCTCGCACAAAAGGGTACAAATTTCTTGTACCTTTTGGTTGTGTTGATGCCACCACCTAGAAAGGGTTTAGTTCCTATCTAATCACTTCATTGAAGTTGTCTTCATTTCCTAGATAAACAACATCAATGTCTTCATTTGTATATTTTAGGGTGCCAAATGGGAATGAACATTGAGACCCAACACATTTAAGTATTTGCATTTGAGTTCACAAAGACATATGTTAGGTTTCATGAGTTTGAATATCTTTGTCTCGCCTCTATACTTCACTGTCGAACTCACATAGCATATATATATATATATATATATATATATATATATATATATATATATATATATATATAAATGGAAAGTAGCCATAAAATAAACCAAGTAAATATAAGCATCTAATATATATTTTTGAATTCCTAAATAAATGGCAACAGAGACACTATGGGGTAAACCCCTTATTTATATGGTTACATTCATGTCCACAAATCTAGATATTCGAGCAAAGTAGAAGTAGTGTCTTATCATTTGTTCATCATTGTTGTATGACCATGTTAGTACTTGTCCATGTGGCACATCTTCATTTCGAGCGACCTATGTGTTGAAATAGTACTATGTTTTACATTTTTGTAGGCTACGACATTCGACAATAATGTGGAATGATCAGTAATGACATTCTCTCAATGAAGGTGGGACTTAACGTTATCCACTCCAATTTCTCGTCACCAATGAGAAAAATTCCCTTAGGAGACTATGTCCACTATTTATCCTTAAGGAAAAGTATTGTGGATGATATTTTATTTTTCCTAGAAAACCGTAAAGAACACTATTTAATAATCTTCTATAAAGATGGTGCAAAACCATGCATGACTAGACATGTTATGTTTTTACTAAATTCAATGACTACATTGGCTTCACATGGAATGTCAAGTCCACTCCACAAGTAACTATTTTTAAAGTTTCCTTTAACACGTGCAAGTGAATTCCCATAAAATTGTTACGTGCTTTATCTTCACACAAACAATAAGAGTCGGTGGAAAAACCAACTATTGATATTAGGGGTTTTGATCGATAACACTCTGCTTATCTAGAATATCTTTGAATATGTTGCCTCAAACATATTTTCACCGCACCCCCTTTCTAATTCTAATGATTGGAAAATATGGAGCATGGCTCATATTTGGCTTGTTCTAAGAAATAAGTGTTTTACATATGTTCCCCACAACATTTTTTGCACCCCTACACTTCTCCTATATCAGTGTCAGTCCCTGTCTTCAATGCCCCTCTTCCTCTTTAATTTTTTTACTCCTTCAAATCTATCTTCTTCTAGAAATACATTTTAATGTATTTATTACACCACCCACATGCCATTACTAGTTTGTTACTCTTTTATTGAAAATCTATTTGACAAGTCAAGGGGCGGTTATGTTGAACCCGTGTTCCTCCGCCCACTACAATCCTACCTCCACTCTATTTTCACCTCTCAAGTCTCTAACCACCATATCCATATAACATCCTCCCCTTTTTCCTTCTCAGTTTGCATTCCCTCCTTCCCTTCAAAGATAACAAAATCATATTTAGTACTGACACCAAACTATTTCCTTTTTGGTTTATTCAATGGACATTGATTTTTAACTTCCCTTCGCTCTTGACCACCAGCTCTTTATCAAATTTTTCCAATCGAATCTTCCACAAATATTGACTATTAGCTCTTTATTAGGTGTTTGGGATTGAACAAAGGGGTTTTTAATTTCAATTCAAAGTTATTTTATGTTATCGCATTTTTTCTTACGCTTCTTCCACAAGTATTTACTTCCCACTTTTTTATCTTCAACTTTCGATGCATGTATTTGTCTTTATGTAACAAATGAAATGTCATCCAATCGACAACCTTCATTTCTTAAAGATAGATCAACATATAACATCTACATATCTCTCATATGATCAACCGTTGTAGGGAACATTGTGTCTAGGTTTTGAACAAGGAACCTATTGGAACTCCCACGTTTTTAATTTTGGACCCTCTAATCATGATTTGCACTCACATGAATAGGGTGAATGAGATGAAGAATCTAAAGTGGAACACATATAAGAGATATTACTTGGATAGGAACAATCTGAACCATGAATTGAGTGTGAGACATGCATGCATTTAATTTATACCTTTTTATTTCCAACAAATTCCATTTACGTCTTTACCTCATCTATAAATTTAAATATTGTCTAGTTAATTACAGTTACATTGTAAAAATAAAATAATCCAAATAACAAAGTTTGATTGTCGAGATAAAATATACTTTTTGTTCATATGACCAATAATTGGAGGAGTTCAATTGTCTATGGTTTATCATGCATGACTTGATTCCCTACATTTACTCAATCTTTAAAAAAAGGTGGCCTACAAATTGCTACAAGAAGGTAGTAGTGTGGTTGGATTCCAAACCTTGAACCAATTGGATTTCCCCCTTTTCTATTTCGGCCCATGTAAGCGCAAATTACACTCATGCAAATAATGCAAGCAAGATTAAGTCAATAAATACGAGCACAAATAACAAATATTATCTGGGTGGGAACAATATGAGGGGTTGAATAAGGGTGGTACATGCACAAATTTAACTCCCACATTTTTATTTCTAGCTTTCCATTCATGTCTTCGACTTATCTAACAAATTAAATTCCATCTAATCGATAACATTCACGCCAATAAGAAAAACAAAACCTACTTTATGATGGTCTCTATACAACCCTTATCGCATGCCAAGAATGGTTTTTGTTCCGCAATCAAAGTATAGATAGTGCCCTTGGATGAAGTACATGCACACGATTTATTCCTTGGATGCGAACAAGAAACAAGGCCTTTTGTATTTGGATTCATAGGAAAAAAATTAATGTGTGGAGGATGTTGGATTTCAAATGTGTGAAGTCCATTCAAGCTATACATGATGTCGTCAATTCAGGGTCATCGCGCCTAGCAATTTTCTTTATGTATGATCCATCTACTGCATGGTTAAAGTATGGAAGAGGCTAATGACTGCCCAATACCATGTTCTTACATTCCTTTGTCCTCTGGGGAAAAGATTTGTTACATTTAGTCACATATGGGTGTTTGTACATTTCTTGCTTTCCTACAATTACTTAGTCTTACAACTAAAAAGTTGGGCTACCAAGTGCTACAAGTAGCAAACATTGTATATGGGTTTTGAACCAAGAACCTATTTGATTTTCGCCATTTTTATTTGGCCCCTTTAAGCATAAATTGTACTTGTGTAAATAGTGTGACTGAGATCAAGACTCTAAAGTGGAGCACATATACCAGATATTATTTGGGATGGAATAATTTGAGTCATGAAATAGGTGTGTGACATGAAAGTAGTTAATTTCCAACATCCAATCACAATCCTTATTGTTGTAAAAAATATATATAAGAAAATAACAACTCTCATGTTATATTGGTGGTCCTCAACGAAGCCTACCATCATGAATGTTGTGGGAAATCCTAATTAGTACCCCGATAGCTTGAGAGAAACCCTAATCGCAATTGTTTTCGAACCTCCCTTAAGCTTTTCCTCCCTCATACCCATTCTTCGTTGTCTTTTTCCTTTACTTTTTTCCACTCCCTCCAATTTTACTTCTTTGAGCCATCCCTTTGGACGTGTGATTGCTAGTTTGTTACTCTTTTATTGAAAAGGCATATGAGAAGTCGATGGCAGCTGTATGATTTGTACTCAATTTTTGTCCCATCAGAGACAATCTAATCTTCCAGATTTCGACCGTCCACGGACCACCCTAAACTTTCCCAATACAAGAACAAAAGCTTTGTCGATAACGAAAAATAATTGTAAAACGTAAAGCAGCAGTATTATGAAGAACATTTTCTTCCACCGATTTATTTTCCGTGGGCGGCGGGACCATCATCAACCATTCGCATTAAAATCATCCCATTGTCAAATTTCATCATTAATTGATGGTGGTATCATAGTATGAGTGGTGTCCGTTTTACAAGTCATTGTAGTGGCTTGTACATCAGATTAAAGATCTAAGGATTGGAAATAAAAGTTGTTTTCGTACTCCAAATCAGGCTTCAAAAATCGATACGTAGGAATAATAGCAAAATGTACATCTTTGTTTGCATTTTCATCTTTATATGCCAACTTGACCCCTTGAATAAAAGTAAAGGACATTGTACACTGATACTATTACGCCAATTACGAATCTGCTGGCATTGCAATATGATGCGACGAGGTTGAACGATTACAATGCGCGCATGTATGATGAAAAGAAGGTTAAAAGCGATGATCAAGCCATCCCTTCCAAGCCAGCAATTTGATGATGAACCCATTAAAAAATATAACTTTTCCATTGGTTGGATTTTTGATTAAGAGCCTGGTCCTATGGAAGGGAGGGGCTTCGCCTCCTATTTTCTTGTAGTAACATGTCTCATGGTTATTTTAGAAGTAAGCTATAGGAAATAATAGAATCTATGTGTAAAAATAGGAGCTCCACTTTTTTTTGTCCCCTAAAATTAAGAGGTTGTTGGAAGGGGAAGGAGGCGGGAGGGTAAGGGAGGGAAGCGTTGGGTGTTTCCCCTACGGTTAAGGGTGGTTTTTACCCATGTAAACATAAGATGTATTCCCACCAATAATTTATGGTGATTTTAGAGAGGAATAAGATTTTTATTTAGCTATAAATTATCAAAAAATTGCAACGGGGTCCTATAATATCTCAACATGTATTGTTAAAGAAACTAATAAAAACATGGAACCTTAAAATTGCTAAAATGTTCATTAATTTTCTCAGCGACACCAGCGGAGATATTTATGGAGTTCCCCTGCATGGGACCATGCCCTAAGCATTTCATAAGAAGGAAGTATTGTCCTCAATTTCATCGTGAGTGCATGTTGATCGAGGATGGGGAGAGGCATGCATAAGGCGTTACACGCACGACCATTTCATAGTTGTCCACATAGCACTTGGTGGGTAGTATGTCGTTGGGATTGGGGAGTAAGCACTTAGGGGTGCATAGACTATTGTAAGAAGATTTTATCTAGTAGTCACAATCAATGTTGTCATGGAGGTAGAAGAAATGGAAGAATGTATTATCGAATTTAAAGTATAGTTTTTTTGAAATTGGAAAAAATGCACTAAAGATAGTTGTGGTGGTAAAGATATGGGTTAAATTTAGTGGGTCATCTTATTTTTCGAAGTTAAATGTATGTTGATATTTCTATGTTATATCTAGTAGAGTCTTCTAGGTAATGACGAAAAAATAAAATATGAGTTCCATCCCTTAAGAACTTTACTTAGAAATGAACATTGAGGAAGCTAAATGCTATGAAATGGAGGCATACTTGTGCATAATGTAATACTCGAAAACCGAAGGAACAACGCTTAACAATATAAATGAAAATTAAATGTGATGGTAAAATGTTATGGTAACTATTTGATTTGATATAATTATGTCCACATTCATCTTCCCCAATGTTTGTTAAATCATAAATATCACACATCTACATTTGAACACTTTAATGGGTATTATTTCCATGAGTATGTAGCTTGATCATTGATTTCTTAGTGTTCTATCCCACAAATTGGCATTTCAAATAAGGCTTCCTTCTAACCCATTGACCCAAAAAAAAATTTAAAAGCTAGTGAGAATTGAAAATTTATCCAATGTCATTCTACACATGAAATACAATATGAACCTTGTCTTTCTCATTGTTGATCAGTAGGAGGAGGGAATCGTAGTGATAATTATTTTGTAAGTGACACCCTTATCAAGGTGCAAGATGAAGCATACATGCCATGTCACTAGACAACTTGAGGACCTCAAGAAAATCCATGTGATGAAGCTACAGATGGGGAAGTAAGTGGAAACGATCCAAAAATTTAGTCATCCAAAGTGAATGGTGAAGAGGTCGAGAATATTAATGTAATGCCCCATAATTTTACCACTCAAAAAGTACTTGAATAACTGGTGACTTTTTGTTATTAAAATATGCATCACTTAAGAAACTATGTACTAATGCTTACATTTGCATAATTACCGTGTACACATGGTTCATAGTTGACTTATATATGCAGTTCTTTTTTTTGTACTCGAGAATAATTATATCCGCAAAAAGCTATGAGGATGACCTAATGGAAACCATCTTACATAGTAGGCAAGGTTCAATTCATTATGAATTTCATTCCATTGTCAAAATTCATATTTTTCTCTCACTACCCAATTCAAAACATACATCTCAAATTTCATTCTTAACACAAGAAACATTATGTCAAAGTTTGCACAACTCAATAGATACCCGCAAAAACGCTAGCTAGTGTTCGAGAAGTGATGCATACACTAATACAATGTTTTTTCAAAGAGGGATTTAGTAACTACCATTTTTCCATGAAGTCTAGCCCACATGTGGTCCAACTATACAAAGGAAAGAAACCATAACTTGGAACATCTAAGGGAGAGGAAAGCAAATGTTAATTAAAAAAACAGGACTATACATTTATTTCACGATTGCACTTTATTCCATTAATCCTTCAAAGTAAGAGACATCGGTTAAAGGTAACACTATTTTCTCAGTGCATGTGTTCTCACAAAAGAGATGACATTACCAATTCACATCTACACAAATGAGCATAGAATGATATAATTAAGAGGACTATAGGAAAGGGAAGGTCAAGCTCTTACGAACATGTATATAGGTCCCTTGAATACATTTTCAACCTCACCAAATTTCCTTGTGCTTAAACATTTAATCTTCCCACTTATGAAACCCACCAAAAACATATGTTCTCCTTACAATTTACAAGGTTTCCCTTTGTGCTTGCATTAAGTCATCAAGAGTAATGTCTTTTACCTCCTTTCATATACGCTATCAAATTAAGCATGTTTTTACTTATCATCACTAAATGTGTGTATGATTTATGACAACCATAACCAAGAATTGTTCATTCAAATTTGCCCCTACATTTACGTTGTTAAGTTTCCACCTATCAATTCTCATGGTCAAATTTAAGTGAGAAAGCTATTTATTTACGACACCTACATCTTCCATTGGTCAAAGTTATATTTAAATACATACTCATCTAAAATAGGTCTAAAATCAAGGTGGAGTTCCACACTCTACAATGCAAACAATTCTCATAAGGTCCATTAAAACACGACTATCAATGGATTAAGCAAGCTTAGTTTCATGCTTATAATTCCTTCTTCTATGATGAGGTATCATCATACACATACTATTAAAACAATTAATATTAAACCTTCACAACATTAAACATTAACTTTATTTTCATTATTCAAAAATCTCCATGATATACCCTTATAATCCTTCTATCACCCCCTTTACAATTGTCAAGTACTAGCTAGCAAGTTTTTGGGTTGGGTAATTATGTCGGTTTGGAGTATCTACTCAAGAATTTTTTTATGGTCGATACCCCAAAAGAGATGAAAATATGCAACCACAAAATATCATCTATAAGTGTAATATCCATCCGCCAAAAATTTATACATGAGTCAAACAATTTAACACGTGAAGGACAGGGTTGTGACTATAGTCAAAACACCAAAGCAATACTATTTAACTTGAATTTGACATAACAAATTACAAGTCTCATTTTCACTAGTGTTATAACTCTACAATTTTAATTAACCACCTTCCCATTTACATCTTATCATTTCAAGTACTAGACAAAACACTATACAACTAGACACATTTTGGTAGAGGAAGTATGGTTCGAATAACACAATAGCTAAAGGTAAAAAAATTCAAAGGTTGGCACATGTAACGCCCGCAAAAACAACGTTCTAGGAATACGTTAGAACTTAACACCTAACCCAAAAATTATGACAATTTTTTTTTGTTAAAAGTTAAGAGGTTCTTGGGGTGTTAACCCCTAGGGTACATCAAATTAATTTACACCAATAATATTCTACTTTACAAATGATGGATCGTGTCTAGTTAAATGGTTAAATAGTTTTATCTACTTTGTATATATGGTCGATTAGTCAAGAGTCACGCGTAAGGTGCCCTAATTTAAATTACTTAATTAAGTGCTTTCTCCTCTTTTAATAGTAATCAAACCTAAAATGTTAACCTTATTACTTAGCTATTTAAATTCATTATCCTATTAACTTAAGGTCCTTCTAATTAACTTCCTAAAGCTTGCTAAGAACTAACAATGACATTGCACCCTAAGGCAATTAAATGGCCCCATTCACCCATCTACACATGCCTTAAAATTTATTTAAAACATTTAAAATTATATTCCTACTAAACAAAAGTAGGGTTGATCCTCAACCCTTAGATCAAATCAATATTGGCCACTAGGTCCTAGGGTTCCAAACTAACCCTAAATCCTTAAGTACTTTTATTAAAACCTTTCCTTTATTCTATTATCCTCATTTGGTCTATTTTCTTATGTTAAAGTTGCAGCAGGTTGGAGAGAAGGAAGCCATGGGAGCAAGAGAGGAAGAACCATGGAGGATTCTACAAGGAGATCAAGCTTAGATTAGTTTAGATTATAGTTTTATTGTTGTTATTACTTCCATTCAAGGATTGGGAGGGGTTCTCCTTTACCAATCTTGTTTTGGTTCAAGTTATGTGTATTTGGGTTCTCTATTCGAGGCAAACCCTACACTAATTAATTTTCTATTTAAAGATTTTATTGTTAGAACCATAAGATTTTTCCATTCCTTGATTGTTGGAGGTGTCCTTACACAATTTACAGGCTTAAAATTTTAGTTATTACAAGTTAGAGATTGCATAGGCGCGGATCGAGAAGTTACGTAAGTAAGTGACAGAACTACCACCTGAGTGTGTCGGTGGTCCGGGACCGCCATCCTACTGGATGACAAACCATGAGCTGCGCCCTATGCAGCGGTGGTTACGAGACCACTTCCTTTCCTAAGCGGCGGTCACGAGACCGCCACTCGCAAAGGGCGGCAGTCTTGTTTCTTAAAAAATTAACCTAAAATTTGAGATTTTTGCAAAAAACAAAAGTTACTACAATGTTCTAAAAACATTCTGAACTTGTTTCTATGCACCTAAAGTTTCCAGTTTTGGGATTTCATTCCATTTGTTCATTTCTTACTTAAAATTACTCATTTAAAGCATTTTCGAATCCAATAATAACAATAACAACTACAAGATCTATTCCATTTTGTTCAATTAAATTTCTTTCAATTTCAAGAGTATAAATGATCTAAATCTACTTCAAATATTATTATTTTCTTACTACAAAATGCAACATATTAATATAGCAACATACTTCAATTTTATTGCCTCTTTTCATTTTCACTTCAACATATATATTCAAAATAACTATAACAACTTGGCTCTACATTCCAGATTACTATGCATGCATTTTTAACAACTTACAACTTTATATTTATTTTTTTCTCATTTAGAATAATACACTCCCACAATGAAAGTAATCTTTCTTTTCTCATTGAGTATAACCCATTTTTTTTTAAAGCAAAGAACTTCTTTTCTCACCATACAACCAAAACTTCAAATAAAGAGAATTACTTTCTTTTCTATTTCACAAAACTAACTTTACAACACAATTCTTCTTCTTTTTTGTTTCTTTCAACATACAATACAACTTTAATAATAAATATTTGAATGCGACTTTCTTGATAAGATCAATACAATGTCCTCCACTTGAAGTGAGAAATCTTACAAGAACGTAAGCTAAAATGGAATACAATATTACAAGTTCCTCCATTCTAAGTGGGAATAAGACTAAATACATTTTATTACAAAAAGAATTTTCTTAGGGACTCCACCAAATGATTCAAGCTTCACAACACCAACAAGAGAGATCCTTCATGATATGCTTGATCCACAACAAAATTGGGGGAGAGGCAACACTCTCCACCCAACAAAAATATCCAATGAGGAGGAGAAGCCATCCTCCTCATTGGCCCACGAGCCCCAACCACATTGCAATGAAAGGTGGATTCAACACATGGCAAAAAACAAGCTTCCATAACACAAAACCAATCATTTCACAAACATTCCAAACATACAACCAACTCCACTACAAACACACAACAAAAAGAACACAACAAAATATACAAGGCTCAAGTATGCAAGCCAAAAGAGTAAGGACCTATGGGGAGGCCACTTATGCCTCCCAAAGGAAAATGGGTGCCCACCTTACAACCTCTAATGCATATCTCAAATCCCTACATACTCTTATGCCTCCTTCAAGTACCTCTTATGCCTCCCTCATACTCTTATGCCTCCCTCATAGAAAAACAAGTAAGAAATGCAAGCATTCCATGTCCAAGGTGGGGCACCCAACCCAAACTCCCTCCAAAAGAAGAAATAACTCTTATGCCTCCCTACATGAATTCTCCCCATAGTCCCCTCCTACACCACACTTAGGAAATATACCCAAGCACCCAACAAGCATTCCAAAAACTCAAAAATAACAAGCACATGTACACAAATAAATGAAAACATAAGCAAGAGTAAAGATCCTACCTTTCCATAGTAGATCTTGTTCCAAAAGTAAATATCCAAGCTCCTTCCAACCTGAGAAATCACCAACAAGCTCCCACAAAGGCCTCAAGCTCTCCAACATCCTCTCACTCCCTAAAATGTAAGAGCACAAAATAATGAAGTAACTCCAAAACAAGAAAAAGAATTTCAATAAATAGAAAAGGGAGAGAGGAGGATGATGTGGCTCCAAGTAGGATTCCACCTCATTTATTCTCCACTCCACATCACCCTAGTCCACCCCATACTCCAAAGCAAAGTGAATAAGTGATTGAAGAAATGACATTTTACTTACACACACAATCTAAGCCCACACCTCCTAAGTACAAAATTAATTACAATAAGGAAAGTGCAATAAAGCAGTTTACCTTTTTACCATCCCAAAACACCCAATAAGGTATAATTTTTTTCCCCAACCCATAGGTAGGGTTGGTGTAGCAATTTCAGAGGGTGGGACATGTTTGACTTGTCCCACAAGCCTCTAAAGTTGGCCCCTAAGGCCAAATTCGAATTTCCATGAAGGGGTAGAGTGTACAACAATCAAGATCCCCAAGCACTCAACTTATAACACAAAATCCAAGAGAAATCTACCCTAATAAATGAATTCCTTTGGTCATATCTAAATTAGTTTAGGACAAGATTAAATTAGCTTTAATTAAGACACTACAACCCATTAATAATAAAGGGTAAAATACATACACCAAATTCCAAATAATTACTACAATGAATTACATCACTAAAAATCACATACTAACATCAATTAAAGGAAAACTAAATAAAAGACAATACATAACCCCTTGGTCACAATTTCCCCCTAAACATAATTCAAACACACACACACATAATTACATGTTGCCATGGTGACCCTTGTTGAATTCACCTAGAATTCCAATGTGGTTGGTCCTCGATCCCCGATGTTTGTTGTGAATAAATTTACCTATAAAACACAAAAATACTTCCTTCGGCCTTGTGGCCACATTGAAAAAATCTATGATAAAATATACAATATAATTCCAAAATCATCTATATATGAATCAAAAAATAGCATCTAGGCAAATACGATATCATTTACAATTTCTACCAACATCTCTATTCTTACTTTTCATCCATGCCAAAATGATCACAACTTTAGTTCAATTATTAAAGCCTACACAATGTGGCCAAAGGTATCACATGTTAGAAATATATATATAGATATATATAACCATGTCAACAACATATCAACATCAATATAAAATATCTCTAATAATCTACACACATCATATATGAATCGAAATCAACAATGAGTCCCAAAGATATCTCTAACATCCAACATCATGCTAAATAAAAATCTACAATAATATCCATAAGTGTAGTCGACAAGTATCAAAATTAATAACAAAAGGGTGTTGAAGGGAAGTGGGAACTACATCCCCCTCCCCTTAAACGTGACTTGCTCTGGAAGTCATCGAAGCAGTGTGAGAACTAAACTCGAAGCAATGTAGCATCCTCCCATGTAGCTACAATCTCATCATATCTGTCTCTTTGGACCCCAACTTGGTCAATCTCTCGCGCCAAGGCCTAGGGTTCTACGCTCTATAATGAGATGGCCTCCACCGTCACCTTCCCCTTATCCCTACACTTGTAATGCGAGTTCAATCTAATACGTGAGAAGGATCAGAAATATATCTCCTAAGCATTGAAACATTAAACACATCATGGATGCGAGACAAGCTAGGTGGCAATGCTGTCTTTAGATAGGCTAAGGGACCGATGCACTCCAAGATCTCAAAGAGACCCACAAACCTAGGAGAAAGCTTAGAACCTTTTCCATAGTGGATAGGGATCTTATGTGGCTCGACACGAAGGAACACTTTCATGCCTACATAAAAACTACGATCTGTCCTATGTTGATCTACATACTTCTTCTTCCTGTCATGTGCCTCCCGCAACCTCTTCCCGATCATAACAACCTCGCTGTTGTTGCATTTCCTATGATAAACCGGCCCAAGAGAAACCCTATCTTCTAACCTATCCTAACTTAGAGGTGTCCTCCACTCCCTACCATACAATTCCGAGAAGGAGCCATGTCTATCGAACTATGGAAACTATTATCATAGGAAAAATCCACCAAGTAAAAATACTCCTCCCATATCGACTAGTGATCCATGAGATACATCCTAAGCATGTCCTCCAAGATATGATTCACCCACTTAGTCTATCCATCTGTCTCAGGGTGATATGATGTGCTGAAATTTATCTTCGTCCCAAGAGCATGTCGCATGATGGTCCGGAAGTGAGACATGTACAAAGGACTACTATCACAAATAATCTTCCATGGAATCCAGTGTAATCTAACAATCTCATCAAGATATACCTGTGCCACTGCACTAGTTGTGTAGGTGGTCTTCACTGGAGAAAAATGAGCCACTTTAGTCAATTTATCTACCATAACCATGATGGTGTCGTGGTGGTATCTCAACGTCGGTAGCCTAATAATGAAGTCCATGGAGATGGTGTCCCACTTCCACTCTAGTATAGCATGAGGAAAAAGAAGGCCAACCGGATGCCGATGCTCGGCTTCCACCTTTTGGCAATCTAAATAGCATGAAAAAAACTAAGCCACGTCTCTATGAAGTCCTCTCCAATAGTACAATTGTCTCAAGGTGGCATGCATATTTTTCACCCGGGATGGGTGAATAAGGTGCACGATGAGCCTATGACAAAATGTCTTGTCTCAAGCCTCCATCTCTAGGAACATATATCTTCCGACCCTGTATCTCGAGAATACCATCTTCCTCTAATGTAAATCCATCAAACCTCCCTTCATGGGGCTGTGAGACTCAATCTCTACTCCGGCTGCAAGGTAGAAGCTGTTGTGGGGAAGCTACTGTAATATCGTACTCCGCACATTTGTGCCACTTGATGTGGCCATAACCACATATCTCTGTCTACTTAAGGCATCCACAACCATGTTCTCCTTCCCATTCACATGCTCTATCTCTATTTCGTACTCACAAAGAAAATCCATCCAATGCACTGGCATGCATTGAGATTGGGCTGCGTGAAGAGGTGTTGGAGACACAAGCGATCTGTATTAAGTGTAAATCTTCGGCCAAGAAGGAAGTGTCTCCATCAAACTAAGGTGTGTACAACTTCTACAAGCTCAAGATCATGAGTCGATAATTTAGCTCGTAATCCTTGAGTTTGTGAGACTTGAAAGTGACTACTCTGCACTCCTGCATCAACACACCTCCAAGTCCTGCCAAAGAAGCATCTATTTAAATGTATAACTCACCCTGAGGATCTGGCACTGTAATAATAGGCGTTGATGTGAGGCATTCCTTCATCATCCTAAAGGCCTACTCACATCTTTTTGAGCATATAAACTTCTTCCCTTTCTGCTAAAAGGAAGTGATGGGGTACACAATCTGAGAAAAGTATTGAATAAATCTCCTGTAATATCCTACAAAACCCATGAAGCTGTGCACCTCGGTCACACTAGTGGGTGTTGGCCAATCCATGATAGCTTGAATCTTGGAAGGATTGACTACAATACCTTCCCCAGAAATGATGTGGCCCAAATATTGCACCTCTATCTGAAAAAACGCACCCTTCTCCAAGTTCTTGTAAAGATGTGGATCAAGAAGACATTGGAGAACCTATCGAAGGTGCTCCTCTTGCTCCTCGGGGTAAGTGCACCAACTTGGTGGACAAAAAGGGGTCACAAGTGGATGTCATATTGAAAAAAATAGTGAAATCTCAACTTGTAGGGATTATTAGCAATATGCTTTTGTAATTAGAAAAATTTATATATATATGAATCGTAGCATCCGAAATCTAGTTTCTAAAATACTAATTTTTATAAAAATGGACAAGTTTAGCTATATTAAACACTTAAAATTATATGATTTTGTTTTTGTTTTTGAAAAAACCTATAAGAGATGTAGTTTGTTTGCTGCGATTTGGATGACCAAATCTTGTTTTTTTTTTTTTTCCTTTGTTGAAAAAGTTATATGTAGTTTTCTATCTTGGGATGGATTTTATTTTGTATTTTTTCGAGTAATACTTTTTTTTTTAATGATTTTTTCCGTGAAAGTGATCTAAAACGATTTGAAAACGGAGAACTTTTCGTTTGCCCGCCATAACTATATCAAAAATATTGAAATCAAATTTTTTTTTAACGCCTATAGAATTTCTCCACGCTTGGGATGGTATAAGTTTTATCATATTTTGATAAGCGAAACAAAAGTTGCGAGTCTTAAACGTAGACATGAACATTCGCGGGAAAAATGTCTTTAAGACCTATTGTTAGTAAAAATTATAAAACAATATTTATCTTATTCTATTCACTTTAAAATCAATATTTCTACGAAGCTAACAGTCTCCCATACGTGATAGCGCCATTTTTGTGAAATGTTTTCGGTGTTTTAGCATGGTTCAAGTCTATGGAAGAGCAAATTTGAATTTTTTTGACCCTTTACACTTCATAATGACCTTTAATAGCTTTGGTTGGAGAAAAGGAAAGATTTCCCGAGGCCTTAGGGTCAAATTTTATGATACTGAAAGAAGCGCGATCACGGTTTATAAGCCACGATCGTATATTTTTAAACAGGAACCACATCATGGTTTGTAAACTGCGATCATGGATTTTTAAACAGGAACCACCATCACGGTTTATAAATCATGTTTATACACATCCCAATGTTCTAATTACCATGTGATTTTTTGTTTGACTTTACAAAGTATAAATTACTACAAATTTTTGTCGTTTTCTACACATTTTTCTTATCACTAGAAGTAAAATATCATGGGAGACAAGAAACGAAGTCAAAAAAGGAAGTCGTTAATTAAAGAAGCACCAAACGAATTAGAGGCAAATAGATTTCAAAATGTTAAGTGAATGTGGAATCTTCGTGAATCAAGAAGAGGTTCATCTTCAACCCCTACTATTGTAAGCAATGAGGAACTAGGTAATGTTTCTACTGTCAATGTTGAAGTTGAATTAAATACTCGTGATGAAGATGTTTTTACTATCAATGTTGAAGAGAAATTAAATACTCGTGATGTAGCAAATGTTGAAATTAAAGGAGACAATAAACATGTGAATAAAGAAATTGGGTTGAAACTATAGATAGGTAAAATTTAACAAAAACACCTAGGATTTTCCATAATAAACCTAATTATTTTATTAAAATTGATGAAAATATTTTGAAACAAATGTGCAACAAACTTTTTGAATGAAAATCAGAAGAAAAGCCACTTTGAAATTTGGGATAATCATTTTGAAATTTTAAATGATTGCCAAAGATGTCGATTGTTGGTTAGTTTGATGAAATTGAATAAAATGAGACCTACATTAAACACCTTAGGATTGAAAAAATATAATATACGTGGTCAAACTTCTACAATTGTTGAAAACTTTCATGATGCATATCAAATTGTTGGTGTCAAGAGACGCACTAAGGATAGTACTATTGTGCATCATGTACTTCTTCCGGTGTTGTATGTGAATCAATAAAAAACAACATTTGATTACGCAAACAAGTTGAATGTTGCAAGTTAATCGAAAAACTCTAATGAAAGCAATTGAAAGACATAATATCCTTCAATCACTCAATAACACTAATTTTTGGGCATTTTCTGCTAGAGCACCGCATAAGGACAAATATAATACGATGCTTTATAAGAGAAGTTGTTATTCAATTTTGGAATGATAACATTAGAGTTTCACCTAATACAAGAGATGTTCTAAAACGGAGAGTTGGTTCTATTAATCGCGAACCACATCCAAAGTATTTCTTAGATATGACTCAAACTCAATTTTTTCATAAGTTTGAACAAGAGCATCCGGAAATTAAACTAGTCAATATTTTTTGAAATGTTAAAACCATTCTATGTGAAAATCAACCATGCTCGCACCACTTGTTGTAAGAAACATGTTGAATTTGCTATGCATTATGCTAAATTTTTATTTATACATTCTATTTTGCATTTTGAAACTATGTTATCGAATGTGGTGTTCAAGTTCCACCAATATCTTCTAGGGATTTCATTCCTACAATATTTTGTGAAAAATAAGTTGGACAATTTTTTTATAGTCAGGATTGTTTAGATGGAAGTTGTGGTACATGTGGCGGATTACCTAAATTGGAAAGTTACATCCATGAGCAAATTGAAGGTGCAATAGGAAATAATTTAGTTGAGTTTGATAAATATAAATCAGTTGCATACTAGTTGAAAGATGGAAAAGAGTCTAAACGGTGTGAGCTAGTTACAGAACATATGCCTATTTTTCAATTTATGAGAAAATTTAAGGATGAAATTTTTTATGAGTATGCTAGGCATACACACAAAGCTCGATGGTTGGATGAACAGTTCAAGATATGAAAAGACAATTCCTATTGGTACTATTGTTTCGGTGGTAGATTTTGTAGATAATTATACATTGCAACCACAAATGGAGGTTCAATCATAATATTACAACTTAGTACAAGTTACCATTTTGTGCATATAGCATTTATACATTCTCCTGAAAGTATAGAGAATGATCAAAATTTTTAAGAGAGTACCAATTTTATATCAATGATGATCATACTCATTCTACTGAATTTGTGCAAGGGTGTTTCCAGTTATTTTATGGAAACTTGTCTAATAGGGACATCCACTTCAAACAAAATTATATATGGTCAGATAATTGCACGTATCAGTTTAAGAATGCACGAATATTTTATTGGATGAGTAGGATGCACGTCAAGATGGGTGTGCAACATATTTAGAGTTTCACTGAGGTTGGACATGGAAAAGGAGATTATGACGGTGCAAGGGCATCTGTGAAAAGAGCGCTTGTAAGAGAAGAGTTGAAGTACAAAGATGGTGCTAAATTGAAAGATGTAAAGAGCATAGTGGAATGGTGTATTGACAACATGGCCCGAGGTTCTCAAGAAATTTCCACGGTTTGTAGATATTTTTGGTTGATAGAGGAACAACAAATTGCTAACTACAAGGATTGTATGAAATTCACTCGGTCAGTGATATGCACTCATTTTGTAGCTCGAGATGCTACTTCATGGGCCACATGGACAAGAAATTTGACATATTGTTGTGCATCTTGTATTGAATTTGTCACAGTTGAGTGTGATTCACAAGAATGGGTCAATGGATGGATTTGTAGGCCTCTAATTCTACTTGCTATTTATCAACCTCCATAAGTATTATGACTTGTTTTTGTAGATGAAGTTACAACATCCAAGGAATTTGATGAAATTTGATTTTGGTGGGACAAAGTATTTATGGTTATTTACAATTTTTACATTGAGTTATGTCCATTGAAATTTTAATATGTATAATGTAAATTTGAGTTGAAACCTTTTTGTAGAACATGTGTTTCAATTATTGCAATAGAAGACAATGAGGAAGGAACTGACTATTTCTTATGTCGTTGCGTCGACGAAAGAAAGAATTTGACTTCTCCTATTATAGATGGTGAAGATATTGAGTAACCTATAGGGTCGGTGGTAGTTCTTGGAACTTGGCTTTGCGATATCTATTAAAAAACTCATCTATTTGGGTGTTTGAAAATTTTGAGACACAAAGGAAAATATTCTTATATTTGCATCTAGTTCTAGTGAAAAATATTCAGTTGTATAGATATCGAGGAAGGCCTAATAACAAGATTCTTTGGAAGTTTCAAAAGTCAGATCATGAAGCAATCTTGTTTGCTATTCAGAGTAGATCCGATCCTCATGGTTCATTGCAGATGAATTTACAATTCTCATGTTTGGTATATATAAATTTGTTAGTTAGATAAATTTAACTTCATATATTTTATTAAATTTGTGTATTTTGTATATAACTAGTATGGATTTGATTTGAAACTTAAATTTCTTTGACTAAGACTTTTATATGCAGGTTAGTGGTGCTAGAAAAGCTTCCACCTTCACGTGGTTGGAATGTTAGTATAGAATTGTAAATTCTCGAAGCTAAGAGAAGCTTTCATTGTTTTACAAGAAAAGACAACTAATTAACAATGATTTATGTAAGCGTGGAGGGGGTTCTTGGCTTCAGAGAGGAGGTATCCCAGAAGGACCTGGAGCTTAGAGAACCAAAACGACACCTCCCCAAGTGTTTACAAGACCATACCTACGCGTGTGTGCGGTTGGTCTAGTGCCACGACCCACTATTTGCAAAATATACCGTTTGACAACCTTACATTGTCTCGAACTACACTATTTGGCGCGTTTACAAATAATAGGGCAGCGAGAGCACCAATTGGAGAAGGAAAAAATCGAGACAATATATTGTATAGGGTCCCTACACCGAGGTGTAGGATCAGACGATATGTCTCTAGGTGCCACGGAGTCTGCGTAGTCACCCGTCGAAGTTGAATGATTTTTTGGTCTCAGGGCTCTTAAGGGACTCCACTCGAATGAGGTAGCTCAAAAGCAACGACATTATCACACACCAAAATGACGCCTCCTCTAGCATTCACCTGGCCACCCAAACGTGTCCGCGTAGTCGGTTTGGTTCCACGACCAACCATTTACAAAATATACCGTTTGACAGCCTTACACTATCTCGAACTACACTATTTGGCACGTTTGCAAACAATAGGGCAACGAGAGCACCATTTGAACAAGGAAAAAACCGAGACAGTCTATTGTAGAGTGTCCCTATGCTGAGGTGTAGGATCAAATGAGACGTATCTAGGTGCCACAAAGTCTACATAGTCACCTATCGAAGTTGAAATTTTTTTTGTTCTCAAGAATCTTAAGGGACTCCACCGAACGAGGTAGCTTAGAAGCAACAACATTGTCACACACTGATTGTTGTTAGGGATCTAAAATTTAACTTTGTTGTCACATATCTTATAATATCCACCTTGATAACCAATCCACTTTATATATTACACGACCAACTCATCACATTTTCTGCAAATGAATAGAAGATAACCAAATTATACTTAACTAAAATATGCTTTGTCTTATTGTGATAAGCTAGATTCTTGGATAATTAAATAGCACTTTGATTGTCACACAATACCTTCATCTTCTATTGATATCTTCAAAACTCATCCAATAAATTTTTTACCCAAATTACCTCCTGACAACTATGATAGGCAGCTACATATTCTACCTCAGTAGTTGAAAAAATTGTAATATTTTGAAGCTTTGAAATCCAACTGATAGGTCCAGTTACAAGTAGAATTAATATACATAGAATATTTTAAATCAAACATACATATAGAATTAATATACATAGAATATACATACATAGAAGGATATCATGTGTAATGAATTTGAATCAAACATAGAAGTAATATCGTTATGAAAACCAACACATCCAGATATATAATGTATCAAACTAAGTGTGCTGAATGCACGTCTCTGAAAATATAAGTTCATAACATGTGTACATCTCGAACCAAGTGTGTCATACATATAAGACCACATGCAGCCGCATAAGGCTATATACAATGTCCTATGAAGAATCATGAACTAGGACCAGCTGGCCCATATATATATATATATATGTACATCCATGTCCTATGAATCTAATCATGAAACATCTTCCCTCTCTTCGCCTGCTAGAAGTAGCATGTCCATGACCCGGGATGTAGTGGAGGGAGATGCCACTATGGATTTCATCCATGTGGTCTTAAGCATCTCTAAACAGGCCTGCAACCTAACCTGCACATTCATAAACAACAAGATTTTAACACCCATATTTTTAAAATACATTCAAAATTTAGAAACTTAGAATTTAGTTTAAATGCATGTGAAATCTTATTGTAATGTCATGATCCCTATCAATTTGTCATTAACGCATGGCAGGGACAACAATAGACTCATGAGAGGTAAGATACATACAAATAATTAAATTTCAAATTAAATATTTCATGTACAAAATTTGATATTGTAGATTTAAGTAATAACAAATAATTCCTAAATAAATTTAACAAATTTGAAAAATTATACCTCAGTTAGTAGATCTGCAGATGTTATGGTAGTATCTACGGTGAGCCTCACTTGATCTGCATAAATGGAGGTGTCTCTCAGGTAGTCATAAGATATACAAAAAACATGTACAAATCAATATTAATCTACATGATTGCCACATAATAGAGCCAAAGCATAATCCACGTGAACTTCCACAATTAGAACTGGAAAGTGTAAAGAGAAACTAACCTACGTAAAAGTCATGTGAGGTGTGCCAATAGCCTTAGTTCCTAGAGCAGATGATGACCCGCTAGGCTCCTACACATATAAAAGACAAACATATATTAATATGTACATGTACAGGTGAAACATTATAATAATAAAAGTGCACAATCAAATGAAATTTGAAATTTAAGTACAACTTGAAACTTACGTTTGTAACATGCCCATTGTAGTAAATTTAGCATGTTGACGCCTTGAGATGTTTCCTTCACGGCTCTTGATATTTAAAATAAAATAAAAATTAGTTTTTACATGTATGTACATAACGTCTACAATGAAATACATATATATTAAAATATCAAATGTGAATTAAACTATTATATATATATATATATATATTAAATATTTATTTGTCATTTACCTGTGAAAGACTAGGATCCATTACATCAGTTCCAAAAACATCTGCCATCATCTCATCTAGAGAAAATAAATCATGTGATCTAGCAAATGATGTCTCACCCGCAGTGCATACGGCACCACATGATCCATAGTGGTGTGGTGTGCTAGAATCGGCACCTCCACCAACATCGTAGATGTAATCTACTCACTATAGTGGGTCGAGTGTCGGTGAGCTCCTCAATGCATGTAGTGTGTCAATCTCTACAACCTCCTTCACTGTAAGAGGGATAACTAAAGGTAGTGGGGGTTTTAGGGCATGAGGGATCCTTGGTTGACCTACGTGTGTACCAGGTCTACTTTGTGTAGATCCACCACCTCACCTATAAAAATTAGAAAAGTCAAAATAGTTTGGGACCTCATTAAGCACGACCTCATCATACAATATCTTCAAAAATAGATGGGGACCTCATTGTTGTTGCATGGTGGATAATAAAAAACCATCCACCATTGGTCCCAAAAATTGTTCTTGATTTGGTCATCGTGGCACCAATGGATTGGGAACCATTTACAAGTAACTGTGGGGGCATTGGTTCTTGGGTTAGTAAATAATGCACAAATGTAGTCTTTTCTAATTTTTTTGTCTTTTACGGCCGCATGGGATAATTTATTTGCATACCACTGCCTACAATCACCTCTAAAGGTATTCCATCTATTTATTTGGTTGGTTACGGAGTCAACTTCGCCAATCAATGTTTGCAATGTGTTGGCTAAAGTCATGCGGGATGGATTTGTGGCATGATTTTGTCTTATATTCTAAATAAGGTTCTCAATGGCAATTTTATTTTGTTGGATTTTTCCAACGATATTAGCTTGTGTTCCTATTGGCTCTGTGGGGACAGAAGGAGCCACATGAGGTGGATCTATGTTTGGAGGAGGGTTTGCAGGATTACGAGCTCACCGAGCAACTGACAAAAAAATTGTATACATAAACAAAAAATTGAAAAACCCATGAAAATCACAAAAAATAACCTAAAATGCAAAAAAATTGATCAAAATCAAGGGCTTACCTCTTTTCTTGGTGGCATGGTTGAAACTATCGCGATCCACAAGTCTGAAGAGTTATTTTTAGGCGGTATTCAAATTATGAGTGCCAAAGTGTGAGTAAACCAAAATGTTGTCAAGGAAGATGAGCATGAAGCGATCCAAAAATGTCCTGAATACCCCATTCATCAAGCTCATGAACACTGCGGGGAAATTCATTAGACCAAAAGGTACCACTTTGTGAACTTCAGTAGTGGCCATAACTCATACGGAAGGCGGTCTTATGAATATCCGCCTCTGTGATCCTTAGTTGATGATACACGACTTAATATCTATCTTGAAGAATATTGTAGCACCCTTCATCGATCAAATAAATCATCAATAAGTGGAAGGGGGTAACAATTCTTTATCATTATGTTGTTCAACCGATGGTAATAAATACACAACCATAGAGATCCATCCTTCTTCTTCACAAAAATCACTGGTGCACCCTAAGGGGATGCACTAGGATAGATTAGGCCTTTCTCCGGAAGGCCCTAAAGCTGTAACTTGAGCTCACATAGCTCGGGAGTGGTCATCCGATAAGGTGCTTATGAGATAGGCTCTGCACCCAAAACCAGATCTCTATGGAAATCTATCTCACGTGGGGGAGTTAACCTCGATAGCTCCCCTGGAAAGACATCAGAAAACTCTCTCAAGATGCGATGGTCATCAAGGGATGGTCCACTAGACTCATCCTCAGATCTATCACAAACCATAACAGCATACATATGACAACCTTGTCGCACACACCGCTTAAGCTATGTAGCGAAGATGGTGCAAATGGAAACAGCCTCCTAACTCCCGCTATCACTGACTCAACTCCTATATCATTTGTACAAGAAATAGTCTTATGGTAACAGTCCACTCCGGCTCTGTGTGTAGACAACCAATCCATGCCCAAGATGACTCCATATGAACCCAAAGGAAGGATTCGAAGATCTGAGGTAATGGTGAAGGGTCCCAAATCCACTACACACTCCTTAACTAAGGAGTCTATATGAGTTTTGGCTCAAGAATCCATCTCAACGTCCTAACTACGACCCTACCTAAATGCCACCCACTGCAACATTTTACTAAGGATGGTGTAATGAAAGAATCAGATTAACCGAAATCAAATAATATATAGGTAGAAATACCACCAATATTACCTCTCGTCTCTATCACTTTGTACTCTGGTGCTCAACCCGGTGGTTCTCAACCGGTGCATATATCCGATAGCTCTGTCCCATATCTCTAACAAGTAGTCTCGAGATCTAGGTATTACCCTTTTACTAGGGTTCTAAGGGCAATCTCTCCAACGATGTCCCACAATGCCACAACCATAATGATTCATGGTCCTCTCCGGTGAGATGCGGCTCCATTTAGTACTCTAGGTCGAGTTATGGATCTTGACAACCCAACTATAGACTATGGAGGTCTCAACTCAAAAGCTCCTACTAACTAAGCTCTCGCTGCACCCCGTGTCTTAATGGGACCCCTAGGCGGAGGCCCTATACTCTACCCCTCTGCGTCGCCAAATCTCTAAGGAAGTCAGCGTAAGGTGGGCGGGTTGGTTACTCGAGGTGGCTCTGTGGTGGCTGGAAAAAGATTGTCTTGAACTCTGTCCACCATGAGGAGGAGTGACCCCTCGATCTAAAGCATCCGCATCTACTAAATGCGGCTCCAAACTCTATCTCTAGCCTGCTACATCTTACCCTGTGTCTCCTCTCGCAATATAGGCCTTCTCCATAGCCTTGGCTAATGTCTTTTAGCGGTGAATTTGCACCATGCCACCCAAATCCAAATTTAGGCTCCTAATGAACCTGTGAATCCATACCTTCTCATCCTACATATAGTTGACATACTAGAGTAGGTCCAGAAATCGAATCTCATACTCAGCTACAGTCGTAGATGCCTAACGGAGGTCATGAAATTCATCTATCTCGCATCTAAAGAAACCTCCTGGGAAAATACTTGCTCCTGAAACGCTTCTCAAATAGCTCCTAGGTAACTGTCTCTGAGTCAACATGGAGCTTCTTCTCCTCGGTCCTCCACTAAACTCCTACTTCATCCCTTAGAATATGGATTGCAACACGAGCTTTCGTGTTGCTAGTACAAGGGAAGATCTTGAAGCATCCACTCAAGCTCACCAACCAGGCCTCTTCCTAAACCGCCTATATCTCCCAAATAGTTAGATGGTCATAGCTTCAGGATCTCCCGATATGGTATGCACGGTGACGTTTGATGACCCCTAGGTCTCTTTGCATGCTCCTCCCTCTGTCTAGGGCTCCAATATTTGTCCCTATGTCTTGAAATCTTGTCTCCATGCCCTCTCTATGGTGACTCGCCTAGCCGACTCCATGCACAAGTTTTCGCCCTATACTCCTCACTATGTCGAGGGGATGCGTGGGCCTCCACTGATGGCTCCATATCATGTCTAGCAATTTTTCCTCCCAAAACCCTCCATGTATAACGGCTTTGACATCCACAAGTGTCGTAAAATCGAGGTAGAATGGTCACTACTGACCGCTCTAGAGGTGGTATATCTAAGTCTTTGTGAAAGGACCCTTCTTTGATCCACGCCTCATGCACGGACCAAGGGGAGAGTTAGCTCATTTATCTAGGTCTTGTTTCAGTTTTCTATGTTTTCTATATTATACAATTAATAGACATTGTGGTTTTCTAGGTTAAAATTTCATGTCTCATGTTTTCTAGTGTGCCCAATGTCCAAGATTTGAACCATGACTACGATACCAAGCGTAACACCGTAAAAATGACATTCTAGGAATACGTTAGATCCTAACACCTAACCTAAAAATTGTGACAATTGTTTTTTTGTTAAAATTTAAGAGGTTACCGAGGTGTTAACCCCTAGGGTACATCAAATTAATTTACACCAATAATCTTCTACTTTACAAATGATGGATCAGGTCTAGTTAAATGGTTAAATATGTTTATCTACTTTATCTCTACGGTCAATTAATTAAGATTCATGCGTAAGGTGCCCTAATTTAAATTACTTAATTAAGTTCTTTCTCCTCTTTTAGTAGTAATCAAACCCAAAAGGTTAACCTTATTACTTAGTTATTTAAATTCATTATCCTATCAAATTAAGGTCCTTTTAATTAACTTCCTAAATCTTGCTAAGAACTAACAATGACATTGCACCCTAGGCAATTAAATGGCCACATTCAACCATCTACACATACCTTAAAATTAATTTAAAACATTAAAAATTATATTCTACCAAACAAAAGTAGGGTTGATTCTCAACCCTTAGATCAAATCAATCTTGGCCACTAGTTCCTAGGGTTCCAAAATAACCCTAAAATCCTTAATCACTCTTATTGAAACCTTTCCTTTATTCTATTCTCCTCATTTGGTCGATTTTCTTTTGTTAAAGTTGCATGTTGGAGAGAAGGAAGCCATGGGAGCAAGAGAGGAAGAACCATGGAGGATTCTACAAGGAGATCAAGCTTAGATTAGTTTAGATTATAGTTTTATTAGATTTATTACTTCTATTCAAGGATTGGGAGGGCTTTTCCTTTACCAATCTAGTTTTTCTTCAAGTTATGTGTATTTGGGTTCTCTATTTGGGGAAAAACCTACCCCCATTAATATAAATGAGAAAGAGTGATTTTAATTTGCTATTTGAATATTTTATTTCATAGAACCATAAGATATTGCCATTACTTGATTCTTTGGAGGTATACTTACACATTTTACTGAGGCTTAAAATTTTAGTTATTGCAAGTTAGAGATTACACAAGCGGATCCGAGAAGTTATGTCATAAGTGATAGAACCGCCGCTCAAAGCAACACACTAGTCTTGGGACCACCGCCCTTCTTGGGTGACAAACCATGAACCGCCACCCTATGGAGTAGCAGTTCTGAGACCGCCACCTTACTTGAGTGGCGGTTACGAGACTGCCACTCTGCACAAGGCGGCGGTCCTTTTCTTAAAAATAGAACCTAAAATCTTAGATTTTTACAAAAACAAAAGTTACTACAATGTTCTAAAATACATTCTAAACTTGTTTTTATGCACCTAAAGTTTCTAGTTTTGGGATTTCATTCCATTTGTTCATTTCTTAGTTAAAATTACTCATTTAAAGCATTTTTAAATCCAATAGTAACAATAACAACTACAAGATCTATTCCATTTTGTTCAACTAAAATTCTTTCAATTTCAAGAGTATAAAAATCTAAATCTACTTCCAATATTATTATTTGCTTACTACAAAATGCAACATATTAATGTAGCAAAATACTTCAAGTTTATTGCCTCTTTCCATTTTCACTTCAACATATATATTCAAAATAACTATAACAACTTGGCTCTACATTCTAGTTTTCTATGCATGCATTTTTCACAAATCACAACTTTATATTTATTTATTTTATCATTTAGAATAATACACTCTCACAATGAAAGTAAACTTTATTTTCTCATGAGTATAATCCATTTTTTTAAAGCAAATAACTTCTTTTCTTACCATACAACCAAAACTTCAAATAAGAGAATTACTTTCTTTTCTATTTCACAAAACTAACTTTACAACACAATTATTCTTCTTCTTTTTGTTTCTTTCAACATACAATACGAATTTAATAACAAATATTTGAATGCAAATTTCTTCACAAGATCAATACAATGTCCTCCACTTGAAGTGGGAAATCATACAAGAATGTAAGCTAAAATGGAATACAATATCACAAGTTCCTCCACTCTAAGTGGGAATAACACTAAGAAATTTTTATTACAAGAATAATTTTCTTAATGACTCCACTAAAAGCTCTACATTTCACAACAAAAACAAGAGAGCTCCTTCATGATATTCTTGATCCACAAAAAAAATTGGGGGAGAGGTAACAATCTCCACCCAACCAAAATATCCAATGAGGAGGATAAGCCATCTTCCTCACTAACCCCGAGCCCCAACCACATTGCGATGAAAGGTGGATCTAACACATGGCAACAAACAAGCTTCCACAATACAAAACCAATTATTTCTCAACCATTGCAAACATACAACCAACTCCACTACAAACACACAAAAACAATGAACACAAAAAAATATACAAGGCTTCAAGTATGCAAACCAAAAGAGAAAGGACCTATGGGGAGGCCACTTATGCCTCCCAAAGGGAAATGGGTGCCCACATTAAAACCTCCAATGCATATCTCAAATCCCCTACATACTCTTATGCCTCCCTTAAGTACCTCTTATGCCTCCCACATACTCTTATGCATCCCTCATACTCTTATGCCTCCGTCATACAAGAACAAGTAAGAAATGCAAGCATTCCATGTCCAAGGTGGGGCACCAAACCCAAAATCCCTCCAAAACAAGAAATAACTCTTATTCTTCCCTACATGAATTCTCCCCATAGTCCCCTCCTACACCACACTTAGGAAATCTACCCAAGCACCTAACAAGCATTCCAAAACACTCAAAAATAACAAGCACATATACACAAATAAAGGAAAACATAAGCAAGAGTAAAGCTCCTACCTTTCCATAGTAGAGATTGTTCCAAGAGTAAATCTCCAAGATCCTTCCAACCCAAGTAATCACCAACAAGATCCCACAAATACCACAAGCTCTCCAAAATCCTCTCACTCCCAAAAATGCAAGAGCACAAAATAATGAAGTAACCCCCAAACAAGCAAAAGAACTTCAATAAATAGAAAAGGGAGAGGGGAGGATGATGTGGCTCCAAGTATGATGCCACCTCATTTCCTCTCCACTCCACATCACCCTAGTCCACCCCATACTTTAAAGCACGACAAATAAGTGGTTGAAGAAATGACATTTTACTTACACACATAATCTAAGCCCACACCTCCTAGGGAAAAAATTAATTACAAGAAGGAAAGTGCAATAAACATTTTACCTTTTCTACCTTCCCAAAACACCTAATGGGGTCTAATTTTTACCCCCAACCCATAGGTAGGGTTTGTATAGTAATTTAAGAGGTGTGGGACAAATTTGACTTGTCCCATAAGCCTCCAAAATTGACCCCTAAGGCCAAATTCAAATTTCCATGAAGGGGTAGAGTGTAAAACACTCAAGATCCCCAAGCACTCAATTTACAACACAAAATCCAAGAGAAATCTACCCTAATAAATGAATTCCTTTAGTCACATCTAAATTAGTTTAGGACAAGGTTAAATTATCTTTAATTAAGACACTACAACCCATTAATAGTAAAGGGTAAAATACATACACCAAATTCCAAATAATTACTACAATGAATTACATCACTAAAAATCACATACTAACATCAATTAAAGGAAAACTAAATAAAAGACAATACATAACCCCTTGGTCACAATTTCCCCTAACCATAATTCAAACACACACACAATTACATGTTGCCATGGTGACCCTTGGTGAGTTCACCTAGAATTCCAATGTGGTTAGTCTCAATTCCCCGATGTTTGTTGTGAATAAATTTACCTGTAAAACACATAAATACCTCCTTCGGCCTCGTGGCCGCATTAAAAACATCTATGATAAAATATACAATATAAGTCCACAATTATCTATATATGAATAAAAACATCTAGGCAATTATGATATCATTTACAATTTCTACCAACATCTCTATTCTTACGTTTCATCCATGTCAAAATGATCACAACATTAGTTCAATTATCAAAGCCTACACAGTGTGGCGAAAGGTATCGCATGTCGAAATATATATACATACATACATACATACATACATACATACATACATACATGCATGCATGCATACATACATACATGTACATTTACATGTACATGTACATTTACATGTACATGTATATATATGCATGTATATATATACATGTATATATGTGTATATATATGTATGTATGTATATATATATATATATATATATATATATATATATATATATATATATATATAACCATGTCAACAACATATCAACATCAATATAAAATGTCTCTAATAATCCACATGCATCATATATGAAACGAAATCAACAACAGTCCAGTATCTCTAACATCTAACATCATGCTAAATAAAAAAGCTACAATAATATCCATAAGTGTAGTCGATGATATCGAAATTAAAAAAAAAGGGTGTCGAAGGAAAGTGGGCACTCCAACACATAATGTAAATACACAACTATTTTATTTTCTAAGATTACGAATCTAGAGGGGAAATGTTTAAGTTCTATAATAAAAAATCGCAAAACAATTTCTATAGTTTATCTTAATGACCATAGACAAAACTTGTAATGAAATTTGAGTCAAAAGTATAATATAGTAGATTCAACATCCCATTAATATTGTACACAATAAAATTAGATAATGAATTTTGTTCTTGCATAAATGAAAGTATAGTTATTAAATAAGGGTATATTTATGACTCCATTAATATTACAAATTTTGTAAATAATAAATTTAAACTATGTTTTCCATCATTATCTCACATCTCTTAACGCCGCCTACAACCTAAAAGTTAGTATAAACATGGTCAACAAAAATAAATGTTGGCATGGCATTTCCCCTATGACTAAAATTTTCGCATATATATTATTTTCCACTTACAATAAATTTAAACACTTTTATGATACAAAAGAGATAAGAACACAAGTGTAGTTTCATTTTGCTTTCTTCTTTGGAGCGAGTTAGAGCGAGGAGAGAGAGAAAAGTAGAATAATTTCCCCACAAGAAATAAAATAAAAATTGGTTTAATCAAAGAGGTCTATAGAGTTGTGCGATAGTGTTTATAGATTTTGCAATAGTTTTTGTGCTAGAAGAAAGTTTCACAAAAAATTTCATGCTAGTGTCGTAAGATTATAAAATGACAAAATTGGCCAAAGTGGCCTAGAAAATGAGTTTGAAATCCTTTTTCCGAAACTCAAACACACAACGTGTAAATTTCTGTCAATTCCCTTATTTAAAGGGAACTCCTTGAGGCTTGGAGTTTACAGAACACAAATCTTATGACTAGGATTCAAATGAACACTATATTTTTCGAAGCTACTTATCATAATTAAGCTAGTTGGACTTAGTCATCAAACGTCATGAGGCCTACAAAATCCTGTTACAAAACAATATTTTGAGGTGAATTTCTCAAAGCTATTGCTTGATTATGATAGTCTTAGAGAAATACTAGAGGTATGCGGTGACCAAATTTCTTTTCTCGATATTGGGGACTAAATTTCTTGCCAAAACCAAACTAATTTTTCAATTTTTTTGCACTGAGCAAAGCGGTAAAAATGTTATTTGGGCCCCATGAGGTGTAACGAAAAAGGTCAAATGATTTTCTAAGTTTGTTATATATTGACATGACATCTCACATCACCAATGAACATGATCATTCCATAACTTACCCATATCGGGGTTTGGAGTAATGGTTTGCGTGTCATGTGTGTCATCGAAATTCATGATTATTTAAATTTTAGCAAGGTGAACAAAATATGAGATTACATGGAAGTCAAGTTTAATTCTCTAACTGGGTGGATATGGTTATCCAATTATATCATCCAAAATTTCTAGGTTTTGCATGACATGGTTTGAGAGTGTAGCTTACACAAAAAAGGGGTCATATCAGTTCTACATGATGCAAGGTAAATACATCCATTATGTGCAACAAGTCATTTTATTAACCATAACCATACTCTTCATTTAATTAATAATTTCACTACAAGAACTATGAAGGTAAAACTATAAACATGAAAGCATGTTAGAAATAGGGAGAAATTAATTCTGTGTAAGCTGGTGAGTGAGATGAGAGAAGTTGGCATTACACCAAAATATCGCCACTTTGAACTACAAATGATTTGATTGGTGAGTTACAAATCGAGCTCAATATTTCATGAGCTAACTTAAAATGTAAATGGTCAAGATATTTTCCACCAACGAGTCACATTATTCATGGGTGATCCTTCCACATCAACTACCATTCCCAAGCTAAATAGCTCACCAAAACCAGAGGTCAAGGACCAACCACTCTACACTCCTAAGAGACACCAAATTAAGCACATCATAAGAAAAGGTTAAATTTACTTTCATGTCCTAATGACCAACTTGGACAGCTCAACAACCCTACCACTAAATCCCATAAAGCATACCATTACAAAATAAGCCAAAAAAATAAATAGATGAAGACACCATTTTGGGAAAGATATGGATTCCAAGAGAACTCATAAACAATCACACTCCATTCTAAAATGGGCCCAAGATCACATCTCTCTTTCCTTCATGCATTGATGGATGCTCATTTTCATTTCAAATCCCCAATAGATGTTTTACCAAATCCATTGTAAAACTATTTCAGACCGATTCAACAAAGAACACAAGTGAGGGAGGGGAACTAGCCTTAAATTATCCATTCTCAAAATCTATAGGTGGATGCCTAGAACCCCAACCCATTTCTTTTATTTTGGTGTAGGTTGGAATCATTTTTTTCCATAACTAAAACATCCACACATCGAAATGGTTGCACTCAACTCTCGACATAACTTAATACATTATAAGAGACCAAATCTATTTGGTGCCCATGTCTTTTAAGATGTTTCATTGATAGTTCCTATAGTATACTTGAATCTCTTATCATTTTCTGTGGAAGAGAAAGGAACAATATTGGATTTCTCACTAAGGAAGAGTGAAAGATAAAAATATTGTAGAGACATAAGTGGGATAGCAAGAAATGGCAATTTGAATGTCTTGATCAATAAAAACTAATCAAAATAAAAGGATAAAGAGAAGGAAAAATAAGTGGTAGCCATCGTCTCACCGTGAGAATGCTTGTTGTAAACGTTATAGTGCACATAACACATGTGCTTACAAGTAGAAGAAGCAACATTAATATAGCTAGACATTACACCCGAATGAAGTAACTCCTAATCCTCAACCTTCTTTTTTCTTCTTCAAGTATACAACAAAAGAACATAGTTAGGTATTAGCTTCTTTCCCTCTCAAAGACAAATGAAGCCACTTGAGATAAAAATACATATCCATATTATGAAATTTGTATATAGTAAAATGACGAGATATTACAGTTACATATTTATCTCATTGTGTATGGATTATTTAAATCGTGAAAGTATTGATCTTTATACATTTATTAGAGAGAGATCCATTTAGTACAGTTCCCCATCATGTTCTGTTTATTTAATAATGAGATTATCAAACCTTTCTTTACCTTTATTTAATATTGAGGGAACCAAAGCTTTCACGTAACCCGCAAACTAAAGCTCTATCGAAACAACTCACATGTCAAGCATTAGCTTCCACTTTTCTTGTGTTTTCACTGTCAAATAGGAGTGGTTGGCTTGTAGGGATACAAAATTGAGAGGATAGTTTACACAACTAATGAAGCATTTCCAATTTTTTAAACTCTTTACATGCATTTATCAAAATATGCACTTTTCCCAAGAAGACTACATGCATTTTTAAGGATCCTTATGTGGTCCCACGACAACATTTCCATGTGGAGATTTGGGGAGGATGTTAAAAAAATGGGAGAGGTGTTACAATTTCATTAAACACGTTGATGACTTATTTGGAAATTCGGGCTCGTGATAGGTGGCCACAAGATGGATGTGTTGACGATTATCCTTGGAGATGAACCGTTAGAATTGTTGGATACCTTAGGTTGGTGGGACGTGCACCTTAAGGTAACCTCAAAATTTTAAAGAATCTCTCTCTTCTTTGTAGTGTGACATGAGGGTAAGGAGAAAATGTAAAACTAACTAAGGTGATGCACCGAAAAGGGAAGAAGTTAGTCACGAATACGATTGCTGAATTGGGAAGAGGTGAGTAATGAAAAGGGTGGACGAAATGCACCACATGCCATAGATGATTCACACAAATTCCTGCTTCAAACTACTTAAGAAAAACTTTGGAGAATAGTAATAACATTAAAACATGCACAATATACCAACATCGAAATAAAGGCTATCAGAGACAATACAGATATACAAAGGATGGAAAAAATGCATCACAGGGAATATTATATTACTCCAAGAAGTATGCACAATATTACAATAGATAAGAGGCAAGAAGATAGCTATTACAAAAGCTCGGAGAAAAGGTAATAATTACATACCCTGCCTTTAGAAGAGAGGACCGAGACGGGAAATAAAAATTTACTAACTCTTGATCCTTGTTTATAACCTTCCATTTACAATATATAGGATGGGAAGAAGATAAGAAGATAATTCCCAAACTATTTTCCAACTACTTGTTCATTATGGTAAATGGTGTGAAGTGACAGAAGTAGATTGTGAGATTTGTCTCACACTTCCCCATGATTTTTTTCAAGGAGTGAGAGCCATACTCATTTAATACATCTCTTAACTATTTTGTACAACCAAATCCCTTGGGCGGACTTATTATTTCAAATATTTATTACATATCTAAACTTTATGCATTAGGCTCTAGGATCATGATTCGAACGATAACTATTTTTATACTATTATGTTAAAAATGACCCCTCGAGTGCAAGGTGAACAAATTGAGTATTCATAGGTTCACACTCTTCACATGGAACTATGCATTAACTTTGTTACTGAAAAGACCAGCCAATGACCCTTTGTCTTTGATCTTTTGAAAATATCTTGAGCATTTAAAACTTTTAGATAGGCTTCATAATTTCCCATATGTGGTATTTGGCTTCTCATCAATCCTTCGCAACCTACTTTGAACTTGGAGCCCATTTATTATGAGATCTACGTGGAGGCCAAGCGCTTCTCTAGAGTCTCTGCTTTCTTCGTAGATTTTGGAAGTGCGTTACGCTAACATTTGGCATCATCTACGTGAGCCTACTGCTCTCCTTTGAGAAAGTAATGGATCTGTCACATATTAATGTGAAGACATTTTTTGGGCGGGACACTCATAGTTGACTCCACGTGTAAGCCCCATGGGATTTTGAGGCTTGCTCCCCTTTTTCTTTCTGGAACTTACACCGGAGTTAACACTTAGCATCGTCCATGAGACCCTTTGATATCTTTTGAGTTGGCTTGTCCCAACTTAGTTTTTCATTGTTGATTTGGATAAGTATTTCTTCCATGTTGCCAAAGGCTTGACCCCTGGTGGAATTTGAATCTACAGGAATCTCATAGCTTACTTGTTCAATTTTAGTAGGAATCTTCTTGTTATCTAATTTTAATAGGTGGTGGAGGAAATTAGATAATAGTTTTGGTGACTCACAGGGGACCATTAGCTTGCTAACTGGGATGAACCCACTATCTCCCACTATCTATTGGGCATGGAGTCTATATCTTTATCATGAGCTGATATGAACCCTGATTCCAGAGTATTTGAAGTGTCATTGCTTTCTTCTAGAGCCACTAGTTGATCCTTGCACCTTCATATTCTCACAAGGAAACTTTGTAAATTTGTTTTGTGAGAGTATAAAATTAAAGAATTAACAAAATTGCTCCCTTGACTAATTTTAGTTTCTCTACATTTGCTTGGATTGAAGCTTTCAACTATTACAGACAACTGTGAATCCCCCTGCTGCAATCATTAGAGAGTCTGGTGCATTTTATTGGAGTAATACAAACATTGGCCTATACAAAGATAAATCATACATGCCTCAAATGAGTCATGCAGAGTGTGCGCAAGCACTTATTTTGCTGAAAGCAATCTACTCCTACTCCTAGGCTAACCAGACTTGAGAGAAGCTAAACAAAACCTGAAACAGGTAGGGAGAAATAGCTTCCCTTTCTTATAAAGTGTGGTCATGTAATTAATTTAGCAATAGATATGCCACCTTGTAATAAGAGTGAAAATTACCTTTCACTCTTTCACCCACAGTATCAACAAACAAAAATAATACCTCTAGATGCTTCTCATTTGGTGAAGGTGTTGCGACTAACCCTTGGGGCTTTGAAGATTATCCTCATGCTTTGAGGTGAGCATGACAGGTGTTGGATTCTCCATGAGCTCTAGTGTGGCCAGACTCTTGATGGGGTGGGACTCAATCCACCGATTTTTTTCGTCACTCTAAAATTCATCTTTTGAGATGAGGCCCTTTTGTAAATCCTCCTCATTGATACCATCCTTATCCTCTTTCTCCTTCCCCTTTTTAGCAGCTTCACCGAAAAACCTAGACTCTTTGATTGAAAGAAAAAATCCTTCAATGATATTTCTTTCTAGAGCCTCTGAATTTGATTCAGGGAATTGTCATGAGTAGTAGGCTACTTTGGTTGTGGGATTGATGAAGCAACAAAGGTTGTGATTTCCATGGGCTCTTCTTCATCGAGACATCCCCCCAAATCTGATAAGCAATCAAGCCTATCGTCATCCTGTTGTGCAAGGTTCCCTCCTTCTTGTATGATGGTTTTTGAGTCTGCGAATTCTCCATCATGTATAGCTCCATTTTGAAATATGAATCTCGTCATCCCAAACTCTTCCAAGAACTTGACTTTGTGGAGAGGACAAACGAATACACTATCCACAACCCTTTGAACACTCAGTTCATGATTCAAACCCCTTGAGTTCACATCATTTCTCACCATATGCTCCTCTTATTCTTGATTTGGAGCCATTACTTGTTTGTATGGGGGCGTAGCTGCTCGAAGAAAAGGGGAGGGTGGAATGGATGGCATAGAGATGGAGAAGAGAACTTGACATTTAGACCAAGTATGATATGGTAAAACTTGGGGTGGGATGAGAGATGAACAAAGAGTTGGGGATTGACCCACCCATTGACAAGTATTTCTCATGTTTTACCCATATATTTCAATACCTTCAATCCACTACATAAGTGAAGGCAATATTTCTTCTAAAAAGCCAAGCTTCTCTTATGAGCTATAGTGTTCGGGAAAGGCCAACCCATGGAAAATATGCCCTACATCCTGCTCTAAATACCTCCATTTGTGTTGTGGCCCAATATTGAACCATTTATGCCTCTATTTTTGTTATCTTCTCTAGTAGACCAGCATCCTCCAATTGACCGTAGTCACCAAATGTGCGCCGTGTCTTTGATTGTTCTCAAAGCCAAACTGGTCTTGGCTTTTCTCATCTGGGTCACCATAACAACTTTGAAACTGGTTATGTTACTAGTTTGGAGCAGGCATGAAGCTCATTAGATGCTAATGATACCATTGAAAGTGTGAATTCCACTATGGGAATTGAGTCATGATTGCACAACTTCATGGAATGAAGGAAATGAGGGACGTGGAAAGAAAGATGAATGGAGATGGATGAAAGAAGGGTCTACAATTCCAAATAGGGGGCATTTTGGGCCCAACAGAGTCACCAAATGTGTTTATATATTCCTACAAGGAAGAATTTCACCAAGAACACACCAGCGTGATGAAATGAAATGATAAGATTCTTCGAAGAGTCCCACCTCGGCGTGCCAGGAAAACTGTTGATGATTATCCTTGTAGATGAAGCATCAAAGTCATAGGATACCTTAGGTTTGTGGGACGTGCACCCTAAGGTAACCTCTATATTTTAAAGAAGTGGCTCTTATTTGTAGTGTGAGATGAGAGTTAGGAGAAACCATAAAACTAAATAAGGTGATGCGCCGAAAAGAGAGGAAGTTAGTCACGAAAATGACTACCTGAATTGGGAAGAGGTGAGTAATGAAAAGGGTGGACGAAATGCACCACATGCCATAACGATTCACACATAGTCCCGCTTAAAACTACTTAAGCACAACTTTGGAGAACAATAATAACATTAAAACATGCACAATATACCAACATCAAAATAAAGGCTATCAGAGACAATACAAATATACAAAGGATGGACAAAATGCATCACAGGGCATATTATATTACTCCAAGAAGTATGCATAGTATTACAACAGGTAAGAGGCAAGAAGAGTGCTATTACAAAAGCTTAGAGAGAAGGCAGAGTTACAGACCTCTTCCTTTTATAGAAGAGGAACCGAGACAGAAAGAAAATTTTACTAACTCCCAATCCTTGATTTTAACCTTCCATTTACAATATATAGGATGGGAAGAAGATAAGAAGATCATTCCCAACTATTTTCCAACTACTTGTTCATTATGGTAAATGGTGTGAAGTGACAAAAGTAGATTGTGAGATCTGTCTCACACTTCCCCATGATTTATTTTTCAAGGAGTGAGAGCCATACTCATTTAATACATCTCTTAACTATTTTGCAAACGGAATCCCTTAGGGAAGACTTATTCTTTCAAATATTTATTACATATCTAAACTATATGCATCAGCCTGCAGGATGATGATTCAAGCGCAACCTTATTTTTTATAATATTCATTAAAAATGGCCCCTCGAGTGTAGGTGAAAAAATTGAGTATTCATAGGTTCTCACTCTTCACACTGAACTATGAATTAACTTAGTTATTGAAAATACCAAAGCCGGGTGACCCTTTATCTTTGATATTTTGAAAAGATATTGAGCATTTAAAACTTTTAGATAAGCGTCATAATTTCTTATATGTTGTATTTGGCTTCTAAACAATCCTTCCCAACCTGCTTCGAACTTGGAGCCCATTTATTGTGAGATCTACGTGGAGGCCAAGCACTTCTTTAGGGTCTCTGATTTCTTCGTAGCTTTTGGAAGTGTGTTGGGCTGATACTTGGCATTGTCTGTGAGCCTACAACTCTCCTTTGAGAAAGTAATGGATTTGTCGCATATTAATGCGCAGAGACATTTTCTTGGGAGAGATACTCATAGTTAACTCCATGTGTAAGTCCCGTGGGATTTTGAGGCTTGCTCCCCTTTTGATTTATGGAACTTGTGCCAGGTTGACACTTGGCATCATCCGCGAGACCATTGCTTTCTTTTGAGTTGGCTTGTCTCGGCTTATTTTTTTCATTGTTGATTCGGCTAAGTCTTCCTTCCATGTTTTGAAGGCTTGACCCCTGGTGGAATTCGAATCTGTAGGAATCTCAAAGCTTACTTGTTCAATTTCAACAGAAATCTACTTGTTATCTAATTTTAGCGGGCGGTGGAGGACATTAGATAATAGAATGCATTCACAACATCTTTTTAACATCTACTTATTGCTAGGGAAACTTGCATATGTTCAAATTCTCTATTTTTTCCCCTCAACATATGAGAAATATTTATCTAAAGAACATATTTACAAAATTAGTTACACGTGAAATGTTTCACCGTAAATTTAAGAAAATTTTGTTTACACTAAGAACATATGAAAGGATAGGTTGTGTTTATCATATGACCCCATTAATGTTATCTATGAAAAATTATTCCTTATCTTATCATCCTATGGTAGGATGATGATTTCCACTACACATGGTACAGAAATGAAATAGCATGTTGTCAAATACAAGGTTAAGGATAATTGTTGTTATGAAGGGATAAATACAAAAATATTTCTTATATAGGATGTTGTCATGTACAACATTAAGGACCTTTTTTGCTCTCATTCTCGCGTTATGCATGGAAGTTGGGAGTGTGCTAGTGCAAGACATGGAAGTAAAAAAATCTTAGGATTTGAGTTGTAGTCGATCTCATTTTGACAACCTTATGTGGACAACAATGAAAGAAACTCAAGAAATATGTAGAGGTAGTAGCGAAAGGAGATGAAAGGTCTACATAACATACAATGGATATGATATGGGCCCAATCTTTCTTCTACCCCCAATTCCAAGGAGTGGAAATGGATGGAAAATCACTAAACCATGTTGAGCCACAAGCTCCATATTGGCCTTGTATAATCAACATAATAGGCGCCAAAACTATCCAATTTGAATCTCTTTTCCTCCATGTACCCACAAGTTCCCAAGTATTTATTATAAGAATACATAACATTTTTTAAATGATAGTTTCGACCCCACAATCCATAATCTTAATTTCCTACTTATGGTTGATGAGTAGGTTCAACATTGCTTCCACCAAGCCCTACTCTACAATTTATAGCGTTGTCATGTTTGTTCCTTAACATATATTTTATTTTGAATCACTACTGATGTAAAACATGTCAAGACAATAAATTGCTCACCAAGAAAATTTGAAGTAAAAATTAGAGATGAAAAAAGAAATAAGATGTACCTAAAGAAAAAACTTAGTGTCGTCTTCATCTAAGATAGCCTATTAGCTAGGAGATGTAACAAAATGTTGAGGACTCAAAATCAGCATTGTTGTCACAATTTTGTATGTCCATAACCTTAATTCTTTGATCCTCGATTATATTTCCACATATCTTCTCATGACCAAAGTATGAGGTATGTACAACCCAATTAGATTCAAAGCGAGGTTCATCGGTACATCCATGCAACATGGTCATCATGGCTGAAAACCCGAGCATATTGAATCCCTCCTTCACTATCTCTTGAAGCCTATTCACTTCCTTATTTTTTCCATTAATTTTAAACCTCACTTCAAAGAAACTTCCCGTGATGTGTGACTGATGAAAATTGATTGAATTTTCCATATGTTATTAGTAATAAGAAAAAAGGATGAATGTGGACAACTCTAGTTATGTCGTGCATCAACACAATTCTTTCCTCTCACAACATTTGTCAATTTTGTACAATAGAAACCCTCCATCGGTAATGAAAATCCTATCAATGCAATTAATTTAATTTAAATTTATTTATTTATGGTATTTATAGGGTAATTATCAAAAAAATGTAGGCCTTCTTGTAAATGTGATGGCCTAGTATTTCATTCATTGATGTAGAATTTTTCACTTTCAATGAGAATCCCGCCATGTTTCAAAGATACTCCTAGAATAGCGGTACAATGACCACCATGAGCAATCATTAGCATTATCTACTTAAGTATTTTATGGTAATAATCACAAGGGCCAATAATTCTCACACATGAACCCTAAGAAATTGTTAGTAGGGAAGGAACAATGAATGTTATTGTCTAATAAATCACCACTTTGTAATACTTCTTACCATGTATTTTAGTGTGACGCATTTAAACTAGCAACATGCAAAAACTATAAAATATATAAGAAATATGTTAATATATATAATTATTGGAACACTGCTTTCCTAAAAGTTAGCTACACTTGCAAATATGAATGTAACAAGCTCTCAAACAATGAAGCTTATCTATAGATTCAAGTTTTGTTATTGTAGATAAGATAATATATTATTTTGGAATTATGTTATTCTTTTTAAATTGAACCACTAGTAATCCTAAAGATCACATGAATTACCCATGGCTCAATCATTCACTAACTCTAGACACATGCAATTTAACTTAATAAATAAATACTAATTAATCCCATACATGTATGTTGTCTTTCGGCATAAAACATACCCTCCCTTTTAAAGTAAGTTGATCTTAAAAGTAGTAAAAATCTGTCGGTCATATAATCAGAATACTACTCAAAACCTCTTCATATTATGAATATCTTTTTACCATTTTACTATAGAATCCAAGACTTAGGAAAATGTCTATTGATACAAATTTCCACTTTTCTTTTGAAACTAAATTTGGTTCCAGATGTCCTTAAGAGCGGAGACTCCTATACTTATTCGATTTGATGATTTTAAACCCAACAGGGAATGATAGACCATGACATAATAGCATTCCAAAAAAAAGTTTACATGATGTTTTTATATTTGTTTAGAACCCATCATGGCCAGATGATGGAGAGTCATCAAGATGCTCTAAAGCTCTCTAGATGAATAAAGACTAATCAGTCCTTGGAAAAAGACATGATTTTAGTCGAAGTGGGGTGATTTGACTAATATATACGATCAATGTAGCCAAGATTATTTAGTGATAGACATGACTTGAAATACTAGTAGTTCTTCTCAATAGGAAAATGCATTTTACCGTATTTTCTTCTTCCTATTCCCGTAAAGGAACCCAAAAATCATACACTTAGATATGATCAATCCATGTGAATTGACTCTTTGTAAATGTTCCTCGAGTTAACAAATGCTTATCACAGACGTAGTGGAACTCGAGAAAGAATTTGTTACATACAAAAATGGATGCCCTTTAATTATCCCATTTAAGATGGCTATCATCTAAATGTATCATGCGATCATATACTTGTTTGTTGTTATGTGGTAGGCGGTTCAACACTTGGTTTTTTTGTCATTTTTTTGTTGAAAAATATAGTGTATTTTTGACACTGTTGAAAAACAAAGTGTATTTTTAACATTGTGTAAAAATACCTGCAGTGTCTAAGGTGATTCAAACCTACAACCTCCTTTTATTAATGCATATTCCTACCAATCTAACTAGCACTTACCACAAATAACTATTTTATTTCAACAAAATATATTCAATAAAGAATAAATTTGTGATTTAACTGCTAACACGCGAGTTCCACCCATATGTGAACATGTATATGTTTATGGTATGTTTTATGGGTATTTTTATGTATGGTGGTGCATTCTGTGGGGAGAATAGCCTCCGGCTCGTCTAAATATTTTATAAGGACATAATTCATTTCCATTCATTAAATTTAATACTTTACAGGAACTTTAGGTCCTCGGTAGACAACGTTAAGGAATGCTTTCTGGTAAAGCCCATCCTTTGAGAAGTTAATTACGAATCTTTCACGTATGTACGCTTTAATTAAAACGAAGGCGGAAAATTAATCACTTTATATTATGGATTGCAGAAGCAGTACATCCTCGATGACAACAAAATCTCACAAGATAAAATCTACAACATGCAGCTTGGTAAAAAGGAGTTTGGTTTGAAATTGTTGGCTTCAAATCCATTCAACCCTTATTTACTTTTCTTCCAGTGACCATCTCTTGAGCTTTTGAGTTGCATCCTATCATTCATGGCATCCTCCTCAACCCAGAAAAGGAAATATGATGCTTTCACTGAGATTGGACGTGAAAGCAGAAGAAGAAAATTATCTGCATCTCCAAAATTATACGATGCATTTATCAGCCACCGGGGTCCCGATGTGAAAGAAACTCTTGCCAAACAAATTTATCATTCTCTTCTGTCTGCAGGATGCCATGCTTTTATCGATTCTGAGGAGATAAAATTAGGGCAATCTATCCCAACTGCTCTAAGGAACGCCATCGAATCTTCTTCTGTCCAAATAGCCATCTTCTCACCACGGTATGCTGAGTCCCCTGGTGTTTAGATGAGCTCGTTCTTATGTTAGACAGTGAGGCCACAGTGATTCCTGTGTTTTACAACGTAGCGCCGTGGGAGCTCCGCCATATTGAGAAGGGGGTGTACGCCAGTGCATTCAATAAATACGAAGAGAAGCGTAGGTATCTCCACAAGCTGGGGAATGGAAACAAGTTCTCTATTCTGCTGCTTCAATTTCCGGATACGAATATAAAAATGATGATAAGTAAGAATACTGTCTTTTCTTTTCTAATATTTAATTTTTCAGGGATATCTTTCAGATTGTATATTTATTGGCAACATAAGCACATTAAAATTATTGAGAATAATTATATTTTCGAAATTTTGCTTCTTGCATGATTGATATTTTTTTATAAATTTTTGATAAGGATGAGGGAGTGTTATCCAAAACATTGACCTAAACATTCTTTACATTATTTTTTCCTTTGTTTCACAATTTCAATGTGAAAATAGTCTGTTAAGATTTCTTTCTCATCCCACTCAGTTTTTTTGTTGTTTTTTTTTAGTGATTTGTGTAGTAAAATAGTGTCCGCTGTGCTGAAAGAAGTGCAAAGGACAAAGAAATCCTTAGTTGTTGCGAAGCATGAAGTGGGACTCGCTGAGCTCGTGGAAGGGTTTGAAATTTGTTGCAGGCAGAAGGTGGAGGGTATGGTTCAAATAGTTGGGATATGTGGAATGGGTGGCTCTGGCAAGACAACCCTGGCAAAACAAGTGTTCAACATCAAGCAATCACAGTATGATGCATCGTGTTTTCTGTTCGATGTGAGAGAAACATTTGGCAAAGGTGAAGGAACTTCTTTGCAAACTAAGCTTCTCGTGGATCTTGTCGATGAAGAAAATTGCCCCAAATTCGGAAGCATACAAGAGGGAACTGGCTATCTAAGGGAACGTATGAGACAGGCCGAATCTTTGCGGTTCCTCATAGTTCTTGATGACATCGATCACATGAAACAGTTAAATGCTCTCTTGGTTCCAGAAAAACTCAATCCTGATAGCTTAGTAATTGTCACCACTAGGAATGAAAGGGTGCTAATACGGGCAAGAATTTCTACTGTGTATAAAATGAAGGAAATGGATCGACATAATAGCATAAAGCTTTTCTGTTGGCATGCCTTCGAAAAAGCCTATCCTGCCGCTGGATATAACGATCTGGTTGAGAGCTTTGTGGAGCAGTGTAGGGGCTTACCATTGTGCCTCGAAGTATTGGGCGGACATGTTTCTGGTAGTAATGACCAACATTATTGGGAGTTAGAATTAAAAAAAGTTCGTAGGACGCTACCAGGAGACGTGATGCAGATACTCAAAATAAGCTTCGACTCATTGGATGAAGAGGAACAACAAATATTCATGGATCTTGCATGTTTCTACCGGGAGAGGAAGATAATGTCAAGAGTACGGCCTTAAGAGTGTGGGAGGGATCAGGATGGAATGCAGAGCATGCACTACAGACACTTTTAGATAAGTCTCTTGTTTTTGAGGTTGAATTGGAAACAGATTTTTTGCATATAGAATTGAAATTGTTGCATAAAATTGAATTGAGAATGCATGACCATCTCCGTGACTTGGGAAGAGAATTGGCAAAGAAACTGAGCCCTCCTCGTCGCCTGTGGCGTCCCCAAGATCTTAAATCTTTGGTGCGCTCTTTTTCTTTTTCTTTTTTATTACAAAACATTTGTGAGTGAATTTGTTTTCTCACATCTTCAAATTTTTGACCTTGACCAATGAATGCAGGAATTAAAGGGAATTCAAAATATCCTAATCACCCAGATTAGTACCCATAGTTTTAGGTGTTTCCACAGAGCTTCAGTTGTTGATCCGTCATTGCCTCCTGGCTCTGAAATAGAATATTTTATAGGAAATTCAGATGATTGTGTGGAGACATCAGCACTCCTCTGGCTAAAGCTGCTCCTTCCCAAAACTAGCGGGTATATGCACTTATGTATTCCTCCATGGCTTTCACTGCAAGATTTGAGAGTTTTGACCATTGATCGTGGACACTTCAAAAGATTGTGGCAGGACAGTACGCAGGTATTTGAATTTTCTTAATCATATTCTCCCTAACTAGAAAATATTATAAATTGTTACTATGAGTGATGGATGGTTCACAGTTGTGATCTTCTAGTTTAATAACTAAATATTAGCATATTATAGCTCAACAGTTATCAGTTTCTGGTATTTTGTAAGCTCATTCCAGAGAAGAGTCCATTGCAATTGTAAATCTACAGTTTCATTCGACATTTAAGGACATTGGTACAGTTACTTTGTCTCTTTTCTTATGGAAAACTAAGACTTAAAAAAGTTTAAATTCTGGCAGGAGGCAATCATTTTCGAAATTTAGTTTAACATTATCTTAAAATTGGACAATTTCAGGCCCCTTTACAGTTGAGAGACCTGATGCTTTGTAACACAGAGTCATTCGACATGTTGGCGGGCTCATTAGAAATGTTAAGCTGTTTGGAAAGACTTGATTTATCAGGACCATATGTGCGAGGAGAGTTTCTCGATGGGTTGTCAATTCAAGGGACATCATTTTCAAAATGGCTCAGTAAACTCATTAACCTTAGAAGATTGTCTTTGTGTCGTTTTGAATTCATAGGTGAATGGGCTCTGAACAGCTCTGGAGGGTCGACTACTAGCTGCATGTGTTTTGCTACATGCATGAATATTGGATGCCTAAAACATCTAGGCAAGGTATCAATCAGCGGAGATCATTGTCCCAACCTCAATATGCTTTCCCTTTACTGGATCTACGATTTAATTGAGCTTGATCTGGAAATGGTAACAACACTGAAATATATTGAGGTGGATGATTGCAGCAAGTTGCAAACACTATCAGGGATTTCTGATCTAAAACAGCTGGAATGGGTAACCATATTGCGTTGTTCAGAGATAAAAGTGCTGTCTAATCTTGCGCATCTAAGTTGTGTGGAAAGAGTTGTCATTGATGGTTGTGAGAAGCTGCACAGCATTGAAGGTATCGACGAGTTGAAACAATTGAAACATCTATTCATTTCAACACGTAACGGAGCTTTATGGAATCAGATTTATAGGCTGCAGGTATTTCGTTCCTTTCTACTGATAATTTAGTGTTCTTACCACTACTATAATATCAATGATTTGTGGATGAATTGTAAACATATGTGATGGTTATATAGGCTAAATATACAGGGTTAAGTTGTGAAAATTATTTTTGTGAATTCAGAGGCTGCCTTCAGAGTTGACAGTTATAGTTGGAAGAGCAGTTAGCCGAGCGGAGTCGACTCTAAATGCTTCTCTTTTTCCGACGCGATCAGCAGTGACAGAGTCCATCCAATAGAAGTAAATAAAAATGGATACGCCCATGCATCACTCATAGCGCCGAACTCGTTGAGCGCAATCGTGGTATGCGCCGTATGCAATGTGGATCACAACTCAATCCAGAAGGGGAGAGTACGTCCCATAATGATTAATATTCCTCGTGGTGAGGACATAATAACCTGTACTCCAGACGGAGGAGAATGGATAACAACGGTAGTAATTACTGACCCTAGAAAGATAAAGGGCGTTCGAGATGATTTTTCTCAGTACCGTCCCCTGTGGATACCTTATGCAGATGATGAGGGTAAAAGGTACGGTTGTGTTGTGACAGTGAAGAAAGAAGAGGAAAGCAAAGCCCTGCATATATTCAAAACAATAATTAGCCATCTATATGAAAGAAGCTAACGGGGACAGATGTCTTTCCATTTTCACCATCATTTCCCTTTGTATTTTTGACTTGAACGTCATTTCCGATTATTAGTCCTCTCCTTGATAACTATAGTATTTACTTTCCTATTACTTCGTTTTTTTTTTTTTTTTATTAAAACATTCACCTAGCCATTAAAACTGCGATTTCAAATACTACTGTTTTTGTGTTTAACTATTTATATTTATATTTATATATATATATATATAAAACCAGTTTTCTGTGTATAAAAATATATTCATCCATGTATAGATATATATTTTATATATATACATGGGTAAGAGAGTAAGTCTTAGAGCTGCTGGTAAAATAAATTTGATGAACTAAGTCAGAGATTTTCTGTATTCATTCCGTTCTTTTTTTTTAAAAAAAAAAAAAAACATCGGAAGGACTTGAATATAAACTTCTTTATGTATATGATATAAAATTAGATAAATTGTTTTATTCAAAAATATAAAGACATACATGAATATGTTTTAACATGTTTACTAACGTTTTAATTCTCATATTTTTAAGAACCTCTTAAGTAAATATGTTGAATATAACCACTTGCATACCCTTTACTTGATTACTACAAGCAACTAATTTTAGCACAAAGGGGATTTGCTTTTCGTTGTTAAAGAAAAGTAAACAAATTTACAAGGATTGTTTCTTCAAATTCCTTTACATGGTATGTATTTCAACTTCACGCAAGCAAGGTCACAACATACATCTTATGCAAAGAAATATAAATTCCCTATGAGGGTAAAGACAACCCTGCTATATTCCTATTTTCAAATGGGACAATGAAGAGTAAAGAATGTAAATAAAATGATCTCTTCTTTTTGGAGTTGAGACAAAACTAAAGACTACTCATCACTAAACATTTCTTTCAACATAAGCTAAGAATCTCCAACAACTAAATTTTGCATTGCTTATTTCCCCAAACCCATGCAAGTAGGATATTCTTTTGAAAAAAAAGAACAAACAAAGTGTGAGATCTTTTCTCTCAATACAATAATCAAACAAAAGAGTAAGGATAACAATTTTCTTGTGCTCAACAAACATTCACTTTATCAAATCTTCATTTCAAACACAAAAGATAATGCAACTTTCCATTCTAAATTTTAAGCCCTACAATCATTTCTTTCAAATAGATACAAGACATACCCATGAAATTTCATTGAACAAGTTTTACAAACATACTCAAAGACAAGAATAGGTGTTCATCACAACATGAAAGTAACTAGATTTCAATAGCCCCATACTTCCTTCTCAAAGAGAGGATAGAAGACTCAACCTTACAACTACAAAGATTCAAACTCCTTCACAAGGAGGAAGAAAACTTAACCATAGATACAACATATTCAAGTGCAAGATACAAGCTTCATCCCAAGCTAGGAGAAGATTCAACAAAGTCATTTCAAAGCATAATAAAATACAAGTGAAAAATCCTCCCCTAAAATGGGGAAAAGCAGTGTGTCAAGGTCTTCAACATTTCTTCACCAAGTTTCCAAGTTAAATCTACACGTTTTTCACTCTTAAGTGGTCTTCATAGCACAAGGGATCCCAATTGGTAGGATATGCCATGCTTTCTCTTTTAATGTTGCAAAAGAGAGCATTGAGATTAAGAATCAAAGACCCTCTAATGGAAGACTATCCTAGTCATCAACAAGATGGATGTCCTACTACAAATGATCCATGTCAGTCATTGATAGAGATGTATATGAAGGGGTGCTTTAAGACCTCACTATACTCACAATATATGACACTAGCATATGTCAAATGTATGTTAATTATTTGAAAAAGGCATTAGAAGATTGGGAAGAGATAATGAATAGGTTACCCCATAACTAGATGAGATTATCTCTAGGGGCGGGAAAATATTCTTAGAGGCAGCAATGACAAAGGTTGTCACAGAAATCAAGGAGGTAGTGACCACGAAGGAATTTGTAAGTATCCTAAAGTAGTTCATGATCGTGTTTCACAAGAATATTTTAGAAGCTAACGAGATGGAGGAAACCAAGGTCATTTAAATTATATTCCAAGCGAAGGAAAAGATCCTAAAGATTGAGACTCTTAATCAGATTAAAGGAAAAATTATGGCTTAGAAGGTGGTCTTATTGGTCAAATCTCCTAGAATCTTCACGAACCATGTAATTACGCCGAAGGCGTATTTTTACCTGAGAAGGATCTCAACGACGACGGTGTGCAGCTTCCAGCTGCTTGTCATGATCATTCTACCGCCTCAGCATCTTAAGTCTGCCATGTGTGTGGAGTCTTCGTCCTGCCTGTCCCCGGTTACAGGAGTGTCCGGTCTTTGGTTTGCCATATTCCCGCTGTCCCTGCCGCTTGGAGGCCATCACCATAGCTTTCCCATGTCTTTTTAATGCTCTGGCTTTGGTCGGCAATATCTCTGGTCATAGAGGCCCTGAGAAGAAACACGTTTTTTTTTCCAAAACCAAAATGGAGGCAGAGAGGAAGAGTTGGAAGGGAAAAAGAGGCAGATAACTTTTTCGATCCAAATGTACTTGCAATACCAAGTCATCAATGTAGCGATGATACACTTTCTTCTTTGCCTTTTTACATGCATACGAGGTGGAGCAGCTTTAAACGACCCGCCTGTAATTTATCATCCTAATGCCATTTTTTTGTTTTTAGTATACTGTTAATTTTTACTGCTAGGTTTACAAATGTTGAATCTGGAATTTGTAGTCGACAGGCCGTGTCCATTTGCATTTGTAGTTTTGGTTTTTATTTGCTAAATTCTGAGGGATGGGAGTTGGTTGACCTTGGACGGCATGGCATCTACCCGGCAAACCAGAGGACTACTCAGTTTTCATCGACAAGGATGATTTGAGGGTCTCTTGCATCAAAATTTAGGGACCGATTTACCTGTTCATTTATTGCCTATTATTGTTTTTTCCTATTTTCAGGTCTTCAACCGAGCTTCTAATGATTTAAGATCAATATCCCTTCAACTGAGTTAACACATGCTCCACAGGTCATTCCACCTATTCTGAACTGCCTGTCACAGTTCCCTAATCTTTAGACCAAGTAGAAATGTTAGGTATAATCTTTGTGTCTAAACCTATATCTTCAATGGCGTCTTTATTGTCTTCTTCCTGCAAGGAAAAGATACTATTGTAGTCAAGATTTAGGAAGGAGCGGAAAACTCTAATTTGGAAGATGGAATTTGTTTCCCTGTTTGTAAATTCAGAAGCAACTGTGAATAAAAGAGGTGTTAATTGGCTTCCAGCTACGAGTGTGTTCAATTCTCCATTCCTCCTCGAGTCTGTTGAGCATTTACATTTGTGTACATTGTGCATGTCAGGTCTGAAGGAAGAGCCTTTTGTATTTGGATGCAGAGCATTAGATCTGCAGGTCTGGCCTAGAGGCAATTACCTTAGTATTTAAGACAGTATAAACAAAATAATGCATTCTGTAAACGTTGTTCTTGACTGCGCTTTCAGGCTTTCAAAAGAAATGTTTCTGGCTAGCTGCCATCTAATGGAATGCCATGTTAATTGCTGCAAAGACTACCAAATCCGTTCCCATAAAAAATTACCTCATATAAAATTCTATTTCAATGGAGGACAAATGAACCGCCTTGTAACGATCAGATGCACCTATTTTGGGTGGGCTTTTTTCAGTTATTATCAACGGTGGTAGACAAGTAAACCATGAAGCCTCAAACCAATCTCCATAGAGAAGATCTCAATCAGACCAAAACTTGACCCAACAAGAGTTCCAATTATAATGGAGATGAGGAATTTAAATGGGTTTGATGCCAAGTAACATCAATGGTTCTCGACCAAGGATTTTAAGAGGAAGACATTTGGAAAATTTCTCTTGGATGACAGTAAACACTTCTGTAAAACAGTTCGAGCGAGGGTATGAAATTTGGAACTGCGGGCAATGCTAACCCAAGAGAGATTCGAGAGCTATCTTAAATCAATACAATCAGACAAAGCTTGGGGAATTCATTCAGAAAATAAACACTAGTAGAAACAATCTTGTAAGTATGTATCATAGAAAGGAAATAGAGCATGTTACAATTATAGATCTTAGAAACCCAAAGTACCAGGAAGGTGATTGCATTGATGTACATGCCATGATTTTTCCTGGGTTTTAACATATACTAAATTTTAGGTATAGACTAAGATGGCAGGATATAGCAGTAGTGTATTGGACCCTTAATTGGATCAGTTAACCTCTCTTTACTGGCCTACACAATGGGTTTTGTAAAAAATTGCACAAATGTTTAGGTCTGTGGACTTCCAAATACCTAAACATGGTATTCTATTCTATGTATGATGGAAAATCTTTACTTCTAGACTTCCACATGCTCTATTTGTATATCAGATCTTTTAGGTGTTTATAGTTGTATGTACAATGCATATGAAACTATGTTTACCAGTCCATTGTTCTCAAATATCACCTTCCATCCACATAGGGATTAGTCGTATCAGAAGAGGTTCCCATCAAAGGTTACCAAATCTGTTGGCGACGTGGATCTCCAACTAATCTTCTCTCGCCACATCACCCCATCTACTCCAACCACCACATTTAATTCTCTCCTTCTCCTTTTGTTTTCATCCAGAAACTTCTATTTTTGGCGGATATCTGGAGGCTTCTCCTGTCATATAATATATGTAAAAAAGTTTATGCTACTCTGTTTTTGTATATAAAAAAAAGGGCAGGAATATACACAGCAGCTCTGGTTTTTCTGGAAAAGGCATGATAACAAGTGCACAGCAGCTATAACTGTCAAATTCTTATTGCTGTTCTTGCTTGCTGTGGATCTAGGAATTATAATACTCTCCATTTGGCAGATTTAATACAGTTTTTTTTCTGTTTTACTGTATTTTTCTTTTCCCCCTCCAGCAAATTGGTATCAGAGCTAGAAGTACTGGAACAGCAGTTAGCAGAGACAAAGCTTTGGAGGAATGGGAAGCACAAGTGGAAATATTGCACAACCCCAAATACCAACATTCAATGGCAAAAATTATGATTTTTGGAGCATAAAAATGAAAACTCTGTTTTGCTCTCAGGATGTTTGGGACTTGGTTGAGAATGGATTTAATGAACCAGCTGACCAGCAAGCATATCAAGCTCTTTCACAAGCAGAGAAGGACTTATTGAAGGAAAACAAAAAGAAAGATGCAAAGGCATTATTCTTCATTCAACAAGCAATGGAGGAATCAATCTTTCCAAGAGTAGCAGCTGCCACAAGATCAAAACAAGCATGGGATAGTCTGCAAACAGCATACCAAGGCACAAGCAAGGTAAAAACAGCGAAATTACAAATGCTTAGAAGGGATTTTGAAAATCTACAAATGAAGGATTCAGATTCAATAGATTCATTCTTCACTCATGCAATGACAATAGTTAATCAAATTAGATCTTATGGAGAAACTCTTGAAGATCAAAAAATTGTAGAGAAAATACTTAGAAGCTTGCCTATAAAATTTGATTCAGTTGTAGTAGCCATTGAGGAATCCAAGGATCTTACACAACTATCAGTAGATGAATTAATGGGATCACTCTTAGCACATGAGCAAAGATTAAATCGGTCAGGGACATCATCATTGGAGAATGCATTCAAAGCTCAGCTTTCATTTGGCAGAACAAGAGGGAGATCAAATTACAGCAGAGGCAAGAGGACATTTTACACCAAGAGGAGGAAGAGAAAATACACAACTTGAAAGTAGAAGACTAGTATCAAGCCCACATATCCATTCTACACCAACAAGAGGAAGAGGCAGCAGCCACTCTCATAGCCATCATCAAGGAGAAAGGTATGATAAATCCAATATTCAATGTCATTATTGTAATAGATTTGGGCATTTTGCATCTGAATGTAGAAAAAGACAATATGACATGAATAAGCAAAAGGCACATTTCACAAATGAGGACCAGCCCAACACTAGTGAGCAAAACACCATGTTTATAACATGCAATGTAGCACAAGAGAGTTCCAAAGAGGTATGGTTCCTAGATAGCGGTTGTAGCAATCACATGAGTGGGAGTAAGGAGATGTTTGCAACAATTGATGAATCAGTAAAATCAGAGGTAAAATTGGGGAATGATCACCAAGTATCAGTCATGGGAAAAGGATCAATTAATATAAGAACCAAGCAAGGTGAGAAGAAGCATATCCCTGATGTATACTATGTTCCTGGATTGCAACACAATCTCATAAGCATTGGGCAACTAGTGCAAAAAGGATATAGAATATACTTTGAAAATGGTGAATGTGTGATTCTAGACAAGAAACCAAGCAATAGGTTGATTGCAAAAGTTGAAATGACAAAAAATAGGATGTTTCCACTTAGAATCCAAAGTGAACTATTCCTAGAGCCACACAAGTTGCAAAAGGTTGCTGAATTAGCCTTCAAAGCTTCTTACAAAAATGAATCTTGGCTATGGCATTTAAGATTTGGCCATTTAAATTTCAAAGGATTACAGCTATTATATAAGAAAAGAATGGTATATGGGTTGCCACCAATAGAACCACTTAAAACAATGTGTGAGAGTTGCATATTGGCAAAGCAACATAGACATAAATTTCCAGTTGGGGAATCTTATAGGGCAAAACATCCACTTGAGATAGTGCATTCAGATCTTTGTGGAGCGATGCAAACACCATCCATAAGTGGAAGTTTTTATTTCTTGACATTTATTGATGACTTCAGTAGGAAAGTTTGGGTTTATTTCTTAAAAGACAAATCAGATGCATTTTCTGTTTTTAAAGAGTTCAAGGCAAAAGTTGAAAAGGAAAGTGGACATTATATCAAAGTATTGAGAACCGATAGAGGTGGTGAATATATATCAAATGATTTTCAGAATTTTTGTAAAGAAAATGGCATAAAGAAACAACTTACAACAAGATATACTCCTCAACAAAATGGAGTAATGAGAGAAAAATAGAACAATTATGGAAATGGCACGAAGTATGATAAAAGAAAAACACCTACCAAATGAGTATTGGGCTGAAGCAGTTGCATGTTCGGTATACATATTAAATAGATGTCCAACAAAAGCAGTGATAAATAAAACACCAGAAGAAGCTTGGAGCAAAAGGAAGCATAATATAGCACATTTGAGAGTCTTTGGATGTGTGGCATACTCCTTGATACCTCAAGAGTTAAGAAAGAAAGTAGATGATAGAGGAGAGAAGTGCATATTTGTAGGATATAGTGAACAATCGAAGGCATATAAGTTATATAATCCTATCACAAAGAAGGTCATAATAAGCCGTGATGTTAATTTTGTTGAAGAAGAAGCGTGGGATGGCAGTATAGACAAAACAACTACAATTGCAGCTAGTGTTCCACAAGAGAATGAGGAGAATGAAACTCAAGTTGTGACTTCTACTACTCAAGCAAATGTTCCTTCAACACCTTCTAAGGCACCCACCACTCCAAATCCAACTACTCCAGCAAGTAATAACAGCAGCGAATCTTCTAATCCAACACTTGCATCACTAAGATCAAGGTCTATAAACACTTCAAAGAAGTCACGTAGTCTAAGAGAGATTTATGATGAATTACAAGAGGCTGAAAATGATGATTTATGCTCTAATTTTGCATTCTTAACACAAGCTGATCCAATTTATTTTGAGGATGCCATTAAAGATGACAATTGGATTGCAGCCATGAATGAAGAAATTCAATCAATTGAGAAAAATCAAACTTGGGATCTAGTAGAGCTTCCTAAAGGCAAGGATGTGATTGGAGTTAAGTGGGTTTACAAGACAAAGTATAATGCTGATGGAAAAGTAGAGAAACACAAGGCAAGACTAGTAGCTAAAGGCTTCACACAACTACCTGGCATAGACTACAATGAAACATTTGCACCAGTGGCAAGATTGGATACTATTAGGATGGTTTTATCCATAGCAGCTCAAAATAATTGGAAGGTTTACCAAATGGACGTCAAATCAGCATTCTTGAATGGCATTTTAGAAGAAGAAGTGTATATAAAACAGCCACCTGGTTATCAAGTTTTGGGAGAAGAACATAAGGTATACAAACTGAAAAAGGCACTATATGGTTTGAAGCAAGCTCCTAGAGCTTGGTACTGTAGGATAGACTCTTACTTTGTAAACAATGGGTTTAGCAAGAGTGGCAATGAACCAACTTTATATGTCAAAGTGAATGATGAAGGAGAAATCTTGATAGTTTGCTTGTATGTAGATGATTTGATATTCACAGGTAACATGTCAATTAAATCATTCAAGGCAGCCATGGAAAGTGAATTTGATATGACTGATTTGGGGATCATGAGATACTTTCTTGGAATAGAGGTAAGTCAAAGTGATCAAGGCATTTTTATATGTCAAAGAAAATATGCTAGTGACTTGTTGAAAAGATTCAAGATGACAAATGTCAATGCAGCCCCTACACCAGTTGCACTGGGTTTAAAACTTAGTAAGGATGACAAAAGTCCTAGTGTTGATGCAACTTTATTTAAAAGATTAGTTGGCAGCCTTATATATCTAACCGCCACAAGACCGGATATCATGCATGGGGTTAGTCTTATTTCTAGATTCATGGACAAACCTAAGGAATCACATTGGAAGGCTGGAAAAAGAATTTTAAGGTATATAGCTGGAACAAAGAACTTTGGGATTTTGTATACAGCTTCAGATGACTACAAGCTGATTGGATATACGGATAGTGATTGGGGAGGTAGCTTGGATGATAGGAAGAGTACTTCCGGTAACATTTTCCATCTTGGATCAGGTGCTATCTCTTGGGCATCAAAGAAACAACCAATTGTGACACTCTCATCAGCTGAAGCGGAATATGTTGCAGCCACATCAGCAGCTTGCCAAGCAGTATGGATGAGAAGAGTACTTTCAGATTTGAAGCATCCACAAGAAGAACCTACAGAAATTTATTGTGATAATAATTCTGCAATTGCTTTATCTAAAAATCATGTCTTCCATAAACGCAGCAAGCATATTGACACAAGATATCATTTTATTCGAGAATTGGTGAACAATGGTGACATTCATCTTGAGTTTTGCAGGTCCAAGGAGCAACTAGCAGACATCTTCACAAAACCACTTGCAAAGCATGTCTTTGAGCATCTCCGGGAAGGAATTGGAATAGCAGACATATATGGCAGTGAAGATTAAGGGGGAGTGTTGGCAGACGTGGATCTCCAACTAATCTTCTCTGCCACATCACCCCATCTACTCCAACCACCACATTTAATTCTCCTTCTCCTTTTTGTTTTCATCCAGAAACTTCTATTTTTGGCGGATATCTGGAGGCTTCTCCTGTCATATATTATATGTAAAAAAAAGTTTATGCTACTCTGTTTTTGTATAAAAAAAAAAGGGCAGGAATATACACAGCAGCTCTGGTTTTTCTGGAAAAGGCATGATAACAAGTGCACAGCAGCTATAACTGTCAAATTCTTATTGCTGTTCTTGCTTGCTTGGATCTATGAATTATAATACTCTCCAGGCAGATTTAATACAGTTTTTTTTTCTGTTTTACTGTATTTTTCTTTTCCCCCTCCAGCAAAATCTGCTATGACTTTGCAGAGTTAAATTTTACCCTTAATCACATTACGCACTACTTATGGACACTCTAGCCTTCACAAAAATCTCAAACATTTCATTGTCATGAACTGTAGAATAGTGCTCCTCCTCCACTGAGTTGGCCTTCATAAGTGTTGAATATGTTTTAATTATTCTATACTAGGCGTGGCCCTGACTTGTTGGTAGCAATTTTTTCATGCTGCTGCTGCTCATTTTTCTTGGGGGCTTTTATGAATGGTTGTTACCTGTCCTTGTCTTGTTGGACTTTTACTATTTTGTAACCACTTTTTCCATATAAAAGAACAGGACTTTTGTTAAGATTAGGAGTCTTACTGTTCAAATTGGAAAAGAAGTCTTTTTCTGGAGAAGTCTTTTTGGAGTAAAATTTTAGAGACTTGCCTATTTACGTGGCTGATTTGGAGTCAGTGTAACCTGCTGAAGAACCTGCACAATTGGTATGGTATTACAATAGCCACCAACCCTGGGAGAACAGATTTAGGTGGGAGAATTTTTTGAGTGAATAAAAGAAAAATCATAAAGATCTGAGATGTTGAGTTGTAGCCTTGCATGTAAAGGAAAATATGTATTTCGTTCATTTGTTGAAAATGACTTTCAAGCCATACACTTAAAAGTGAGTGGTAGTGGCGAATTAGTTCATGGGAAGAACCATTTGTATGCTTTGAGATGCATTGGCATGCACAGAGGTGTAGTTTAAAATTTTAAATACCAGGGGGCATTGTAATAGCCTAAGAAAGCCATATTGTTAGTGGATCATCAAGAAAAGGGTGAAGAAGTACCTTTAAAGAAATAAAGTTTCGGCATGGAAGTTCCTACAGAAGGCAAAGGAAGAAAGAGAGTGGGAGATACAGAAAAGGAGAAGCAAAAGAATAAGATTATGGAAACGGTCAAAGTTTTGAAAGATATGATTTTGAAACCAAACCTTTCTTAACAATATCATAGATAAGGAGGAGTAAAAAAGGATTGTATGGATTACACAACACATAGCTAGGACGAAGAGAAGAAGTTTCTAGAGCAAGAAGACCTTGGCAGGGATGAAATAATCTTGTGGAAGGAGAGTTTTCGAATTTTAAAAAGGCAGAAGTAGGTATCCATTGACAATGGATTTTTTTTTTTAAATAACATTCAGGCAAAAACAAAGACGTAGAATTTATTTCCTATCCAGAAGGAGATACAATTGGAAGAGTGCATTATTAGAGAGGAACCTCGTGCAATAGAATACATAAATGGAGTTATGGACGTTCGAAAAGAAAATGAAAATACTCCTATACAGTTTAGAAAGAAGAAGGATGTAGACTTTGTTGGTATTGAAGGCACTTGATAAAGAATCAATTCTGACAGTTATAGTGGTCAAAATACCACCAGTAAATTTTTTAACCGAAGTAAACTGGTTTCAAGACCCGTTGCATATTCCGTGGCTGTTATGGATGGCAATTTTCTAGAGAGAGACATATTTGCAACTGTAGATTTCATAGAGTTTACAGAAAATGAAAATACCGTTTTAGATTTGGATGAGAAATGTGAGGTTGCAACTTGCAAGCAAGCCAAAAATTATCCTCTAAATATACATGAGCTTGTACAAGCAGAGACATGGTTTGATTCATGGAGGAAAATAACAAATAAAACCAGCTCTGAACCAGAAGATTCAGTTTTCTTTTTGCAAAGGGAGAATGATGTAACTGCATGATGTGTAACAGGTCTTTTGTCTCATGGACTCTTATAAATGTCTTTTACTTTATATTGGAGTCTTAGAGGAGTGTTCTATTTATAATAAGACTCTTGGTAAGAGTTTGAGTTAGATTAGATGTCTTAGTGTTCAAGTTAGAATATAAGTTTTTCTAGAAGAGAGGTCTTTTGGAATAAAATTCTGGAAATTTTCCTATTTATCTGATTTAAACTTAAGTACAGCCGGCTCAAGAATATGTGTCAGATATTTGGAAGGGACTATAGATTACGGTCTTAACTTCAATAGCAATACTACCAAATTCCAACAGCTTACAGGTGTCTGTAATGTCAATCAGGCAGGAGATCTTGACATAAAAGGTGCCACAATTGATTATTATTTCCTATTAGGAAACAGGGAAGACAAAGAAAAGCAGTTGTTGCGTTATAAAAACTGAATACGTTTTAATTATTCAGTATTCTATAATTTACTTGAGAATTTAGACTTAAATGTAACATATGTTACATTTAACGAATGTTTGGACAATTTACTTGAGAATTTAGATGACATTTATCCATAAATTTTTATATTAACTACAATGTTTCGATGATATTTACTTGAGAATTTATTTGATAATTTACTTGAGAATATTTTTAGATATTATCGAAATTACATCTTGAGAATTTATTTGAGAATTTACTTGAGAGTTAGATGACATCACCCCACTACTCCAAGGACCGCATTTAACTCTCTTGCTTTCTTTTTCTTTTTCCATTCTCTTCATCAATGTATCCGGAAACTTCTATTTTTGTGTGTGTATTTGGAAGCTTCTCCCGACACCTATTTTATGTAAAAGGAGGATTATGTTACTCTGTTTTTTGTATGGATGAAGGCATGAATGTATAGAGCTCTGTTTTAGAAGAAGGCGTGTAAAACAAGTGCACGACAGCTCTAACTGTGTATTTTTTAAAGGCATAATACAAATACAAATCTGTATTTCTTGTTGTTCTTGCTTGCTGTGGATATATAAAAAGAATACTCTGTTTTTGGCAGATTTAATACAATCTTTTTTTCTGTTTTACTGTATTTTTCTTCTCCCTCTCCAGCAAACTAGTATCAGAGCATTGTGCAGGATTCTCTTGGCATTTAATTCTCCATGCTTGAAGACTACTAAAGTTTGTTATGACCCCCACCATCAAGAGGGGTAGGGTATTCTAATCATTCTCATATGATAACACACAATTTAATTCATTTTATTTCACTAACCCCTATTACTAAAATCTCAAAGACTCCACTAGGCAATAAACATGAAACCGGAACACCTTAGTTATATCCACAAAATCTAATAGTCCCATAATGAGCCATTATAGATTAACTCCTAAAAGTGGAACCAAACAATGCCTCATCACCCAAAGTAGAACTGGGATTTCCTCAGGGTTGAAAGGGTTGATACACAATTATTTGGAGTCGACGTGGAAATTAGATTACTAAGAAAGAGTGAATATCAATAAACTAAATTAAGATTGTATTTTTTATGTGCTTTTTGTTTTAAATTTTATTTAATTCCCATCATTACTTCGACTAGAAAATGATCGGGAACACATAAAGTGATTCATTATGTTATAAAGCGAGTTAAAATAGATAGACATAGAATTAAACTAATCCACTAAGCGAATTAAAAACCACATTGCCATATTATCATATAAATAAAAATATAAATAATTTACTTCCACTAAGGCAGGAGCAGAATGAGAAAACAATTAATATTAGCTTTATCACTGAATAAAAAAAAGGGAGAGAGTCAAATTATACACCCTTAAGCAAGTGGGGGCTGAGGGGTACAACGATATATCTACACCGTCGGATCAAAGCAATGCCCACCACAGATTTTAGGTAATGTTTTACACCGTAGTTATCATTATATGTCAACATATTTAATTATACTTTCTTACTTTTTTCCTTTTGTTTACAGGTCACGGAGCTTTTGCGAAGCAGATTTAGAGTTTTTTTGAAATATTTTCTACCAGCTACCAGAATTTGAGCTATATTGGAGTTAATGGGGTCATTATTATTCTGAGTAACCATACTCGTTATCCGAGTAGAGATGTATGATGCAACCATAACAATATATACACTTCTTGGATCTATGCAATTTTCATTTCCTAATTCAGGCGCATAAAACCTCAAATGGCTATGGTAGGAGCGGATGAACATGACCTTCTAAAATAAAAATAAGGAGGGGGAGGGGGAGGAGCAAACCCCATAGTGGTGGAAGAGGGAGTGAGGCCGAATGACCTGAGGGGAGGAGACTAGATATGTCCACGAGGTGTCCGCATGGGTGGAGTGGCAGGGAAATCGGCGGCAATGACGATGGTTGAGGTCGTAGTTTTCTGTGTAGTGGGATTTGGGGCAGGGTTGGCCAAGCCACACTAACCCCAAACCGATAGTTTTAATATATATAAACAAACCCCCAATTTATTCAACACACCTAGTAATTCTTTATATATATATATATATATTCCCTATGAATTTTTTTGATGTTGGATTATTGTGTCTTACGAAAAGAATATATATATATTCTTGTCGTAAGACACATATAATCCAACATCAAAAGCATTCATAGTTTTATACTATTTCATATATACACATACTTACATTCCCACATATATATTATGCTTTCATTTACTACCAAATCTAGATGTCCTTTGTGGACCTATAATAATAGGAAATATTATTCTAATACATCATTTATCTCATTTTACAATTCGACAGGCAAGTATCACTTCTTACTAAAATACAAAATGAAAAACTATTTCCCAAAATAATTCCTTAAATAGTAACCATTCTATCTATTTCTTCTGGTCAAATCAAGATTCGTGAGAGTGTTGGTCTCAAGATGAATATGGTTTGGTATCCTTTGTAATAGTACCACCGAGTCTCGTGTTTGCCAAGTGGTGCTACCTATAAATTCCTACACACTCAAGGCAAACCTCAAATCTGCTTGACATGATAAAATATCCATATAAATCATGATGAAAATATGACTATAAAATATCAACTAAATAAAATTCCACCACATCTATTCTACCAATGATACATCAAAGTATGATCCAAATGTCAACAATATGTAACTCAAAATCACGATCATTAGTGAATACCATATAACAACATGATCCATTAATCTACAACATCATAATATCATCATCTCAATAACATTCATCACAAAAATGAAGAACAAGAAGTAATGGTAACAATACTAGAAATGTGAGTCTCACAAGAACCCTGTCAAGTTAGGTTAGTTTATTCCAAATAAAGATGACAAGTTAATATACATGTATTTGAGGAATTAACCAATATAAGCATTATCCTAATATAGTTTGAGTATCCTTAGATCACTAATATCCACCATACTAACTCAAAACCAAGTGGTGAGGGTAAGGGTGGTAAGACGACTTCACAAACGTTGTATGCCATCCTACCAAGGCTAGATAAGAGTTATAAACAAGTCACTTTTATTTAATTCAAATAATTCATGCTACTATTATTTTAAATTTCTCCAACATGAAGAAATAAAAAAATCAGTACAAGTAAGGGAGTGAGAGTTGGAGGTTCACTACATCTCCCTCCCCCCTAGAATTAGACTTCCTCCTGGAAGTCACAGGAAGAGGTAGGGATATGACCTCTTAAGAGTCGCATGTCATAGCATGTATTTTTATTCACAACAAGAATGCCCCATAGATCAAACTTAGTCACGCCTTAGGTGTATCTCTCGTTGTGAGAAAATTATATAATGAAATTTTTAACTTCAACGAAGTTTATTAATGTTATCGTCTAAAACCCCTACATTGTCCACATAAGTGGATGTGTAGCATAAAGGCCACTTTAAGGAACTAAAGTAAGATGAACCAAGGAACAAAATTGTTATCTCAAAAGGGTTAATAAGTTATGCATACTTAATGTGCATGAACCCACTCCTGAAAACCATCCAAGGTGCCATAAACACCACACAAGAAGAGAGAACAAAATTCCAAATTTACGGGTGGTTCCATTTCCTAGTTCACACTTAACTTTAAATTATGGACAACGATTCACAAGATTCTCCAAATTAGTTTTAACATTTTTATTATTCATTAAAGGGTCAAAGATGAAGGTTTACATAATATCTGACATACTATAAGGGTGATTATTGATTTGGCAATTCTTTTTATGTTCACACAAAGAAAGTTCCAAATAGGTTGTATGTGTAATAGATATATATAGCCAACTAAAGAGCTAGAATTAGTTTTCTAGTTTAGTGTTTAGGGTTACATAGATTTAACCATTCACCATTCAAGTTTAAAATTTTTCTTAAGAAAACCAATAAGGAATAGTTTAATTTTTTATAGTCTACAAGTTTACCAAAGTTTTCCACCATGGAAAACCAATTTCCTCATTTTCTATACCCCAACAAGGCCACTATCATTAATTGAAACATATAACAACTATTTTCTTAGGGTTTCATTAGCTTGATCCTTTACCCCTAAATCATGTATCATGTCCAACTTGTTTGGTTTAGACAACCACATGAGATTGGTACAATTTTCTTTTGGTCCAAAGTGAATAAAAGTCCTATATTAAGAAAATATGATGCCCATACTACCATACCTTGAAACATGCCACCAACATCAACTAATAATAGTACTATATTGGTTTCAAACATATCATGAGTCATTCGAGGTTTTAAAATGGTCATAATTATAAATTATTTATGCAATATGGAAAATCAAATGAGAAAAGTGGATTAGATGCCTCCAGAGGTTCAAGGCTTAACAAGGTTTCTTATGTGACCACACAAACAAATTTCCCTTTCGTAATTTTCAAGAAGGCCAAGAGAACATTAAAAAGGTTTCCTCAAAATGAAAAGGGAGATTCAAAAAATTTCCCATATCATTAAAATATGTTGTTTAAGCTTTTTTATTGTCCTAGGTCACCAATGACCCACTATGTATAAAATACAGTACTTCCTTAAAACTATAGGTATACACTTGCTTTTAGAAAAGGATCATAAGTACAATCTGTTGAACTATAAAACAATATTGTCACCAAAGAGATAATGAGATCATCAAGGTGAAATGAACACAATAAACTCCAAATATTCAATATAATGCTAGACGTATCACTATCTTCTAAGGTTTATGTCATTCATGGTAGGAGATAGATTAAAAATAGTTTCTAATTTTGGTTTATTGATGTTGAATGAATTTTATTGTACTCGTCAATATTGGTAAAATGGTAACAAAGAAAATAAGGAATTCCAATAATGCAAGGGTTTAAGGCCACCTCGGAATGAAATGGTGAAAGATACAGATGCAAAAGATACTCCTCGTAGCGAGCTCGATAACAAACAAAACAAAGAGAAACTCAACACGTAAAACGGATTAGTAGATCGGATGGTGGGTTGCTAACAAAGTCGGTCCCAAGAAGTGAAAACTTTCTAGAATAGATGTTAACCCACTTTTCGATAAAAGATAGATAAAATATGATAATGGATAAATGATATAATGTAACAAAATCTAAACTGAAATACGATATGAAATGTCTTAGATAAGATAAGGTGCAAAGATGATAAAAATAAATGATATTAAACCAAACTTGATAAGGTCAAGGAGACTCGACATCTTGAAAGCTACAATCAATAAAGAACCACAATAGATTGGATCAAAAATTATAGAAAATGGGTCCGCAACGGGCTCTCAAATACCGAGAAGGCCTTGAATTCGATGTGGGAAAGCTATTGAAACAAAAAGTAAGCAAGAAAATTGACTGAGTTGATAATTGTTGATAGTGTCAGTGGTGAATGGACTGAATCGACACCAATTGGATTGGATTGACATGAAATGGACTGGATTGGTATTGACTAGACTTGATTGACACCAACTCGGATGGATTAACGCCTACTTGACTAGATCGATGACAATTTTGGCAAGAGATGAGAAAGAAACATCACAAATCCACAAGAATACCTAAGATCCCAAAAAAATCACCTCCTACAGAGAGGGGGTATGGGTGTATTTATAGGGTCGACGACGACCCACATGGGTCATTGTTAATTACAGAAAATTGTCAATTTGGGCGGTGGGATGACACCCAACTTGATGTAAGGAGGCCTAAAGAGGGAATATTAGAGCCTTAATTTTTTGGCGGGTTAGGGTTTTATAGGAAGGATAAAGGTGGTTAGGGGATATGAAAGCATTAAATAAAGGAAAAGGGGAGATGAAATTATTAAATAAAAGAGGGTGGGAACCTAAGGATGGTAAACAAGGTGCTAATAAATGGGATGTGATTAGGATAATAAATATGATTAGGGATTAATTAAATGGGATTAAGGGTGAATTAGGGGAAATAAAATAGATGATGGGGTAAGATAGGAAAGTGGGAAATTTGAATAAATGGGATTAATGCCGGAAAGGGAATTCACAAAGGAAAAGAGATATGTATGTGTGAGATGAAGATGAAGGGGAGTGAACACGGGATGAGGGGTAGTGATATTAGAACTTTGTGTACACATTTTCATCCTTTTATTGAGTGGTTTGGGTTGGGTAAGCTGTGAGAAAAAAATTATAAGTGATGAAGGATGATGGGAGGGGACAATAAATGATGACAAGGATACCTCCCCTAAAACTAGGGATCGATGATGGGTAAGAATCGATCACGAGTTTGATAGAGATGGAGAGAAAAAGGGATTAAATATAGGAGACACAATGAGAAAATAAGAAGAAGGATGCCCAAGCGTAGGGAAGGACCATTGATAAGATAAAAACAAAATAAAAATAAAAATATGGTGGTGATCCTAGAAACACATCAATAGGGACATAACACAGCCTACACTAAAGGCCATGTTAATGGCCTACGGACCTTATGAGTCAGAAAAGTCACTGCAATATGGAGGGGATCCAATGGGGATCTACTCAGATGGATGTACAAGCCATGGGACTAATTAGTCAAAGCCATACATTGTAAAAAAATGTGAGGATGGTTAAAATCATGGTCCGATAAAATGTAAGGGAAAACGATCATGCATTGTCCTTCAAATATTAGGAAGCAAAAAGATGTCTTTAGGTAGGACTAGGGTGAAAATGATGGCCACAAAGGTGGGCTTAAGATGAGATAAATAGAGCAAAAATATGGCAACACGAGCCATGAAAAATAGAGAAATGCATGTTATGGGTGACACACCAATCTGAAGGATAGGAAAGATAGTTTGGATAAAAAGATTGGATGATGGATAAGATAAGATAGATGGATAAGATGACATATTGGATGAGATTTGGATGAGATAAGACAAATTGATAAGGTGAGTAATGTTAGAGTAGGTATTTACCTTATCTCATGTTCACCTAGGTACTTTATTTATTTACCTTTATCGTATTTATCCTCACCCAATTATGTGTGTGGATAATTATTTTATATTATTTAAATATTAGGGAACATTATGTAGTTGTTAGGTATAGTTCCTTCCTTGATATATGGTATTGACTAGTTCTTTCCTTGATCTATAGTATTGACTAGATCCTTGATGTCTAGTTCTTTCCTAAATCTATGGACTTGACTAGTTCTTCGATGACTAGTTCTTTTCTTGATTTATGGCTTGATCTACGACCTTGATTTGTTCTTAGATTGTTATTCCTTTCCAATATAAGCAAGGCCCATTCTCATTGTATTTCATTGAGTTCCATAATAATATATGATATTCTTTGCTCATTTGTTTGCAAACATTTTGGTAAAGTTATTTTGGAAAATTGCTTTCATCTTATTGATCGTGGTGTTTGATTAACATTTGAGTTCTCGGCTTTGTACAATTTAGTTACCATTTCTTTTATGGTATCGGGAAGGAGATTACTATTTACATTTGTCGTAAGTTTTAATTTACAAATAAGTTCTTTGTATATTGATATATTTGAGATTTTTTCAATTTTTGTTGTTGCGTGTGTTTTTATGCAAAACAGAGCCTTCCATTGAATTCAAAAGGTGGAAAAAACATATGATTGATGTAAACTTGACCATTTCTCGGAGGCAAAATCGGTTTTGAGTTTATGAAGCGAACCGCAATGCTTTCGAATCATGCTAGAGAGGAACGAACCCCAAAAGTTATTTTTTCTAGGTTTTGTTGGGTTTCTCTAGATCTACACTGGGGTTTTTATGTTGCGATGTAGCGTTTTCAAATTGCGTGTAGAAGGCATTTTTGAAGGACGAATCTTTCCTTTTTGGAAGGGTACTAGGATGGTCATGCATGGATTTTTCCATTTTGGAAAATTTTGTATCGTGTTATTTTTGGCAACGCAGTCACTTTCCACATAGTCCCAAAATAGTAATTTTTACCAGAAGAAGCAGTTGGATGTGAATTTCTTGAAAACAAGCGAGACCGCTTAGAATAGAAAGGTGCTCACACCCATTGAAATCATTAGTCCCTAGTCATATGGTATGGTCAAATGAGGGCTTAAATCTTGTGATTCCTAATAGTAGGTGCTTAGCTCCACCCCCTTTCATTTATTTGTGTGGTGAAGGAAAGAGAATTTTATTTTGTTTTAGTGTCATTTTATTTTGTTTTGGTTTAGAAACAATCTTCAAGATTCATAAAGAACCTTCATACTAATAATGGGGAGGAGTACTTCAGAATGAGTTTTTCGACTTTTTGGCAACTTAAGGCATTATTCACCAATTTTTTTCCTCATACTCCACAACAGAATGGCTTAGTGAACAAAAAATAGAACTTTGATGGAAATGGCTAAGCGTATGATGTATTCTAGATATTTACCTCTTATCTACTTGGTAGAAGTAGTTAATTGTGCTAACTACATTCAAAATCGCACACCACACACAGAGCACTTGAGCATTTGACTAGAGGAAGCTTGGTCTCACACTAAGCTAGATGTCCCATTTTATCGAGTCTTTGAGAGCCGTGCTTAGGCCTTTTTCTAAAGAAGAAAAGGAAAGCCTTGGATAAGAAGAGAAAACCCTTGATCTTTATACGGTATTGTGAGGACGTGAGAGCTTATTGACTTTTCAATCTTGATATTCATGATGTTATTTTTCGAACACATAATCAGTTTGATGAGCACTTCACTCCTCATTATTATTCATCTTCTTCCATGCCTCTTTATTCTTCTTCATCTCATCTTGAGTGTCCTTTATTTGAGGAGGTTGATGAGGATGTTATAGATGCCATTGAGGATCCTTTTCCCACTAATTTTTTCACTATGCCTAAGAGTGGTCATACTACGCTTTCGAGCTAAAGCACCTTTCATATAGGATCTTCCACCCACTAGGCATCATCACGCACATTATAGGAGTTCTAGAATTTTGTGTCGGGAATTTTTGTAGGATCCAAAATCCTTTTCGAAGGATAACGGGATACAAGAGTGGGATGATGCGATGACATCCGAGCATTCTTCTTTGATGAAGAATCATACTTGGGATTTGGTATCTCTTCCTAAAGGAAGAAATATGGTTAGGTGTAAGTGGGTATATAGAACCAAATATGCATCCGATGGGCTCATTTTCAAGTATAAGGCTCATCTTGTTGCAAAGGGTTTTTCACAAGTTGAAGGTATTGATTACTCTAAGACTTTTGCACCCATTTTCAAGATGGATTGTATATACCTTGTACTTGTTATTGTTGCATCAAATGCATGGCCTGTATACCATATGGACATGAAGAGTGCCTTCTTACATGGATATTTACAAGAGGAAATATACATGGAGCAACCTGCTGGATTTTTTTAGGATTCTTCTCTTGTTTATAGGCTCGAAAGTCTCTCTACGGTCATGCAAACAAGCCCCTCGAGTTTGGTATGAGAAGATGGATTAGTTTCCTCTATATAATGGTTTTTTCGTTGCCACTTTGATCATACAGTGTATCTCCGGCATGTTGGTGAGGATATTGTGATACTTGTCTTGTATGTTGATTATTTGTTACTTATTATCATTTCTTCTTCCCACATTCATAGTATTCAGAGGGATCTTTCTACATAGTTTGACATGCATATCCTAGGTTATTGCATTATTTCCTTGGTTTGTATATTTCTGCATGATTCGAGTGGATTTATTTGAGTCACCAAAGTATAAATGTAATCTTCTTCAATGCTTTGATATGGCTTATTGCAAGCCAAGTCCATCTCCTTTTCATTTTGGGGTTATTCTTACTTCCATATGTACCACACCACTTTGTGATCCTACATTGTATAAAAATTTAGTTAGGAGTCTCATGTACTTGACCCATTCTCACCACGATATTTCATTTGCAAAGTAGGGCTTGTATCTCGGTTTTCACATTCTCCTCATAGTAGTCACTAACAGAGAATCTAATATGATTTAACACTATTTGTAGGAACTTTCCACTTTGGCCTACACTACACTAAGGGTTCTACTTAATTGGTTGGGTATACTGATTGATTGGGAAGGTTCTATTGATGACATGCATTCCACTTACGGGTATCTTTTTTTCTTGTTTCTTGTCTAGTTGTTTGGGTGTGCAAAAGAAACAGGATATTGCACTTTCATCTTCGAGAGGTAGAGTACATGGCAACAGCATTCACAAGTCACAGATTCTTTAGCTTGGACAATTATTGTGAGCTTGGATTCCCATAGGATTCACAACTATACTTTGGTGTGACAACCAAAGAATAATTCACATTTCATGCAACCTATTTGAGAAAAAGGGGACCAAGCATATTGAGATACACATCCACTTCATTCGTGGACACATTAAGGATGGAGTTCTTTGCTTAGAGTACATTCCTACTCGGCAGAAGGTTGCAAACATCTTTATGAAGCCTTTTGCATCACCTCGCTACTTTGATTGGAGTTTGAAGTTGACATATTGGATGAGATAAGAAAAATTATAAGGTGAGTAAAAACGCGATGTGATTTGATGATATTTGGATGAGATAAGACAAATTGATAAGATGGGATGAGAGAAGATTGATAAGATGAGATAAAATTGGATTGGATGTGAGAGATAAAATTATACTTCGATAGGGTGACCCAAAATGTGGAAGCATACACTTCATCATAGTAAGGGGAATGCATGGGATAGGTGCCCTTGCACTAGATTAGATGTAAAGTGTGGAAAATAACGCAGAGACAAAGTGATGCACTTGTGACCAATGAAAAGTGTTAACACATAACTAACGATAGTTAGTCATACTTAAGATCATAAGGAAAAGATGGAGGGTGTGCTTATACACCTATTGTAGAAAAATATATTAAGATGTAGCTTTTATGTGGGAAGTAGGTTCTCTTTGAGTGGTTTTCCTAGGTATATGCCCTAGCTTTAAGTAATATGGCACAAACTGATCAATGCTGGAATCTTTCTGGGATTCTCCTTTTTAATTTTTTTCTATTAATTTTAGAGATTTGGAAGGATGGTCGATGTGGGAATCCTTCTCTACCATAATGTGAGATATTTTCCATCCTTCAAGGTAGTGGTCTATATTTACATTTTTGTGTTTAGATATTTGGATTTTGACATTTTTTAGATGGAAGGATAAGATATGCATAACAACTATCATTTGAGGGATCACCTATACTTTTGACAATTTTTCTTTTACATGAATGACTTTCTTTTGGGGGATAAGTATGTTTCTTTTAGATAAGATATCTTTTTATACGAGAATCCAAAATTTTGACTTGGATAATATAGCTAGTGATAGCCAAGTGGACCAATTGGGGAGGCGATGAGAAGATATACAAGTGAAACTTATATAACCTTAACATTGTTCCAACAGGTAGATAAGAGGGTGATCGATGTAATGATTCTATGGTTTGCACCTAGAAGTAGGAACTTGTCCTTAAGGAATATGCTATAGGAAGAGTTGTGGTGCCCATATTCAAGGTCGTAGATAGGATAGTGATGGTAAACCACATAATTCAAAATCATCAAAAAGAGAGATGAAAGGGATAGTGATATAAAGGAGATCTTAGGGTGTGAATAAGATCATGTTGGTAGGTATGTTAACAATAGAAGGGTTATAAGTAAAAGGAATTGAGAAGTTTTTTTTTCATTTTACCATCAAGAGATGCTAAACGATAGGTTCTAGGTCCATACTTATGTGTGATAATGTATGGTAAAATCTAATTAGGAGAAAAATTTCAACGTTGGATCCTTTCTAGAGTAGTGACATTCTGATTAAAAGAATTTATGGGGAAGCAATATTGTGTCATCCATGTCCATGGGTTTTTGGATAAATAAGGAGATTGATCAATGTGTATGGGAGATGTGATGTAGACGAAGTGTGCGGGAGATAATTAAGAGTGAGGAGTGGATACTTCGCTAGTGAGAGATGTTGCATCATAGTTGTGAGAGACTCATCATTGGGTAATTTGGATATAGATATGGATGTTATTGTTGTTGCTAAGGGACATCGGGTAGGCTCATTAGAAGAATCAATGATGATGACTCTAGGATTTTATCGGATAGATGATTGAGGATCATGAGGGTAAAGAATATTGGTAATGTGGGTGGTGTTGATGAATAGAGGGGCTTCCCTTTATGAGAAATAGAACTTGGGGAGGGATTATGATTAATGATTTAGATAGAAGACCTGACTTAGATTCGTTAAGAGTGTGAGCCTTCGATTGGAGGATTAGAATTGATTGTTGATGAAATAGATGGAAGAGGGTGGTCTTCGTTGATGAAAGGTCGTCTTCTTCTATGATGTTATGGATGTGATTTCGGAGAGCCTTATAATGTTCCATATCATGCTCGGGATGATGATAAGTATAAATGGCGTTAAAAGTAAACCATGCGGTGTTCACACATGTGAATTGAAGGATTTGATATGAGGAAGAGTGATTGCAGATTCTTGAAGGAGTTGTTGAAATATTTCAATATACAATCCGGTGGTGGTTTTGAAGAAGAAGGGTTGTGTGGATTGGGGATTGGTTGGGTTTTGGAGAGGGGGTGAAGGTAAGAGAAGTGCCTTAATTTTATAGGGATTCATGAGTGTCTAGGATTCTAATTTGATCTTGGAAGAAGGTGAAATAGATGGTTATGGCTCATATTTAGATGTAAAAGGTAGAATAGGTGACTTTGATTTTGATTTTGATTAATTAATGGTAGGGGATTTAGATGAAGGGGCAGGTCCCAAAATGGAAGGAAGTTTTCCTAAGATTGATGATGGGACATGTGATTCCTTAGGATGATGTGGTTTACGAGGAGGGAGTGCCAAAATTTTATGTGGATGGGTGAGAGATTTCTTAGCATGAACACAAAGGTTTTTAGATTTTTTAGAAACATTTATCCTTGGAGGGAATTGTAATGATTTAATGGGGGATCCCTAGAGGTAGAATAAGGTGATTTAGATTTTTTTACATATGTGGGGGTTGGTAATTGAATTTTTTTTTTGGATAATATGTTTTATGAGATTGGAAGGATTTGCAGATTGTGTGGATGTTGGAGGTTTTGGTACATAAGTGATGGTAGTTATTATAGATGAAGAGGGGATTAGGACATCATTTTAAATGGGATCAAAGGAGGATTTATTCTTTGTAGGAGTGAAGGGATGATATGGATGTGAACACAAATTCAAATGGTGATGTGGATATGGTTATAACTATGGATATGGTTGAGGATAAAGGTACAAAAGTGGATATAGACGTAGGGATGTTGAGATAGAGGTTAAGGTAGATGTGGTTAGAGAGCTAGGTATAATAGACATGGATGTAGTAGGTATAGACCTGGTAAAGAAGAGGATGCAATTGAGGTAGGTAGGGGCATAATATTCATGGATATAGTAGATGTAGATGTTATGAATGTAGAGGTTGGTACATATGTAGACATGACTATAGATGAAGAGGAAGAGGTCAAAATAGGCATGGATATGGAAATAGGTGTTGGGGTAGGTGTGGGAACTAACATATGTATGGTAGATATAGAAAATGTGGATATAGGTGCGGGTGGAGGTATAATGGTAGATGTAGTAATAGATATGGAAATAGGCATGGGTAGGATAGGTGTGGGTAGAATAGAGATAGGTGAAGTAGATGTAATAGATGTAGATACGATGTAGTTAAGTAGACATAGGTGTGGTTGCACATGAGATTGTAGGGGTGAGGGTGAATTTTGAGATAGGAGTGGGCTCAATAGATGTAGGTAGAGTAGAAGGGACAATATATGTGGGTGGTAATGTTGAATCTTGACCCAAAATATTGATTGTGTGGGCTTTGGATTGTTAAGATATAGGGGATTATTGTGATTATTCGATGTATGGTGGGAAAATGTTACTCGAAAATATCTATAGGTTTATTAGGAGGTGAATTTTTATTATCCATTTGAAGGTCACCATTATATATGAGTCATTGAACGAGGTCCTTAAAGGAACTTTGCCTTTCAATGTAATGACCAAGGACTTGGTGATATTTTTGCAATATCATGCGGGTTTGGGCTGAAATTCATCACAAGGTCGATGGTGGAAAGGTGAATGAGATGGAAAACCATTAATTTTTCAAAGATAGAGCTATATGATTCCCAAGAGGAGTGTAATTGGGAGTTGGTCTAAGAGCCCTTTGTGGAGGCTCAATGTGAGATGTAGATGTGGATGTAGAATTGACGGTGCTAGAGTTGTCAACGTTTTCAAACTTATCAATATGGGTGGAATACTTAGTGAATTTGTATATTAGTTTTTGGATCTAAATTTATGATTTCCTTGCTTAAGGGCACGAAGTTCAAGTTTACGATCCATGGTGAATGCATCTTCAAAGGTTTGGAATGATTTTATTTGAAGAGTAGATAAAATATGATTTGCACAAGATCGTGAAAAGATTTTGACCACCTCAATCTATGGAAGGAAGAAATAAAATTGATTGATTATGCTATGCCATCTAGCGAAGAAATATGTGAAATATTCGTCATCAAATTTTCTAACGGAGTAAGAAGTTTTTAATGATGATTTTACTTGGAATGTTGATAAAAAAGTTCTCTAGGAAGAGTTTCTTGAGTTGGGTGAAGGAGAATAAAGAATGTTGAGGGATATCATTATATCAATCCAAAGCGGGTCCGACCAATGACATGGGGAAAGTGCAAAGCATGAAATCTTGGTCATGTGCAATAAGATAACATGTTTTGCTAAAGGCATGAAGGTGTTGTTGTGGATCCTCTTTACTATTAAACTTGGAAATTTTTGAAGTTCCCAGTGTGGAGGATAAGGTTTGATAGGAATTGATGGATTGATTGGTTCATTACAGATCTATTCATATGATAATGTGGTTTTGGACCCCAAAGTAGCAACTTCAAAATTGGCCATCCTACTTAGTAATGCATGCATAGGGTCATTGTATGTATGGGGATGAGAGATTGATTGATGAGGTTACGACATATAAGAAGTAGATGTGTTTGGTTGTGGAAGAGATTGATATGATATAGGATGAGTAGGTGTTTGTGGAGGTTGTTGTTAAGGGGGATATAGTTGAATGGTTGTGATTGAGTAGGTTGATATATAGTTTATTGTTGGGAGATAAGGGCATAATAATAGGGATGAGGTTTTGTTATTTATGAGAGATGGGGATGTTAGATTGGTTTTGTATGGTATGAGTTGGGATGTGCGTGTGGGATGATTGATATTTTTGGATAGTTTGATTGGGAAGGACATGTTGAATGATACCTTGGAGTGGAGGTTGATGGGTTTGAGTAGATTCTTGATAGGTTTGAATAGGGGTACTAATGACAACAGTGGACAAAAAATTAATGGTTACAGAAGATGTGGGGGTATGAGGTAATTTAGCTGAAATGGGCACCAAAATTGAGTGGTTTGATGGGATTGGGGGATCATGGTGGATTTATGGACAAGATAGTCATGAAGGGCGATAGGATTAACATCAAGGAGTTCTTGAAACTCCCTAAGCATCCACGAGGGATAGTAGGAGGTCCAAGGGTTTCTAAAGAAGCAACAGATGGGGGCGTAGCTAGTCTAGAGGAAATGGAATGATGAGAGATGAAAGGATTGGTTTCAATATGGGGATCATTGTTGATGATATGGGTCTCATGAAGAGAGACCATAGAAATAAGGGGTTGAGAGACCAAATGTGTGGTGATCATAGGTGTAGAAGAAGAAGCGGAAAATGTATAAGTTGGTTTGGATAGATCATTGGAAGTGGGGATGTTTTTGGATGAGGTAGATTATTTTGAACTCTTGGCATGATAATGGGTGATAACAAGCATGAAAAGGATGAACAAGAACTTATACAATTTATTAATAAAAATTCAAGCAATAAATTTTTATCATCTTGATTATTTAGAGTGATGTGAAAGAGAAAAATGGGCTTAAAAGGAACCTAGAAAAGTGGCAAAATATGAATGGTTTTAGGTAGTTTGGATGGCATACTCAATATACTTGAAGGTATGTGAGGCTCAAAATTGTGATGAATAATGATATGGGCATGATATTGGGGCCTATCCCCATACTTCATGCATAACAATGATAAGGTTGTTGGGCAATTAGCCAATATACCAATATCCAAAAATTATAATGGGTGCTACCAGAACACCGTAGTGACTTTCCTATTAGGTGATGAAATCCTAATAGTTCCATATAGGAGGAGATGTTTAAGATGTTTAGTTTTTATATGTGTGTTTTGGATGTGTGTGATAAAAGTATATACAAAGAGTTAACCTCTTAGTTAGACTAGATTTCCAATCAAATATGAAGGTTATTTTTAGATCTAAAATGAAGTGTTGTGTTTGATGAAGACAATCAATCAACGAAGTGAAAAGTGATGCAAATTTAGATTAAATAAAGAAAAATGGAGAATACCTAGATAATGCTTTTCCTTTTTATTTTTATTTTTAAACAAAGTAAATTGATCCAAGAAAAACAACCCATGCACGCAAGAAAGCAAGCAAGGGATGTCCCAACCTACAAGGTGAGTAGAAGATGGATAAAATAAAATGGAAATGAAAGACAAATGAAAAACTCACCAAAGAAGGGTGGGTCCCACTGGGTGTGCCATAATGTTGAACCAATTTTGTCATACATGTTTTAGATTAGTGAAATGGTAATAAAGACAATAAAAAACTTCAATAATGCGAGGGTTTAAGGCTACCTTGAGATGAAATGGTGATGGATACAAGAATAAAATATCCTCCTCGTAGCAAGCTTGATAACCTGCATAAAAAAGAGAAAATCAACACAAAAAATTGATTACTAGAAAGGATGGTGGGTTTCTGAAGAAGCTAGTCCGAGAAGTGACATTGTTTTTAGGATGGATGTCAATCCACTTTTTAATAAAAGATAGATAGAATATGATAATGGATAAATGATAATATGCACGATAGAATATGAAATTAAATTGAGATATGAAATGTGTTAGATAAGATAAGATGTAGATTTGATAAAAATAAATGATATTAAACCAAACTTGATTGGGTCAAAAATACACGAGAATGACAGGTATATGTCGGCGATGACCACAATGAGAGGATCAAAAGTATAAAAACAAGTTTTCAAAAAGCTTTGAAATATTGAGAAGGTCTTAAATATAATGTGGGAAACATATGGAAATATAAATGATGCAAGAAAATTGATAGATTTGATAATTGTAGCAGTGGTCGGCATTGACTTAATGGTATTGAGGTAGATTGGATTGGACATGAACCAATCTGACTATAGAAACACCGACTAGACTAGATTAGTGCTCAATGGTGAATCAAGTGTTTAATTTGACTGGATCAACACATATTGGACTAGTTCGGTGGTGATTAAGATAAGAGATGAGAAAGAAACATCGAAAATCCATAAGAAGACCTATGCTCCCAAAAAAAAATTACCCCCTTGAGAAGAGGGGGTATGCATGATTTATAGGCACAAATATGACTATATAGCGTGCGAATGGACTGGATCAATGCTCAATGGAATGAATCGGTGTTGAATGGAATGGATTAGCACATATTGGACTAGTTTGGTGGTGACCAAGAAGAGATGACAAATAAACATAGTAAATCCACAAGAAGACCTAAGCTCCCAAAAAAATTACCCCCGAGGAGAGGGGGTATAGGTGGATTTATAACTTCGACTATGACCCACATGGGTCACCGTTGATTGTGTCAACCTGTCGATTTGAGCGAGTGGGATGATGCCGAACTCAATGCATGGAGGCCTAAAGATGGAAAATTAGGGCTTTAAGGTGTTTAGGAAGGCTATGGTTTCATATGGAGGATAAAATGTGGTTAGGTGATAGGAAAGAATTATATAAAGGAAAAGGGGAAATGAAGTTATTAAATGAAGGTGGGTGGGAACCTAGGTATGGTAAAAAGGTTCTTAGGGAGGATAAAATGGGTTAATAAATAAGTTTAGGGATAATAAATGGGATGTGATTAGGATAAAAAAATATGATTAGGGATTAATTAAATGAGATTAAGGGTGAATTAGGTGAAATAAAAACAAATTATGGGATAAGATAGGAAAGAGGGAAATTCGAATAAATATGATTTAGGAGGAAAGGGGAATTCAAATAGGAAAAGAGATATGTATGTGCGAGATGAAGAAGAAGGGGAGATAACATTGGATGAGGGGTACCCATACCAAAAATTGGTGTCTAAAATTAAAACTTAACATCGACTAGTACCCTTATTAACAAGTTATAGATTTTTCATGGAAATAAAATCCTTATAAGTTTAATTTGAGAAATCCATAACAATTAATGGAAGCTCAAAATGAAATACAATACACATCTATGTTATACACATTATGTATATGTTTTTAATAGTTTTTCATATCATAGTAAAACATGGAAAGAGTTCAAATCAATATTACAACCAAATCTAGTATGCAATTGAGATAGAGGTTCACCATGTGAGGCAAAATATATCATTTAATTGGTCCTATCATTTAGATCGTGTATATTTCATATTCTTATGGGTATAAAAAAATCTTCTCCCACCATGTTTGTTTGTTAATTTTTTTTGCATGATCATATTTGCATAAATTATTCCCAATTTTAACCAGGGTTATAGGTTATAATATGTTTATAATTTAAATTTGGTAATTTTCAGTTGTTATGTTTTTCATCCATATCATCTCATAAATTTACGATACCAAGTACCAACACCAATGTTAGTATGATCCTTGCTTTACCCTGTGAGACATGCATAAACATTTTTCTCCTAGAGAGAAACGAGAGAGGATAGAGAAAATCCTTCATTATTTTCACCTAGTGATTATTTCCCTTTTAAGAAAAAGGTTCGAGTGAGGAACCATTTTTCCAAACATTATATTTTACTCATTAAAATTTTAAAATTAGGTCTCCTGAATAAATTCCTTAAAGGTTCATGTTTATTTCACTCATCATTCATGTTTTTAATCAAGTAAATTATATTAGAACATTACAACAAAACCAAGGTTAAACAAGTGACCATTGAACGAAATCGAACTTACCGAGCTTATAAAGGGTTTCCTAAGGAGTTTAAGGATTACCAATGTGTCTACAAATATTCTCAAAATTTGCAACAAAATAATTAGTGCAAGCTACATTATGGAGACAAAGGTTTATTTTTAAGAGTTTGATAGGTTTTGATTCCATTTCTAGAGAGGGATGAGTATATAATGACTATCCCCAAAATCGATCACTCGACAAATGGTTACTTGAATCTATAAATGCCAACACCTAAGTACTAATTATGATTTCAAAATGAAAAGGTTTGTTTATTGCAAAAGAAACAATTTCTTACTAGGAAACACCCCTTTACCAAGAATAGGGATAATTGTTTTTACCTAAAACACAACCATCAAGGTATATGCTCGATACAAATGGATTTATAGTATTGTATAATTCAAAACATAGAGAGATAGTAAGAAACAATCACCTCTCATTAATGGTTCCCCATGATCTTGATAGACATATGTATTTAAGAACCATGTCCAAAGAACTCCAAGTACATCCATACTTACTAAAGGAAACACTATAGTCTAAAATGATGGTCTTCTCCCAAATAATACTAATATTACAAACTTAGAACATCCGGTAAGAATCCTCAAAATCTAAAAGCACACTATCCTCTAGAAAACCACATCTTATGAAATAGTAAACCATCCCATAAAAATGTGTAAAGTTTTTATTGATTATCATAACCATATTAACGATGCAATTGTCATTATAGACAACAAGGAGATACAAAATTCACTACCCAATTCACTCCTCAATACTACATAACATCAATGCGCATCCACTAATCTATACTACATAGTATCATTTCCAATCCACTGGAGAGAGTAGAGGATCATGAGGGTCACTCAACCAAAGAGGACCGAAGAAGTCATAGGAGTCTCTTAACCAAAGAGGACTCAAAATAAGTATGTTTCTCCATCAAAGGAGGACCAAATACTACACGTTTCACTCTACCAAAGGAGTGTGTGTCCAAAATCAAGTGAGGTCAAGTAACTCCATGGTACTAAATGCATGGAGCCTTGTCACCTCTAAACAAAGGGTATGTCTTACAGCCCCAAGCATATAGTCATGACACCTTGGGCATACCCCTATATGAAAAAAACACAACAAGAAAAAAGTATAACCATCTCACAATTAGGCACCAAAAACCACATAACATTCTTGACAATAGTTTAACCAAGTGGCCTCAAAATGGTAAAGCTACGAGTCACTAAAAGAGATAAAAATTGATTAAATATCAATAATAAAAAATAAATGGCCAAGTATCCACATTCAAACTATGAAAATCCTGTAATAAACCCAAAAAATAACTAGAAGTTCCTCGAAGTGTTTTTAATACATCAAATAAAAAAAAATTAGTTCTCGAAATATCAAGTTTACAAATATAACACAAATGGAAAATATCCACATCATAATCACTCTACAACATTTCATGGGTTGCATGTAGTGGTACTAGTCATCGATTGCACATCTCAGTATAAGAGTAATATAGATGTAATAAGTCATCGGGAGTGAACTCTTCTCTCTCGGGTGGAAAAATAAGCCTCCAAGACATAAAAAATGATAATATATGTAGCCAATTTCTGATCCCATAACCAAAGTTCTGAAATGTTGATGATATCGGGCTCTAAATTTTTAACCCATCGCTAAATATCCTCCATAACGCTCTTTGAGTGTCCTCAAAAGCATTATTTCCCACACATTTCTCCAAGAAAGACAACAATCCATCCAATGATGACATCTATAGGTTCGAAACAATGTCAAATAATACACAAAATATGGGGGTCATTTATGATATGCTCCTTGGGAGCCACATACATATTACAACATATTATAATAAATCACCACAAACAACCCATACGTTGTTAAAAACACGATTCTCTTCCCAAGATATCCCGAGAGGTTCAAGTGTGTGAACCTCCACTGATAAAGCAACTATAATGCCAATTTTTGAAGGGCCAAACACTCGTCTAAATATTCCTTAGAAATTGAAACAATTTTTTTTTACTAAGTATTAAGGATTAAATCATTTCCATTCTAGTTAAAAAAATTATTATAGAAACATTTGGCTAACTTAGAAACATGCCGTTGTTTGTTAAGTCTCTTTATATGTTTCTTCGGTGTTCTTTAGAAAACTTTTGTGCTTTGATCACTTCTTGCTCTATTCTATTAAAGCCTCCTTTTTGTACACAAGGGTATAGTTTTCAAAAACTATTTACCAATATTAAAAAAACATTTGTGAGAGAGAAAATGGTATTCTATTCTTAAAGACTACCGAAGTTTTTATGAATTCTTGAGAGGGGATGGTATTCGAATAATTCTTGCATGGTAACACACATTTTAATTCATTTTATTTCATTAACCCCTATTTCTCCAATCCCAAGGAATCCACAATGGAATAAAAATGAACAAGTAACTCCTTCGTCATATCCACACAATCTAATAGTCCCATAATGAGTCATTCTAGATCAACTCCTAAAAGTGGAACCAAACAATGCCAAGTCACCCAAAGTAGAGTGGGGTTCCCTTAAGGGTTGAAAGGATTGATACACAATTATTTGAAGTTGACATTGAAGTTAGATTACTAAGAAAGGATGAATCTCAATAATCCAAATCAAAACTTTATTTATTTATGTGTTTTTTGTTTTAAATTTTATTTAATTCTCATCGTTACTTCAGCTAGGAAATGATTGAGAACGCATAAAGTGATTTCTTATGTTAGAAAGAGGGGATTAAAATATATACATAGAATCAAACTAATCCACTAATCCAATTAAAAACAACATTACCACATTATCCTTTAAATATAATATAAATAATCTACTTCCACCAAGGAAATTGGAGAATGAGGAAATAATTAATAATAACTTTCTCACTGAATCAAAAAAGTGAGAGAGTCAAATTATACACCTCTTAAGAAAGTGGGGGGGAGACAAGGATAGATCTACACCCTCGGATAAAATCAATACCCACAACATATATTAGGTTAATTTTTCTAGCCTATGTATCATTATATGTTCACATATTTCATTATACTTCCTTCTTATTTTTTTTCCTTTTGTCTGTAGGTCACGGAGATTTTCTGGAGCAGATTAAGATTTTTTTTTTTAACATTTTCTACTTTACTAGAATTCTATCTATATTAGATTTAATTGGGTATTTATTATTTTGGGTGAGATTCTATAGAATATTTTTCAATGAACCATAGTCGTTATCCAAGTAGAGATGTATGATGCAACCATAAAAATATATACACTTCTCATATTTGTGTAATTTTCATTTCCTAATTCAAGTGCCTAAAATATCAAACCACTATGGCGAGGGCAAATGAACACGATATGCTACAAGAAAATGAATGGGGTTGAGCCCTATGGTTGTGGAAGAGGGAGTGAGGCCAAATGGCACGAAGGGAGGACACTAGACATGGCCATAAGGTTTTAGTGTGGGCGAGAATGGTAGGGTAGTGGGTAGTGGTGACCATGGATGAGATCGCAGGTTTCTATGTAGTGGGGTTTGGGAAGGGTTAGCGGTTAGGTCGGCTAGGCTACCTAACCCCAAACCCATATTTTATATATGTGTGTGTGTATTTTTATGTATGTATATATAGATTTTAAGGGTAATGTACTTGTTTATAAAACCTTTCAAAGGGTAAGGGAGATTAGTTAGGAATTTAAACTCTTGTTATTGAATTGAGTAAATAAAGATGATTAAGAAGAAAATAAAAAAATAATGAATTTATATATTTTCACTTTATAGCATAGAAAATTTGGGTATGGCACAATATAATTCATTTCCCATCCAACGAATTTAAGAAGAAAAAAATATCATACATCAATTTTTCAAAAGGGGTATACTTAACATTTAATGGAAACCATTTAAAGAGAAATGCTTTCTTTTTCTTTTTCAGCAAAGGTATTCTACCAAAAATTCAGAGGTGCTAACATAACTTAGGAATTATTTCACAGAAAAAACACCGAGTACTCAAATTATTTCATTTACTACCAAATATAGATGTCCTTTTCGAACCTATAATCATATGAAATATTATTCTAATACATAATTTATCTCACTTTATAATTCAATAGGCAAGTTACACTTCATACTAAAATAAAAATGAACAACTAGTTCCACAAAAATCCTTAAACAATAACCATACTATCTATTTCTTCTATGTCGGACTAAGATTCGTAAGGTTGGTTTCAATATCTTCCCAAAACTAGTAGGAAATTAAGTAAGTCTCTCTTTATGCATATATTCAAAATCATTCCTTTAAAAAAGTAATTACACATTATATAAAAATTAATTCTATAAATCTACCTGAAATCTCTTAGAATTATTATTCCCTTAAAAAAACTTAAGATTCTTCATCAATGTCATGACATATGTACCTTCTGTTGAAAATGTGAAAAGATTCTTTGTCAATGCTTAATTTCCCAAGGTAGTATTCATTATCCGAAGATATTTTCCTATAGATCTCACACAAGCTCGAGAAATTATTATTGGATTAGAAGATGACCTCATCATATCAAGTAAAGATCAAGCACCATGTAAAGGATAAGGCCCAACATCCCAAAGATGAAAGAACTTATCCATTGTTGCAAAAATTGGTAAACGAATTGATAATGTTGAAGAGGGAAGTTTCCCAACTAACATTACATCAAGGTCATAACAGAAATAAGATCAAGAGCATCCAAAATTATTTCCTTGGAGGCTCCACTTGTCAATGTAGTTTGAAAAACTTGACAAGATGAAGAAGGAATTGAACAAGAAAGTGAAGGAAATTATTTCCTAGAGATTGAAGTATAGAATTATGTACAAATCAGATTATGTGAATATTCAAGAGGTGAAGAAGATAATGATGAAGATGCACCTAGTTTCTCATGTGTGGTATTTATCCATTCTTAGTTTCAAAAAGAAGGTTATTCTTCGCTACTAAAAAAGAAGAAGGTTGAAGATCATTCGTGGTGTCTCTATATAATAAAACAATCAATCAAGGATCTCTAATCGCTCCCTCATGGGGTCTAGATTGGAGAAGCCGAGATCCCATGGCAAGCTAGATGTCACTTGCTATTCTAAATAAGCCTTCCAATACTCTTTCTAAACCTCATTTTTCTCCTACAAAACCTATTCCTTCAAGAGTTTCTAATATACCTTTAAAATAGCCTCTACTCCCGAACATATATTCCCACTTACGAGCCTATCCTAACTTCAAAATTAGTGCCTTCATCCCCATCTACTCCTTTTGATATAATAGAACATGTGAACAAATATAAATTTAGATCTTTGAATTTGAGTATTTGCGGACTCATCTCGAACCATTTGAGAAGCTTGCTCATAATTTTAAGGGTAGTAGTTCAAATCCAAATATTGTGACTCATATTTCCAAAGGACTAATAACAATTGTTGGTTAGTAGTAATTTGACACTTAGCAAAGGAAATACAAAAGGTTCACGTAAAAGAGCGAGAGAAAATTCAAAGGCATGGAACTATTAAAAATTATCACGCACAAAGAATAGAAATAAGTTCGAGACTTAGTTGTTTTCACGATGAGGATCTATTTTTGGAGATAGCATGCAGAGCACACAAATCGGTTCGAGACTTGTGTAAAATGCATTGATATTTTTGGAGGATAAGCTACAAAGTGCTTTACATATATACATGCCAAGAATAGATCTATTCTTGTCGTTAACTAAAAACAATCTATAATTAGCGCACTTACATGCGTGGCTACTTTTAATAAAGTGTGTGGCTAATAATAACATGTGACCTATTTTGGGATTAGATAAGAAGTGAAGGGAAATTCCCCACCATTATAAATATGTATTGAAGTGTGTAGCATAGAGCGAGGATGTGAATTAGGTTATAGTGAGATTATCTTGCTAGATACGATACGGCATGAGCGTATACTACTGTTATTGTAAAGAATCTTTTGTGTATTACTAAAATTAATATAATGGATATTTTGGAATGAATCAAGGTGTTATCATGGTTATAGTTTAGTGTTGCATGGTTAATTTCATCATAGTTATATTTTAATTACATTATATCTAGATCTAGATCTAAACATGTACTTGTAGATTGATATTTTAGGTATAGATTTGAATTCCTCAAGTCTTCATCATGCTAACATCCTATAACACCAACTCTAAAGAGGGTCCTGGTACCTTTGGACACTTTAGGTGAGCGCTCGGTCTGGGAAAAATGATGTTCCAACGCACTGGGCTTGTATTGGTAGATTCTAGGCTGCATCATTGGTTCCGTTGCTAGGAGCTCTTTTGAGTTGTGTTCAGGATGGTTCATGATGAAAACATACTAGTTGACCTTAGTAAGTGTTGAGGATTGGATACAAAATCTGGAAGAAGAATACACATGGCGATTCAACACTAGATCTGATTTTTACACACATGTGTGGGTGGAACACAATCTGTATGATAATTTATATGAGATCTTTTTACTATCTTTCCAGTAGAATTATATGAGTGGCTCATCGCTTATGCATCTAAGTAGAATTGGAGGTATCACACACTTTTATGGACACAAGAAGAATTTTAGGCCCTTTATGTTGCTAATTTGATTTGAACTCACGTTGTGGATGCGTGGTTCCATGGTGTTTTGAACAGTTATATCTTGGAGTACTCAATTTCCACTTATTCATTCCGAGGAGGTGGCGAATTCCAGTTTTACGATATCAAGGGAGCTTACATACAAGGCATTCCAATAGCGATCAAGATCCCGATGGTAGGTTTGAATTTGGAGAGTAAGCGATGGCTAACTAAGCCCTACCACGCGTAGGGAAAGGGGAGAGTTTGGTAAAAGATGGAAAACCTAGTGGTAGAAAGGGAGAGAGAGGAAAGTTGAATTAAGTATAATGAGGTGCGCGAGAGGAGGTAGACAAGAAATGAGAGGTTGCACAGAGGAAATGTCATTGTGAAGAAAGATAGTTCGAAAGGAGTGGAAGTTTAGGCGAGCACGTGGACCCGGTCCTCAAGAACTCCTCCATTTGGGAAACAATGATAAGGAACCCTCTTTAGCCTCATGTAGAAGTGCGCCGTAGAGACAACACTGAGGCACGGGGGTGCATCTGAATCCACCTAAAAACCTTGCCCTTGCGCTTGGTTTTCCAACATCTAGTACAATAAATAATCAGCAAGCTAATTCAAGTAGTGGGAGAGTAGGAGTGAGTCTTATAAGAGGCACAACAATGGCAGTGCAAATGGCTTCATTGTTATATGGGAGTACCTTTTTGGGTGTGTCATCAGTGTAGAATTCAGGTGCATATATTTTTGGACTATCTTCTAGGAGTAGTAACATTTCACAAACTGTCAAGGTATAGTTTAATTCTACTATTGGGACATAGGGAAGTACATCTTGGTCCAAACCCACCTATAGGTTTGGGATCAAGAGGTATAGGTGGCTCTAGCTCTAGTGGATCTAGTGGTTTTGGAGGTAGAGGAAACACAAGAGGTTTTGGATCAGGTGGGCAAGGTCCGTACCAACCCTAGAATATTTACATGGAGATGTCTCTTCATCTTCCAGAGTATAGGGGCATATAAGACATTGCTAAACATGTGCATATGTGTGAAATATTATGGCGCGCAAAAGGAATCATGGCTTCTGAGCGTAGGGAAAGCCAATTTGCTACTACATTATAAAGATGTGCACATAGTTGTTATAAAAAGTTTTACCCTGATCATACTTACGTAGACTATACAACTTCAAGAGATGCATTCCTTAAAGACTTTCACATCCTTGAGTTTGAGCGGAAGAGTTACAAATATGCGCACATAGTTGGTACAAATTTTTACCCTAATCAGACTTGTGTAGACTATACAACTTTAAAATATGCATTCCTTAAAGACTTTCACATCCTTGAGTTTGAGTAGAAGAGTATAAATGCACTCAAGGATATTAAGAAAGGCACTACTAAAAGTTTCATAGAGTACGACGCCTATTTTAAAAAATTGTTATCCAAGCTCTTATATGATATCCATGCAAGCCAATATGCACAATGGTTCATTGAGGGTCTAAATATGCCTTTTAGGAGGGTGTTATCACATAAGACATACAATGATCTATTAGAATTTGAGGATTCTAATAAATACGGATTTAATCAACTTACATATAATATAATGTTTCCATAAAATATTTAAATAAATATTACATCATAACATTAGTAAATAAAGAAATACTTACAGGGAAATAAATAATACGTCACAAAGTATTTATAGTGGAAAACCCCAATAGGGTAAAAATCACTTTGAAAATAACCTTTTACTTTAAAGAACTTATTTTACATCCAGTAAGATCACCTCCTCCTTTAAAACCCTATTTACTAAGGGTAAAACCAAATCACTTGATTTTCACACCTTTGATATATTTCCCAATATATCAAATGAGGACCTAAAGTCTTTTTATATAAGGTGATCGGGTATGTCTCCCGAACCACATTTTCAACCTAAAATGGTTGACACATACACTAGGTTTATAATATTTGATATTAAAAATATAATCATTTCATGATATTAAATATTCAACCTAAAGTATATACCTAGGTTAGCATATTTAATAATAGAAATATAAATATTTCATATTATTAAATATTAACTTATATATTAGAAATGGACCCATATACATTAAGGTTTTGTCAAACCACTTAATCATTATGTTCCAACACTCCCCCTTAATGTTAAGTGGGATAACATAACATATGCTAATAGATTACCGTGCGTGGTACATTATAGGATTTACAATCCTTAAACCATAATGGTTTTAGGCTAGATATTGGTTGAAGTTGAATTATAACACCTTCATAATACTCAATTTACCTTTTGGTACAAAAATATTTGGAATCCTAAAGATCATCCCATGATCAGTGGCTAAGTATGAAATCTGAGTTTTACATGTTCTCATTGGTTCTCATAAAAGGTTATTGAACCCAAGCATATAGGAGCCTTTTACAACCAATGACCTCCTTAACAATATGCTCATCACTTGGATGTTTACCAAGTAAACTCAATAACACTAAAGATTTTTCTGAAGACTGACTTTAAGATCTTTCTACACTTCTTTCTAATAAAGAAGCTAAGGAGGTAAACATGCCCAAAGGTATTTTTACACTTTCCTGAAGGTTTTTTTTAACACTTTCCCAAAGGTATTTTACAAATGCTCGAAGGTATTTTTACAAAAACTAAGTTCCATTAGGAGGTGAAATTATTATGCACACTCCCCTCAATAACTCTGACAATCCAAAATTTTCATGACACGGGGACTTTGTGAAGATGTCGGGAAAGCAACCTATGCTTGATGGTTAACACGAATTTTAGATTTATGTCATCACTTATTACCTTCTCACAGGTGAAACGTATATATATCTCAATGTACTTCATCCTCGATGTTGAACTGATTCTTAATCAAGAGTAATAAAACTTAGGCCACCATATAGAAGAGAAATAATTCCTTTAACTTCCATGTGTATCTCTACCAACATGTTACATAATCACATGGCTTATTTACTTCTTCCATTATAATTCTCTACTTGATAGAAGAAATGATATCTTGTTGATTGCATTTGTTGTTCCAAGTAATGGTTCCTACACCAAAAAAACTTGAACACTTATCTAGTATATTTTATAACACAACATCTAGTATGGTTAGAATCATAAAATCCATATAAGATAGCATTTTCATTCTTAGTATAATGCAACCCATAATTGAGTGTTCCTTTAATATATCTAAAAATTATTTTTGTAAGATTCCAATGATCTATAAAAAGTTTTCTCCATAAACCTTGAAGTAATTCCTCTTTGTATAGGAAATATTTGATCTATTTATAGTTAGATAAATCAAACTATAAACTAACATTGTATATAAAATAGGATCAACTTTTTTCATATGCAGATTTAGGGTCAATATTTATTCCAACTTCTATTGAAGTAGAAAATGGTTTATAATCAATCATAAGAAGCTTTTTTTAATTTAATGGTTGCATATTGTGTTTTGAATAAAAAAAAAAAATAGAATGAAATATAGTTATACAAAGAACATGATGTGAGATACCTAAGCTGATTCATTTAAAAGTAATTCAATTTCTCTTTAATCCTATGAATTAAATTAGAATTGTCACGTCAGTCATAAGCAAATCATCAACCTATATACATATAATGATAATATGAGAGCCCTATTGCTTAATGAATATATCATTATTAGAAAAATAATTAACAAAACCTAAGAGTTTAAATAAGGAAACACTTTTCACATACCAAACACTAAGAGCTTGTTTTAAACCATACAAGGATTTCTCAACTTATAAACAAAGTTTTCTTTACTAGTTTCTTCAAATCCTTTAGGTTGAAACACATAAAGTTCTTCTTTTAAATCACAATTCAAAAAGTATTTTTTAATCCATTTGGTGGATTTTCACCCAAATTGAGGGCATTGCAAATAAGGCCCTAATAGTACTCATTTTAGTTACATGGGAAAATTTCTCAACATAATCAATACCGGGTTTCGATTAAAACCTCTAGTAGCAAGTCATTGATTAGGGGATCCGCTTTATGTTTGCTAATACTACCATCAACATTATACTTTACTTTGTATATCCACCTAGACCCTATAATACTTGCGAGTTAGGTTCATAGAAGGTAATTAATGCATGGTACATATGATGGCTTATGATGATTTGCCTAAGGTTAATAGGATTTAAACTTTCTAACATAGATTGAGCCCAATTTAATTTCTTATCTATGAAGATAAGAGTTTCATAAACATCTATAGCATCAAAATATCATCATGACCATTTACTAAATCAAAATAAAAACCATCATTTAGAAAAATTTAATGATTAGGGGATCAATTTCAGTGTCAAATATTCCCTAAAATTCTATAAACCATGCTTTTTTAGTAGATCCTTTAGATAGATTTCCGATAAGCTGGCGTAAGAACGTGAAAAATGGACACCACGAGCTTGCCAGGATATGTCTAGTCAAAGTTTGGTCAATTGGAAGGTCAACATTGGTCAACGGGTCCATGCCGACATGGATGCGTACACAATTTGCCAAATGGCTCAATCAACATTGAGCAAGTGGAAAAAGAGAAAAATGTAATTTCATATTTCTTGTGTTATTATTCACCATGTAAATCCATGTTACTCTATGTATTATCTTGAACCAATTACCAATTCAACACATTATTTACCAAACATTAATTAATAATGTGCCAAACATAGGCCTATATCCACATGTGATGGGAAAATTTATACATGCACCAAACTTGGTCATAAAAACACATTAATAGGTGTTACAAATGGCTCAAAAGCCAATAAAACTCCAACCACCTTACCTTTTAAAACCACCTCCACCGCTTTAGCATTAGAATATGGGATTAAAGCAAAATCCACGGAAAAATGGTAGGCTGAGGGATTTGATCCCTTGACCTCATAGGTCTAAATAAAATCCACTAGCCATCTCACCCAAGGGGTTCACTTGGTTGTAAAATGGGTCGCTGCAACTTATACAAGAGAGGTGTAGTGTTTGTGTGAAAACCATAAGGAGGCAGTTCTAAGAAAACACTATTTTTGAAGGCCATGCACTCAGATTAGGAACTCGGAGTAAAAATGTGAAATGCAGGGAATTTTGAGAAAATTCCAACGATATAATATTTGATGTTTTTTGTTGAGTTTTAACCTATTTTGGAAGCTTTGAATATAGTTTTTAACATGGATCTACAAGACATGCTAGTTGGAAAACACGAATTTCAATGCACTTTTGGTCCGAAAAGTGACTTGGTATAAACATGAAAAGTGTTTAGAATTTAGAGATGATCTCAGATATATGATTTTTTTCATAAAATATTTTTAAATCTCCATTTGTAGGTGTTTTTCTAATGCAGTTGTAGGGAGATCACATTGTGAAAACACTATAAGAGCCACGGATCGTTCTTGGGGTATTTTCTATTTTTTCGAGTTCTTGGGACATTGATCAGCTCATTTGATAGGTTTTAATTCATTATTGGTTGTTTGTAAGAGTTATTGTACTTAAATTTCAATATTATTAATGGATCGGTTCAATCCGAACCCAGGGACGTAGGAATTTCCGAACCCCGTAAACAATCTTGTTTGTTATCTGAGTGTTTTTCAGTTTTTTGATTATTTATTTGTTACCCAAGTTTTCCATGCTTCTATGGATGCATAATAATCTAAATTTAATCAATTTTTGGAGTTTAAAATATTTAAAATTGGTTAAGAAAATCACGATCTTTGGAAACTTTTAAAAGTGAAAAAAATACAACACACGTTTTCAGATCAAGTTTGGTATCAAAGCAGTTAGATTGCCGGATTAACTTCTAATTGTGTTTGAAAATTTGGCTTCAGTTTCAATATTTATTTCATTTTCTGTGTGAGACATTTTGGGGCTTGTTAATCTTCTTTTGCAGTGTGCAGTTTTGGAAGTACAGTTGTGTTTGTAGGAATAGGGAATCATGGGCAAGTCATCCAAATAGGAGAAACTAGATGAGCTTGAATCCATTAACCACCAACTCCGAGAAGAAAATCTTTCTGAGAGATAAATTCTATTCCTTAGAAGAGGAAATAGTGCGGTTAAAATCTGAGCCACGATCCTCTATAACTAAGAAAGAGGAATATGTCAACAAGATGCTTGCACAGAGCAAGAAGTTGATGGTTTTGTTAAAGAGTTGCAGGAAGAAATACAGATCAAGGATGCCCTCTTGGAAAATCTACAACAAGGTGAACACAAGAAGGAAATGCCTTCCAAATCAGATGCAGGTACTATGATAGAATGCCTTTGTAAGTTGTTCACATTTTAATTCTTCCTCTCATTCAATTTCAGATATTCCTTTGGGTTAGTTTGAAAAACACACTAAGGGAATTGGGTCTAAACTAATGGATAAGATGGGATATAACAGAAAAGGCCTTGGTAAAAATGGACAAGGTAATGCTAACCCAATACAGGTAGAGGATCAACCTTGGTTTATAGGTTTGGGTTATTCTAGTGGGCAAATGGAAATTGGAGAAAGTTCCAAAGCAGTTGAAGGAAGACAAGATTCCAATAGCCAAGGATCTACGCCACTAGAATTGCAGGATTCCACCATCAAGAGGAACAATGAAAGGTGTAAGAAAACAAGTAAAAGAGGTAATCAGATTCCACCTCCTTCCACTTACACTAAAAATAGCACTAAGGGAAAATAAAATCCTAAAACTTCTAATACACTCTTTCAGTTGGAACAATATAGCTTTGGTAGGTAGAAATATGCTTTCCCTTGCACATTTTGTGAAGGTACTAATCATTATGTTGCATATTGTTGGAAGAGGAAAAATTTGATTAAGAAGTTAATGCCTTTTGTGAATGATAAGGTAGGTGTTAAAGACCAATCTCACCAGGGAAAGGCGAGAAATGGCAAAAATGTTACCTCTCCTAAACAAAGGAATCATTCTCCTAGACAAAGTTTGGGAAATGGAAAAATGGGTAAGACTCCTAAAAATAGGGAAGTTAAATTTTTTCCCATTGTAAAAGGAATGGTCATGATGTTAAGATGTCTTTGGTATGTTCCTTCAAAGGCAACATTGGAAAATTGTTAAAAAAGAAAATAATGCCAAACCAAAATTTGTTGATCTAACTCATGTAAATGCTCATTCTAGTACTGGGGAAATAAAACCACCTAAATGGAGAAATCCAAGTAATTTGATGGGAAAAACATTCCTCAACTTTATGTTTGCATTACGAATCTTGGTGATAATATGCAAACATTTTCAAAGCTATATTTTAGGGATTTGATCATATGTTTATAATTAGCTTTGAAATAATTTGGAAGCAATCGTAAAGAAGATTTGAGTGATAGGTTCATCATACTCATATTCATCTTCTCACATTTTGGTTGGTTATTCCATTTCTGACAATAATATGCATGGATATGGGCATCATCAGAATGTCTATTTTGAAACTTGCAGTTTTATAGTGTTGTCATTTGTGCAAATATTATGGATGCTTATAAGACCCATTTGGGAACCTATTTGATATTGTAATAAATAGAAAAACTTGTTGTATCCACATGTGTTATTTGCACTAATTTATAAGACCCTTATTTTGGGAAAATTTGATTTTTGTAACTATCAGATGTGGTTGCAATTAGGGTGTAAATTTATTACACTAACAAACTAGTTTGCAAAGGTACCAGGTGATCATTTTGTAGATTATGGCAGTTCACCAATTTGGGTAAGCATATAGTTTATAATCTATCCCTTTATAGTTCAGTGTATGGATAGAATATTTGCATATTCACATTGATTCAAATTTTGACTATAGCCATTTTGGGCGTTGATGGTTTAATGATTCTGGATAGTGAATATTTGCAGTTGTAATCAACATAATCACAAAGTGTCAGTTGAACACTAGCTTCCGTTATAGATGGGTGTTATTATTTGACTTATTATTTGTGATGGCGATATACAATGTTTTGGGAAGATTCACGTGGATTCAGTTGTTGACTATAGATATTTTTGGGCATTGATAGTCTATTTTATTCTAGATAGTGAATACTTGCGGTTATTCTGATTTTATGGATGGTTAATCAAGTGGGCATTTAGCCTAATTGTGGGTAGTTTAGATGTGTATGTATATTGATTGTCCTTGTTATGAAATTGTAATTTAAGTAATCATCCATATCACAAACAATTTGATGTTGAACACTAGCTTTTTGTAATATAATGGGTGTTATTATCTAGTCAATTATTTGTGATGGCATTACAATGGGGTATGATGTTCACATTTATGTGCAAAGTTGAGAGTGGTAGTAGCGTTTGATTGAACACTAGCTTAATTCGGTGTTATTATCTGATCGGTTATGTGACTAGCTAATCAACTATTTGCATTTATTTAACCTATAATGTTATTTTGGGTTCTTGTATGTGTTTTTGCAATGGAAGAGATAACATGTTTTGTAGGTTGATACACAACTTTTTGTGGACAAAAATCCTTCTCAGTAGGGAGGAGTGATTAAGGGATCAATTTTAGTGTCAAATGTTCCTAAAATTCCCTAAACCATTCCAGTGCAGTAGAGCCTTCGAGATCTTTTTGATGACTATAAGAACGTGAAAAAATGGACACTTTGAGCTCAAGATATGTCCAGTCAAAGTTTGGTCAACCGGAAGGTCAACATTGGTCAACAGGTCCATGGTGATGTGGACGCGTACACAATTTACAAATGGCTCAGTCAACATCGGGCAAGTGGCAAAAAGAGAAAAATGCAATTTCATATTACTTGTGTTATTATTCACCATGTAAATCCATGTTACTCTATGGTTATTAAACCAATTACCAATTCAACGCATTATTTACCAAACATTAATTAATAATGTGCCAAACATAGGCCTATATCCCACATGCCACAAGAAAATTTATACATGTACCAAACTTGGTCAAACAACCACATTAATAGGCATCCAAAATGGCTCAAAAGCCAATAAAACTCCAACCGCCTTACCTTTTAAAAACCACCTCCACCGCTTTAGCATTAGAATATGGGATTAAAGAAAACTATGGCAAAATGGTAGGAGGTGGGATTTGATCCCCCGACCTCATAGGTCTAAAGAAAATCCACTAGCCAGCTCACCCAAGGGGTTCGCTTGGTTATAAAATGGGTCGCTGCAACTTATACAAGAGAGGTGTCAGGTCTGTGTAAAAGCCATAAGGAGGTAGTTCTCAAAAAATGCCATTTTTGAAGGCCTTGCACTTAGATTGGGAACTCGGAGTAAAAAGGTGAAATGGAGGGAATTCTAAGATGATTCCAATGATGTAATATTTGATGTTTTTGTTGAGTTTTAACCTATTTTTGGAAGCTTTGAATGCAGTTTTTAACAAGGATCTACAAGACAGCTAGTTGGAAAACATGAATTTCAATGCACTTCTAGTCCGAAAAGTGACTTGGTGTAAACATGAAAAGTGTTTAGAATTTAGAGATGATCTTAGATATATGATTTTTTTTCATAGAATGTTTTTAAATCTCCATTTTTAGGTGTTTTTCTAACGTAGTTGTAGGGAGATCACATTGTGAAAACACTGTAGGAGCCATAGATCGTTCTTGGGACAATTTTTGTTGTTTTTGAGTTCTTAGGACATTGATCAGCTCATTTGACAGGTTTTGATTCATTATTGGTTGTTTGTAAGAGTTATTGTACTTACATTTCAATATTATTAATGGATCAGTTTAATTTGAACCCTGGGGATGTAGGAATTTTTGAACCTCGTAAACAATCTTGTTTGTTATCTAAGTATTTTCAGTTTTTTGATTATTTATTTGTTGCCAAAGTTTTCCACACTTCTATGGATGCATAATAATAAAAATTTAATTAATTTTTAGAGTTTATAATACTTAAAATTGGTTAAGAAAATCACGATCTTTGGAAACTTTTAAAAGTGAAAAAATACAACACACATTTTTAGATCATTTAATGAAGTAACTTCAAGAGAAGAAGACAATACATGTAAACCTTTCACTAGATTATATCTATATATTTCATATAAGCTTCGATAATTATCATGTCCTAACCTTTCATGCCATAGTTTTGAATTATTCAAACTCGAGATATAAAACAAGATGCAAAAGAGAAATCATCAAAAATATACAGACCATTTCTTTTAATTCCTTCGAGATATTATACTCTCATTACTATCTTTGATATACCAAGTATCCTTCATGAATGGATTCTACTTGTATCCATACCTCTTTCGGATGTTCGATATTACCAATGTGTACAAGGTACTCATCGTTCACACTACACAAAATCATGGAAAGAGCCTCCTACATTCATTGCAAGAATGCGGTCATGTTATCTAAAGTTTCTTGATGACCGGTGGGAGCAACCTCGAGATCCGAGAAATAGTCGTCTAGATTTTCCTTATCATAAATTATGTTTTGACCCAAATGTTGTAGTTGGTTTCATTCAGGATCTAGGTTTTGTCAAGACAAAAATAGCTAGATGCCATTATTTCCCGAAACCTGTAAAACACACCCCATTATAATATACAATGTACCACAAATTTAGATACATATTTATCGATAATAAAAACAACACTTTTAATATAATCAAATCTAAATTTTATAGATCTAAAGAAACTATTTCATCATAACTAATTATTTCATTACAATGCATTATAATTAACCTCCCATGATCAAAATAATAACTTATGATATAAATGGCTCTACATTGTACTCCATATTTATATAATAAATATTTCGACCATATAGAAGTGAAGAAGAGACCCCTAAGAATGCATATTAACTTCAAATTTCTGAAAAAATTAAAGTACGAAAGATCCGGAAAGATTAAATTTGACGTCTAAATGACCGTCATAATGGCTTATTTTTGGTCTATCGTGATGATCATTTGACCGCCAATTTTAACACGGTGAAAGTTTCCTGGAACCTACGAGTTTAAATTTGATGTCTAAATGACCGTAAAATTTAATCAAGGTAAAACTTGTTGTGTATTTCCAAAATGTGAAATTCGAGAATTTCTTATTTCGAGTAATATTATGGAGGTTATATTTTAATACATTATAATAAGCTATCATAATTTATAATGTAAAAATATATACATATTTTTATTTTTATTTTTACAAAAAAGAGGTATATAGTTTATAGAATGTAAATTAAAAACAAAATATAGTTCATAAAAATTATAAACTATAGTATATTTTTATATAAAAAAACACATAACCCTTATCAAAGGGTTTAAAGGACATAGACCGACTTAAAAGAATTTTACGGTGTAAGTAAATTTATGAGAGTATAGATTAACTTGCATATTTTACGAGGGGACAAGTAATTTCACCGACTAGTGAAATAAATTAAAATCCCTATTTTCATGAACCTTGTCTCCTCCCTTTATTTACTCTTAATTTTACCCTACACGCATTTAAAACTATGGAAATATTGCAAAATATTTTATATAATTCTATGCAAACTAAAAACTTTAAAACTTTTATGTGGCTATAACTACTAATATTTTAATAAATATTTACCACACTTCACATGGGCCACCATTCACCATTTATACCCGAGAATTCTATATTTATACCGAGATATTATCCCATTTTATTCTCCACTCCCACTCTTATGTAAAAGAAAACCTTTAAATAGGTTTATTTATATAGTTTTTATAAACTATAAGATATAAATAAATGGGGCCGCCCCCTTAGATGGATAATATAAATGGTTAGGGACACACATTATATTTTATTTAATAAGTATTAAGATTTAAAAAATAATACCTTCATGGCCAAGCAATAAACACGTGCCCCCTTACTAAAAAAAGTAAGCACTTAGGTTTTTTTTTTTAAACATATATAAACCAAATCTTATAAAATTTATATTCTAAGTGGTTTGAACTAACCATATATATAAAATATGATTCAAAGTTAGGTTTTTTTCTTTTTAAAAAAACTATATATGCCTATATTTATAAGTTAATTTTAAATATGATTTAAACTTACGTTTAGAATATGGTGCATTGACTCTTCTCTCAATCCCATATAATTTTAATATATGGTTTAAGGCTTTTAATATAGAGTTTTTAATCCAAAACTATATAAATTTTAATATGATGTTTATATAAATTATTATATAAACCTTATTCTATATCATATATTTTTTATTTAAAAATAATAATATAGTGTTCAAATTATATAGGATATAGTTATAGATTAACTATAAACTGTAGTTTTTCAAATTGAATCCTTTTATAGGGGAGCAAAGAACACGGGTATGAATTTACCTTCCGAAATATTTAACTGCAAATATTTGAAATTATAGAAAACATGAAAATTATTTCATATAGTAATAAATCTTTTCCTTTTATGTATGTGATTTTCACGCAGGTAAATATTTGAAGCCCCTTTCACTGTGCACACATCAATCTCCAAACAAACATTAATTCCATATAATTTACAAAATGTAAATGAAATTAAGAATCATATCATATTACATCTCCCCCTAAAAAAATTAGGGATTTAAAATTGAAAAACCCTAAAAATTTTACCAAAGTTTAATTACACAAATGTAGTGCCAAAATAAATTGGGGAAAAAAATAAGGGGACCGGATACTTTTAAATACCCTTTCGGGTTGGTTGAAAAAATCTATACAAATTAAATAAATAAAATACAAAACATTTGATCTTAATTTATTTAATTTACCTCGCTCTATTACCATGTTAGAATTTGAGGATTCTAATAAATACAAAATTAATCAACTTACATATTATATAATGTTACAATAAATATTTAAATAAAGATTATATCATAACATAAGTAGATAAAGAAATACTTACATGAAATAAATAACACAGGTGACATAATATTTATAGTGGAAAACCTAAATAACGTAAAAACTACTTTGAAAATAACTGTTACTTGAGAGAATTTATTTTACATCCAAGAAGATCACCTCCTCCTTTGAAACCCTATTTAATAAGGGTAAAACCAAATCACTTGATTTGCACACCTTTGATATATTTCTCGAATATATCAAATGAGGACCTAAAGTCCTTTTTATATAAGGTGATTGGGTATGTCTCCCAACCCACCTTTTCAACCTAAAATGGTTGACACATACACCTAGGTTTATAATATTTAATATTAGAAATATAATCATTTCATGATATTTAATATTTGACCTAAAGTATATACCTAGGTTAGCGTATTTAATAATAGAAATAAATATTTCATAATATTAAATATTAACCTATATATTAGTGATGGACCCATATACATTAAGGTTTGGCGGACCACTTAATCATTATGTTCCAACATGATCCACATGAAGCACTTGAATCATCCTTATGTCTTTGAGGAATTTAGAAGCATGATTAACTCGGGGTGAGCCCGTTTTAGAAGCACTGAGATCACAACTATGACAATGTTTTAAAGTTGGAGAAACTATAAAGCAAATTCAACACATGAGATGTGCATAAGGATTTGGTGTACAAATTATGAAATAGAAGGTCACATAAAGGATAGTTGTCCCCGCAGATCGGTGTCCATGTTATTGTTGGATTGTGAGATATTCAATTTCAACCATGATGCTAGTCATTACCCCTTACTACAACGCTGACGCGTGATAATGACTAACGTTTCAAGCTACTATAGAATATGTAGGTCGATGAATCATGACACAAAAGGCGCCGGTGATTGGTGGATCCATGGTGATATAGATATTGTTGTACTATAGACAAGAGTCTTAGATAACTCTAAAGGAAAGAATGAGTATTAGGACTGGGATCACAATTAGGTGCACTATGATCGGAATGAAGGGTGTTTTGAAGGAAGTCGTGGTAGAGGTTGAGGATACCATGGTGGATTTGGAGGACAAGGCCATGGTGGTGGAAGAAGTGAGTTTCCTCGTGGAACATGTTATACTTGTGGATCTCCGACCACGGGCGTGAATGCCCCTAGAATATTACATGTGCTTTCTATGGAAAGATTCATTGCTATGAGGAGTGCCCAAACTTGTATGAGCATCTTAGCAAGTAAAATAAACAAGAAAACAAAGGCGTAGGGATGGTTAGGATACAACATGTTGTGGAAAATCAATGGATGCCTAAGTTGGAAGAAGAGTTTGAGGTGTTGCAAGTAAAGATCATGATCCGTGATGAGGTAGCACGCTTGAGAAGCATTGTATCGAATCCTACCATCACTAAGGAAGATGTTCTTCATGCACTATACCCCAACCTTTCCCATCGAATAAGGTTTATCGGGAAACCATGGAGGTGCTGCGAAATCTTTAGGGTGAAATAAAATATTTAAAGAAGAAATCACGAAGGATGGAGCAAGAGAAAGCATCAGAGCCAATCCAAACTGATATGGATGACTTGAGATAAGTGTGCAAATTATTGCGCTAGGAAAATATCATTCCAATGTTAGGTAATTGTTTAAAAGGAAACACTTCGTGCGCATGTCTTTGAGACTGGATGAAAGATCTCGCATGTAAATATTCCCCCTCATAGCCTAGATTATGACAAGGAAATCACTTTGAATGTTGTTGTGGATGGGTGACTATTGAGTATTATATTGATTGATATAGGAACAAAATTCAATGTTCTTACTTTCGATGCATGGGTAAAAATGGGAAGACCCCATTGTAACCATCCTCTAATGTATTATTCATGGATAATCGGACTAAGGCCACTCCCCTTGGAGTTTTGAAATATGCATCCATTACAATACAAGGAGAAAAGTTCACTTTGGAGATTTTGAGGTTTTAGCGTTAGTAAAGAGTCGAGATAGCTTCCCAACTTTATTGGGGTGTCCTTAGTGCTATGCAAATAATGTTGATCATTGGTTCAACAAGGGTTATATAATTTTTGAAAACAAGGAGCAAATGGTTATTATCCCTTTAATAGATGGAAAATTTGTGCCCTATGTTGAGCCCTTGAGTGAATAACACTTGAATATGATTTATGAACGCACCATTCGGGATCCAAATTTTTTTGAGCCATGTAAAGAAGGAATCCTTTGGTGGGAGGATACACAGTCTATTAGCGATACTACAAGTGTTGCTTGTGATAATTGGACTCATAAGATTTATGAGTTGGTAGTGCATGAAGACAAGAGCATATTTCCTAAGGGAATAAAATTGTGTTATCTCGGGAGGATAGGTAAAAACTCGGTACCTTGTTACAATGGAGAAGGAGATCCTATTGTATTCCTCTGCTCTCATGGAGGAACATTGGATAGACCTGCTTTGGAAAGAATAAATATGCTAGTATATACATTATGTGGGACAACATCATCTGGTGGGTGGACCATAAGGATAATCTTGTAGGATGGAATGAAATTAGGATTTCTCGTGCTACTAGGTTCTTGAGAAGTAACACACATACTCAAATATTCACTTATCATTGTAATCAACCTTTTCAACACCACACTCGAAGTGTGAGAGAATCTAGACGGAAGTGGGGTAGGAAGCTTTACCACCTCACTCGGGATGCATATGTTTTATTCCACATTACAAGGTTGCATGCATGCTTGGTATGTATATGAAGAACTCCATAGAGAGACTAGAAATTGGCAATATTTAATTATAGGAATGGCCTAGATGTTTGACTTATTCTCTAATAAACCTCCATTCAAAGAAGCATTAAAAGTCGTAAAGAGCTTAACTATGGGAGATAGTGCGAGCGAGAAGAACTCCTTCGGGAATTATTAGATAAAGGAAAACTAGGAGCACGTTTTTTGAAGAGACCGAGGTCGATGCCACACTACTTCAATGTGCTTGCCTTCAAACTTAGTGGATCAAGAAGAAGTATAAAATCTAGATGTAAACCATTCAATAGGTAGGATTGAGGTGTTGGATAGTGTAGATAAGACCATGCGTGCCTATCAAGAACCTATGAAGACAAAGAAGGTGAAAATTGGGTCAGATGTTGAGCCTAAGGAATCCATAATTGGAGACTATTGGTGAGACTCTAACATGGAAAAAATCATTGAGTTACTAAGGGATTGTCATGAATTATTCCTATAGAGTACCATGAACTTAAAGGCATGCATGAATCATTAGGGAGATGAAGATAAAGCTTAAAGAGGGTGCATACCCAATTAGAAAGAGACCCTATAGGATGAACCCCAACTTATGTGAAAAGGTCAAAGAAGAGATTGACAAAATGTTGAAGTCTAGGATTATCAAGCCCCTTGATGAGTCAGAATGGGTTAGTCAATGGTGATCAATATCAAGAAGGATGGTTAGATTAGGATCTGTGTGGACTACATGGAGCTGAATGCTACATGTGTGACTGATCCCTTTCCTACATCATTCACTGAGGAAATACTAGAAGGTATTGCAGGGAATGAAATCTATTCATTTATAGATGGGTTCTTTGGGTATCATCAGGTTAGGATTACCCAGGAATATTAGGAAAAGACTAATTTTACTACTGAATGGGGTAACTTCACCTATATTGTAATGCCTTTAGGTATGAAAAATGAGCCTATTGTATTTTCACACATAGTTGTTCAAATGTTCAAGGAATTTATTCACAACTTCTTTCCAGTCTATTTGGATGATTGGAAAGTGTATGGATTAGTTAAAGATCATTGTGAAAATTTATGCTTAATGTTTAAGAGATGTAGACAATTAGGTATCTCTTAGAACATCAAGAAGTGCATATTTGATACACCATTTGGAATATTTTTAGGACAATCATCTACAAGGAAGGTTTGTTGGTTGATCCAGCTAAGGTTGTAGTCATTATAGGCCTAAAGCAGCCTACCAGTCAGAGTGAGGTGTGTGGATTTTTGGGTCATACAGGATATTATAGAAAGTTTATAAATAGATATGCCAAAGTTTTCACACCATTGGAGGAGTTACTCGAGAGGTAAATGTACGTTCTCTTTGGGGAGAACCAAAAATCACACATTCAGGACATTAAAGGAGAAACTTACTACCGTGCCTATTCTTTGTTTTCCTTCATGGGACCACCCATTTCATGTACATGTTGACGCCTCTGGCATGACCATTAGCATGTTGTTGGCTCAACCTAGAGAAGGTATTATAGATCATTCTATCTGTTTTCGCTAGTAGAAAGTGACTCTGTAGAACAAAATTACACAACTACAGAGCGTGAAGATTTTTCACTGATCTATGTGCTACATAAATTTTGATAGTACCTGCTAGCTACATCATTATTCTTTTATACGAGATCACATGGCATTGAAGTATTTTTAAACAAGCCCATTTGATAAGGGTGCATATGGAGGTGGGTACTCTTATTTCAAGAATTTTACTTTAGAGTTGTGGTAAAACCAGGGAAAAGTAATTCTGGACCAGACCATTTATCCAGAATACAATTAGGAGAAGAAGCACAGGCAATTGAAGATACCATGTCAGATGCATAGTTATACAAGTTACAACGAGCACCATCAGAACTAGAGGAAATTGTTGTTTTTCTATGAACATGTATGACACCAAGAGGAATGAAATCATTGGAGAAGAAAAACTTGTTATATATGCATCCCCTACATATTGATTAGCGGTGACGTGTACAATTTAGGCTAGGATGAAGTATTGCATCGTGTGTGTGTAGTAGAACATGAACACAATTATTATGGAAGAAGCTCATGGTGGTATTGTAGGTGGCCACTATGTAGATGATGCCCCGCATGTAAGATTCTACTCACTATATTATGGTGGGAGACCCTATATAAAGATTACAAGGAATTTTGTAAGGCTTGTGATCATTTTCAATGTCTTGGGAGACCGAGTCAATGAGATGAAATGCCTCTTAGACCCATTACAAGTGAAGAAGCATTTGAGAAATGGGCTATAGATTTTGTGGGTCCTATTTCACCAACCGTACATAGAATTGAATCATGCTATATCATCACTTGCATGAGACTATCGATAAGGTGGGAAGAAGAAAAACCTACAAAGGATTATACGATGGCTAAAACAAGCCAAGTTTCTATGGGAAAATATTATTATCAGGTATGGATGTCCTTTAATTTTGACCGAGTGATAGGGGCACACAATTTCGAATGAGACAATCAGAATTTTATTGGATGAATTCATGATTGCACACCATAAGGCTACACCCTATCATCTTCAAGAAAATGTAATCTGCTTTGAGGCGTTCAAAAAAATTTAGCTAGACATTGACAAAAATATGTGATATTGGAAGAAAGGATTGGGATGATAAAGTATCTATAGTACTTTGGGCATATCGAATAACATATAAAAGGTTTAACACAACCACACCATTTCGAGTTAGTGTTTGGCATGAGAAAAAGTTCTTCCTATGGAATTTATTTTACCTTCTTTATGTATCATGCACCTTGAAGGACTTGTTGATGAGAAAGCATTAGAAGAATGGATTGAAAATTTAATCAAGTTTGATGAGTGACAAGCCATAACATGTTGGAGTCAAAAACAAGAGAAGGCCGGGTAGAAAACATGGCATGACAGAACATCAGGGATAAAAGTCTTGAGATAAGACAAATGGTGCTCCTTTATGATTCTACTTTCTTGCGCCATCCAGAAAACTCAAGGTACATTGGTTAGGGTTGTATTTTATCACTCACATACTCAAATCAGGCACTTGTCAATTAAAGGCACTTGATGGAGAATATGGTTACTAGGTAACTTCAATGGGAGTAGGATGTATAGCCGTACTATAAATAAGTCTTGTTGGTGTTTGTAATAAGGAAATGTTGTCATTTAGGTTAGGTTTCCAATCTGCATTCCCTTAATTTTTCCTTCTTTGTCGCTATGATTTGTCAATTTAGTTGGTGTGTTTGTGTAATAAGTGTGTTTATGCGCTAGAAGCCAATTACTATTTGAAGAATATTTATACACAGAGGACTAGACATACCCTAGTGTGGAGTAGGTTGTTGATATCTAGGTACATGACTAATAGAAATAAGTACACAAGAAAGGAAATGTCTACTATTTTTATTCAAGGTTGGAGAATTGAAAAACAAAAAGATTGTTTCTAGACACAAGGACCATAGATAGAGAGGAATGAAGAAACAATTATAACGTGAGGTAAGAAGAGGCCATGAAGACTACCATTGGAAGGCAATGATGAGGTACTTAGGTGCATGAAAGTGCGCTAAAGAGAAGTCTGCAGCCAAAAGGTAGGAGGACACACTAGAAGGTTATAGCTTGGGCGTGAAGATGTACCACACGGAAAGAACAAAAATGGTCGATTAATGAGAGGATTTTTGGTAGGTGGAGGAGAAATAAATGCACTAACTTTTGAAATTCTATATAAGGACAGGATGCGAGTTCATTTTTACCATTACAATTGAGAGAATTTGAAAAGGGCTAAGTGCGAACAAGCTAGAAATCATGTTGATGTGCAAACAAAGTGTGAAACTAGACATGGAGAGAAGGGTTATGCACACATGGGAGAAGCTTGCGTTCCCATAGGTGAAGGGTTTGAGTGAAGAAAGACGTGTTAAAAACAAGTTAGGGCACATGATTTCCACCAAGGCATGAAGAATTAAACTAGGGTTTGACTTTATCGATTACGAGAGGAAGAAAAGAGAGAGTTTTAAGATGGCACCGAAGAAAGGACCGCATGAGAGGGGAAAAAGGGAAGAACAAGGTTGAAGTGGAAGAAGAAATTACTCTCGAGAGTAATTTCTTAGAAATGTAGTATCCAGAGGGCATGATTATGGGATAAGAATGGGATTCCCACATCTTTAAATGTAAAATCAATGATTACAACCATTGAACATCAGATAATATGAAGGAGCTCGATGCGTTGCTAAGCACAAAATTGAACAAGTGCACAATAGAAGATATGTGGGTGTACGATGACACTAGTGAGAAGCTATTGAAATAGAATGGAATCTACCTATTGTATGAGCTTCCATACTTTGGAAAGTATGAAGGCTGTTAGTGCAAATCTACAGCACCCCCTAAATGACCTTCAAATATGCAGTCCAAAATTAGGTCATTTAGTGTGATTGCACAACATTGAGTTTTCTCCAAGGTGTGGGACCTTGCAAGGTGAGAAAACTCTCCAGAGAAAGCTGGTTCTTACCCCTCTATTTAGGTGTATGCATGAATTTTACAGAGGTTCAATGCTAAATCCTACTCTAGATTCCAAGGAGACAGAGTTAAAAGATGCAAAAGGAAACAAAACTAAGCTAAAATGGTGATACACCAAAGGAGTGATGAACTTTTGTTTTGTAAATAAACACAGATCATAAGAATGTAACACAGAACATGCACAGATTGCCAAGATATAATGAAGGATCAGAAGACAATAATAACACATGAAAGGATTGAAAAATCATTCACAGAGCATGCATTATCATTCCCAATTTTTAATACGATGCATTACAATGGAAAGGAGGAAAAAATATGTGTTGCAACCTATATGAGAGGTTTGAAACTCTACAAATCTACCTGCTAAAGAAGAAAAGAGAGCTTGCAAGAGAAAAACATCCAACATCACAAAGGATCGAATCCTTTACATTTATACTTGAAGCAAGGAGAGAGAAAATAGGGAGGAAGCAAATCATATCTCTAGGCTCAACCACACACCATTAATCCTTTAAATCACCCTATGCAAACCTCATCAAATTGAGCTTTTGTTTCTACCTTGCATCTTTGGAGAAACAAAAATGAAAATAGAATAAAACGTTGTCTTCAAAGCAATATGATCTTGCATTTATGGTATGAGAAGACATTTTAGGGTTTTCCCCCATCAAATCAAGTTGATTCTCCATCCTTGGCATGTGGAAGAAGGTAACCATGGTGGATAGAGCAGAAAATGACATATTCTAAGCAATCTGATACGCATTGAATGCATGAAACACATTTTTAACATTTTCTCCATAAAAACTAAAAAAAATGATTTTTTATGCCTTCAATGCATAGAAGAGATCAAGATCTTTCCAATGAGTTTGATTTTTCCAAAATCTGATCTCTGGATCAAAAGATATGCCCATCTGAAGATTTAGGGAAAAATCAGGACATAAATTCAGGCACAAATTTTGAGGCAAAAATTAAGGCACAAATGGCGTGGAAAAACATATTTTGAGAACAGGTCCATGGGCCAAAATTTGAGTTTTTGAACTTTTGGAAAATATTCCCAAAAATATTCATGCCTCCACCGCTCCGAGACACGTGGCATCGCTTGGTTCGCTGATGGGATGCGGGCTTCAAAATAACATTCTGTCCCTTTTTGCAAAATTGGGAAAATTTCCCAAAATCCTCCGCCGGTCCACGACTCCAAGACATGTGGCACCTTCCAGTTTTTCTTGTGAGGATGTGCCTGCCATTTCTTTTGGGGCGGGTTCTTTTGCGCCCTTTTTGGTTTTGGTAAAACACTAAAAATCCTTTCAAAACGGTCCACTTGCCCACCACTAACTTCTGGACACGCGGCATCTCCTAGCTAGGTGCGGGCCTCAAACAATTTCTTTTCCTTCTCCTCTATGGCCCACGTGCCAAAAAAATATTTCCTTAACCAAGCTGCCACTGCCATGACACGTGGCACCTTTCTCATTGGCTGCCGGGCCTGCTTTGGGAAAATTTCCCTCACCTCCGCCGAGCCATAACTCGAAAATTACAAGGAGTTAGGAGAATTTTTACCTTTCTCGGAAAGGTAATAAAAATTCTATCCGATGAAATCATACCCAAAAATTTTGAGTCCCTAAAGCATGCAAAAAAATCATTTTAAGTACTAGCAAAGGAAAAGGAGGAGTTAGCCAAAATAAGCATGGGCTTATTTTGGATAACACTTTTGGTGACTCAGAGGGGTCATCTCTACTGCTAGATGAAATGACCAGCTACCTTAAAGCCTCCATTGGGCATGGAGTCATGAACTCAACTACTTGTTACTCTCAATTCATTAGAAAATATCTAAGATGAAGATTGTGAGAGTAGAAAAACACTTTGACCTAGAACATGATCTGCAAAAGATGCATCCTTGGGGCAACAAAACCTATGCCAAAGCACTTAGGGAAATGTAAATCTAAGCTATAACAAAACAATGTGCATAAGAACTTGGAGGAATGAAAAAATCTAAGCTAATATGTACAAGGTGAGAAGTTTCCTTCTAGTAGCAATGCTTTAGATGGATTCCATTAACTGGAATCTGCAGTTCCTCACCATCCAATGTAGACAATTGGAAGGCATTTGTTGTTTTTGCATTTTGTGACCATGTAGGGCCACTCCAAATGGCATGAAATTTTGAATGCCTTCTGGCTTTGTTCGGTCTGCATCCCATTTCAACACTAAATCTCCAACTTGGAAAGTTCTAGCCTTAGCTTTCCTATCAAAGCTTCTCTTGATCAATGCTTGGTCCTTTTCCATTGTTTGGGCTGCATGCTCTTTGGTTTCTTGGAGTTCCATCAATTTATGCATATCTAACCTCCATGGGCTCACACTCCAACAATTCCAATTGCTTCATGAGTTCCAATGTTGGCAACTCAAGTGATATAGGCAAGACTACCTCTTTCCCATAAACAAGTCTGAATGGAGAGTTACTTGTGGATCTCTTGGGAGTTATCCTATCAGCCCATAGAGCTGATTTGAGCTTAGTGTGCCAAGTCCTCTGATTTTCATCAAGAGTCCTCTTGATGATCCTTAATAGATTCTTGTTTGTGGACTCAACTTGGCCATTACCTTGAGGGTAATAATTTGATGAAGTGCTCAAATAGATCCCATTTCTAACAGCCCATTCAGTTACCTTTGATCCTATGAATGCCAATGCATTATCTGATATTATAGTGGTAGGTACCAAATCTGGTTGTTATCCCTCATAGAAGTCTAGAATGCTAGATTCATTTGCCTCTTTGAGTGCCACCGCCTCAGTCCATTTGGTGAAGTAGTCTATTGCTGTTAGAATCCATTTGTGCCCTTGGTTTGAGTTTGGATTAATGACCCAATGAAGTCCAAACCCCATTGCATGAATGGCTGGTCAACTGAGATTGGGTGCAATGGAAGTGTTGCTAACCTCTCTTTGCTTGTGAAGAATGCACAATTCTTGCACCTCTTGATCCATGCATAACAATCACTAAACACTTTGGGCCAATAATAACCAGCCTTCATGATCTTGAGAGCTGTCACTCTTGGAGAAAAATGACCCCCAGCTGATCCATTATGGAACTCTTCTAACATTTTCTCAATCTGATTTGTCCCAATGCATCTCAACAACACTCCATTGATATCTTTTTTGAACAAGACACCATCAACAAGTGCATATAGAATAGCCTATAATATGAAGTGTCTTCTTTTGGCTTTGTTTCATCTGGAGGGCATAGGCCTATTTGTAAGAAGTGCATTATGTCTTGGGTCCAGAAAGGAGTGAGCACACCACCATTTTCTTCTTGAACATCTCTTTGTTCTTGGCTGTCCTACAACACCAAAACAACATTCTTCTCTTTGCTTGCTTCAATTGGTTGACTCAAGGCCAATTGATCACACAATCCCTTTCCTCATACCAGCTTGGTGACTTTTGATCTCAATGTCATACTCCATGACATGAGTAATCCACCCTGCACATTTTTCATTTAGATCTTTGTTGAGGAGGAAGTCTTTAACTCCCACATGAGAAACCAACAAGTTGAACCTTGTTGTTTGAAACTAGATGCTTAAATTTCTTCAAGCTCCTAATCACTACAAGAACATGCTTCTCAATGAAGGAATACCTTACTTCATAGTCCTCCAAGCTTTGGCTAAAGAAGGAAATTGGCTGCTTTGCATTTTCTTTTTGTTGTACTAAAATTGTAGAAATTGTATCACCACCACCAAATGCATAAAGGATGAAGTCTTTGGAGAAATCTTGGGTTAATGAGAGTTGGAGCCATGAGATAGCTTCTTTGATTGCCTCAAAACTTTCCTTACCTTCAGCTATCCATTTGAATGCCACACTTTTCTTCAACATCATAGTTATTGGCTTGACAAGGGCTGCAAAGTTTGGAACAAACCTTCGAACAAAATTGATTCTTCCCAAGAAACTTTGAAGAGCCTTCTTATGACTTGGCAATGGCAGTGCTCTTATTGCTTCAACCCTCTCTGGATCAATTGCTAACCCTTCTTTGGAAACAATGTGGCCTAGGAGCTTTCCTTCATGAGCTAGGAATATACATTTTTTGGGATTCAAGGATACTCCAAATCTTCTACATCTTTGGAACACTTGTCTCAAATGAAAGAGATGGTCTGTTGCACTTTTAGAAAATATAGTAATATCATCTAGGTATATCAGCACTATTTTGTTGATCAATCCCTTGAATGCCATATCCATTTCCCTTTGGAAAGTAGCTCCAAGCATTAGACAACCCAAATGGCATTTTTCTATATGCATAGGTTCCCCATTTGGTGGTGAAGGCTGTTTTGAACTGATCATCTTCCTTTACCATGATCTGATTATACCCTGAATAACCATCTAGCAATGAAAACCTCTCAGAGCCAGCAACAACTTGCAAAATCTGCTCCATAGAAGGAAGTGGGTAGTGATCCTTGAGGGATGCTCTGTTCAAATCTCTAAAGTCTACACACAACCTGATTTCTCCACTCTTCTTTCTAACTGGAACCAAGTTTGCAACCCAACTTGAATGCTTGATGGGGAATATGATACTTGCCTCTATTAACTTATTCAATTCCTTCTTCATGAGAGGCTCAATGTGTGGATTGACCGGTCTCTATTTTTTCCTGATGGGCTTAGCACTTGGATCTAGTTCAATTGTGTGTTGAGCTAGCTTGGGATTGAAACCTCTCAAGTCTTCATAGCTCAAACAAATACATCTGAGAACTCTTGGCAAATTTGCATGAATTCATACCTTTCTTCTTGGTTGCCACTTTACCAATTTGAAGTGACTTGCCTTCTCCAACCGAGATGGGCTCGAATCCTCTCCCTTGACTTGGATGTTTTCTTTCTCCTTCCTAAATTGATCATTAGGATTGAAGAAGGACTCTAAAGTCACAAGTCCTTTTGGTAATTTGTTGGTTCTCACTGTACCACTTGATCACTATATTGTTGTCCCAACTTTTTCCTGATTTTTGGGTGAGAACTCAACTCTCCTCTTACAAGAAATTGATGATTTTTGGTCACTCTCAAACACTTTCCAACTTGCATTATTTTCTGGCACTGATGGCCTCACAATCACATGGATGTCTGGATGCATTTTATCTCTTTTAATACTCTCCACAACATCAAAAGTTACTCTAACTGCTGTAAGCCTATCAACAGCTTGGTTCTCTCTCCTAGGGATGGAGTTGATGCCAAAGTCCTCAAAATCCTCAATGAGATCCCACACCCTATTCCTATAACTTTTGAGCAATTCATTCTTGGCAGCATGCTATCCTTTAACTTGATTAACAATTAGCTCACTATCACCAAAGACTTGTAAGTTTTTTATGCCTCTCTTCCTTGACCAATGCAATCCATGTATCAAAGCCTCATATTCGATAGTGTTATTAGAACATGCAAACTGAAATCTAAAAGTTGAATAATACTTAATGCCTTGAGGTGAAACAAGCATAGCTCCTCCTCCTGCACCTTGTCTACTTCTTGATCCATCAAAGAACAACTGCCATACCTCATTGTCATCTTTATGGCCTCGCTTGGTGATGCTAGGAAGAGGCTGATTTTTCTTATGCATATAATAGACTCCTAGTTCAGATTCCTCCATTTCCTTGTAGGGATCAAAAGCATGTACCTTTCTTTCCCATTCATCAAGAGTCAAATTTGGAATGCTTCCAACTTTGGTGTCAGCTTCATGTGTGCTTGGATAATCCTCTTGATCAAATGCTGAACAGTTGGCATTGATTGGGCTTGGAGTATGAGGCTCAATGTGAAAGTTTGCAATAGGTTCAGACCTGATTGTGGCCTTGGCTCCATACCTTGTCCTAAACAACATGTGTGACCAATCAGCAGATAGGTAGCCTCCAATTCTAGCTGTGAAATCCCTTGACAAACATATGGCAAAGAGTGGTGGAAAATCTATCACCGACACATCTTGCAAAATAGTGACATTGGGGCATGCATGCAAAGTAAGGCTCAAATATTTAATTACCCCAACTGTTGTTATTGTTGTCCCATCTAATTGCACCACCCCCTTGGATATGACTTCATATTGAAGGCCAGATGATCAGCTATTTGCTTGGGCATCACGGAACTACTTGCCCCAGAATCAATCATACAATTATGTACTAGTTTATCCCCAATGATCAATGAAACATAGAATGGAGGGGGCTTCAAATTTTTACCTTGTTGTCCTCCATGATTCCCCTCAAGCTGAGTAGCATTTGTGAGTACCTTCTCTTACATATGAGCTAGCTGATTTGAGGTTGACCAATTCTTCATGGCAGCTTGTAATAGATCCCTTTGTCTTGGGATGGATAGTGACTCCCACATAGATATGTTCACATTGGTCTTCTTCATTTGTTCAATGATGTTAAATGGGGATGAACCATATCTTTTTCTACCCTTTAGTCTGCACATTCTTTTCTTGTACATGGGCTACAATAGTTGGCATTTGAGCTAGTCTAGAAGGTGGCTTGGGCTGTCCTTGCACATTTGGAATTGCATTTTCTTGCCAACACCTTGTGGAGTGATGGAAGGTTGTGAATCACTTGGATCTAATGATTGCCCTTCACCTTGATATTCCTCTTCTTTGACCATGTGTTAGCTGCTACACTCTGAGAAGGTGTTTGATTCATACCACAAAAATCTTTAGCCTACCAATTCACAAGTGTAGTCTCATTTGGAGTTGTATCTTGTTGAGATGTCCCTTGTTGTTGGTTTGTTTCTGACTCGCTTCACTCTCTACACTAGTTTTTATCACCATCAAAGCTTGGTTCAAAGCACCATTGAAGCACATAGATTGGTTGTGAGGTTCATTGCATGGGAAACACCAATCATACTCTTGAGCTATATTATTTTGCACTGGCACTAAGGCTTTAGAGGTAGATGCAACATTGGGGTTATAGGGCTGAAATGGTCTATTGGTAGGAGGCCTTACTTGATTTTGATTTGTAGATGGGTTGGGTGGCCTATTAGGATGATATGGTTGTCTATTAGGCTAAGTTTGAGGCTGATAAGAAGGCCTAAAACTTTGAGCTTTGTCTCTTGAGCGTAACCAGCTCATTGCCCAAATTTTACAATTGTTTCATAACTTCTTGAAGCTCATTTGAGGCACTAGAGGATGAAGTAGAAGTTTCATTTGAACTATGATTTCTAGGAGTGGGAATAAGAGCTAAAGTAGGTGCTTGACTAGTACTTGGGCTTCCCAACTCTGGATATAAGGGCATAGGAGGCCTAGGTGTAAGTTTACCAACTTGGATCAAACAATTCTCAGCCCTAATGGTGATGTTGTAAGCTGCAGGTAGAGTTACACCTCCCATGGATTGGATCAACATAGAAATGTTAGAATTTAAAGCCTTGAGAAAGTATAAGAAAGCACCTTGAGTTGTTGGCCTCACTGCCAATGGGATTCTATTCCATGTTCTTTGAAATCTGAAATTGAAGTATGTTAGCTGCTCATTGGGAGCTCTCTGGATAGTTGTTAGTTGCTCCAATAGAGACAAGTTGTCCCCTTTCTCTCCAAATTGGTTATGGAGAGTTGTGCACAACTGGTTCCAATTTTGGATAGAGCTTGCCTCAAGGCTCCTGAACCATTGCAAGGCTTTCCCTTTGAATGAAGATGTTAGCAATTTGATAGCAATTTCCATCTCAACAATCTCATGGATTGCACAAACATTAGCAATGTCTTTGACATGATCACCAAGAGTGGTCTGATTTTCTCCAGTAAAGTATGGGATGTTCTTCAATGCTGCAATTGGAACTGGGTTTTGTGCATTGAGAGAAAGTGGGATGTTGCCAGTAAAGTTGACATAAGGATTGGGTTGTGCCATTATGATTGGCCTGAGAACCCTTGTTGATTGGATGAAAGGTCTACCAGGTGGAGGAGTTGATAGAGTTCTGTTTGGTGGAGATGGAGACCTTTGAATCCTTCTTCCCCTTTCTCTTCTTTTTGGGGATAATTACAGATAGTTAGACAATCCCTCTTCTCTAGCCCTTGACCTTATTTGGATCCTTCTCATGAATCTTCAAGCTTGGAATGCTAAAACTAGTTGATTCTATCCTTTAGAGTCACCAGATGTGTAAATCAAGCTCTTTCAAGCAAGAAACTTACAACAATTGCACATCAAATTTGTTGTAATAAAGATGAAGACCTCTAAGGTCCCACTGGGTGTGCCAAAACTATTAGTGCAAATCTATAGCACCCCTAAATGACCTTCAGATCTACAGTTCAAAATTGGGTCATTTAGTGTGATTGCACAACATTGAGTTTTCTCCAAGGTGTGGGACCTTGCAAGGTGAGAAAATCTCTAGAGAAAGCTAGTTCTTACCCCTCTATTTAGGTGTATGCATGAATTTTTTAGAGGTTCAATGCTAAATCCTACTCTAGATTCCAAGAGAAAGAGTTAAAATATGAAAAAGGAAACAAAACTAAGCTAAAACGGTGATACACCAAAGGAGTGATGAACTTCTATTTTGCAAATAAACACAGATCATAAAAATGTAACACAGAACATGCACACATTGTCAAGATATAACGAAGGATCATGAGATAATAATAACACATGAAAGGATTGAAAAATAATTCATAAAGCATGCATTATCATTCTTAGTTTTTTAATACGATGCATTACAATGGAAAGGAGGCAAAAAATATGTGCTGCAGCCTGTATGAGAGGTCTAAAACTCTACAAATCTACTTACTAAAGAAAAAAGAGAGCATAAGAGCAAAAATGTCCAACATCACAAAGGATTGAATCCTTTGCATTTATAGCTTAAGCAAGGAGTGAGAAAGAAGAGGAGAAAGCAAATCATATCTATAGGCTCAACCACCCACCATTAATCCTTTCAAATCACCCTGCAAACCCGTCAAATCAAGCTTTGTTTTTGCCTTACATCTTTGGAGAAACAAAAATATAAAAATAGAATAAAAAATTGTTTTGAAGTAATTTGATCTCACATTTATGGCATGAGAAGACATTTTAGGGTTTTCCCCATCAAATTGAGCTAATTCTCCATCCTTGGCATGTGGAAGAAGGTAACCATGGTGGATCGAGCAGAAAATGACATGTTCTAAGCAATCTGATACGCATTGAAGGTGTGAAAGACATTTTTAACATTTTCTCCATCGAAACCTTAAAAAATGATGTTTTTATGCCTCCAATGCATAGAGGAGATTGAGATCTTTCCAACGAGTCTGATTTTTCCCAAATCTGATCTCTAGATTGAAAGATATGCCCATCTGAAGATTTAGGGAAAAATTAGGGCATAAATTTGGGCACAAATTTTGAGGCAAAAATTAGGGCACACTTGGCGGAAAAATCAGATTTTGAAAACGGGTCCATGGGCCAAAATTTGAATTTTTGCACTTTTGGAAAAATTCCCAAAATCTCCTTGCCTCCGCCGATCCGAGACACGTGGCATCGCTTGCTTTCGTTGATGGGATGTGGGCTTCAAAACAACATTCTACTCCTTTTTGTGAAATTGGGAAAAATTCCCAAAATCCTCCGCCATTCCGCCACTTCGAAGCACGTGGCACCTTCTAGTTGCTTGGCGGGGATGTGCCTCAACTTTTCACCTTTGTTGCGCCCTTTTTGGTTTTGGCAAAAAACCAAAAATCCTTATGCTTTCTCGACTCCCGCCGCCGATGACGGACACGTGGCATCTCTTGGCTAGGCATGGGCCTTAAACAATTTCTTTTCCTTCTCCTCCGCGGCCCACGGGAAAAATATTGCCTTTGTGCCTTTTGGCCAAATGCCAAAAATTAGAAATCCCCTCGACGCCGCGTCACTCCGCCATGACAAGTGGCACCTTCTCATTGGCTATGGGCCTCCTTTGGGAAAAAATCCCCTCCAAACCCCACCAAGACATAACTCGAATATTACAAGGAGTTAGGAGGAAATTTTTACCTTACTGGAAAGGTATTTAAATTCTCTATCTGATGGAATCATACCCAAAAACTTTTGAGTCCATGAAGTGTGCAAAAAAATCATTTTAAGTACCAGTAAAGGAAAAGGAGGAGGAGTTAGCCCTAAATAAGCATGGGCTTATTTTGGATAACATGAACCATTCTATCGGTGGTTGATGAGTAGAGTCCATAAGAAATTTTTATACTTTGCAGGATGGAGGGTTAGAATCACCGCTACTTTGATTTCAACTATGACAGGACTAAGGGCCTTAGGAGTGGATCTCGGATAGCAATTTAACCGATATGTATGCAAATCCGAAGACAAGAAAGGAGTTGAGGTATACTAAAGGTCCACACGACATGGACATTGACAAATTGAAAAAGTACCAAGTAGTGTAGGAAACTTCACATCTAGTAAAAAAAGTTGAATGACGAAGGAATATGGTTTTAAGTAAACACAATGTGGCTACATGTCGTAAAGAAGATGTCTTCAAGGGGTGGTCTACAATATTGCAGATCACATAAGAAAGACAATCATTTAAGAAGTGCAGAAAGGTGACAAAATAAGTTTTGTCACCGTGTCATTGTCCTTAGTGTTTATAGAGATTGGGGTGCCACGATGGAATAAAAGAAAAGAATTGGGAGTACCCCATGAAACACAAGTCACTTGCAGAAATATTTGACAAATACTTATGTGATAGATCAATGAGCGAACCATTCAAGTAGAGGGTAGAGATGTGGTATAATATATTCCACCCGGTGTTTGAAGAAGAATGGCGTATACCCAAGGATTTTCCTTCAATGTTGGGTAAGGCGATTCGGTTTATAGTCTACCAACATGTTTACATCACACGATTTGTGATGAAAGATGAGACTTGGAGCTGATGGTGCAAACTTCCGTATTCCTTCACAACAAGGTATTTCAAAGAATCAGTTCAATGGTTTTCATATTCCCGCCACCTAGCCTTCAATGCAGACAATGTAGATTGTGACTACCACACTCTTATAAAGAAATATGTATATCTAGGCAGAATTCCTACATTGAGAGGCTTATCTCAAATATTATTAGAATGAATCCTATCAGCTTGGCATTTGCATGGACACCGGAGTAGCACTTGTGTACCTAAAACTCAAACCCAAGCTGGAGAACACTAAGTATGTGAAGAATGAGTTCCCACTCCGAGGGCCGCCAAAAGGTATGCATAAAATGGAAAATGTTCCAATGCCTAATCCTATAGAAACAATTCAAGTAGATGATGAAGAAGATGAGCATGAAGATAGTGGTGGTTTAGAGCACAAAGGCGGTAAGACAACCTCCAAATAAAGAAGAATTTGAGAGTGTGACTACACCACCTCAGCCACAAGAAGGAGATGATGAGGACTTTGATGTAGTCTAAGGAGAGCATCATTTCAAAAGAGTGTTCAGGAAAACAAGGACCCTAGGTGCTACTCTGCAATCACCTCGACTCTCTCCAGTAAGAGACAATTGAGAAAATAAGGAAATTGAAGTTTAATGAGGGAGTAAAATAGTCAAAGGAAAGTGCACAAAATTCCCCTACACCTCCAGAGAACAAGGACAAACTAGAAGACAAAGATGTGAAGGATAAAGAGGAAGGAGGAAAGGAGGCAAATGAGACATCAATCGAGACTGCGTAGGAAATAGTAGCACAAGTTGCAAATCTTGAAACCCAAGTTCCTAAGCAACCTAGATCAAAAATAACAAGTGGAGAATATCTTCCACTAGTCATGGGCTATGCCAAGGACACAAGTAAAATTGTTTGCACCTATTTAGAAAGCACAATGACACAAAAGTAGTTATATGGATGTGAGTTTATGGATGAAGATATGGAAACTGTACACACAAGGAAGAAACTGTCATGGTTGATGCACACGCACATGGATGAACCAAATTTTGATGTATGTGAAGATTCATGTGTTTCAAGGAGGTTGAAGAAGACACCTCAGGCTAGGAACATAACAAAGTAAAGCCTACTATTATGTCAGATGAACAAGTGAGCAATGCTTTGGTGAAAGTCTTGATGAAGTGGCATGGTGGAATATGGATAAAGCTACAACAATTAGGGCACTGAGGGAGGAGATCAAGACTAAGGATGAGGAAATAGCGCGCCTAAAGTAGGAAAAATACTTAGCACAAAATAAGAATGTTTTTTATTAGCATGGCAGAGGAGATTTGTGACAGTGTTGGGAAGGCTAGGCCACACCAAGAGCCAAAGGTACCCAAGACATTTCCTTCTACAATACATTATGTAAGTACATTGGTGGACTTAGTGCTTGAAGATGAACCTCTACACATGCCACCACCAAAATATCAAACACAAGAAGAAGAGCGAGAAAAGGATTTAGCGATGTGGAAGATTGCATCATATGAGGGGTTGTTTCAAAGCTTGTAGGAGGAACTAAAGAAGGAAGATCAAGAATTGAATATTTGTACAGCGCTAGAAGCCATTATAAGGACCAGGACAATTTTGGAAGACAATGAGTTCCTGAAGGCCATGAAAGATGAAACATTGGGCTGCGTAGAATGATTAGCACTTGTCAAACAGAAGTGTGAGGCCCTTACAACAGCTCAAGAACCACACAAGGAAAGGCTAGATGAGCTTGGAAAACTCATCGGACAAAATATGGACTTGTTAGAAGGGAGAATGACTACCATGTCCAACATTGTGTTGGTCTTGTAGAATGAGAAAGGAGAGATTGCAAAGGATGAGTTAGAATCAATTATAGTGGATATTCCAGAGAAGTCAAAGGTTTTTCTCAATGATTGGTAGACTCTAGAGGCAGAGATAAAATAAAAGTATCCATACTTGATTCTTCAATTTGAAGCAAAGGAGGTTCAGTAAGGTAAAGACATTCATTTATTCTTAATATTCTTTTTATCTCTTTATTCACATTCTTTGATTCATTTTGGACAACAACCATGCTGAGGTGGTAATGAAACTAGTGTGGGGTAATGTTGGTCAGTCATAATTTGGTACTTAGTGAAGGAAATACATAAGGTTTGCAAGAGAGCAGAGAACATTCAAAGGCACGGAAGTATCAGAAAGGATCGCACATGAATAACATAAACAGGTTAGGGACTTACTCATTTTCACGGTGATGATCTATTTTTGGAGATATCATGTGGAGCACACAAATTTGTTGCAGACTTGCGTGACATGCATTGGATATTTTTGGAGGATCATCTATGAAGAACTTTTCATGAATAGAGGCCAAGAATAAATCTACTACTGTCAGTTAACTAAAAACAATCTATTATTAGCGCACTTGGACGTGTGGCTATTTTTAATGACGAGTGGCTAATAATAGCATGTGACCTATTTTGGGATTAGATAAATAGTGAAGGGAAAGTCCCCACCCTTATAAATATGTATTGAACTGTGTAGCATAGAGAGAGGATGTGAGAATTAGGTTATAGTGAGATTATGCTACTAGATCTGATACGTGCATGAGCGTATACTACTGTTGTTGTAAAGAAGATTATGTGTATTACTGAAATTAATATAATGTAGATTATGGACTGAATCAAGGTGTTATCATGGTTGTAGTTCGGTGTTGTATGCTTGATTTAATCATGGCTATCTTTTAAGTTTGTATTACCTAGATCTAGATCTGAACATGCATTGTAGAATGATATATTAGATATAGATCTGAATTCCTTAAGTCTTCATCATGCTAACATCCTATAACAACAACCCTAAAGAGGGCCCGGTACCTTTGCGGCTTCATGTGAGTTCTCAATCTAGGGCCGAGTGATGCATGCACCAGCGTGCTTGGGCTTATATTTGTGGATTCTAGGTTGCATCAATAGAAATGCCTACAATTCCATTATAGGATATGCATGCTATGATTCCATCAAATAATGATAATATTGATTCTTTCTACATCTATCTTCTCATTGTAGGATACCAATTGAATAACTATATAATAGATTTAGGTTTCTTTAACAATATAATTCCCATAGATATTTCTAGCATCTTGACTCGGAAGGTGGCTCTTGTTACTCCATGGAGTCAAAGGAAGTCCTACTTGTAAGGAAGGTTAAGGATGCACATGCGGCTCTTGCAAAATTTCTAGACAAGAATGTGTCATTGACTATCTTGGTAGCAGCCTTTAGGGCTTCATTTGGAATGTTGTTAAGTAGAATCTTCTACCAAAACTTGGAAGGAACAATCTAGATGAATTGGTCTTTTATAACCATTTGAGTTAAGGGAGATATAGAAAATTTTCTCCAAATGAAAAAGATGATATATATAGTGCACAAGTTAGGAAATCTAAGAGCTAACATTTTTACAAAGATAGCAGGACTATAAATCATTTCATAACATCCGAAGAGGAGGATGAGATTACAATCTTAATAAGACCAATCATCCATTACCAATGGGGTGTTGATCATGAATAAGTACACAAAACTCTTGAGTTGTACGAGGATATCCCCGAGGTGATGGATTATGCGAGGCATGAAGAGGATGAAATGGTTCTTGATGATTCCAAAAATGAAAAATCAGATGATTGTTTACTCATGATGAATATATATTTTCATTTACATTTTAAGATGAAGAATCTATTGATCATGTCAACCATGGAGAATAAAGGACAACTTGTGATAATCCTTTGAAGGATTTGAAATAAGACTATGTACAAGAAATTCTAAGAATTGCAGAAGAAACAAAAGACCCTTATCTCAGTCTCAAACTTCTAATTCAAGTCATGGATTTGTAAGAGAGTGAATATTTCTCTTTCCAATTAGAAGAATAAATTTATTTCTATGAGGAAAATATTGAAATAAAGGTCCTTGAGTCCTTTGATGATGAATCCTCCCATATTGAATAGGTAGTGAATTTTAATGAGCCTTGGGATGATGGATCAATCTCTCCAAACTGTTTCATCAAGTTTCAAAACAAATATTCCTCAAATGAATGTGATGATGACCTCTTGATGGATCGGAAGGAGTTCTTACAATAAATATTGAAATAAAAATAAAGTATGGAAGATCTTGAGCTAAGTATTGACCTCTTAACTCATGTTATGGCCATACAAGATAGGTCTGAAGTTATGTTTGATTCTTCATTCAATATCCAAACATATCGTACTAAAAAAGAACAAAAAGATGAATTCAATGCCTCTTATGAAAAAAATTTCAATAAGCATGAATATGGGAAACAAGAGAACTCAGAATATTCAAACAACCAAATCAAAAATCAGCCTTGGTGCAATGATCGGATGTCAAATGAGAAATCAATAGTGTGGGGGAACATAAAAGGCAATTTGTAATCTGAGACTGATTCCCAAGATAGTAAGAACAATGGAATTTCTGAGTGAAGCTATAAGCATCAAAGGGATCATTTAGGCTCACTCCTCCCAAGTATATAGACAGTCATGAAAGCACCTAACTTTCATAAGCAATTGAGAAAAGGGTGATACTTTCTCAAACCAATCAATGGCCTCACAAAACATCACCACTCAATGTTACCCATTCTGAGGTAACTTTCAAAAATAAAAGTTATACGATGAAAACGGGTTTTCCACCACATTTATCATAGGTGAATTAGGTTTTTTTATTTCCTTTTATTGTTTTTCGTGTTTTTCCCTTTCCGTGTGTGATGTGTTTCCCTTATGTTTTGTGTATGTGTTCTCCCTTTTAGTCTATCCTTGTTTTTGTTGAGTATCTATAAAAGTAATAAATAAAGCACTAGTCCACACTATGCATTGAGATTATGGAGTTTATTATTATCATTTCCTCACTTTTTCGATCCCGAATAAGTCCCCAAGTGAGATCAAGTTTTTGTCATGTGTTTTTGCAAGGGTAAAATTCAAGAGAATACATCACAACTTTACCTTCTTGTTAATTTTTGTTCCCGAAGCCCTCCTAAACACCCCCTTTATTAGTGTGCTCCATTTTTCATGCCTATGCAAATAATTTAAATTCTCATCTTTATTATAATACCTTATCCCAAACATTTGGAATGTGAAAATCAGTTCATGTAGGTTCTTTTGATGCAAGTACTTCTCAACATAGATTCTTAAGTTGGCTAAGAAAGGATATTTATAGCCTTCTCAGGACATGTGTGCACCATCCGAGACATATTTTCAGGTATAAATTCATCAATAAATGGTATTAAGGAGATAAAATCATATTGCAAGTGATTTAGGAAAGTTTAGGAAGATTGGAGAATTAGGAACAAATTCAATGAGAGCAGATTTTTAAAGGTGAAGGAGCTTGTAGTTCAAAATAATGTCCGAGATTCATGAAGTAATTCTCAGAGCTCAAAAATCATTTAAAGGAAAAAAAATACATAATTGGAAAGGTAATTCAGTTTCCTATATGGCGGTATTTTTATATTTTCACAATACCTAAAAATTTATTTCCATATCTCATTTTCGCAAGAACACCTTTCGATATAGAGAAATAATAATATTTTTAGGGTGTTTCATGGGTAATTAGACCTTGAGACCCATCCCATTATTTTCCAAATTATCTTAGGATTCAAAATAATATAATTATCCATCAAAAAATTCCTCCTTGAGCTTTAGCATCTTCATCTTCAAGGTCCTTCCCAAGATAAGCCTTCCACACTTAGCCAATTTGTCTAGTGCCACATGTGACCATGAGGATGAATCACAATTTTATGTCTCTCTCATCTTATTCCAATGGAAAAATGGTGACAAAAATTCACCGCATGCCAATTTTTCCCCTAGACCCATCGAGATGATCCTGGGAAGCCTCGTGAGGCCCATTTTCCTATTTTTCTATCCCTCACCTCATGACACCTCAAATTTCTACTTGTCATCATGGGGTTGAGGCAAACTTATTTTTCCTTTCCATACCATTCCAATATTATAATGGGAATACAAAACTCACCCTCCCCCTTGTTTCCACATGGTATCTCACATGACCCCGTCTCAACCCACGAGAGATTGTTGCATGATTTTCTCTCTCCTCCGCCAATGCAACAACACCACTTGTCAATCGAAGTGTGAAATCACGATGATTTTTCTCAATGTAAAATATTCAATAATCCATAAATTTCTTCCATTACATGACATCTAATTTGAATTGAGTCACCTCTTAACTTCCCGAGGTTCCAGTGGGCATGGAATCGCACAAACATTTGAGGAAATGATCCCTGAAAAATCTAGTTCCCCATGAACTAGTTTTTATGCGATGAAGTACAATTTTAGGAATATTGAAGACTTATTTTTTCATCATAATTCTTTGATTTTAGATGAGGAACATGTAAACCTATAATTTTCCTTTTAAAATTGCAAAGATCAGGACATTAAAACCCTTGAAAATTGGAGGAAATGATCCCTGAAAAATATAGTTTCACGTGAACTATTTTTTGTGCCATGAATTCCATATTTTTAGGGATATTGGGAAATGATTTTTTCATTAACATTATTTCCTATTAGATGAGTAACACACATACCTTTAATTTTTCATTTTGAATTTGTGAAGATGTGGACGAGAAAAACCCTTAAAAATTGGAACAAAGAATCACGATTATAAGTAGACAGTTTCAAGACCTTTTCTATTCGAATCCAAAATGGGAAGACCAATTTATATTTTTATTAATTATATATTTTATTTCCTACTAAAAATAGTAATTACGATAAAAATTTGCATTCATACTCCTCATTTCATTACCTCATGGTCAAAACACTCAAAATTGGCAAAAAGGTAATACTATCAAATGGGACGATAATGGTGAATATTCTAAACATAGTAAATCATTGAAATGACATAAATTAATCTCATTTCAGTTATTTTATTATCCTAAAATGGTTCCAAAACTCAAATAATCATCCCACTCAATTTTTAAGAAAGATTCCCACATTTCCCAATGTGGTGAGCATAAAGTGCCAAATTGGAAAATGCCAATTTTGTCCCAAAAGCTATTTCAATTCATCTTCACATGGAGTGCATGATAAAAATATGGATGGCATGGGTTTTTATTTCATTATTCTTTCCTTTCTCTATAATTGAAATAATTTAATACTCGTCATCAGTGCTCTCAATGGATGGCATAACTAATATCATAATTATTTGAATAAAGTACATCTAATTTCTCTCATATGAATGATTGATCATGAAGTTGTGATAGTGTCTCAAATATAAAAAGGATTTTCTCAATGAGGGAAGTCATCTTCCATTATTCTTAGTGGTCTACTTCTTAGGTTCTCATCACTCCTCTTCTTGGTGTGTTCAAGTAGTGTGGCAAAGGTTCATCATTTCAAGAGTTTTCAAAAGGGGGAAAGGTGTTCAAAATGGTCTTCATTAGAGATTTTCATCAAAGTGCATCATTGTGGATGGTCACCAAAGGCGATTGTAATCTTAAAATTTTCTATGTTATATCTTCATTGAAGGAGGGGCATCAACATTAATTCTTTTGAGAATTCCTTCTCTTCTCTCCTCATTCTTTCTCCTCTTCTCTACCCCCTTTCTAATTCTTCGTTGTAAGAAATCATGAATTTTTTTCTTATTCATTAAGGTGACTATAAAATATTTGTGCAATGTAAAAGTCCCTTTTGAAATTATAAAAAGGGGACTTATTTTGTGTTTCCTAAGGTTATGTGAAAATTCACTTGTGATGGGAATATGAACAGTCATATGGGGGTTAAAAGAAGAGTTGAAATGTGATTAAACTAAAATAGATAATAATGGGAGTCTAATTTAGTTTAATCTAGATGTTATGTAAAGAAATAAATAACAGATAAATAAATAAAGTAAATGACCCAAGAAACTAAGAAAGTAGAAACGTAAAACCCTAATGTGTAAGGAGAGTTAGAAAGAACTTAGCTGATTCAACGATGCCTCGGGATTGTGTCACACAATAGACTAGATAAACATAATACAAGAATGACCACATAAGGGCTTGTGAAATGGAAGATCCAAAAACATGAGTAGACTTGGGTGCCTAGAGAAGGATGGGGGCACACTGGGGCACCTGTCCGAGATATGGGCACCCTAGTTTATGCAAGAGGTCCGAAACCAAACTCGTGGGGTCATTAGATGATTCGAGGCCTCAATTTCTGTCGCATGGATTTTTTTGCATTGTGTTAGATGTCTATGATAATCAATGATGAAGAATATACCTATAAAACCCCAAACAAGGCATTAAAACCCTACAAAAATAAAGTGCAAATGAAGGGGTCATAATTTCTCAGCAGACACAATGGTGTACTTAATAACTAAGTGTTGCAGTATATTTCAAACCCAAATGTACTTCTAGGCAAGAGTGTATAAATCATGCCCTAGATGTTCTTATTCCAGTCATACTTTGTGAACTAGCGAGAAATAAGTAGACCTAGAAATGTAAATAAATGGTGGATGGAATAGAATAAACTTCCCTCCTATACAAATGTGATGCAAATGAACCATCTTTTTCCCTTGTGATGGAGCTAGATGGATGCAACTAAGCTCTAGATATTATAGATGGATTACAAACTTAGGTTATGATAGTAGTGCCTAGTGCTTGGTCCCTCATTAAGGTCCCATAACATTATATTTATATGGTTGTCTTGTTCTAATTTCGTAATTAACCCTAAAAAGGACAACCACTAAAAATATGAAAATATCAAACAACTAGAAAGTGCCCAAAAGAGGGGGTAAAGTAAAAGAGGATCGGGCACCTTGAATGAGACCGGGCGCCCTGGGTGCCCAAAGATTAGACCAAGTGCTCCAATTAGGGGTAGAATGACAAAAATGACAAAACTGATTGGGCGAGTACATTTGAGAGGTCAACAATGATGACCTGAAAGAAAAGTAAAATGGCCAAAGGACATGGGTTCAATAGTACTTTTTCACTCAAAACTATATGAATAGTAGTATGAGATCGAGACTAAATAATACCCAAAGTGCATGATTTTATGTCTACATTTTCCCCACTTTATGTTGGTGAGAAGAATTCTAGTAAAATAAATAGATAGAGATGTGTACTGATGTCCTTGTCAAATGATGTAGAAAGCATGTAAATGGACTAGAAAAAGCATGGAGTGAAAAAGATGGAGCGTGGAAACTAAAGATGTAAACTTGTAAAAATTATGAGAATGAACTTAGGTGAGAAACGCATGCGTAGCTTCGATGTGTGTAATATACTTGCATGTTAGTATAAGGTATGTGTTGCCAAAAATTTTTTTTGTTGTTTTTCTTATTGTAACTTGTTGAGTTCTTGGAATGTAGCTTAAGTGTGAAAATGCATAAGGATTGGGTGCACAATGACCAGATGTATGGGAAGGCACAAAATCATAGAGGAATATGAACATTCCAGAATGGTTTCAATTTAGGACTTAGCCACTCTTTGCAATTCAAGGCTATTTTTGGAGATTGAATGTGAAACACGTAAAGCTATGAAGAATTACAGTTCACGCTAGTCTATTTTTGGATGTGCAACAACTTGAGCACCATGTAGGGTTTTTGTTTAATAATGGGATTTCTAATTAGAGTTAACTATAGGAAATCTATTATTATAGTACTTGCATGCTTTTGTATTCTCTTGTAAAGGCGCATGAATATTATTAGCATGTAGCCCTGTTTTTGGAAGATGCACGGGTGGTGAAGGGAAAGTCCTACTCATATATATATATATATATATATATATATATATATATGTATGTATGTATTTATTTGCACTTTGTTTTGAGAGACCAATGATTATAGAGTTATGTTGTAGATTTTTTAGCGTGCATAACAATGGAAACTAGAATATTAAATGTATGAAGCTTCTATGTTTTGCAGTATTTAATATAATGTACCATATTGGCTGTATATTGGTGTTAGATGTGATCTGAATTTTTTTCTTGCAAGGTAAATTTCATTATAATCATTTTTATTCAATCTTTCATATGGTTTAGATATAGATCTTGTTCACGCACCGTGTTTTAATTTATTATCTATTATTCATCTAAATTATACTTTTAATCACACTAACATTATTGAAAAGCAACACTAAAGAGGGACACGGTACCTTTCTTGCGGACTTCGGGTGAGTGCTTAGTTCGGGATGAGTGATGTGTCATCACGCCTTGGGCCAATTGTTGTGAATTCTAGGCTACATCATTGGTTATATTTTTGAGACCTCTTTATAATTTATTTTTAGGATGTTGCGTGATGAAGATATATTGATTAACCTTAGCTAGTATTGAGGAGTGGTTAGTAGATATAGAAGAAGAGTATGCCCATAGATTTAGCTTGGACTTGAGTTTAACACATGCATGTGGATCAAGTAGAATCTGTGTGATTTCTTGTGTGAGAGCTTCTTTATTATCTTCCTAATAAAACTATATGAGTAGCCTATTGCTTACCCATCTAAGATAAATTAGAGGTTTTACACCCATGTTTAGACACAGGAATAATTTCAGGCCTTGTATGATGCAGATCTGATTTGGACATGCTCGGTGAATGTCCGGTTCTATGGTGTTTTCAATGACTATATTCTTGAATATGCATTTTCAATTTATTCTTGGCTAGAAGTTGCTGAGTTTTAATTTTTGCATGAGCCTAGAGGATCGTATTTGTGCGGTATTCCACTTGCGATCAAGATCCCGATTGTAACCTTATATTTTGAAAATAAGTCAATGGCTAGCTAAACCCCACCATGCACAAGGGTAGTAGTAGGTTTGGTAAGGATGGAAGACCTAGTGGTAGAGAGAAAGAGGGAAGAGAGGAGAATTAAGTTCAATATGGCGCATGAGAGGGATTTTGAAAAAACGTGAAGTTGGAGAATGGATGGCATTGTGGAGAGAGATGGATCGTGAAGGATTTAGAGCTCACGTAGAAGACGTGGAGCTGGAGCATCTGGATCTCAACCATTTGGGAAAGCATGGTAGATAACCCTGTTCTCCTCAAATGAGAGTGCATCGATAGAGAAAACATGGGCCATGGGCATGTATCGAATCTACCTAGTTACCTCGCCCCTTGTGCTTGGTTTTCCAGTTTCTATGATGGTCGTATTCAACAAACTAGTATAAGCAGTAGAGTTGCAGTATTCAAAGTTAATTTGTAATCAAGTTTAGGATTTAACTAGGGAGCTTATTCATCTATGAAGAAATCATCATCTACATTATTTGGAGGACTATTTGAAGGTATCTTTTCTGGTCCACCATTGGCATAGAACGTAGGTGCGTAGAACCTTGTCATCACATCTCGGAAGTAGTGCAAACCTTGCAGATCGTGGGAATTTAGTTTGGCACAACTATAGGGGAATAAGGTAGTGCATTTGTTGGCCCATTACCTACTAGAGGAGGTGGATTAGGAGGATCGGTGGCTCGGGCATTGGCAGATCTCATGGATTTAGAGGCGGTGGGAATACGGGGAGGGAATACAAGCTCTTGATCTAGTGGACAAGTGTCACATCAACCTTGGAAAATTTATATGGAGATGTTTCTCTATCTTCTAGAGTATAGAGGCATTAAATATGCATCCAAGCACATGTATATGTGTGAAATAATGTGGTGCACAAAGGGATTCCATCTCTATAGCGTAAGGCAAACAAGTTTGTAACTATGTTGCGGGGACACGCGCACAACTAGTATAGAAAGTTTTATCCTCATCGACATGTTTGGATCATATAGTGTAGCGAGATGCTTTCTTAAAGGAATTTTATATCCATGAGTTTGAGCAGAAAAGAATAAGTGTGCCCAAGGATATTGAGAAAAGGCACTACTAAGAGTTTTTCAGGAAAATGATGCTCAGTTCAAAACCATTATGTCTAAATTATCTTATGACATACACATGAGATATCATGCAAAATGGTTCATTGGAGGACTGATCACACCTTTCAGAAGGGCACTTTCACATAAAAATTACATAGATCTCGTGCAAGGTATTTGAGGCATCTCTATGCATTGAGGTGGTAGGAAGTGTTTATACATGAGTGAGCCCATTCTTAGAAGCACAAATAACAACAATGGAAAAATATTTGGAGAAAGTATTTGCTAATTAAACACATGAGACATATAATGGGATTTTGTGTACAAACTACAAAGTAGAGGGGCATATTAAGGATAGTTTCCCTCATAAATTGGTACACTATTTGTTACTAGATTGTGAGATATGTCGCTTGGACCATAGTTCAATCATCGCCCATTGTTGCAGCATGCAATAAGGAAGATTGTGTCCAACTAATGTAATATTTGTAGGTCATTAACTCATGATATCAAGATTGTAGGTTGATTGATCAAATCCATGAGGCCATTCATATTGGTATCCGAGAAGACTAGTGTTGCGAGGTAATTCTAAGGAGAAAGGTGAGCATCATGACTATGATCATAATGAAGGGAAATTTGATGGAGACCATGGTAGAGGTCGCGGATATCATGTTGGACTCAAAGTTCGAGGTGAAGGGGGAATGAGTGATTTCTCTTGTATAACCTATTATACATGTGGTTCTTGTGATCGATACTTAGTGCAAATGTCCACAAAATTGTGTGTTTGTTTCTGCAAAAAGAATCATATTTATGAAGAGTGCGCCGACTTGTATGAACACTTAAGAAAGAAACATAAATAGGAAAATAAGGGCATGGGAATGGTTAGAGTACAACACATTATGGAAGATCAATGGATTCCAAAGCTAGTGCCATTCTTGAGTTAGTACTTGTAAAGATTACTACGTGTGATGAGGTTGTGCGCACTGGGAAGCTCAGTAGCAAAATCCTACCATTACTAAAGATGAATTCTTACATGCCAAGTACCTAGAACCTATGCATAAAAATTATTTTTATCAAGATACCATTGAAGTAATTCAGAATTTACATGGTGAGATACATTGGTCAAGGAACAATCGCAAAAGTTGGAACAAAAGAAAGAAACTAATCTCCATCAAACACATGTTGATGATTTTAAGGAGGTTTGTAAGATATTGTGCTGAGATAAAATTATTCCTTTGTTGGGGAATTGATTGAAAGGAAACACTTTGTGCACTAGTACTAAGCATGAGAGACAACTTCTACATGCTAATCTTCCTCTGGACAAGTTTGGATTATGACAAGGAGATTACTCTAAATGTTTTTGTTGATGGTTGGCTTTTGAGTAACATCTTGATTGACATAGGTGCGGAAGTAAATGTAAAAACTTTAGATGCATGGGTTCATATGGGTAGACCTCCATTGAAGGCATCCTCAAATGTTTTTTCATGGAAAACTGAACTAAGGAAACGCCCATTGGATTTTTAAAAGATGCATCCATTACTATACATGGGGCCGAGTTCATTGGGGACTTTGAGGTATTAGTACTTGCAGAAGTAGATAATTTCCCATAATTACTTGGATGTCATTGGTGCTATGAAAACAACATTGAATTTCTCTTAAAGAATGGGTATATCAGTTTTGACAATGAGGAAGAGTGGGTTATCATACCTTTGGCAGATGGGAAATCTACACCTTATATAGATCCCTTAAGTGAAGAAGACTTAAAGAGAATTTATGTGTGCACCATTAGAGATCCTGAAGTTATTGAAACATCAAAGGAAGGAGTTCTCCAATGGGATGATGCACAGTCCATGAGTGATACTATAAGTGTTGCATGTGACAATTGGGCACATGAAACTTATGAAATGGTTGGGTGTGAAATACGAAGTACAACTACGCGCTTTTGTAAGCCACGTAGTATTAGTAGTTTAGGTAGTTGTCGGATAAAAATATACACGGTGTGAGAGAACCTAGAATTATTCTTACGTGCTATGGAATTTCATGAGAATATCATATGGATAGAAGGAATATGTTAGTTTATAGTCTACGCAGAAAGGAGTGCATTAGTGGATTTTTAGAGCCATAATATTTTTGAGTTGAGAGAAGTAAGGATTGCTTTATCTTTTCGGTTTCTAAAAATCAATGCACCTACCTAGATCTGTGCATTTAATGGTAATAATATTGTTCACACCAAGTTAAGTACTATGAGAGAGTTAGATAAAGTGGCGCATGAAGCTTTATCACCTTCATTGTGGGTGCACAAGTTTTACTTCACCTTGCAAGGTTACGCGTGTGCATGGTACATCTATGTACAGTTGAATAGAGAAACCAGAAATTGGCAAGAACTTACTGAAGGTATGGCTCAGACCTTTGACTATTTTTATTTTAATCCTCCCTGTGGATGAGTCCTTTCGTGCTATGAAGTGCTTAAATATGGGAGATAGTTTAAAGGCTAAAGAGTTACTTCAAGAGTTGTTGGGAGAATCAAACTTGGTGGCACATTTTTAAGAAGAAGAAACAAATGTTGAAAATTTTGAGTACGCCTACCTCAAAAGAGAAAAGGGTAAGATGGTTTACATGTTTGATGATGAAGAGGTAGAGAACTCAAAATTGAGCACACACAGAGGGCACACACAAAGTATTAGACATTGCAGATGATAATGCATGCAGCTATCATGAGTCTATGATGGCCAAGAAAGTGAATATTTGGATAGATGTTGAACCTCGGGAAGCTATTATAGGGGATTACTAGTCTAAAGTTGAGGTTTCTAAGATTATTGAACTTCTACGTTAATTTCAAGATTTGTTCCCTAGAGGTTATCATGAGTTGAAAGGAGTACATGAATCATTGGGAGAGATGAAGATAAAATTAAAGGAAGGTGCACACCCAGTCTAGAAGAGGCCTTATAGGATGAATCGAATTTGTGCATCAAGATGAATGAAGAGATTGACAAAATGTTTCAGGGATCGTTGTGTGAATTGAGGACGTAGAATGGGTAAGCCCCATAGTGATCAACATCAATAAGGATGGTAGAATAATAATTTTTGTGGATTACGAGAGATTTGAATGTTGCATGTGTTATAGACCCTTTTCCCACACCATTTACTGAGGAAATATTTGAGGGCATTACGGGGCATGAAATATACTCCTTTACTGATGGATTCTTTGGATATCATCAAGTTAGGATAGCTAGAGAGTATCAAGAGAAGATAAATTTCACCACCAAGTGAGGAATTTTTGCATACACGGTTATGCCCTTTGGTTTAACGAATCTACCTACGTATTTTTGTGCATAGTTATACACACATTCTAGGATTTTATTCACAAGTTCTTAAAAGTTTAAGTGGATGACTAGAAATTTTATGGGCTTGTGAAGGATCACTATGATAACTTAAGGTTAATGTTTGAAAGAAGTAAGTAGTTGAGCATCTCTTTGAACATTAATAAGTGCAGATTTTCCACCCCTTTTGGAATCTTGTTGGGACACATCATCTGTAAGGAAGGTTTACTAGTGGATCCTGCTAAGGTAGCTATGATTTTGGGTTTAGAGGAACCAACTAACCCGAGTGAGGTCCGTGGATTCTTGAGGCACACAGTTATTATAAATTTTTTATTAAGGTTTATTCTAATATTTCCATGCCCTTAGAAGAATTGCTCAAGGGAAAAGGAAAATTCTATTGGGGTTAGGTGCAATAGCACGTTTTGAGACTCTAAAGGAAAGGCTTACTACAACACCTAATTTACACTTTCATTCATAGTCCAAACCCTTTCATGTTCATATAGACACCTCTGCGGAATGACCATTAGCATAGTAGCTTCTCATCATGGAGAGGGGATCATTGACCATCCTATTTTATTTGCTAGCGAGAAAGTTGACTCTAACATAACAAAATTTTACAACAACAGAGCATGAAGAATTGTCTATGATCTACTCATTTGCATAATTTTATAGAATATTTTTGGCTATGCCTTTCATCTTTTATACATACCACATGGCATTGAAGTACTTGGTGAACAAGCCCATTTTGCAGGGGCACATATGTCATTGGGTACTATTGTTTTAGGAGTTCAATTTTACCATAGTGGTTAAGAAAAATAAGAGTAATTCTAGTCTAGACCATTTATCAAGGATTCAATCAGGAGAGGATGCATATAGCATTGAGGATACAATGCCGATGCACAACTATTTACATTGAACCACGCACCCTCGTACTTGGAATATATTATTATTGTCTTTTATGCACAAAGCGTGGCTCTGGAAGGAATGAAGGCTTTAAAGAAAAAAACAACTTGCTATTAGCATCGCTCCTTACATGTTGATCAATGGGGACTTATACAAGTTGGGGATGCATGATGAATTTTGCATCAGTGTTTACTTGAGCATGAGCATGAAAAACTTATGGTAGAGGATCATGGTGGTATTGATGGTGGAAAATATGTAGGGGATGCCACCGCGTGCAAGATTCTACTAGTTGGACTATGGTGGGAGATGTTATACAAGGATTACAAATCATATTGTGAGGCATGTGACCATTTTCAGTAACTTGGAAAGCATGGGAAGAGAGATGAAAGGCCTTTTAGGCCTATTACTAGTGCAGATCCTTTTGAGAAGTGCGCAATTGATTTTGTAAGCCCTATCTTCCAGTAGTGTGTAGGACTCGTATCACACTATATTATAACTTGTACAAATTATCTTACATGGTGGGTAGAGGCGGAACCTACAAAGGATTTTACATCAGCTACAATAACAAGGTTTCTATGGGAAAATATTATTAGTAGGTATGGATGCCCTTTAATTCTAACAAGTGATAGGGATACGCATTTCCTTAATGAAAATACCCAGATATTATTTGATGAATTTATGGTTACACACCATAGGACAACACCTTATCAGCCTAAAGAAAATTGAAATGTTGAGGCTTTCAAAAAATATCGAACCATACCTTAACAAAAATTTATTATGTTGGAAAGTGAGATTGATTAAAAATGCTCTACTATTATTTAGGTGTATAGAACACGTACAAAAGGTTGAATAAGGTGACACATTTTCAATTTGTATTTGGCACGAGGGAAGTCCTCCCAATAGAATTCATATTACCTTCTTTATGTATGTGTGCGTAGGAATTCTTACTTGATGAGAAAGTCCTAAAATAACGAATTGACAAGTCGATGCATTGGATGAGAGGCAAGCCATAGGAAGATGGAGTCGAAGCAAGAAAAACTAGGTAGAAGGCATGACATGACAAATACATCAAGGATAATAATCTTGAGGTTAGGAAAATGGTACTTTTGTATGATTCAAAAATTTTCACCATCTGAAAAGCTTAAGGTGTATTGGTTAGGACTATATGTTATAACTTATATACTTGACTCGGGAGCTTGCCGGTTAGAGGTGTTGGATGGAACATAGTTTCCCGCATTTACACTTTGGGAGTAGGCTAAATCCCTACTATAAATAAGTCTTCTTGGTGTTTGTAATAAGGTAGTATTTCCAATTAGATTAGGTTTCCCTTAATGCACTTCTTTTATATGTGTTTCCTTCATCGTTGCTATGCTTTGTCAATTTAGTTCACCTGTTGTGTGTAATAAGTGCGCTTGCATGCTAGAAGCTGATCTTTATTAAAGTGTTTTTATGCGTAGAGGACCACACATAGCCTTAGTGTGGGGTGGTTTATATACAATATTCAATCCCAAGTTGAATATAGTTTAATGTCATCTGAATATGGGTATGCATAAGGAAAATTTTGTGCGGGTGCTACGGAGAGGTGTAGATAGAAAAAAATTTAATGTGATGTAGGATACAACATTGGAAACTACTTAGAAGAAGGTGTAGTGGCAAAGTACTTTGGAGCATGGAAGCACGTGAAAGGAGCTTTGTGTTCAAGAAGTAGGAGGCACACCAGAAGGTTATGACTGTGGCATGGATATGTACATTGCGTAAAAGTTTGAAAGAGATGAATTAATGATGGGTTAGTGGTAGGTGGAGGAGCAATAAATGTAACACATTTTTCAAAAAAAATATAAGGATGTAGTGTGGGTTCATCTTTACCTTTGTGATTACAAACTTTTAAGTGATTTGCTTATGAGTGAGCTAGTGAAGACAGTGGTGGAGTGTAGAGAGCTTAAAACTAGGATTTGTTACTAGATTTGTCAACAAGATTAACTTACACTCCCTTTGGAGAAGTGGTTGAGCAAAAAAAAAGGTGTGTGGAGAAAATAAATCGAGAGTTAGGATTTGAAGTGAAGCTAGGGCACGTGGTTTTTTCCTAAATCATGTGAAACAGAGTTATAGAGATCGAAAGAGGTAAAAAGAACACATATTTTTAGTTATTATGGCACCCAAACAAGCATGAGGAGAAAGTATAAGGGGGAAGAGACAAAAGGAAGATGAGATTGAGATCAAGGATGCCTCGAAAGTACATTTTCTAAAATGCAATACCCATAACAAGTGATCATGGGCCGTGATTGGGATTCACATGTCCGTAAAAGAAAATTCAAAGTGATTACCATAGGACAACTGATAACAAAGAGGATTTGGATGCATTACTAAATATAAAGAAAAATAAATGAAAAATAGATGACATGTATTTCTACGATGATGATGGGGAGAAGATTCTAAGAAAGGTAGAGGTTTTGTAATGGTATGAGCTATCATATTTTGGAAAACTTGAAAATATTTACCACGGCTCATGAATAGAATCCATGAGGACTTTTTATATTTTGTTGATGACATATGAGGATCACAGTGCCCTTGATTGGTACTTTGATGGGTTTGAGAAGTACAGTACAGAGGTGAGCCACGATGTAACCGATAAGGAAACAATTATATCCACCAACAAGGAGTTGGGCTATGCAAAATATCCATATTGTATCGATATTTATAAGATGAGGAAGTATCAAGTTGTACATGAAGCCACAAAATTGTTGACAAAATTGAATGAACAAGAGAGATGGTCACAAGTGAACACTATGTAGCTAAACATTGTAAGGAAAATTTCACAAGGGGGAATGTATAATTTAGTGGGATAGATTTCTAAAACAATCATTGAAGAGGTGTGCAAAGGTGAGAAGATAAGATTTGGCACTATTTTGTTGTCTCTTGTATTTGTAGAAATTGGAGTGCCGGATGGGCTGAAGGATAAAGTCTGGGAGTACCCTATAGAAAAGAAATCTCTCGCAGAGAGATTTGAAAAGTATTTATGTGAGGGGAGTGTTGTCACCAAATCACTGCACCCCTCGAATGGCCTGAAAATGAATCATTATATTAGGTGTGATTATAACACATGGGATCACCTCTCAAGCTATGGGACTTGGGCTCGATGTGAACCTCCAGAGAAGGTTTGTTTCCTTTTCTTAAACTAAATGCTTTACTACTCTTAGTGTAATAAAATGACCATCTAATCCTAAGCTAACATCTTCATGAGTTTTAAGGAGAGATACTTTTAGAGCTGAAACTATACTAAGGGTGGTGATGCACCAAATTAAGGGTTGTCTAATATCTGAAAGGGTTAATGTGGTAGGTATGCTTGCATCACTTGACCACCTTCACCTATTGCCACTCGAAAGGGTACAAAATACCACAAACCAGGGCATACGTTCCTTCGTTAAACTTGAGCATACATAAGGATAGATCAAATTGGATTCAACACATAATTAATTTATCATGAGGAAACCACACATGCATATGTCAAACATCTATTTATGTAACTAGGGATAATGATGACATAACTTAATACAGAAGGAAAATAAGGTTTTCACAACTGACATAAAAGATAGTCACATTATTCCTTCACAACATGAAATAGATAACCTGAAATAAAGGTAAGATAATCATTCATACTAAGGAATTGTAAATTCACAAAGTAAACATTGATTAACCATTCAACACAATAAATCATATTTCCAATAGCAAGGTGTAACTCTAAATATAATTAAAAGGTTTTTTAGAAATATCTGAAGCACTCTTCCAAGCTTGAAGAGAAAATCCTCCCCAAAAATAATATATATCCTCCATTCTCTCTATTCTATCCTAAATAATCCTTATACTCAACTATTTATAATCCTTTTAGGCTGAGCCATGATCATTGGGCCCTTAACTAACACTTAACTAAAAATAGAAATGTCATTAATATTAAGGGAACATGCTCCCATGAAAATAGAAAATTTGTTGCAAAATGTTTCACCAAGTAAACCCTAAAACTTTGACTAATTCGGAGCTCGAATCTGTCCTCGCATGGCTACTCAACTTGATCTGGGTTCAAATTCAAAGTTATTACTATCTTTATAAAATGCCTCATCCACTTTAGAAATGGTGGTTCTCGCACGCTGTAACTCACTGTATATCTCAACAACATACTTCATCTTCTCTTTTCCCCTTGATGTGGAAGTAGACATTAAGCTTTGTGTTTCGGAAGCCGAAGTTGGAGAAATTTCAAAAATAAAGTCTTCGAAAACCCGAAAGAAAAATATCTGAAATTCTGAACCGGAAAGTTTCAAAAAAATTCTCCAAATTTTTTTTCCAAATTTTTTAATTTTAGAGTTTTGGTGTTCTAGGCTTCTAGTCCTACGATAACTCCACAAAATTCATTGCTCATTTTCCTAATTCCCGATTTCTTAATGTAGATTCAACCACCGAAATGAGATCGGTGCAGAGCTTGCTCTACGCAAATCCCACTAACTCATGCCAACTAACCCAATGAGCAACTCACCAATTTTAGCTCGTACCCATTTTTGATTGGAATTGACAAATTTTCAAGCCTTATGTTGTCCTTTCTTAAACTTCTGAACTTTTCTGTGAAAAAATGGGACATGAGAGTATGACAAGACACCTGAAAAAACATATGCTAATTTTAACTATGTCTTGCTTGAGTTGAGCAAGTATGGGCCCTTCCAAAGGTAATTTTCTCATTTTGAGACCAATTTAAACCTCCAAGATATGAAAAATAAGGAACAATTCCAGAGGATCCCAAAACCTTCCGGAATAACATACAAGGCTTTCAAAGATTGAATTTATCTTGATAAACTTAAAATCTTAATGGATTAATCTTGATCTTAGGGTTTTATCATATTGTCCATTTTTTCCTGGGAAAAAATTGACAACAGAGGACCATGAGTATCCCATTCAAAAAAGGAAAAAGATGTGGTATTAACAACTTCACTTGAAATTCAAAGAAGAGTGGAGAATATGTAAGGAGTTACCCACACCGGTAAGCAAGTTGGGACAATTTTCTATACATCAACATTTTTACCTTGCACGTTTTGTGATGAAGGATGGAACATGGAGACCATGGTGAAAATTTCCTATTCCTTCATAGAGTGGTTCTATTAGACATTGGTTCAAAGGTTTGAGATGCACTCTGGTTGATATACAATGTAAATAAGGTAGATTGTGACTACCACACTCTGTGGAAGACTTACGCTTATCCAAGTAAGTCTGCATATATTAAAAGATTCATTTCTAATGACATAACTATGAATCCCGTGAGTATGATGATATGTTATAGTGGGGAAGCATTAGTACACCTTTAACTTAAGCCTAGGGTGGAGAATGGTAAATATGTAGATAATGAGTTAAAATTGTAAGGTCCACCTAAAGGGAAGCACATAGTTAGAAATTTGGCAGCTAAACAACCTAATTCACGCATTCGAAAAGAAGAAGAAGATGAAGAAGAGATACATGAGGATAATGGTGGTTTGGAGCGTAGAGATCAAAGGAAGCCCACTAATGAGAAGGAAAGTGAGTGTGTGGCTACTCCTCCACCGGGCAGCAAGAAGAATAGGAAGTATTGGAGACAAACACATTGGAAATTGATACAAATAAATTCACCAAGGTGAAAATATTCAAGAGGGTGTTTAGGATAACAAAGGCGTAGGGTAAGCTCATCACAAATTTTAAGAAGGTCACCTAGGATTTCACCGTAAAAGTAAGTACCTTAGAAGAAGAAGATGTAAAAGATGAAGCTTAAAGATGGCAAGGAGGATGAATCCGGGGAAAGTGTGTTGGGTATTCCAATGCAGCCAGAGGATGCAGAGAGGAGAATCGTGATGAGGAAATGAAGGATGATAAGGAGGAGCTGGTGGGAATAGAAGTAGAAGTAGAAAAGGGTGAAGGAATGATCCGGATTCAAGTGCCCGGGTTCCTAAGGGCAAGAGAACAAGAAAGGAGAAGGAGAGTGAGGACTATGTGATACCCTTGTTTGGGTATGTTGATGACACCAATAAGATCATACACACACACTTTCATAGTTTTTGGAAGAAAATGACTTATACGGTTGGGACTTGATGGATGTGGAGATGGTGAATGTGTGCACAAGGAAGAAACTATCATGGTCAATGCAAACTCATATGGATGAGCCTGATTTTGACATATGTGAAGAATCATGCATCTCACATAAAATGAAGAAGGCACCACACGTCTGACATGTCAATGTCAAGCCAATAGTTATTTCAGATGAACAAGTGAGCAATTCCCTAGTAAAGGTATCTACAGAGGTTATGCGTAGGAACATAGACAAAGTGGGAAGCATTAGTGCATTTATTGATGACAATAAGGATAGGGACTTAGAGATCAAGCACCTAACAATGGAAAAGGAAAGGTCTGAGGCCAAGAAAAAATATTTGATCAGTATGGATGAGGATATTGGTGATGATATACTTAAGGTGAGGCAACATCACAAGTTCCAAAAAAAATTATGTCATGCATTATTTATGCACACTTGTAAAAATGGTTATATATGAAGGGCCCTTACAAATGCCCGTGCAAAAGATCATGCAGAGGAAGTAGTAAGAGCTAAGGCTACCATTGCCATAAATATTTCAATTTATGTATCTTTCTTGCATACCTTGAAGGATGAGTTGAAAAAGGTTGATCAAGCTTTGAACATGTGCGTGGTTCCGGATTCCATAATCGGGACATGAACTCTTACGAGAAGATAATGAAGTTCGAAAGCTATCAAGGATGAGACACTTGGGTGTGCAGAAATTATTTCTATGATAAATAAAAGCACAAATCCCTCACAAGAACCCAAGATCCACACAAGGATAGAATAAATTAAATTGGGAAGCTTATAACACATAAAATGGATTTCATAGATGGAATGATGTCATGTATGGAGAATGTTGTCCAAGTTTTGCAGAATGAAAAAGAAAATATGAATCAAGATGAATTTGAAACCATAGTGATAGACATCCTTGACAAAAATAGTGAGGCATTAAGTGATTGGAAGGCATTGGAGGTAGATCGAAGAATGAGTATCCATACTTGATCCGCATTATTTTACTCTTTATTCTTCATTCATTATAAATCATCCATTGATTGTTGGATGATAAGGTCAATTGACCATTGGAAATGAAGATGATGCAATTAGTGTGGGGTAATGTTGAGTGCATGGAGTGTAGATCAAGTATGAAAACACATAAGGATTGGGTGTGCAAGGACCAGGAGCATAGGAAGGCACATAATAATAGACGAACATGAGTGCACTAAAACAGTTTGAATTCAGGACTTAGCCACTTTTTGTGGATCAAGGCTATTTTTGGAGATGGAGTATGGAGCACCTAAAGCTATGAAGACTTGTAATTTACACATTTCTATTTTGGGATGCGCACCAACTTGAGCGCCATGCAAGGTTTTGGTTTAATATTGGGATTTCTACTTATATTTAACTATAGGAAATCTATTATTATAGCAATTACATGCTTTTTTATTCTCTTGTAAAGGTGCATGGATATTATTAACATGTAACCTATTTTCAGAAGGTGCATGGGCGATGAAGAGAAATTCCCCACCCTATATATATATATATATATATATATATATTGATTTACAATATTTTGAGAGACCAATGATTGTAGAGTTATGCTACGGATTTGTCAATGCACATAACCATGGAACCGGAACTTGAATGTATAAAGCTTCTATGTTTAGTAGTATTTAATAAAATGGACCATATTGGTTGGATATTGGTGTTAGATGTGACTGAATTTTGTTCTTACATGGTAAATCTCATTATAATCATTTTTTCATCAATATTTCATATGGTTTAGATCTAGATTTGGCTCACACACTTTGGTTTAATTTATTATCTGTTATGGATATGAATTACACTTTTAATCACGCTAACAATCTAGAAAAGTAACACTAAAGAGGGACTTGGTACCACCGGCACGCCTGTAAGCACTTAGTTCGGGATGAGTGTTGTGTCGGTGCGTCTTTGGCTAACTCAGTAGTGAATTATCCAAAGAAATGTAGGAAGAAAGATACATTATTCTCCAACATGTAACTTCTTCCCCGATAATGTAGGAAGAGATCTTTATACTTCCTAGTTTTTGGGCGATCCGGTGCCACTCGGCTCAAGTAGTAAAGAGAGGAAACCCATTATATCCTCTAACTTATAACTACTCCCTATAATTCTAATGACAACCATGTGATATAATATCCATTGTTTACGGGGTTTGTAAACTGGTCTAAACCTACTACCGTATAACCCGTAATGGTAAGGATGAAAATTCAACTAAACTATACCAATAGAAAGTACCGTGTAGTGTGTAAAACCCCAAATTATGCCCCCACTCTTTGGGGATGCATACGATGTCACGAGATAAGAGGATGTGGCCCCAAAATAGGACTAGCCACATAAATTGTGACCTATAAGGAAAGGGAATGCACTTTGTTGAAACCAAGGTGCATATAAATAAGTGACTAGAAAAGAGTGTTAGTACGAACAACCATGCATATAGAAAACAAGTGTAAGGTATGCTAGCAAGAAAGTTAACATGCAATAATCCAATCATAGACTATGAAAAGCGAGTTACAAAACATGGGACATCACTCATGATGTCACAAGACACTCAAGGCCATAATGGCTACATATAAAAACAAGTGTACACACCAAATAAAGGAAAACCCCACATACAATAGAAAATAAGAGACAAACAAGAGTAGGAAAAAATAGATAGCCATGGAAGTGATTAATCTTGTAAAAACAATTACGCACATGAAGCACTTGTTAGCATGTTAAAAAGATAACTCATATGTCAAAAGTGTTTATAATCAATGAAATAGTGTGCTCAAGTACAAAATGAAATTATAACACCTATAAGACAAATGTAAGCAAGAGTAGAAGAAACAAAGATATGAAACATGTTGTGGATAGATAGACTAGAATGTAATATGGATGATAGGAGCTGCGTTCCCCACATGAATAGAGTTGACGTAGTGAGTTTCATTTTTCCCCCATCACTCAAGAATGAACCGTAAATGAGAGTGTGTCATCGGAAATAGTCAAAGTGTGTATTGTGTCTAATGCATTGTTATGAGTGTATATGTGTAGTGATGATATGCGACCTAGCGATGAGTGCATGGTGATGTATCCTAAAGCATATGTCACGATGAGATGAATGAAGTGAGTGGTGATGTAGCCTAAAGTGTATACCACTATAAGATGATAGATGTAGTAGCTGACCATTTAGCCTATAGCGTATGACACTAACCTAGGAATCTTGCATGATAGAGGGATGCATGATGATGATGTGAGTATGATAAGGTCCATTTGATTTATAAACCCTCGGCAGTCGAGTATGGACCGAGGAACTAAAGTGCATCATAGGGTAATGAGTGCAACACATAGAAGGAGATGTAGTATATGTGATGACAAGAGATGACCATATGATGTGTAGAATGTGTAAATATGTGATGTATAATATGTAATGCAAGATGTGTAGATAGCCTAATAGTGTGAAGTGTGTGCTATGTGATATGTATGATGAGTAGTTTGTAATGCTAGAATCATAGATAATGGGAGTGTAACACATATGTGACGAATACTAGTATGATGTGTGTAGACACCTATAGTTTGATCAAAGCACTATTATCTCTGATATTGCACTAACTATTCCCTTCCTCACAAATTGATGACACATCGTCAGTTAGATTTATCTAACTCCCATTTTTTGATACTCTTATAGTCTTATTCCTCTTAAAAGTCAATTAAATAGGCTATTATAACTTCTTCTTGGCTAAAATCCTCTTCTTTATTGCTTCTATTAGCTTCATAGACTATGAATCCATTTCATTGGATTGATTAGGCCTTTCAGAACCCTCCAAAACCCTAATTTCTCTCTAAACAAGATTAATTAGTCTAACCTAGGTTAATTACCATAAATCATGATCAACCTATTCTAAAGTTAGTCAAATCTTACTTTGATTTTTTAATTAACTTGTTTACTCCCTTTTAATGTCACATGCACTAAAAATCCTCCCATTTCCCAAATGAAAAACTAGAAATAGCCTACTACCCCCTCTCATTTTCAAGAACACTTCTTCCCTCTAACATAAAGTATAGTATTATTGCTAGGATTAGGAGTTTTATTTCATCTTATTGAGCTATTTTTGTTTATCCTTTGCATCAAACCACACACCATGGAGTAAATGGGAAGAAACATTGACCTTGAAGCCATTAATGGTGAGATCCCATTCTCTTAAACACAAAACCGATTGCTTAGATCCTTATTAGGCTCATTTACTTAAGGTTTCAAGAATAGAGGGTAATTATATTTGTTAAGCTTTCTTGTTTTCTTTGAACTAATGCATGCAAAGTAAGAATCCTTGTTTACTTCTTAACTGATGGTCCATTGATTAGTTTTGGACAAATATTTGGGGTTCTTAAGTGTTCTTACCACATTCCATAGCTTTTGCAACCTTTCTTTGAACACATTTGGCACACCCAGTGGGACATTTATGTCCATCCTCCATTAATGGAGGTCTTTTAAGTTTTTCAAAGTTCACTTATAGGTTTTTTAGAGGAAAAAACTTGTTATTTGCTTATTTCTATTTCTACAACTAGTTAAATCAGCCTTGTTTGCATATATTTTGTGGGTTTGAACTAGAAATAGGCCTTTTTGAATAACAAATAACCTATTTAATTTTGAAATTTTTCAAAATTTGTGACTTTTGCAGGTTTTAAGAGGGTACGGGTAGGCTTCTTAAAGAGGTGTGTCCCGTCAAAACTCCAAAGTATCCCCATTGAAACAGGCATGCACTTATGTGGTAAATCTGTTCTCTATCAAGACATTTTTCAAAGGGGTGAATAACCATTGACCCATACGTGTCTACATCGACTAGCACGCATCTCCATCTCTCTAGACGCGTTGGTGTATATGAACCCAAATTGTATATCTATTATTTTGACCTAAGAACGTCTATGTTGAAATATCCATGTCTCTATCATTTTCTAGGTGTATATGTATCGTTGTGCACGCTAGTGTATTTTTGATATACTATGGATTTATAATTTTTTTATAGGCGTATCCGCTAAGACAGATGCATCCTTGTTGGAACCCTAGCGTAATTATCAAGCAAGCCCACATAGGTGTTATACTCTATGTTAGTTCTTCTGCCATACATCCGTGTTGGTTAGGGTGCATATTCGTCACTGGGCACGCCGGTGTCATTCGAGCGCGGAGGGTCTCGTGTTAAAATTTGAAAACTTTTCTCCAAGCTGTAAAATCATTTTTGCTAAACTTTTTTGAGGTTTTTAAAATAGTAATAGGGTAGATGCAAGGTTTTTTTTTGTTATTTCAGCTTGCATAGCTTAAGTGTCTTCATTTCTTAGCTTGAACGAGGCTTGTAAAGTGTGTATGCTCTCTCCTCGCACCTTCTAGGTGATCTTGGAGATCAAAATCACTTGTAAAACTTTATGTCACACTTTAAAAACACTTGTTCTATAATTCTAAAGGGTAAAGAAATTTCCATATGATTTGTCTTAGTGGAATTTTCACATTGCGTATGCTCTTCCTTCGTGCCCTTTGGCGATCTTAGGAATCAAAAGAAAAGTGTAAATTCTCTTTCTTGATATCAATTTTCAAATGGAAAATTACTAAACTCGTTGTCTATAGGACCTAACACTTGTTAAAGAAAGGTGTAAAAAAACAAGACTTATAATACACATGTTTACATGTAGATTTCCAAATGGTGTGCTACTTAAAACCACATTTAAGTTAAAAAGATAAAAAACACACCATTACCCTTCACATTGTATTACAAGTTGAAAATGGTACGTCCTTATCTTCTCAACTAGAACATAACCCCTTTGGAATAATGCCTTAAGATACAACAATGGATGAAAAAGAAGAACTCCACTTCCGGGAACCCTAAAGTAATCCACCACTGAGTAACCTTGTGGATGAAACAAGAAGAACTCGCTTACCCACTTGACTAGTACGCCTTGTGAGTTAGAGTCAAATATTATCCATATTGTGGCTCCAGTGATGGTACAACTGAACACACTAATTTCTCATTATATCAGAAGGGGGTACCCTAAATTCGAGATACTCCCAAATTAGTCATTGCAACTCTTTGGGCAAATCATGCTCACATCTAGAAAATCTTCTGACACCTAGTTGAGAGAACTTATTAAGGAGGCCATTCTGTCTTAGAGCCCACTTTACTCATCTATTTTCATGTCAAGCCATAACGAAGTGAAAAATCACTTAGATTCTGAACCTTGTTCTGGAACAAGGAAAATATCCCACGTAAGTTTGAGCTAAGTGTCTTTCATCACAAAAATTAGATGACGTCTCACTTAGCTTAGCTTCTTTCTCACCTTCGGACGAGGTGAAGCTCTGCCCAAGTGGTACTTAGTTTATTTTTCATCTTTTCAATCTATACCCATGCATTCTCACTTCCTACTTTTGGGGTGAGAAGGAAGCATACCTTACGCGTCTTATCAAAGATGGTACTTGCCACTTTTTTATCTGTTTACGCCCATCCATGTTTATGGTTGGGTTGTTAAATGTCTAAAGTGCACAAGTATGTTTTCATATCTTTGATAGTCCTTCAATCTTGATTTCAAGATCATCTTCACTACTACGATTTTGGTTCATCATTTGTCTCTTCTTAAGTTGATAGTTTTCTCGCATTCTAGTCACACAATATTGGTACTTACATCATATTTTCAAAAAAATAGAACATGATATAAGTCCCTTTATTGTGCGGTTATCGTTGCTCACACAATTAAAAATTTCTTGTCATACTCATTACTTGGTTTCAATTTTGATGTCATCTGAGTCTTTTAAAAAGTGTCGATGTCGCCTTATATATCGCAATATTTTTCTTGATACTAACACCAAGCTTGCTCGGTTAATGTAGTAAGATAGCCTTGTTACGCTATATCTAGTCGCGACTTCCACTTTTTAGAATACTTAGCTTTCATCAACATTCAAACTAGTTTTAGTATACCTCTTCGAGAGACTTCTGAATAACGCTTTGATATTTAGGCCTTGTTATAAATCTAACTTGACCTACTCAATGATATGATATTTTCACTATTCATTTTAGGGTATAGGCTTGGTAACGGAAAAATTGAGTGATCATTACATTTAAGTGTGCATATGAGTGTTATTTGATAAAAATGACTACATAGCATTGCATCTAGGACACACTATGGAATATTTCAAACATCACCTTAAATGACTTGCAAAAATCATACATTTAGGATCCATGCTAGCTTCCTAAAAATTTCAGCTAGTAATTCCTAAAATCACGAAGATGTCAACCAAATTAAACAAACATGACTTAGGAGAAATTCCTTTCGAAACATTCCAATTTAGCGGAAACAACTTAACACCTCTCTTTTCTCAATTCAAGGATGCGGAGCCATTAATCGACCATAGTGGAGAAGAGTCAGACTCTTCTAAAGAGCAGCATAAATTAGACCTAGGAAAATTCAATGAACTTCTATATTATAATAAATATCAAGTACTCACAATAGTCTTAGATTTTGGAGATAAACTTCCAAATGAACACGAAGTAGAAACCAAGGTCATTAATCAAAAAACAGGAAGAACGAGTATCACTCTTAGACATAGATAACCCCTTTGAGACATGGTACACTTCTACTTCTAGGCAACATCATGCCACTATCAAAGGAGACCCATCATGATGACCTTACTACAAAGCTTCACGTAAAGTGAAGATTGAGCGTAAAGCCTCACCTCCTCCCAAATTCGATGAAGAAGAGGACCCTCTAGTTAAAGAGGAGATCCTTCAAAAATAGATCTTGAAACTGAGCCAAAAATTAGCAAACCTAGGCTCTTCAAGAAGAAACATATACAAAGACAAAGACAAAACAAAATCTAGCGAGTTTTACTTTGATCCATACACTAACACTACCTTTAAGGCGGCTAAGGAGCAAAGACCAATGTTGCCTACTAAAGAACAACTCATTCAGAAAGAATTACAATCAATGAAAGATATGCTTACTACCCTACAAGAGGGAAACGTAGGCCATAGCAGGAAATACTTATATGAGGAGTTGTGCCCTTACCCATTTGACAAGGACATGCTACAAAACCCTTCCCAAAGCACTTTACCATTCCAAAATTTGACAAATATAAAAGTAAAGGTGATCCTTGGGATCACATCAAAGAATTTTATATGGCTTTTAGATCAAGGGATCATTTTTGAAAGTTCCCTAAACATCCCTAAATGGTTTCAGTGTAGAAGATCATGTCGAGAGCTTTCCATCGATTGTAAGAACATGAAAAATGGACATCGGGAGCTCTAAATATGTACGATCAAAGTTTAGTTAATGTGAAAGTCAACTCTGGTCAACTGGTCAATTGTGGACCAAAGGCACTGTGACACATGGCAAAAAGGTGAAGGGAGTCATTTGTTGATTTTCGATCTCTAGTCTTCGACGGTCGTAAAATATTGCTACCAGAAACAAGAGGCTCAACTTTTGTTAGGGAGGGGAGCCCGACCACCATGTGGACTATGGTATTATCACCGATGTGGTGGGTCCACAAGCCACCACGTGGCTTGCCACCACAAATCGAATACAATCAATTTTCCTATTAAGGGTTGACATCAAGCTAATTAGCTGAGTCATACATGGATCGAGTTACATTTTACTTTGTAATTCTTTTCCATACTTATTTCCCAATGCCACGCATATATATATGAAACATCAAACCTTCACTTACCCACATAAACGAATCGACCACACATAACCACCAACATGATAAGGTTATGTCCACGTGGTGAAGGCACGCAATGTCATGCGTGGAAGATTCCACATGAGGAGAGGGAGGTGAAGCGATGTTGTGGGCGGAAAATTCCATACATGGAAGTTTCCATGTGGAGGAGATGAAGCGATTGTAGGGGGGTTAGGCCCGTACGTGGAAGGTTCCACGTGAAGAATGGTAGGGATAAGGTTTAATAAAACCTTACCAAAATACTCCACCGTCAAATGTGGGAACATATCCCCTCTTTCCAACAAATGTCACTCCCTATGGGATTTTTAACCCCTTTAAACATGCAATCCAATTTTTAATCCCATTACACATGCTATGGGATTAGGCTATTATTAGCCTTAGGATAATAATTTTGCATTATTTTAAGGGCCCTAAATTTGTATAAATAGGAACCCATTCTATTGTAATGGACACACACACACACAACTTGGAAGCTTCAAGCAAGAGCTTGAGGAATATTTCTCGAGTGAGTGGAGGAGCGTTTATTTTATAACACCTATTTTATTAGGCTTATTATAAAGTTGTGAAGACCTAACTTATTTAGGTATTATTGTGGCTAGGAGTTATTAATACTACCTAGTCGGCCCATAGTGCCACACCAAATTATTGTGAATCTTGGAATATTGACTGAGAGTGCCATAGGGCATTACGAAGCATCTGGAAGGCCGATCGAGAACCAGAGGATTCCAAACAATGGAGCTGGTGCCATTGAGCTTACCGAATACGCCAAAAGGTGGAAGTCGGGTGTTATCTTTCACCCTTATCTTTTGAAGGTCTAGTTATTATTCTAAGCAAGTTCTTAATAGTTTCCATTAGGTTTTCTTGTGAAAGTACTATTATAACTTACAATTTTTGACTAGTGGAATGGTTTGATAAGAACCCGGAGACGTAGGCAATTACCGAACTTCGTAATCAATCTTTGTGTAATTGTCTTTAATGTCTTGCATTTATTTTAAATTGATTACTTAAAAGGAGCAAATTTTGGAAATAATTAAAGCCTATAAGGGTCTGAGATCCAGTAGATAAAAACTTGATTATTTTCGGATCAAGTTTGGTATCAGAGTAGGTTATTGGCTTGCAAAGTTGCTAATCTCTCAGCAAGTTTGGTATCAGAGCAGGTTATTGGCTTGTAAACTTGCTAATCTATAAACAAGTTTGGTATCAGAGCTGGTTTAGATCCATTTTTACTTCAGTAAATTTAATTAACAAAGTGATTGCTTCAAGATTGGTGCAGTTGGTTCAATATGTGTGAACAGGGAACAAGTGCACTATGGGAAAGATGTCTTGAACAAGAAAAGATCAAGGAAATTGAAGCTTATAATCACCAGATCTAGGAAGAGAACTCCCTCCTACGATTAATGTATTACTCCTTGGAAGAGGAGAATGCTCGTTTGAAATCAGAACTACAAACCAAGGATGAGCTCTTGGCAAGCTTGCAGTGTGGTGATCAAAGGAAGGAAATACCTTCAACTTCAGATGCATAGACCGAGATAGATGACTCAGTATCTTGTAATTTGTTCACCACTGGAATCTTATTCTTTCTCGCATTCAGTTTTGGATTCGAGTAATGAATTCTTTGGTTTTTTTGAAAAGCATACTAGAGGCATTGGATCCAAGTTACTTTAGATAAAATGGGATTTGAAGGAAGTGGCCTTGGTAAAAATGGCCAAGGCATATCTAACCCAATACAGTCAAGGATCATCCTCATTTTACAGTTTGGGTTTTCCTAGTGTTGTAATGGAAATTGGAGAATTCTCCAAGAATGATGACGGAGACAAGCTTCGAAAGCAAAGAGAATATCCCACTAGTCCTACAAGAAGATTCCCGAAAGCAGGAAAGTTGTGCTTTGTCATCACTGGTAAGATGTGGTAAGAGAAATCCATGAAGAGGTAATGAGATTCCACCTCCAGTTTCTTACCATAATCAAAAGCACAGTAAAAATTCTAATCCACTTTTTCAGCTTAAGAAGTATGGTTATGATTTTCATAAGATGTGGAATTCCTTTCCATGTACTTGTTGTGGATTGCATAATCATTCAAAGTGGTAAGATCTTTGGAAGAGAAGGACACCGATGAAGAATTCAATGTCATTCATCAGAACAAGGAAAATTAGAAAGACCAATCTCATCATACAGAGTCTAGAAATGGCAAAAATAGCTCCCCATCCCAGAAGAAGGAGATTAAGAGGAATTTTTGTGCTCATTTCCAGAGGAATGGGCATTGGGTGGAAAATAAGCTGAAAGCGCATGCATCTCACCATCGAGAGTAATGGCAAGCCATAGATGGAATGGAGGCCTATTACAAAGGCATAAGAAGTTTCTACTCCACCACTAATTAACAGATTCAACCTGGACCAGTTAATACGAAAGTGAAAGACCTTTAAAATGGGTAAGTCAATAGTTTTTCAATTATATATTGCATAATTCAAACCGATGAATAGTATGCACTATTAAGTTTGGAGACCAAATTTTGTGAGAAAAAGCTTGAGAGAAAGGCTTACCATACTCGGTGGATTTTCTTACTTAGAAAATTTGATAATGCTCCAAACATATCTCCTAATCGGCCTTGTGAGTACTCGTTATAGCTTGGATACAGGAATTAACTCATATAAAGCTAGAGATTGATCTGCCATTTGTGTAGATAGTAGAGTTCACGAGGAGTTAGCTCGAACTTCATTGTGTAGAGGCATTGTGGATCATGCAATGTGAATGGCAACCGAATCACCGTTGGCATTAATTTCGGGTCGAACTTCATTACGTGTAGAGGAATTATGACGTGTGCAATAGATTGGTACCTGATATTAGTGTGTCAACAAGAGGAGCTCTCAAAGGATCAACTTAGAACGTCATTCGGTTTCAAGGCATTGTGACCACACATTCGAATTGTAGCTAATCAATAGAATTAGCATCGTGCATTGGAGGCTCGAGGTCTTGAAAGAAGCTTAACATCGTGCATCGGAGGTGTTGAGGTCTATAGAGACTTAGCATCATGCATTGGAGGCTTGAGGTCTTAAAAGAGGCTTAGCATCGTGCATCAGAGGCGTTGAGGTATGGAAAGGGACAAGTCATTGTCCATCATTGACATCAGATTAGTCATCGCTCTACGTAAGATGGAGTTCCTTCAAACTATTTTGGATTCTACGAAATCAACTTGGAGCCAAAAGTTGTGTTATAGAGTAAAAGAAGATCCTTGTTTTCAGATATCAGGAAGCTTAGCACTACACAGAATGAGCGCTAAGGTTTCATTCATAAACTTAGCACCATACAATGGAGGCATAGAGGTCTTCTTCGGATATCAAAGTGGTGTAGATGAAGTGTTGTGGGTCCCTAACCCATAGTCCCAGGATCAGAGAAAAGTTTTCAAAGTGAGAAGGTTACAGAGGAGAAGACCCAAGGGTCTACTACAAAAAACTTCCGAGGTGGCAGCAGAGTTTCTAGATTCAGGACGGGATGGCAAAATGTTCCAATATAAGATTTTTGGGACAAAAGCCTTTCTTAGTGGGGAGGTGTGATCAGCAGATCATTTTCAAAAGTTCCCTAAACAACCCTAAATGGTGTCAGTGTAGAAGATCGTGTTGAGAGCTTTCCATTGACTATAAGAATGCAAAAAATGGACATCGGGATTTCTAGATATGTCTGGTCAAAGTTCGGTCAACAGAAAGTAAACTCTGTAGTAACCTGGTCAATTGTGGACCAAAGGCACAGTGACACGTGGCGGAAAGGTGAAGGGAGTCATTTGTTGATTTTCGATCTCCGGTCTTCGATGGTCGTAAAAGATTGCTAATGCAGAACAAGAGGCTCAACTTTTTGTTACAAAGGGGAGCTTGACCACCATGTGGGTGTGGTATTATCACCGATGTGGTGGGTCCACAAGCCACCACGTGGCTTGCCACCATGAATCAAATATGATTGATTTTCCTATCAAGGGACGACATCGAGCTAATTAGCTGAGTCATACATGGATCGAGTTACATTTTACTTTGTAATTCTTTACCATACTTATTTCCCAATGCCCCACACACACACACACACACACACACACACACACACACAGAGATATATATATATATATATATATATGAAACATTAAATCACTTACCCACATAAACCAACCGACCACACATAACCACCAACATGCTAAGGTTATTTCCACATGGTAAAGGCATGCAATGTCATGCGTGGAAGATTCACGTCGGGAGAGGGAGGTGAAGCGGTGTTGTGGGGGGAAAATGCCATACGTGGAATCTTCCACGTGGAGGAGATGAACTGGTGGTAGGGGTCTAGGCCCATATGTGGGAGGTTCCACATGAAGAATGGTAGGGATAAGGTTTAATAAAACCTTACCAAAATACTAGACTGTCAAATGTGGGAACATATCCCCTCTTTGTAACAAATTCCGCTCTCTATGGTATTTTTTAACCCCTTTAAACATGCAATCCAATTTTTAATCCCATTACACATGCTATGGGATTAGGCTATTATTAGCCTTAGGATAATAATTTTACATTATTTTAAGGACCCTAAATTTGTATAAATAGGGAACCCATTCTATTGTAATGGACACACACACACAACTTGGAACCTCGAAGCAAGAGCTTGAGGAATATTTCTTAAGTGAGCGGAGGAGCGTTTATTTTATAAGACCTATTTTATTAGGCTTATTATAAAGTTGCGAAGACCTAATTTATTTAGGCATTATTATGGCTAGGAGTTATTTAATACCGCCTAGTTGGCCCATATCAATTGGAGTGTCATAGAGCGTTACGAAGCATCTGGAAGGCCAATCGAGAACCAGAGGATTCCGAATAGTGGAGCTGGTGCCATCGAGCTTGCCGAATATGCCAGGAAGGTGGAAGTCGGGTGTTATATTTCACCCTTGTTTTTTTGAAGTTAAGTTATTCTTCTAAGCAAGTTCTTAATAGTTTCCATTAGGTTTTCTTGTGAAAGTACTAATGTAAGTTACAAGTTTTGACTAGTGGAACAGTTCGATAAGAACCCAGAGACGTAGGCAATTTCTGAACTTCGTAATCAATCTTTGTGAAATTGTCTTTAATTTCTTGCATTTATTTTAAATTGATTACTTAAAAGGAGAAATTTACTGGCAATAATTAAAGCCTATAAGGGTCTGAGATTAGGTAGCTAAAAACTTGATTATTTTTGGATCACTTGCCAAGAGGTCGCATATAGCGATAATTTTTCGATACAACTCTTCCTCGCAATCTAGGGGCACTACCACTAGAATGGTTCTTCAACACACCCAAGGGGTATATTACAACATGGCCTACTTTGGCAAAGAAATTTGTACGACATTATTCCTTCAACATGGAAATGATATCACGATGATTGACCTCTTCAATGCAAAGAAAAAAACCAATGAGACCTTTGTAGCCTTTTTTACAACAATGGTGAGGGTTGGCAAATTATTTCCTTCTACCTTACCGAAAAAAAAATAGTGAGAATATTTTTCCTAACTTAAACCCTAAAATAGCCTTCCATTTACAAATGTACTGTGGCTCAAACTTCAAAGAGGTCATAGAGAAAGGAGGTCAAATTGATGAATCCCTCATCGCAAAGGGGACACTTAATTTCGTCATTAAAAACAAACATGTAGCCAAATCCGAAGACAAATTGAATTTCTTCAATAAAAATAAACATGTTGTTGGTGATGGCATTATAGACTCCAAGAGATTCCAAGTTGTGCAGACGGGCCTACTTTTAAATCTCTCATAAGGACCTCATCCCAAGGCACCCACTAAACGTACATTCATGCCATTAATGGAATCCCTATCTGCCATACTAAAGCAGTTAGATAATGTAAAAATGGTGGAATATCCAACTATGACATAGTACCATACCTAGAAGATGCTCAAACCTTGGTTGGTTCAAGGACCATGAGTATTATGACTTCCACCATGTTAAAGGACACAAGACAGATAGGTGTTTAAGACTGCGTCATTACATACAAGACCTCATTAAAGAGGGTAAGATTACCATAGATTCTCCCCCGACTTAGGACAAGGTCCAAATGAGAAAATGGGTATCTACAAAGATCCTTTTCCTAATCATGCAGATAAAAAGAAAAGGAAGCCAGATCATGGACAAACCTCCAACGATTATAGGACTACCACTTATATTTACCCCACTAATGACAGTCCCTTTGATTCTCTCATAGGATGTATTCACTCATCTGATGAACAAGTCAACACTATCTAGATCTTAGAAAAGAGTTACATAGTAGGGATGAGACGTGCTCATTTAATCATACCAGATCCCATGCCTATCCCTCAGGAAGGTTAGTACAATTTGATAGACCAGTTAGAGAAAACACTGCTAGGATATCCATTCTCGATCTCCTCAAAATCTCTACTTCCCATAAGAACATATTGTATAAAACATTACAAAATTCAGAGTCTCTACGCAGATGTAGATCCCACACACCTCCAAGCCATGATTACACACCTCAAATCCAATGATCATATTACTTTTGATCGCACCGCAATCCCACGTAACAACCTAGAACACAACTTACCCTTATACCTAGAAGTGGTGGTTACCCATCACAAAATCAAGAGGGTACTTGTGGACAGTGGATCTGGTCTAAACATTTGTACTTTGAAGCTGGTTAAGAAGCTATGCCATTCAGAAAAGTCATAGGGGCCAAGACTATTACGATCACAGACCTATGACAATGAAGAATGAGAATCAGTGGGTACTATAGTAGTTCCCATGGAAGTAGGCCCAACTTGTCATGACACGACATTTCATGTCCTTGACTTAGACCTTCCATATAACATGCTCTTGGGGCACCCATGGATCCATGCCATGTAGGCCATTCCATCAACTTTCCATCAGTGTATCAAGCTATGTCATGAAGGACAAGTGGTTACCATTCTAGGTGACCGGAACCATTCACACATTGTAGGGAATTACACAGTTTTTCTCGTGTGGCTTATGAATGTCCTTCGAAGATGTTGTTATCCCCCTACAAATGGAAGCTATTAAGAAATGGGTAGATTCAGAGTCACTCACGCCTTATAATCAATATTTTCCTTCGTTGGTCAACCCATTCTCTTCATGGGAGGCAACATCAAAAAAATATGGCCTAGGTGAGCCATTCACTCTTGAACAAGCTTTGTTAATATCATATTTATCAAGTATCTCCTAGAACATGGGGTAAACCTTATTTTTAGTTCAAGATTACTCGGGAGCAGTGTCCTAAACCATTGGAAAATTTGTCCCTAGTGGTCTCCTATCTGAGGAGAATATGTTAGAAGATCCTACTAGTAGAGTGCCAGAAGGTACCATGGCTTCATGCCATCAAGCCCCCATTATATCAAAGGTCATTGCATGATGTTTCTCATGGGATACAGTGGGTTTCGATGTGGAATTAACACACAAGTCCAATTAGATCCTATCCCCATCCCTCATTTCAAGTTTGATAAGCATGGCCTGGGGATAAGGCCTCATGACACTCCACCCTTTGAGATTGACGCTACCTCTTCTGAACATGAGGATGTTTCATCTCATTCTGATAGCGACCCAAATTCAAATATCCTTACCTTATCTAGATCCAACCCCCTAACCAATTATCAAATAACCCTTGTGTATCCTGAACTTATAGATTGGGATCAACAACTTCACATGCCACTAGACTTATTTGAAAATGATGAGGCATTTGCAGAGTTCATGGGACTCAGGGATTCTATTCTAGCTAGGGATCACAAGAAAGGATTTGCAATTCAAATAGACACTTGTGCATACTTCAGAGAAGAGGTAGAGATGTGTGGATGTTTGAATAAGAAGGTGGTAAATAAGAGTACAAACACTTTAAAGAAACCTTGCAGAAAAGATAAACAGAAGTCTCACAGTGACAAACTCTTTGAAACACTCATAGATAAACAAAATGAAGAGTCTATGGATGAAGTGGTTTATCCATTTAAAGATGATGATGAGCTACCATAGGAGGTTGATCTTACTCTTCCCCTTGATCCTACACAAATGGAATATTCTTCTAAAATTCTTTTGAGGAAACAATTAGTGTCAACATTGGCTCAGAAAGAGCAACCTAGAATGATAAAGTTGGGAGCTTCACTCTCATCTCAGAACAAAAGGTCTTTGTAGAACTCTTAAGGGAATACGCGGATATATTTGCATGGACATACGCAGATATGCCTAGTTTGGACCTAGAGTTAGTTTTGCACAACCTCATTGTGCACCCAGATGCCAAACCCATCAAGAAAAAGTTGAGAAATATGCACCCTAAGGTGGTACTCCTTGTCAAAGAAGAATTGGAAAAACTACTAGCTATTGATTTCATTAAACCCATCAACTATTCAGAGTGGATCTCTAACATAGTCCTTGTACAGAAGAATCCTTTCAGCATAAGAATCTACACTGATTTTTGTAACATCAATAAAGCATGCCCTAAGGATGACTTCCCCTTGCCTAACATTGACATGATAGTTTATTCCACCACTGGTTATGAAATGTTGGATTTAATGGATAGGTTTTTGGTTATAACCAAATATGGATTACAGAAGAAGATCAACATAAAATAACCTTCATCACCCCTTAGGAGACATTTTTCTACAAGGTCATGCCTTTCGAACTCAAGAATTCCAGGCCACCTATCAATGAGAAATGATTGTTATATTCCATGATATGATGAATGACATCATGGAAGATTATGTTGATGACATCCTAGCTAAATCCAAGAGCAGGGAAGAGCACCTGAAGTGTTGAGATGTATTTTTCAGCATCTCTGAGATTATAAGGTTTTCTTAAACCCCAAGAAATGTGTCTTTGGTGTTTTATCAAGAAAATCCTAGGGTTCATTGTTTCACAAAGAGGGATAGAAGTGGACCCTGCAAAGGTTACGACTATCACAGAAATGACACCACCTACCATTATCAAACAACGGAGAAGTTTATAAGGAAAAATTCCAAATATTCATCACTTTATTTCTCAGCTTGGAAATAAGTTCCACCCCTTTTCCCATCTGCTGAAGAAAGACATTACATTTGACCGGGGACCAGATTGTCAAAAGGCCTTTGCACTACTATAACAATACTTGATTAACCCACCTGTACTCATGTCGCCTACCGTAGATAAACCTCTCATCTTATACATTTCCACTACTTAGTTTTTATTGGTGTGTTGCTTGCCCAATATGATCTAAACTATAAAGAAAGGAAAATTTACTATCTCGTCGCACCTTGATTGCTTACGAGTTGAATAACCTGCAGATTGAAAAGGCTTGCTTTGTAGTTGTATTTACCTTCCAAAATCTTCGCCATTATATTCTAAACAATAAAACCAAACTCATATCCAAAGTTGACCCTCTAAAATACCTTTTATCTAAACCCTCCCTCACAAGATGAATGGCTAATTGGATCATTCTCCGAGTGAATTTTATATTGAGTTCATGAATCAAAATCCTTGAAAGGATAGTTATTGGTTAATCGATTGTGCGAAGATCCTCTACTAGGGATGGAACCTTTGTGCTTTGATCCGATGACATGCATCTATTATGCACATTGAAGAGTCTGTAGAATGGAAGATCCATTTTGATGGATCATTTAACTTCCATGGATCCGGAGGAGTGGTGCTCATCACTCCCACAAGGGAGGTCATGCCAAGAGCATTCTAGTTGGGATTTCCGTGCACTAATAACATTACAGAGTATGAGGCACTCATCATTGGCCTCAAGCTAGCTATTACTTGGAATATTAGACAACTACGAGTCATTGGAGACTCCCAACTTATCATTAAACAAGTTAATGATGAGTATAAAGTTAAAGATGAGAAGCTCATTCCATATAAGAAAATGGTCAAAACCTTGAAGGAGTACTTTACACATATCATATTTTAGAAAAATCCAAGGTTACAATAGATCCGTAGATGTTATGGCTATAATTGGGTCTCTCTTACACATTCCACCTCAGGAAAGTAAAATTCCTTTATTTTTAGAGCATTTACAAATGCCCGCATATGATATGCCAGAGTCATGTTTGGCATGTGAAGTTGTTGGTCCATTATCCCCTTGGTATGACCCTATCTTTTGATACCTACAAGATGGCACTTTTCCACAGACATTACCCATTCTGAAAATAAAGCCCTTATCTGTCGTATAGCCCATTATACCCTCCTAGGATACACCCTTTATCGTTGATGCTACAATGGGAATCTGCTTTGTTGTTTGGATGTTATTGAATCAATCCACACTATTAAGGAAGTACATGATGGTATTTGTGGAGCGCACACCAGTGGCATGGTCTTAGCTAAAAAACTATTAAGAGTAGGCTATTATTAGCCTACCATGGAATCAAATTGCTACAATTTTGTAAAGAAATGTGAGCTATGCCAGAAGTATGGAAACTTAATACATGTGCCGGCAGGATTTGCAGCCTATCACAACACCTTGGTCATTTTCTAAATGGGGTCTAGATCTCATAGGGAAGCTCCATCCTTCTTCTTCAGATGGCCACACTCACATTATCACTACCACCGAGTATTTTACAAAATGGGTAGAGGTTGTGCCTCTTACTTACGTTACCAATGCGCAAATTTATAAAAATTTATGAACCATCTCATCTACCACTATGGTATCCCCTCATCTATTGTCACTTTGATAATGGTAAATCCTTCAAAAATAAAATGGTTAAGACATTGTGTTAACATTTCCATATTCAAATCAAGTGGTCTACCCCTATTACCCCCAAGGTAATGGACAAGCAGAGGCTACTAATAAAACCCTTGTACGGATCATGGAGAAAATGGTCAGTAAGACTAGCCATAATTAGAACTTACAGATACATCTCACCCTTTGGGCCTATCGAACCTCCATTTGCACTCCTACTAATCTAACCCCATTTTCACTTGTCTATGAAACTAAAGCCATCATACCTCTGGTAGTGGAGCTTACCTCCCTAAGAATATCTCTCAGGGACTATCTTGATAAAAACGAGGACTAAAGAGTTTCTCAGTGGAAAAGTTAGAACTATTAAATGAAAATCATATTGGAGTGCTCAATCAACTAAAATTCTATCGAATAGAGTATCCAGGGGATGCAACAAATGCATCATTCATCAGGAATTTGATGTAGGAGATCTAGTTCTAAAATAAAATTAGAAGAACATTGTCAAAGACAAAGAAAATAAAGGTAAGTTCAAAGTTAAGCTCAAGCTAGGCCCTTATGTGGTGGTTGCTTAAGTATGGATCAGATCCTCTAAACTTTCAAACTCGGATGGTGAATAGCTTCCAGAGCCTATGAAAACCATGCACCTCAAGCAGTTCTACACTTAAGCATGAGAGAATATCATATAAGAACTAAAAATAGAAAAACAAAGAAAAAAAAGCAAAACATGGAAAATTGAGAAAATAGTAAAGAAAAAGTAGGTTTTCCACATGTGAAAACCATGCAATTGTGGTGCAGTGAGTAGGTCTTTGAGTGAAAATTGGTCTCTGATGCTCAAAGAGGATTTTATCATCACAATTCACTCTTGCATCGACAGATCCGGACAATTGTCACTACTTTTTAGATGTAACTTCCTTTGCTAGGTCTAGGAATCCTACCAAATCCATCTTCACCGAGCCGTGATCTAGCTTATTTCTCTTATATCTATGTGAAGGATGTTGCCTTTGTATATTCCCATCTAACACGAGGTCACCTTCACATTCCACTTTCTCATACATACACGCATGGCATTATGCCTTTTGTATATTCCCACATCACGTTGGGGCATCCACACTTCTTTGTCCTTGTACATTGCTTTCAAAACATGACCTTAGAAAATACAAAAACATTCAAAAAAGGGATACACAAAAAAACTAAACATTCAAAAAAATATCCTTCTAGGGATGAAGCTACACCAACTACACAACGTTGTCTTAGAGAAGCCTCAAAACAATGTGAATAGTAGCCTTGAAAACTTATCTTTCTTAGATAAACCCAAAAACATTAGAAAAACATATATCAATGTTGTCTCACAAAAACAAAGTAGAATTCAAAGATTGCTTTTGGTTGTTGGTTTTTATAGTGTTGATGTGTTGAGCTTCTCATATTGTATATTTTTAGGAGTAGTTTTTTGCTTACCTTAGATTAAATCTTGTTTAGTTTAAATTGTGTATTGTATTAAATTCATTTTCTTATACAAACATTGGTATGACCACATCATCTATTATATGCATCTATTAGGATTCATCTTACTTACTTAGATTGAATGTCAATTTGATCTCGTTGGTATGTTTAATAAATACATGTATTTTGCATTTTAGTTGTGTTGTGTTGTATATGTACATTTGTTTAAGTTTTGTTAACTTTTTCTTGTGTGTTTTTTTAATCTTGCACATTGTTTGTTATCACATGTATCATCTACCATTCACCACATATTAACATCATCTACTACATCATATACACCAAAAAGATAAGTATTACATCATGCATGTATGTAAAGTTAATCATCACATATCGTATCATCAATGGGGGCAAGTCCCCCGCACCAATATAATCTAGTATCATCCCAAGTGTTAGAATAGAAATCAGAAGCATTCCAAAATCCAAAACATGTGATACTATCTATAGATATATCATCAATATGAAAACATGGAACATAAACATCTCTAAATCTAAAGTATGTCACATACATAGAGGAAAGGGAAATCATACATCATGATACAATAGTTGCAGAGCAATAACCATAAATTGTAAAAGGCATAATCATAGTATGACATAACAAAATCATCATCAAATGTCCATATGATACATGTATAAATGTATGTCTCAAAATCAAGTATACATCATCGATACAATATGCCATCTAAAAGGGGCATGCATCAAAAACTAATCCTTCATCAAGAGGTATCATCAAAATAATGGTACATGAATCTATACATCGATCAAAATCAGCCTTCATAAGAGGCATGTATACAATACATCTATACAAAATGTAAAGTAAAGAACTCAACCAAAACTCACACCCTCTCCGGGGCTCCGGGTCCATGACCTACAGAGGGAAAGAAGAGTGGTGGATGGACCGGCACTGGGGTAGCACCTTGTTGTCTAGTTGACTCTTTGCATTCAATTCATTGTCCAATTGTCATTGGTTGCTCTACATTTGGGCATTGGACATATCTAAGCGGCGACCTGATCATCATGACTGGGAACCTATCACACTCACACCAAACTACTCAAAGGGTGTTACCCACTTTGCTATGCTGGGACTTCTTTGAAATAAGTGGTCCTATAGTATAAGGCCTCACTTACCAGACCTCATAGCATCTTGAATCAAATCAACATATCCAAAAGCGGTGGCTTCCTGAATGGTAGTATCTCGCTCACCTATCAATTTACCCCTGTCAGCATGGTGCTATCTAGTAGTAATGATATCTCATTCTCTATATGTAGTAATGGTCGGCACCTGGGCTCGGGCCTAATCCCTCTGAATGATAAAACCTTGTGCATGTACACGGGCATTTTCCCTACGTGTGACAACCATCTACACTTGAGTCTATGAATGATGTAAAAGACTCGATATCTAAGCCCCCTATGTGTCCATCTGACTAATTTGGCTTTGTTATGCAACACTATCCCCACCCTGAGTGGCATGTGCTCTGGCTTGATCTCTCTCAGTTGTCAAAATCTATACTTGAGCACTAGCTTTGATCGCGCTCTACTATAAGGGCCACCTGTAACTATTGTGGAGCATGAGGTGGCGTCTCTGGTCTTGAAATACCTACTTAAGAGGGGCATATATCCCCGCTAGCATGGCTAATAGAGGAAAATCTATGTCTGGTGCCCTAGAAACCCTGTCTCAACCTCGAGCCTAGGTTCTTATCTTTGTGGCTACTATAATAGAGGACCATATATCCGACCTCTAACATAATGTTGTGCGTCGGGACCACCATCATTATCATCGTCGTCCCTGCCAGCTCCACCCTCATCACCGTTGGGAGGCCCCACTAGAGGAGCTATCACACCAACATTATAAGCTTCCCTGGAAATGGTTAAACAACATCGGAACACACCATGGTACCATGGTGCATACTCAGTGTGTGCGGGATCTACGATTTGTCTCAATGGAACCCATATAGTAAGTACCACATGTAGCAAGTGGTCGAGGTGCTCTATCCTGGGAAATATGTTGACCCATATCAACATACTCTTGACCCCTGTGAGTGTACCAAATATCTAGCCCGGGGAACATCACTGGGTAATGCCAAAATAACTCGCACCAATCTACTCTATAAATATCCCACATATAGTTGTAGTTGTCCAACATAAAGTGCTCAACCGTAGCAGGCTTGAGCTTTAAACCATCCTCGAGACCATTCGAAATATCCAGCAGGGCCTCCATCTATGGCGGCCTAGTATAACTCATCAATCTCATGGAAATAATCATAAAAATATCCCATGTATGGTCACACATCATCCCCAATTGGGACCCATCCCATAGAAGAAGGCTCCTCGAGAGCCCAAACTCTCAAAACACCTAAGGGGCAACCAATAACAATATGGTCCCATGCCCAAATCTAAAGTAGTCTAGCTAGTCCTACTGTCTTCTGATGGTAGTAGGTAATCAAATGTAGGTCCCAGTATAAGTGTGCTAGAATGCACTAACCCCATAGTAGGTCTCTCCATCTATCAACCCACGTATCACTCCAAGGAGGCCAAGTGGAAATGAAGCACCGGTCTTGTCAGGGAGTAGAACTCCATTGACAAAGGCCATCATATAAACCACAACGTGATCTAGCTCTGGATCCTCAATACACCGTGACAATTTAATGGTCATCCCATGATGTGGTATCATTGGGACACCAAATAACTCTGAGATACATCGTTGAATATCAGGCTAGTGACTCGTGTACTAGATAAGCTGACCCTGGATTGGGACCCACATAATATGCCACATGTCCTCTAGTGTAATCATGATTTTCCCGGTCGTAAGTCAAAAGCACTGACTCTCAATGTGTCATCTCTCAGCTACGACTATCGAAGGCCATGATCCAAGGTGATCTAGGGCATATCAACCACGTAAGCCAATCTATGACGTATAGGAGGATATCTAATATCTTCCTATCATCCTCATTGAATTGTGCCTCTATCGCTTTAGCTAATGACCATATCGCTCATGTGTATGCAAAATGGGTAATATACGCTACAAAAAAAGAAACACACATGTATTAGGCACATTTCTATCTACTTCTATCTAATTTTCTAGTAAAATCCTTCATTCTTCCATCTCATTTCCTAAATTTTCACTTTCTTCTAGTCTATTTTCTTTTCTCCTTGGCTATTTGGTGGAAGGGTGTTCTACTCCCCTTTTCCTAGATGCATACATGCCTACCTCGACACATACACACCTACCCCGATGCATGCACATCTATCCCAGTGCATATGCATCCCTCTATTTTTCTACCTATTTCCCTAGTCTACATAGGACACATACACACCCAGTGTGACATCTACGCATCTTCTTCGACACATGTATATACATGCACCCGTTCCCCTTAACCGGGATGCATATATGTCCTCTTCAACACCCACATGCCTTCTTTGACACATGCATGTGCACATCCATGTATTCTCCCTCCAGTGAATATGCGTGCACGTACCCATTTTTTGACGGATACGAGTACGTGTACCCATAAAAATTGACACATGCGCATACACATATACGTCAAACCAATGCATGCACATACACGTATACATCAGAAATATCCTAATTAAATGCATAATTCACAAGGAAGGATAGACCACTCACATAGGGTCCATCCGTTGGGTCCCGCATGAACTCTCGGATGTGATCTACTCATCTCCTCCTGCTTGGTAGCCTTGCCATCTCACTCTAGGGCTATCACTCTCGCTTGCGGTAAAAATTTGCAAGATCTCTGGTACAAATGAACTAGTCGTGATTGATTTACCCCCATGGGTGGGTATATTAGGCTGCCACAATGCCCCTAGGGCATGTTTTCTCCACCGTGATCACTCTAACCCTTCTTCTACCCACCGAGGTGATTATTTTTACTCCTTTTCACATGTTGGGGAACTTAGTGCCACCCGTGGTCACTTCTTCATTACACTGGAATAATTTACAAATATTCTAGGTGCCTTTTCCTATCATTTTCTTCTATTTTTCCTCTCTTTCACCTGTCGTGATGATTATTTTTATTAAATAATTATTTTTGGCTTGTAATTCTTCTCATCAAGGCATTTTATGTGTTGTTTGATGCCTTTATCTTTGCCTTTAGGAAGTTGCACATGTTTTTATGAGATATTTGATCTCTTATACAAATTCTTCTGACCGATCAAAAATTTAAAAATTGTAAAATCATCTAAAAAGCCAAAAACATCGAAAATTTTCAAAAATGGGCTAAAATTGATAAAAGCTCATTTGCAGCTGAAATATGTGTCTCTCACATGGCACTCATCTCGTATCTTGCTGACATTTTCACATGTTTTGAAATGACTCGTGGATCACTCAACTATACGATCATTTTATAAAATCCATTATGCTTACTTCCTTTGTACTTTGGGGTACTATCGTTACACGGTATTGTTTTCATTGTGCACGTCACTTTTCCATTAGACCGAAGTGTCCTCCATCTTCTCCCTTGCATATAAATATTTCTAGGGTATCATTTTCAACCCTTGTCATTTATCAAAACATTTGGGATTACAACTTGATAACAAATTATTTGTGTAACTATCTTGAACGTTGTTGGTTTGAGTGTGTGATTGTACTCATTTTCCTATTAAAAGAGTTTGTTTACTTCTCGTATTGCATTGCATGTTTGTATGTTACATGGAGTTTTTATTTTAGCAATGGACAATTGTTTGTATCATGGATTTTCATGTCATTTTATGCTTCCTCATGCTTACATCTTAATAAGGGTTGATGATGAGGATTCTAAGCAAAATGAATATTTAAATGTTTTTGGTATTATTTTATGGATGGCTCAATATCCCCTTTTCTTGTTGTTTTTCTCATCTCCTCTTTACACTTTTTCTTCCTTCTGTTCTCTTTTCGATCATCAATCAAGTTCTTCTATCACCCCATTGACACTCGAGGGGGCATCCTTCATCCTACCTTCATCCTATTAATTTTTCTTCTACCCCTTCAAAAAAATCTACTCGTTTATACTTGTCTACTTTCTTTGAAGTGACGTAGCTTACGTCACCCCAAAGAGGGGAAAATGTAGACACCTGTAGTTTGATCAAAGAACTATTATCTCTAATATTGCACTAACTATTCCCTTCCTCGCAAATTGATGACACATCATTAGTTAGATCTATCTAACTCCCCTTTTTCGACACTCTTATGGTCTTATTCCTCTTATAAGTCAATTAAATAGGCTATTATAGCCTCTTCTTGGCTAAAATCCTCTTCTTTACTACTTCTATTAGCTTCCTGTACTATCAATCCATTTCATTGGATTGATTAGGCCTTTCAGAACCCTCCCAAAACCCTAATTTCTCTTTAAACAAGATTAATTAGTCTAACCTAGGTTAATTACCCTAAATCATGATCAACCTTTTCTAAACTTAGTCAAATCTTACGTTGACTTTATCATTAACTTGTTGACTCCCTTTTAGTCCCACATGAACCAAAAATCCTCCCATTTCCCAAATGAAAAACTATAAATATCCCACTACCCCCATCTGATCTTCAAGAACACTTCTTCCCTCTAACATAAACTATAGTATTATTGCTAGGATTAGGAGTTTTATTTCATCTTATTGAGTTATTTTTCTTTATCCTTTGCATCACACCACACACCATGGAGTAAATGGGAAGAACCATTGGCCTTGAAGCCATTAATGGTGAGATCCCATTCTCTTAAGCACAAAACTAATTGCTTAGATCCTTATTAGGCTCATTTACTTAAGCTTTCAAGAATAGAGGGTAATTATATTTGTTAAGTTTGCTTGTTTACTTTAAACTAATGCATGCAAAGTAGGAATCCTTGTTTACTTCTTAACTAATGGTCCATTGATCAATTTTTCACAAAGATTTGGGGTTTTTGAGTGTTCTTACCCCATTCCATAGCTTTTGCAACCTTTCTTTGAACACAATGTGTAGACTATGTATAATGTGTAGATCCGTAAATGGTCAAAATGATGTAAAATAAATGTAGAATGTAGGATTTAAGACATATGATGTGAGATGTGTGGAGATATGCAATGTATATGACCTATTTTGTAGTGTGTGGAGTTTATGTGTAGTATGCCCGCAATAGTCAAGTGTGAACCAAAGCACAAGAGTGTGTCATCGAGAAATGGTTGATACTAAAACGTGTGATGATTATGACTATGCAATTATATTTATGTATGATTATATAAGTATGTGAGATGTATTGATGTTAATATGAGGAGGGAGATATGCTAGATGTTATACCCCCCAAGTATGTAAGTGACGAAAACCTAGTCAAAAGATACTAACTAGATCATTTTAAGGAGTAACTTCCTTGAAAAAAGTCATGGGAAGCTTAGGTGATAGAGGAGTGAGACCATAAAATGGTTCATCATCATAGTAAGTTTCATCTGGGTCCCAACCATCAACATAGGTATGGTCTATAGTAGATGGAAAAATAACAAGTTTAACTTTAGAAGGTGGTTATTGAGCATGGTCTAGTGATGTTGATGATAACTTTAATGGAGGAGTGAGTTCAACCTTAAGGGGACTTTGCATAATTTTAGTTAGTAAATTTGTGCATGACTTGAGAGAAAGAGGTGTTGAACTAATTTCTAGAGGAGGTTGCTTATATTGACTTTGTAGAAAATGAGGTTGAGTAAGATGAATTTTCAAAGGTGGTTCTTATTATCCAAAATAAGCCCCTTGCTTATTTTGGACTAACTTTCTTTATTCCTTCCTTCCTTGTGCCTCAGTCAATTTTTTTACTTTTCAAGAACTCAAAATTATCTAGAAATGGCTTCATCAGATAGAGGATTTTCTCACCTTTCCAGAAAGGTAAAATTTTCCTTCTAACTCCTTGTATTTTGCAAGTTATGGCTCGGTAGAGTTTTTGAGGGAAATTTTCCCTAGGAAGGTCCGCAACCAATAGGAATGTGCCACATGGCGGGCGGAATGGCGGGTCAGCGGAGGTAAGTTGGAAAAATTTCCAAAGAGTGGGTGGGGCACAAAGAAAAATATTTTCCCGTGGGCCCATGGAGGAAAAGAAATGGCTTGAGGCCTCTAATGAGGAGGTGCCACGTGGCGGTGGAGGTCGGACCGATGGGGGTAAGTTGAAAAAGTGGTCAAAAATGGTGCAAAAGAATTTTTTTCCCAAAACCCCTGTGTTCAATGGGAATGTGCCACGTTTCCATGAGGGTGGTGGGAGTCAGAGGAGCGGAGTAAATTTTGGCTTTTGCCAAAAGTAAGTAAAGGGCACAAGGAAAAATATTGGCAGCTGCGAGACCCAAGGAGGAAATGGAAATTTTGGTTAAATCCCCGTAGACTAATGGGAGGATGACACATGTCCTATTCTCAAGAAAAAAATTTCCAAAGTGGTCAGCAGCGTTAAAGGAAAAATTTAGAGCGTGTGCCCGCAGCGAATAGGGTGGTGACACGTTTCTGGAGTAGTGGGGCACGGAGAAATTTTGGAATTTTTCCAAAATTCAAAAAAGTGTAAAATGACCATTTGAACCCGTGGATGAATGAGGAAGTGCCACATGGCAGTGGAGTGGTGGGGCTTAGAGCTTTTGGGGAATTTTTCCCAAATTCAAAAAAGGGGAAAAATTTTAGGTTTCAACTCTTGGCACGATTTTTGCCCCAGTTTTGCACTAAATCTTTAGAGGGGCATATCATTTGATCCAAAGCTCAGTTTTTCTCAATTTTGGTGTCATTGGAAGCCATTGAAGTCCTCTACATTATGGAATCTTCAATTTTATTTTTTGGTGGAGTTTAGTGAGAGAAAAATGAAAAATACCTTCGCAAGGGGAAAAGAGCAGAAACGAAATTCAACAACCATTTTTAATGCAATATGGCTTCCATTCTTCTCCAGCATGGTCGAAAATCTTGGGGAATGAACTTTTAAGGGTACCCATGCTATTTTGATGGATCTAGTCGATGGTTGAATCATTCATTTCAATTTTCCCGCGTTTCTCCTTCCTGAACTTGGTTTTTATTGTTAAAAGCCAGATTTGGCTCTTTTGTAAAGGGTTGGATGTTTTTATGTTCTGTAGGCTCCCTCCTTCACCTTGGCAAGTGAATTTGTGGAATATCAAACCTTTTTTAGGACTGCAACATGTTTTTACCTCCTTGTTGTTGTAATACACTGTATTTAAAATGGAAATGACAATGCAAGCTCTGTGAATGAATTTTCAATCCTTTCTTGTGTTGTTTTCTCTATCCTAATCCTTCATTACAATTTTAGAAATTTGTGCATGATTTGTGTTGCATTTTTATAATCTGTGTCAATCTATAGAAATAGATGTTCACCACTAATTTGGTGTATCACCTTATAAGTTTAGTTTTATCTTCTTTACTTTCTATCCTTGTCTCCTTGGCAGAATTAGAGTAGAATTTTGAGTTAAACATATACAAATTTCATGCATACATCTTATTAGAGGAGTAGAGGAACTAGCCTTCAATTTGGAGAGTTTTCCCCATTTTTACAAGTCCCACACTTGGGGAAAAGATTCCATGTTGTGCAATCACACTAAATGACCCAATTCTCACTTACAAATCTGAAGGTCATTTAGGGGTGCTACTGATTTGCACTAATAGTTTTGGCACACCTGGTGGGACCTTAGAGGTCTTCATATTCATTACAACAAAGTTGATGTGCATTTGTTGTAAGTTCCTTGCTTAAAAAGAGCCCTGATTTACACATTTGGCGACTCCAAAGGAATAAAATCAACTGGTTTTAGCAGTCCAAGTCTGAAGATTCATGAGAAGGATAAAAATAAGGTCAAATACCAAAGAGGAGGGATTTTCTGAGTATCTACAATTATCCCCAGGAAGAAGAGAGAGGGGAAGAAGAATTCAAAGGTCTCCATCTCCACCAAACATAACTCTATCAACTCCTCCACCTGGTAGACCTTTCACCCAATCAAAAGGGTTCTCAAGCCAATCAGAATGGCACAACCCAACACTTATGTCAACTTCACTGGCAGCAGCCCACTTGCTCTCAATGCACAAAACACAGTTCTAGTTGCAGCATTGAAGAACATCCCATACTTTATCGGGAAAATCAGACCACTCTGGTGATCATGTCAAGAAATTGCTAATGTTTGTGAGATCCATGAGATTGTTGAGATGGAAATTGCTGTCAAATTTTTGCATCTTCATTCAAAGGGAAATCCTTGCAATGGTTTAGGAGCCTTGGGGCAGGCTCTATCCAAAATTTGAACCAGTTGTGCATAGCTTTCCATGCTCAGTTTGGAGAGAAGGGAGATAATTTTTCTCTATTGGAACAACTGACAACTATCAAGAGAGCTCCCAATGAGAAGCTAACAAACTTCAATTTCAGATTTCAAAGGACATGGGATAGAATCCTAGTGACAGTAAGGCCAACAGTTGAAGGTGCTTTCTTATACTATCTCAAAGCTTTAAATTCTGATATTTCTATGTTAATCCAATCCATGGGAGGTGTAAATATACCTGTAGCTTATAGCATCACCATTAGGGCTGAGAATTGTTTGATCCAAGCTAGTAAACTGGTGCCTAGGCCTCCTATGCCCTTATATCCAAACTTGGAAAACCCAAGCACTAGTCAAGCACCTACTTTAGCTCCTATTCCCACTCCTAGAAATCAGAATTCAAATGAAACTTCTACTTCATCCTCTAGTGCCTCAAATGATATTTAAGAAGTCATGAAACAATTACAAAATTTAGGCAATGAGCTGGTTACTCTCAAAAGGTAGCAAGCCTAAAGTTTTAGACCTTCTTATCAATCTCAAACTTAGCCTAATAGGCAAATCTGTATCAGCGTAATAGGCCACCCAATCCAATTGTAAATCAAAATCAAGTAAGCCCTCACAGCTTGCCAATGACCATTTATGCCCTCTATAACCCCAATGATGTATCTATCTCTAAAGCCTTAGTGCCAGTGTAAAATAATATAGCTCAAGAGTATGATTGGTGTTTCCCATGCAATGAACCTCATAACTAGTCTATGTGCTTCAATGGTGCTTTGAACCAAGCTTTGATGGTGACAAAAATTGGTGTAGAGAGTGAGGTGAGTCAAGAAACAAACCAACAACAAGGAACATCTCAGCAAAATACAACTCCAAATGAGACTACACTTGTGAACTGGCAGGCTGAAGATTTTTGTGGTATGAATCAAACAATTTCTTAGAATGTAGCAGCTAACACACGGTCAAAGAAGAGGAATATTGGTGAAGGGCAGTCATTAGCTCTAGGTGATCCACAACCTTCCATCACTCCACAAAGTGTTGGCAAGAAAAATGTAGTTCCAAATGTGCAAGGATAGCCCAAGCCACCTTCTAGACCAGCTCAAATGCCAATTGTTGCAGCCCATGTACAAGAAAAGAGTGTGCAGGCTAAGGGGTAGCAAAGAGATGTTTCATCCCCATTTAGCATCATTAAAAAACTAAAGAAGAAAAATTTGAATATATCTATGTGGGAATCACTATCCATCATAGGCCAAAGGGATTTACTACAAGCTGCCATGAAGAATTAGTCAACTTCAAATCGGAAAGCTCATATGCAAGAGAAGGTACTCACAAATGCTGCTCGGCTGAGGGGAAGCTTGGACGACAGCAAGGTAAAGTTTTAAGCCCTCCATTCTATGTTTCATTGATCATTAGGGATAAACTAGTACACAATTGTATGATTGATTCTAGGGCAAGTAGTTCGTGATGCCCAAGCAAATAGCTGATCAGCTGGGCCTCCAATATGAAGTCATATCCAAAGGGGTGGTGTAACTAGATGGGACAATAGTAACAACAGTAGGGGTAATTAAATATTTGAGCCTCACTTTGCATGCATGCCCCAATGTCACTATTTTGTAAGATGTGTCAGTGATAGATTTACCACCACTTTTCCCTATGTTTGTCAAGGGATTTCACAGCTAGAATTGGAGGCTATTTATCTACTGATTGGTCACACATGTTGTTTTGGACCAGATATGGAACTAAGGCCACAATCAGGTCCGAACCTATTGCAAAATTTCACATTGAGCCTCATACTCCAAGCCCAATCAATGTCAATTGTTCAACATTTGATCAAGAGGATTATCCAGGCATGATGAAGCTGACACCAAAGTTGGAAGCATCCCATATTTGACTCTTGATGAATGGGCAAACAAGGTACATGCTTTTGATCCCTACAAGGAAATAGATGAATCTGAGCTAGGAGTTTATTACATGCATGAATAAAATAAGCCTATTCCTAGCATCACCAAACCAGACCATAAAGATGACAATGAGGTATGGTAGTTGTTCTTTAATGGGTCAAGAAGTAGACAAGGTGCAGAGGGAGCTATACTTCTTTCACCTCAAGGCATTAAGTATTATTTAGCTTTTAGATTTTCAGTTTGCATGTCCTAACAACACTACTTGAATATGAAGCTTTGATACATGGATTGCATTGGTAAAAAAAGAGGCATAAAAAACCTACAAGTCTTTGGTGACAAGTGAGTTGATTGTTAATCAAGTTAAAGGACAACATGCTACCAAAAATGACCTACTCAAGAGTTATAAGAATAGGGTGTGGGACCTCATTGAGGATTTTGAAGGCTTTGGCATCAAATCCATCCCTAGGAAAGAAAACCAAGCTACTGATAGGCTTGCAGCAGTTGGAGCAGCCTTTGATGTTGTGGAGAGTATCAAGGAAGATAAAGTGCAGCCAAACATTCATGTGATTGTAAGGCCATCAGTGCTAGACAATAATGTAAGTTGGCAAGTGTTTGAAAGTGACCAACAAATCATCAATTTCTTACAAGAAGAAGCTGAGTTCTCAGCCAAAAATAAGGAAAAGTTAGAACAACAATATGGTGATCAAGTGGTATAACTGAGATCCAACAAACTACCAAAAGGATTTGTCACTTTGGAGTCCATCTTTAATCCTAATGATTAGTTTAGGAAGGAGAAAGAAAACATCCAAGTCAAGAGAGAAGATACAGTGCCCATCTCGGTGGGAGAAGGCAAATCACTTCAAATTGGTAAAGTAACAACCAAGCAAGAAAGGTATGAGTTCATGCAACTTTGTCAAGAGTTCTCGGATATATTTTCTTGGAGCTATGAAGACTTGAAAGGTTTCAATCCCAAGCTAGCTCAACACACAATTGAATTAGATCCAAGTGCTAAACCCATCAGAAAAAATAAAGACCGGTCAATCCACACATGGAGCCTCTCATGAAGAAGGAATTGAATAAGTTAATAGAGGCAAGTATCATATTTCCCATCAAGCATTCAAGCTAGGTAGCAAACTTGGTTCCAGTTAGAAAGAAGAGTGGAGAAATCAGATTGTGTGTAGACTTTAGAGATTTGAATAGAGCATCCCTCAAGGATCATTACCCACTTCCTTCTATGGAGCAGATTTTACAAGTTGTTGCTAGCTCTGAGAGGTTTTCATTACTAGATGGTTATTCAGGGTATAATCAGATCATGGTAAAGGAGGATGATCAGTTCAAAACAACCTTCACCACCAAATGGGGAACCTATGCATATAGGAAAATTCCATTTGGGTTGTCTAACACTAGAGCTACCTTCCAAAGGGAAATGGATATGGTGTTCAAGGGATTGATCAAAAAAATAGTGCTGATATACCTAGATGATATTACTGTATTTTCTAAAAGTGCAAAGAGATCATCTCTTTCATTTGAGACAAGTGTTCCAAAGATGTAGAAGATTTGTGGTATCCTTGAATCCAAAAATGTATTTTCCTAGCTCATGAAGGAAATCTCCTAGGCCACATTGTTTCCAAAGAGGGATTAACAATTGATCCAGAGAGGGTTGAAGCAATAAAATCACTGCCATTACCAAGTCACAAGAAGGCCCTTCAAATTTTCTTGGGAAGAATCAATTTTGTTCGAAGGTTTGTTCCAGACTTTGCAGCCCTTGTCAAGCCAATAACTATGATGTTGAAGAAAAGTATGGATTTTAAATGGACAACTAAAGGTAAGGCAAGTTTTGAGGCAATCAAAGAGGCTATCTCACAAGCTCCAACTCTCATTAACCTATATTTCTCTAAGGATTTTATCCTTTATGCATTTGGCGGTGATGACACAATTTCTACAATTTTAGTATAAAGAGAACAAAGAAAATGCAGAGAAGCCAATTGCCTTCTTTAGCCAAAGCTTGGAGGACTATGAGGTGAGGTATTCCTTCATTGAGAAGCATGTTCTTGCAATGATTAAGAGCTTGAAGAAATTTAAGCATCTAGTTTCAAACAACAAGGTTCAACTGTTGGTTTCTCATGTGGGAGTTAAGGACTTCCTCCTCAACAAAGACCTAAATGAAAAACGTGTAGGGTGGATTACTCATGTCATGGAGTATGACATTGAGATCAAAGTCACCAAGCTAGTCTAAGGAAAGGGATTGTGTGAGTAGTTGGTCTTGAGAAAATCAATGGAAGCAAGCAATGGGAAGGATGTTGTTTTGGCATTACAAGACAACCAAGAACAAAGAGGTGTTCAAGAAGAGAATGGTGGTATGCTCACTCCTTGCTAGACCCAAGACATAATGCACTTCTTACAAATAGGCCTATGCCCTCCAGAGATGAACAAAACCAAGAGAAGACACTTCAGATTGCAAGCTATTCCATATGCACTTGTTGATGGTGTCTTGTTCAAAACGAATATAAATGGAGTGTTCTTTGAGATGCATTAGGAAAAATAAAATTAAGAGAATGTTAGAAGAGTTCCATGGTGGGTGGTCAACCTGGGGTCATTTTGCTCCAAGAGTGATAACCCTCAAGATTATGAAGGTCTGGCTATTATTGGCCCAAGGTGTTTAGTGATTGTTATGTGTGGATCAAGAGGTGCAAAAATTGTGCATTCTTCACAGGAAAGGAAAGATTAGCAGCCCTTCCATTGCACCCAATTTCAGTTGACCAACCATTCATGTAATGGGGTTTGGACTTCATTGGATTCATTAACCCAAACTCAAGCCAAGGACACAAGTGGATTCTAACAACAACAAACTACTTCACCAAATGGACTGAGGCGGTGACACTCAAAGAGGTAAATGAATCTAGCATTCTAGACTTCTATGAGGGGATAGTAACCAAATTTGGCATACCTACCACTATAATATCAGATAATGCATTGGCATTCATAAGATCAAAGGTAATTGAATGGGCTATTAAGAATGGGATCTATCTGAGCACTTCATCAAATTATTACCCTCAAGGTAATGGCCAAGCTGAGTCTACCAACAAGAACCTATTAAAGATCATCAAGAGGACTCTTGATGAAAATCAGAGGACTTGGCACACTAAACTTAAATCAGCCTTATGGGTTGATAGGATAACTCCCAAGAGATCCATCGGTAACTCTCCATTCAGACTTGTTTATGGAAGAGAGACAATCTTGCCTATGTCACTTGAGTTGCCAATGTTGGAACTCATGAAGCAATTGGAATTGTTGGAGTTTGAACCCATGGAGGTTAGATATGCATAATTGATGGAACTCCAAGAAATTAGAGAGCATGCAGCCCAAACAATGGAGAAGGACCAAGCCTTGATCAAGAGAACCTTTGATAGGAAAGCTAAGGCTAGAATCTTCCAAGTTAGAGATTTAGTGTTGAAATGGGATAAAAACCAAGCAAATCCAGGAAGGCATTCAAAGTTTGATGCCATTTAGAGTGGCCCCTACATGGTCAAAAAATGTAAGAACAACAATGCCTTCCAATTTTCTACATTGGATGGTGAAGAACTACGATTCGATTAATGGAATCCATCAAAAGCATTGCTACTAGAAAGGAAACTCCTCACCTTGTACATATTAGCTTAGATTTTCATTCCTCCAAGTGCTTGTGCACATTGTTTTGTTCTAGCTTAGTTTTACATTTCCCTAAGTGCTTTGGCACAAGCTTTGTTGTCCCAAGGATGCATCTTTACGTGCCATGCTCCGATCGGGTGATGTTCTACTCTCACGATCTTCTTTCTAGAAATTTTCTAATGATTTTAGAGTACCAAGCGAGTTAAGTTGATGAATTGATGCCCGATGGATGCTTCAAATGCCACCAATCATTCATCCAGCAAGTAGATGACCCTCTACGAATCACCAAAATTGTTATCCAAAATAAGCCCCTTGCTTATTTTTGACTAACTTTCTTTCATTCCTTCATTGTGCCTCAGTCATTTTTTTTTTACTTTTTTAGGCACTCAAAATTATCTTAAAATGGATTCACCAGATAGAGGATTTTCTCACCATTCCAGAAAGGTAAAATTTTCCTTCTAACTCCTTGTATTTTGTAAGTTATGGCTCAGTGGAGTTTTTGAGGAAATTTTCCTGGGAAGGTCCACAACCAATAGGAATGCGCCACATGGCAGGGCGGAATGGCAGGTCGGCAGAGGTAAGTTGGAAAAATCACCAAGGAGTGGGCGGGGTGAAAAGAAAAGAAATTTCTGTGGGTCCGCAGAGAAAAGAAATTGCTTGAGGCCCACGCCTAATGAGAAGGTACCACGTGGCGGCGGAGGTCGCCGACGGGGCTAAGTTGAAAAAGTGCTAAAAATGGCGCAAAGGAAAAAAATTTCCCATAACCCCACATTGAATGAGAATGTGCCACGTGTCCATGAGGGTGGTGGGAGTCGGAGGGGTGGAGTAAATTTTTGCTTTTGCCAAAGTAGTAAAGGGTGCAAGGAAAAAAATTGGCCCACAAGCCCGCTAAGGAGGAAATGGAAATTTTGGTTAAATCCCCGCGGACTAATGGGAGGATGACATGTGTCCTATTCTTGGTGGAGGTCGGGGCACGGGGAGAATTTGGAAATTTTTCCAAAGTGGTCAACAGCGTCAAAGGAAAAATTTGGAGCATGTGTCTCATAGTGAATAGGGTGGTGACACGTGTCCCGGAGTGCGGGCGTAGAGAAATTTTGGAATTTTTTCAAAATTCAAAAAGGGTAAAATGGCCATTTGAACCCGCGGACAAATGAGGAAGCACCACATGGCAGTGGAGTAGTGGGGCGTGGAGATTTTTGGGGAAATTTTCCCAAATTCAAAAAAGGGGAAAAATTTTAGGTTTCGGCCCGCCGACCCGATTTTTGCCCTAGTTTTGCCCTAAATCTTCAAGGGGCATATCTTTCGATCCAGAGCTTAGTTTTTCTCAATTTTGGTGTCATTAGAAGATATTGAAGTCCTCTACATGATGGAATATTCAATTTTGTTTTTTGGTGGAGTTTAGTGGGAGAAAACGAAAAATGCCTTTGGCATGGGGAAAAGAGTAAAACCGACATTCAACCACCATTTTTAATGCAGTATGGCTTCCATTCTTCTCCAACATGGTCAAAAATCTTGGGGCATGAAATTTTAAGAGTACCCATGCTATTTTGATGGATTTGGTTGGTGGTTGAACCATTCATTTCAATTTTCTCACATTTCTCCTTCATGAACTCGCTTTTTTATCGTTAAAGCCGATTTGGCTCTTTTTCAGTAAAGGGTTCGACATTTTTTATGATCTACAGGATCCTTCCTTCACCTTGGCAAGTGAATTTGTGGAATATTAGACCTTTTTTAGGACTGCAACATTTTTTACCTCCTTGTTGTTGTAATGCACTGTATTTAAAATGGGAATGACAATGTAAGCTCTGTGAATGAATTTTCAATCCTTTCTTGTGTTGTTTGCTCTATCCTGATCCTTCATTACAATTTTAGAAATTTGTGCATGATTTGTGTTGCATTTTTTATAATCTGTGTCAATCAGAGAAATAGATGTTCACCACTCCTTTGGTGTATCACCTTGTCAGTTTAGTTTTATCTTCTTTTCTTTCTATCCTTGTCTCCTTGGCAAAATTAGAGTAGAATTTTGAGTTAAACCTCTAAAAATTTCATGCATACATCTTATCAAATGAGTAGAGGAAACTCGTTGGTCCCATTATTGAGTTTTCATAATGTGCCATTTTTTTCATGCCCAATTTTGCTCAAAAACGTTTTATTGTTCAATTTGGTGATCCACAATTCATTTCTCCGAGTCAACTTTCAAGGTTCCCAAGAATGTGTTTTTTTCCCCTAATTTGAAACAATTCTGCAAGTTTGCCCCTTTCCGTGCCATATTTTTGGGTTGTATCATTTTCTCATGTCAAATCATGCAAAAGGTTGAAATTGATTGAATCTGAGTTGTTTGTAATTAAAATCCCAATCCCCAGGTTGAAAACAACATCAAATCATGTTTCAATTGATTTAAAACCAAGAAATCTACCATCCTTGTTAAAAAATTTGATTTCTAGGGCATCCTCTATATTTTTGACATTTTGATGGTCATACGGGTGTCATCTTCGTCAAATTCATCATCGCAACATTATTGCAACGTGGCGGGTTCCTATTGGCCAGGGGTGGTCGGGAAATGTTTTCTAACTTGTCATTTTTGAAATTTTGGCTAAAGGGAAAATTTTGGTCCGTGGCTCCGCTTCTTACAAAGGGTGCCTACATGGCACATTTTGATTGGTCGAGGAGTGGTGGGTGGTGGATTTACCTTAAGAATTTTGGCTTTCATTTTGTAAAATTCTCAAAGTCAATTCTTGGCCCAAAAGCCTGCAGTGAATGGGAAGAGGACACGTGGCTCGGGGGACATGTGGGTGGCGGAAGGAGTTGGTGAATTTTTGTGTTTTTGACTCAAAGTGTCAAGGGAAATTTTTGACTTGAAGGCCCTCATCCAATAGCAAGGTGGACACGTGTCCAAAAATAGTAAGTATTGGAGGGCAAAGATTTTGATGAATTTAAAGTTTTTTAACTTCAAAACTTTAATGTCAAATTTTGGGCCGAAGCTCCGGACCAATAAGAAAAGGACACGTGTCCAGAAATACAAAAAGTGGAAAAGGGGGCCGAAGGAAAGTTTTATGAATTTTTGCCTTTGTGTTTGTAAGGTAAAAATGAAAGATGGTCCCGCGACCAATCTATGGAGGACACGTGGCATGTCCTAAGTAGTCAAAAGGGGAGCGCAGGCCTGGGAAAATTTTGAAATTTTACAAATTTGGTAGGGAGGTTTGAAGGAAGAATTGGAGGCTTGGACCTGCAGCGAATGGGAGAGTGCCATGTGGCGAGGAAGAGAGTGGGTGTTTGGGCCTGTGAAGAATTTTGAGCAAAATTTCCTTTTTTCAAAAAAGGAGCAAAATGGATAGAATTGGCCCATAATTTCAAAGGGGCCCACATATGGACATGTGGCAGGCCCAAGAAGCAAGTGGGGAAATTTTGTAAAATTTTCCAAAATTTAAAAAGGTCAAAAAAGCATGCTTTCCCGATCTAATCAGCTTTTGACACGTGTCCCACCTGATGCAAGGATTAAGAAGGTAATTTCGAGCTTATTTTTAAATAACATATTCCACGTGGAGGGATGATATTAAAAGTTGATATAAAATCGATGGATATTGTGCATTCTTCCCTCTAACCACCATCGAGCTCTAGGAAGCTTGGAATCACCATTTCTTCATCAAATTACATCAAATTTTATGTGATTCTCAATCGTCTTGGCCTTCTGAGAACATTGGAAACTTTTAATGGCTTGATTCCTTGATCTAGAGTGTTTTTGATTTATTTTTTCTCAGGCCCGATAAAAAACATAAAAGCCGATCTGGAAGTTACAGAGGTAAAATTGAAAAGGGAGAAAGGTAAAAAATTATGAATGAAATATGCTCGCATGCCTAAATGATAAAAACGTGACCCTGGGGTGGATAATGATCCAAATTTTGTAATGATTTAAAAATTTTGGCACACCTGGCATTCATCGAACATTTTTCTATTTGTTGTCCCTTTCTACAAATCATGAGGTTTTTGTAACAAATTTGATCCCATAGAATATTCTTTGCTTGGGAAGAAAGAATCCAATGTGGCATGTAGTATATTATGCATTTTGGAGAAATTGTGAAAGATCAGGAGTTGAAAATTACGAGAAAATTTTGAGAGAAAGCTCATCTTTCGTAAAATCGCTGCAAAGAACCATGTTAATGTTTCATGTGTTGGAAAATTCATGTATGTGAGTTGGTTACAAGTGTATAGCCATCACACACTCTAAGATTGTTTGTGTAACTCTCCCCTACTATGAATCCAACAAGTTTTGAATTAAATTTTTGTTTCTTTGGGCAATATGGTGTCTCGTTATCATTTTTGAATGCCTCGTAAATAAATTTTGTTGTTCTTATCACAATATTGCATTGAAAGTCTTTAGAAATCACACAGATCTCCATTTCTTGTTGATAGTTTAGAAGCATTTGCAATCTCATGTTTAGAAGAGCCTTCATCCGATAAGGAGATAAACAAATTTAAAATCACTTTACCTTCCTTGACCGCAAAGATTTCTTGTAAGCCTTTGGGGTACCTTAGGTGTGGTTTGATCATGGATTTTGTGTTACATGAGTTCTTTACTTCAAGCTTTTGTGGTGAATTCTCAAAGATTGTGTGAAGAGTGCTGCCTGGGCTTCCATCTATGCCTCTTCTGGTTGAAAAGAATGTCCTGATTATTTGAAGCATTTCACCTTATAGTTATTTCAAGTATTGTAGAGGTTGTCAAAGATCTGACATATCCCAGTTTGTCTTATCAATCCCCCACCAAAATTCATCTAAACAACAAAGATCCTGTCATGTAATATCCCTGATTTGCATGTGTATACCCATAGAAGATCAAAATCTATTTGCAAAAGTATGCATAATGAGATCGGGATTTCCAATGTCTCTAGTAACCTTTGCCTTGTTCTCAAAATATACCCATGTTTTGAGAAATGACAACTGTGAGAGTTCAAATCTGGGGTGTTGATCATGTTTTCATTAGGGTCTCCATCATATAATTTTAAGAAAAGAGAAGGATATATTCATCTCCCTCACCATTACAAGGTTACAAAATAGGTCCTCTTAACTTGGTCAGTAAGGCACAACCTAAAACAACTAGGACAAGATCAAGTCCTATTGGAGTGCTATCCATTTCTCCACAAACCCGAGTGCTAGTTAGACCATATCCCCAACTACCAACGACATAAAACATGGTCTAATATGTTTTTAAGCTCCATGAGATAGTTGTGTTGCTGCTCAGACTGAAAAGGAGAACAAATTTGGATACCAATGAACAAACCTTCAATCTACGAGTTTTTTCCCATTTTTGCAAGTCCTACACTTGGGGAAAAGATTCCATGTTGTGTAATCACACTAAATGACCCAATTCTCACTTGCAGATCTAAAGATCATTTAGGGGTGATACTGATTTGCACTAACAATTACATGCTTGGACTTGGGAATGTTGCACGAGACATCTTGAGAGGGGGTGATATATTTATTTTGAGAAGTAGTTGCTTGGGTGGTGCTTCAATTTCTGAAGAAGACCCATTAGAAATGGTGGCATGATGGTCATTGGACATAGAAGGAGAACATTTAGGAGCCCATTTGGATGTAGCATTTGGAGATGTGCATGCAAAAATGTTTTGTAGTGAATGAGATAAAGTCCGATGCTCGAGATGTTTGATTCATCGTTGTAATGCGTAACAATCATTATCATTATATCCATTTAATCGATGATAATTGCAATATGGATGCCCTTGATACTTTTCTATTCGATAAGGAGGATAACAAAGTGAGTAGGTGGTAAAGTTATCAAGCAATGACTAATGAGCTTAGTAAGAATGTCATGTTGCTTAATATTGTGATCAAGGATGAAAGGTTCTCGCTTAATGGTATAAGCCGAGGCTCACTAATATGAGCACATGTAGCAGAAATAGAACTAGATGGAGAGAGAAAATAAACATGATCCCGAGGAGCATCTTTAAGATGTTAAATTTCAGTTTTCAAATTTGTGATCATGCACTCCATAGCAATAAACTTGTCTTAAAATAAAGAATGTAAATATTGGATTGATTCCAAAAAGGGTTGATTAGATGGAGGAGCACAAGGACTAAGGTCGTCATATAAAGAATCAAATACGACTTATTTCATATGTCGGTTTGTTTTTGGGATGATATATTGTGTCTAGGGATTTTGAAGAAATACCTAGTAATTGGGATGCATCTTAATTAATTCGATAAAGAAATTTCAGGAGCTTTAGAAGCCGTGATAGAGGAAAAAGATGATTCTAAGTGTGAAAGTCATCGGTTTCACCAAAATGATTAAACTAAATGGACAATAATAGGAGTCTAATTTAGTTTATTCTAGATGTTATGCAAATCGGTAAATAAAAATTAAATAAATAAAGTAAATGAACCAAGCAACTAATAAATTAGAAATGTAAAACCCTAATGTGCAAGGAGAGTTAGAAAGAAACTAGTTGATTCAACGATACCTCAGACCGTGTCACGTAATAGACTAGATAAAGACAATGTAGGAATAACCACACGGGAGCTTGGTAAAGACAAAATATGAGAAATCTCGAGTAGATTGGTGTTCCTAGAGAAGGATGGAGGTGCTTGGGGTGTACGGCTTTGAGATCTGGGCACCCCGGTCCGCGTAGGAGGTCCATAAATCACACTTGGAGGGTCCTTAGATGATCCAAGGCCTCCGCTACCTATCGTGTGTATTTCGCTACACTATTCCAGATATCTTTGGTAATAAATGATGAATGATATACACACAAAACCCTAAAGCATGCATCAAAACCCTAATAAAAAGAAAGATGCAAATGAATGGGTCAAACTATCCTCAAAGCGACCACAATGGTGGACTTACTAAATAAACATTGTACTACATTTTACACCCAAATGTAGTTCTAGGTGAGTGTGTGCAAATCATGCCCTAGGTGCTCCTGTGTCAGTTGCACTTTGTGAAGAAGTGTAGTGCCCACAAATGGACAACTCAAAACATTAGTTCACCATTTAATATTATGGTCAACTTATGGCATTTTTATAAAAAATTAAAGCAAATAAATTACTTATTAACCAATGAGCCAACATTAGTTTGTTAGCCAAAGTAATACATCGCGTGATTTATTTGACTTAATATTTTACTATTCAAGGCTACGATGATGTTATTCCAAAGCGTATAACATGTCTAGAAGCCACATTTATATTATTTATAATTCGATAAAGTTTATTTATTTAGCTCAAAGCTAACTAGGAATGTGTACAACTTTATTTTCCTATTAATTTAATTATTACAAAACATTACATAACATAAAAATCCTTTTCTAACCATCATAATAAAATATTTGAGGCTAAAATGTTTTTTTAAACATTCCAACATATATTTTCATCCTCTATATTGTGGTATTTTTCTAAACTCCCAAATATAAATTTGAAATTTATAACCCATTAACCAATTTAAAATCCTTAACCCTTTATTTTTATTAGAGTGAGTACAAAATAAAAGAAAATACACTAATAATATTGGTTCACCCCTTTTTATGAAAATTTTGGATCGTTTTGTCTTGGTGTTCCTAGATGATATATTGATTTATTCTCATTATGAGGAGGAACAAGAGGAGCATTTGAGATAGGTACTATAGGTTTTGAGAGAGCAAAATTTGTTTGGAAACTTGGAAAAGTGAAATTTCTTTCATATAAAAATACAATACTTGGGGCACATCATTTCAAGAGAGGGTATCTCAGTAGATCCCTCTAAGATTCAAATTATTCTTAATTGGAAAATTCCCACGTCAGCTACTGAGTTGAGGAGTTTCATGGGATTTGAAGATTCCTACCATAGTTTGTAAAATACTTTTCCACAATTGCGCATACTATTACTACTCTTCAATAGAAAGGGAAGAAATTTGATTGATCAGAGAAGTGTGAGAAGGCCTTCTAGTTTCTTAAGGAGAGGTTGACCATGAAACCTATTTTAGCAATTTTTGATCGATCAAGGGGAGCATTAGGTTATTTCCTTTGAGTCATGTAAGCTCAAATATTATGAGCTTAACTATCCTACTCTTGACTTGGAGCTTACAAGATATTTTCATGCTATAGTGCGTTGGCTTCATTTCATTTTGGGTAGTCCATTGATTTTGAAGAAAAATAATCATATCCTTCAACATATCTTCTCATAATTGAACCTCAACACTCATCAACGGCATTGGATGGAGTTCTTATGTGAGTACAAAACCGAGGTTCAATAGATCAAAGGAAAGGAGAATTTTGTTTCATATATGCAATTAGTAGACGATGACATGTGATTGCTTGCATGACATTATAGTCAAATTTGAGAGGCGGGATTCTTCAAAATATTCTAGGGGAAAATTTTTATGAGGGTTTTCAACAGTGACCTTCGCAGATTCATTATCTCGAGAGGTGCACCAAGCCCCATATGTTGCACATCTATGTGTGAATAATATGCATGCCAATCTCAAGGAGTTATATTATTGGTCGGGCTTACATCGGGACATTGCATAATTTATCGCTCATTGGCTTGAGTGTGAGAGAGTCAAGGCAGAGCATTCACATCATATAGGACTATTGTATCCCCATGATATTACCGAGTGGAAATGGGATGTTATCTCCATTGATTTCATAGTTTCTTTTCCTATGTCTTCTTGCAACTATGACACCATTATGGTCACTTTGTGGATAAGTTGAACAAGGTTGCGCATTCTTCGTTGACTAAGGTCACTTATAACACTTTTTATATCACCAAAGTGTTTATGGAGGACATTGTAAAATTATGTGGGATTATGAATACCATCTTGAATGACAGGGACATTATTTACACTTCGGATTTATGGACTTCTTTTCGGGACACCCGCGAACACAAATTAGTTTTACTTCAACATATCACCTAGAGATAGATGGAAAGACTAAGAGGGTTAATTAGGTATTAGAGGACACGTTGAGGATGTATATGATGTACCAACATAAGAAGTGGGGGATTATCTACATCTAGTTGAGTTTACATAAAATAATAGCTATCAAAGTTCTATTGGTATGGCTCCTTATCGATTTTTATGGACGTCCTGCGCAGGACACCTTTGATTTGGGACAAGATAAATGACCGGATTATACTTGGTACATCTTACATATAGGACTTGGAGCAGCATGTTATATTGATTAGGAAGTGACTTGTTTAGGCAGAGCACATGAAAAGGCATATGCAAACACCAAGAGTACCGATAATCACTTTACAATGGGTGTCAAAGACTTATTGAGGGTTTATCCAAATACGAGCCCAATCCACTATGGAAAGGGTTCAAATATATCACCTCATTTTTTAGGGCCATTTGATATCTTGGAGGTAATAGGTCCAGTTTCCTAATGCCTATATTTTTCACCACACCTTGCATGGGCCCATGATGTGTTTCATGTTTTTGTATTACGTAGATATGTACCTAATATCTTTCCCGTCTTGGATTTGTTGGCCTTACCGGTGGAGGATGGAGTATAGTGGAGAAAGGAGCCCCTACACATCCCGACACATCAGAGATTAGACCTTTGGGGGTGATACATGCACCATTTAGAGTGCAAAGTGGGATAGATATGATGAGACAACAACTACATGGGAGGATGTTACACCATTTAGGGATCAATATCCTTATTTCTTCCAGTGTCTTCTAGGAGGAAGTATAATTTTAGGAGAGGGGGATGTAGTGCCCACGTTTTATTACTTAAATTTATTTTTTTGACTCTATGAACATGTTTTATTATTGGACATGGATTATGACAGCTTTTTGATATTATGGTATGATATTTTATCATTTGAGGACATGTATGATGATTTGGGTGCGTAACGCCAATTTAGTTTTAACTAGTATGATCGTTCATGTTAGTAGATGTCTTGAATACTAACATGTTACGATGTTTTTAATCTTATTGGATATAGGGTGGACATATCATTGTGTCACACATTTTGATATCGTGAATTATTTGGTTATTTGATGTTATCATATTATAGCATGGATGGATGTCGTTATATGTTACTGGGATGGCTAACACATGTTGAATTAATATGAAATTGTGTATGTTTCTCATTAAAAATTCCTTACTGATATTGTGTTAGAATAGTTAGCATGATTATATTTTGATTGATTTACTTAGTAGTTATACTATACATTTTATTGGGCAGATATGTTTAATGTTTGCAATGAGTGTGCAAATTACAAGGCACATGAGAACATGAGTTTCAGGGTGGCTACTCAAGTGTGCACAAGCATCTGACTAGGATGAGTCTTAGCCATGTTAATTTTGTGAATCCTTACTTGGTTTCATGTCATATTTGGGCACCATGAGTGACCCCTAAAGTGTAATGTTGTAATTTTGTAAATTTATTATTGTTTAAATTGTTTAGTGTGTAGGAGCTAGTTTGGGGGACCTAATGGTCCCCACTTGTATTAAAGGTGTATTTGATTAGTTTAAGTTTTATTTATGAGGTTGGGGTCACATGATCACCCTTGGGTGGGCCCCACAACCTTAGCTATTGTGCCCAAAATGCCAAACCCGAAATTGGGCTATTTATGGCATTTTGTGAGACCTCTTTTGGCTTTAGGGGTTCTCTTATCATGAAGATGAACCCTGTATTATACCTATATGTAGGGGGCTTCTTTTCTTGTTAAAATAGGAGTTATCCCTCCCATTTAACCTCTCTCAAGTCACCATTCTTGTAAGAATGGTTGGGTGTTGTGTATTTTTAAAAGTTGCATGGGTTTGACTTATATTCATTTTGGGTAATTTGGGGGATTAGTGCTAAAATGAAATTTATCTTTTCTCTCTTTGATTTTTGGAATCTTTGTTTGGAGGGAAGAGAGGGGTGACACATGTCACCCCCTCATTTGTGAGGAATTTTCCTTTTTTTTCTTCAAATACTTCCTCATGTAGGAGGAAGAGGACTTTTTGCTTGTCTTTTGCTTGGAAGTGATTTTGGAGTTGGAGACTTGGAGATCTTACTTGGAAGTGGATTGGATAACTTAAAGACTTGGAAATATCTTTGAGGTAGGATCCTTGATCCTTCTTTGGTGTTATTGTATGTAGATTTTAGATGAAATTTTTGTTGTGTGTGATTATGTTTTGTATGTAGTGCATGGTATGCTTTTTTGTTTCCTAAATTTTTTTTCTCCATCCATCATATGGCATGATGGATTTTGGATTTTTGTGGGGAAGAGGGAGGATATTTCCATTCTAAACCTTGTGTCTTGATAGAAAATCCATGTTGGTTTCTCATGTTTTTATCCCCTCATATGGTTTGAACCCCCTTCGCCATCCTTAGAAAAGAAACCCAATAGGTTTGAAAATTCTTCCAAGGATGAATTTTTGTGATTAGGAGGAGAAAAAGGAGGGGTTATTGTTATGAAGGAATAAGGAGGATTTTTGGATATTTTTGGTATGTGTGTTTCCTATGGTTGGATCACACCTTTTGGCTCATTTTTATTTCTCATCCACTCTTTCCCATTTGGAGGTTAAACTTAGTATTTTTCCTCCTTTTTTGTTGTCTTCTTGTGTTTTGGATGTGTGGTTAATGTTTGATTTTTGTTTTGTTTTTGTTTCTACCTGTTCCCTACTTGTGCACATTTGAGGAATGCTTTCCTCTCTCCCATGGGCTTGGAGGGAGGCTAACATGTCCTCCAAACTTTGGAAATACATGTAATGATGCATATAGGTTGGGAGGAAAACGAGCCTATCTCCTTGTGTTTTGAAGACATCGTGGAATGGAAAGCATTCAAATTTTGTCTTGAAGATAGATGCGAGAAAACTTGGAGATATTGTTATGCTCTTTTCACTTTTGGTGAAATCTTTGTTTCTTGGTGTACACTTGGTTATTGTGAATATATGTTGAAAATTCTGCTTGTGAAACTCCCATCTTGGGATGTGATTGCAAAACATTCTTCTAATGTGTTAAACCTTTGTATAATCTTATCCTTCTTTGGTTGGGAAATTGTATGATTAGTTGATCACCTTATTTGAGAAGAGATTTTGATGTATTGTGAGCTTGAGGTCTTTATATTGGAAATGACACTTAATCTTGATATTGAATATGTTGAAAATTGATACTCCTTCATTTTGTAAAAAGACTTTAATATTGCTTTTGGTGAAGGTTGTGTAAACTTGTTGAATGAAAGAGTTAAATTACTAGTATCTTTTGGGAAGGAATGAAATTTTATTCTGCATATGAATCTTTCATGATATGCCAATATTTCCTTCTTGTTATGAATGGTTGAGTTCATTATATTATATTATTGTGATCCTTCTTGTTTTTTTGTTATCTTGTAAATATGGGATGATCTCCAATTGTTCATTCGGAGTATTAAATGTAATATTTAGTTATGTTATTCTTTATTATTTTGAGGATATTGTGAGAGCTAAACCTATAGTTCAGGAGCTGTTTGGTCCTCTTATCAATGAAACAAAGTTGGAAAGAAATGTGTGGGTATTATGAAAGTTTTTCCTTTGAATTTTTGTTATAAAAAGGGAATATTTAAATTAATTCTACTATTTTTTCTAAATGACTGTATCTAAAGGTTAAATTGTAATTCATTTTCTAAAATTTTATACCCATGTTTTGAAATCCTTTCCTTTAATTTATTAAGTTAAACAAAATTAAAACAAACCTCCGATTTGGAAGTTGAGACATTGCATTGTATTTTATGAGTTGTATTTCTTGATTTAGGGAAACATAGTTGTTGTTGGTTTTATATAAAGATGATGATATGAATATAATGCCAATCATATAGAGAAATTTTCTTTTCCATTACTACTCCTAGAAAAATGTAAAACTAAATTTAAGGGAGGCCGTTTTAAAATTCATGGCCGATAGGATGTGTATCTTTTGGTAGATTTTTATACCCAAAATGAACAAATGTAAATATAGAGTTATATTTATAAATGTATGAATGCATATATACTTATGAGAAAATCCCTTGTGATCTTCATTCAAGTTTCTAAGATTGATATCTTCACCGATAAGATTTTATTTCAAATTTTGTATAAGAAAAGTTTATATATATATATATATATATATATATATATATATATATATATATATATATATATATATATATATTTGAGGTTAAGTGTCTTTTTGTTGTTGATAATGTGAAAAGTCAAGAAATTGGAAAAATCTACGTTTTTGGGTCATTTTGTGTGTTTTTCGGCTGTCGGACATTTTTGTCCCGCGTGTCCCAAGTTCATTTGGGCTCTGTTCCCGATCGGCGGTTTACCCGAAAAGTCTGCATTCTTTTCGGGCCCGTCGGAACTTTTTGTCCCAAATGTCCCAAGTTGTTCTCCGGACCAAGTTGTTCCATTTTGTCCCAAATTCAAGTTCTTCCGACCGAGTCGCGTATTGCCGAAGTCACGTATTCCACGTACTTTTGTCCCAAATGTCCCAAGTTCTTCCGGACCCATTGTTCCCTTTTCACCCGATTCACGTATTCCGCGTACTTTCGTCCCGCATGTCCCAAAAGCATTTGTGTCGTCTTTTCCCGCATCGCCGAATCGCCGAACCGCGTACTTCGCGCTTTCGCGTCCCTCGTGTCCCAAATGAACCAAGTGCCATTCGTGCTAATTTTTCCCGCTCTACCCGAATATCTTGCTTTTCAATTTGGTAGATATGTATTTAATGCACATTTATTACCTTTCTCTCTCCTAAACGGCTATATAATGAAAGCGCCCCTATGCGTTTTTGCACACTGCTTTCATGCTATCTATTGCTCGAACCCTTGCAACCAAAATTCTACTGCGTATCCATTCCCCCTGCAATTCCATCCCAAGTCTAGCTTGCAGCTTTGCTCTCGAGTTACTATCAACATGAAGATCAAATTCCAGGGGCAGGAACAAATTTCACCACTCGAGTCCGCCGTTCCCGATATCGGGGACAGTGAAGTTCGCCACCTTGACTTTGGGGATTTTTGGACAAGGATGACAGACGTGAACCCTTCACCGATGGCACAGATGATTCATGATAGTGGTCTGGCTTTCGCTGGTGGTTTCCCTATCTCGGTGCAATGCGCAGACACAGTGCTCTCATGCGGGGCTCATTTCAACCCTGATTCGAGTGAGTTGACAAACGTGCACGGGGAGCTCATCGCCAAACTTGATGCTGCCGCCATTGGCACTGCACTAAGGATTCCAGAAATGGACAATGCTATAGTTATCTCCCAGAATCAAGCACAGGCCCTTTTCAATCAAGACAGTGATAATTATAAGGCGCGGGTGGCGAAGTCCTGGCTAAAAAACCCTAAGAAGGGGGCATCTCGTCTATCCAAGGTTCTGTTCTGTGCCGATTTCAATGAAGAACTATTAGATTTCATAATCCTACTGGCTCGGGTTATGGGCTTACCCTCTACTAATGAGTTCCATTTCTGGATGTGCCCGCTTATCAATATGGTGTGCGAGGGAACTCAGAATATCAACTGGGTAGAGATCATCAGTATGAACCTAGCGGAGCAGCTGTCTAATGTACAACAAACAAAGAAATTCTATATGACTTCATACCTGATGTATACTCTAGCAGCATCGAGGCAATGGTTTGGTTTTTCATACATCGATGCTCACAAGGATGACCCCGTGTATGCCTACTGCCCGCAGTTCACCCTAGAAACCAGCAATCACAATTTCCGAAGGGTGAATGATGCTTTCACCATGTACATTGTCAGGCTTCTTGAGAGTGACACAGTGAGAAGATTTTCTGATGAAGCCATGAGTCTGATATCGCACTACGGTGCTTATTTTATCCAATTCAGAAAATTTTCCTATATCAGGCTTGCTGGCTATGAGAGCACTCCTCTCGAAGCTCCTATGTTTCTGCAATGACAAAATGGCCTTGATAGAAGTGTGCAGGAAATTGGAAAAATTGCATAGAACCTGCAGAGACAAGAAAATTACTGGTTTGCACTTCCCCATCTCTTTGGGAAATTACACCTGCAAAACAGCCCTGGATGCACAAAATATAGAAAGAGCCCTAGCTCCCATTACTGTCCATTTCTTCAGGCCCAGAACTTGCTTTGACTTGAAAAATTTTATTGAGCAGAACATCAAGATAACCTATCATCATAGGGCAGACACAGAGGACTATTGGGCTGACTGTGCTGATGATTTTGAAGCCAGAAGGAGGCATTATGGCAGGTTTTCCCTACAGTTAATTCAAGAACTTGGCTTGTACCAAGTTCCTGAAGGGCTCAAGATGATAATTCTGACCTGTACTCATATGAGTATGACAATGTGGTCAAACACACTCCCTTGGAGGACTTGGATTGGTTTAAAAAGGAGAAGGATGATTTGGCTGAAATCCTGGCTCCGGTCTTAGTCAGGACCAAGATCTGGTTTGATAGGAAAGTTCGTGAGCTTAGGAGGCACTCAGGGGAATCCTCCTCCAAGGATGCTTCAACACCAAGGAGGGAAGCATCGACACCCAGATCAGAAGCACCTGTGCAAACCCCTCCTGCCTCGTCAACTCAAGGACCTGCAGTCTCTACTCCTTCCTCATCCACCCAGGTGTATCAGAAGAAATTCAAAGAAGTTAAGAAGGAGCCTGTGGAAAAAGACCCCCTGAGGAAGCATGCAGAATTGCCTTTGGGACCAGAGAACATTATTGTTCTCAGTGAAAGTGAAGAAAGTGAAGTGCCAACTCCTGCAAGTGCCCCTGAAGCCCCAATGGATAAGGATAAAGAAGTCCAGAGCACTGAACTTCCAAGCACTGTTGATTCCTCTGCACCAGGAGCCCCAAGCGCTCCACTCATATCTCAACTCGAGGCAACAACAGTGCAAACCTTGGGTGCCATGAGTTCTCTGTCTCTTGGTCCTCTTGCCCCACCTGCTTCTTCCTCCTCCTCTTTTGCATGGGTGCAACCTCTTGTTGATAGTAGGAAGAGAAAGTCTTCCTCCCGGATCTCAGGACCAAATTTTGATGTTGTGGCGGCCTTGTTAGGCACTACTCCTCCTCTCGCGCCAAAAAATCTAGAATTACCTCTAGGATAGTGTCTGATGCTCAAGGCCAACAATTCCTAGAGATAGCCAAGCCTAAGGTAGATAAGCCAGAGCAAGATTTGCAAGCGTCTGATCTTGAGCTCTCAAGAATTCCCATGGGAGAATCTACCCCTGAAGGTGAGATCCATAATCTTCAGGAAATAGTCACCAGAGTCATTGGGAGGGTAGAGAAAGGGTAGCAAACCATTGAACAGTTGGAGGAACAAGCCCAGATTCTTACAAGTTTCATCAAGTCCCTGCTGTCCAAAGATAAAGTTTTGGATCCTACCCCATTGACTACTCTTCCACCACCTGTAATTCTGAGCCAGGATGAAGTGCAGAGTATTAAAGATATGCACAAGTATTCTGTATATGGAAGAGCTATGGAGGCCATGGTGGATGATATGTTGGTTGCAGGATTAAACTTCATTGATGAAGCCTTCAAACTCCACGGGAAGGTGAGTAATTTGCAACAGAAGCTCTCCTCCACTATTGGGAGCATTGATAAAGAACTTAAACTTTGGAGCAGTTGCATAGTAGACCTCCGCCTCATGGGACAAACAGATGAAAATATTTTGATGGCAAGCAAAGTCTTCGAGGATACAAAGGATAATTTGTCAAAGTCCTGGGTCTACAGCGTGGAATGGAAGATCAAGGTCCTGGAGGAGGCTTTGGGAGAATTAAGGAATAGCTGGCAGAAGGGTGAGGCCTTCAAAACACTAGTTGTATCTGCTTTCAAAGATATACATTGCCATCTTCAGGATGAGACTTCTGGTGTGCCTCTCTCCTTACAAGAAATCAAAGCTCAATTCAGAGCTTTTGTCAAAGGTGATCTATTCAAGGAAAGCTCCATTTCCAAAGAAAAAATGAAGGAGATCTGCTCTCTTCAATCTGCCATTGAAGAAGCAAATAAAGATTATCATACTCATGTCGAGTTCGATAAGGAAATGGAGAAGTGCCTCGGATTTTGGACTCAGTCTACCGCCAACACATCAGTCCCACGTGGCAGAGACATAGCGAGGCGTTGAAGAGATTCAGACAGCGGATCTTAAAGTCGGTGGGTCCCTCCCAGTCATAAGCACTTGTCTTCTTCTCCTAATTCTTCTCTTCTCTTCCCCTTCTTTCTCTCGGATTTGTTGTAATTAGTTGGGGTATTGCGATTAGCAACCCTTTAACTAATCATTAGTTAAAAGAAGTAGTTACTGAGAGTAACTGATTTGTAAACTATATAATGGCCTCTCCTCGCCATTTTGAAAGGAGGAAGAACTTGGCTTATTTCTGAAAGTGTAAATAAATCTTAAAGAAATCAATACAGAAGGACTTTTCATTCTTTGTCTATCTGGTTTCCTTTATTCCTAAGCTATTCATTTAATCTTGTTAGATCATTTTATGCGTATTATCTTTGAGAAGCTTTGTATTCTCACAGATGTTATTTACAGAACTTTGTGTCTTTTCAAATTTCATCTTCTTAATATGATACAAATGATCTTGTTCTAATTCGTTGTACCCTCGCATGCATAAGGAATTACTCTGTCATCTATAATTCTGAATGGTGCCTTTCTGCTCATTCTCGCATTCTCATTCCTCGGTCCTTTTGTAATTGATGATCCTTATAGAAAACACTTTCATAATATCCAAGTTCCACAAGAAAATCATGCTTTGTATATGTGTAAATAGGTTCGTTTCTGAATAAGGGAACCTCTCCCATTAAAGAGGAGGGACTTCTTGTCCCCTGACTGTTGCTCTTCTTGAAGTCCTATTTGATGACCAACAGTTTTTGGTGACTCATTGGGGAATCATATTCCAGTTCTATAATCATTTATTGATCATCTTTTGATCTGGTGACTCCACGTTTTACTCGAGGGAGAAGGGCCCTTGGTATTGAAGATTCTCAGTTTCAGCTTTTGGAACAGCAGGGTTTTCCTTTCCCTTCAACAAGAAGAAATAGAAAGGCTCGTTCAACAAGCACTCCACCTGTCAAGATAGAATCCCTACGGGTGGTATTCCTTCAGAGAAAATCAGTCCTAATCTTGAGCTTTGATTCTTGCTGGTGTTTAGTTCCTCTTCAAGCCATTTTTCCAAGAATGGTGGTACCATTGCCTTGGGGTCATCGTGTTGGGCCTCTTGCCCTTCCTCAGCCTTTGCATGAGTTACCCAGAGGTAACCGGAAGAACTTTCCTAAATTCAAAGGCGATGGTAAAGTACATCCTGATGAACACATCGCAGCCTTCATAGTTGCATGCGGAGTTCTAGGAGTTGAACATGAAGACGTCTCGTAAGGATTTTTGTTGAGACTTTACAAGATAATGCTGCTGATTGGTTCTATCACCTTCCGGCCGGAGCTATCACTAGCTGGGACACAATGAGAACTAGGTTTGAAAACCGTTTCAAACCGTGGAAGACGTGCATGCTTTGCTAGCCCAAATTTCTCAAATAAAGAAGGAATCACAAGAGCCCATGAGAGAATTTGTGGCTCGATTCAACAGGTTGATTAACAAAATTCCACCAAATACTCAACCTGTAGATCAAATTCAAAAATGCTTCTTCCTAAATGCCCAATTGCCTGAAGTTAGTTATGCACTGAGAAGGGCTAATCTCGCAACATTGGCCGAGGATCAAACTCTTGTTGTTAGTGTTGAAGATGATTTAATCATGTCAGGGAAGTTGAGGAGAGACCCTTCTAAATCTAAGTCTGCTTCTTCCTCCTCTTCCACTCCTGGACCTAATACTGATCCATTGGTACAAAAACTTGCAAATGATCTCATCGCCATTAAGAAACAATTGGCTCAGCATGCTCCCTATGCAGACGTTCCAAGGAGGAATTTTCAGCCCAGAAATCATTTGCCTGCTTCTCAAACAAGGCTAGCGCTTGAAGGACCTCCTATTAAAGTTCCTGTCAATGCAACCTGTGAAGTTGAGGAACCAGAGGATGAGGAGGTTAATGAAGATTGTGAGGAATTTGTTGAAGAGGTTGATGATGAAACAGATGAACTTGAGGGATCTCGAGTTAATTTCTTCACCATTGAAGGCATTGATGAAGGGGATGATTATGATGAAGTAGTAGTCAGACATGAATAGTGAATCATACGCTGTCATGACTCGAGAGCGAGACAAATCGAGAGGAGAAAGTGATGCAGCCCACCAAGAAATCTAAGGAGCAGCCGATGACAACTATCCTGTAATTGCAAAAAGAGGATCTCTCGATCCCCATTTCATCTACACCAAAGGTGAGTCCTATCAATTCTGCTACTAAAGTTACTTCTTTTTCCCCTAAAATTGATAAACCTAGGATCTCAAGTGATGATAACCCGTCCACTTCTGGGTCTTTTGATATTATTGACCACCTGAAAAAGACTAAGGTTCAAATCTCAGAGGCTGAATATTATCAAACCCATCCCAAGGCTTTTGCTAAAATGATTCACTTTGTCAATTCCCATTCTAAAACTACCTCTAAAGGCCTTTTACCCACTCCTTCTTCACACCACAGCCTAATCTGGTAGCCGCTGTCACCTCACCCAATGACAAAATCAAACCATTCTATGTGACACTCCTTATAGCTGGCCATAGGCTCAGTAATTGCGTCATAGACTCAGGGGCATCAGACAATGTGATGCCTGCTAAAGTAGCTCATGCCTTAGGCTTGACTCTCACATGCACTTACGGATCTTGTTATTCCATGGAGAGTAAGGAAGTGCCCTTGGTCGGAAGAATTAAGGACGCACAAGTGGCTTTTTTTACTTTTCCTGAGAAGAAAGTTTTGGCTACTATCGTAGTAGTAGAGATATTCCTCCTTCATACGGGATGTTGCTAAGCAAGAAACTCTGTAAGGATGTGGGTGGAGAAATTCAAATGGATTGGTCACATGCCCTCATACCTGTTAATGGGAAAATGAAGAAGTTGCTGCTGAGAAGCAGTCTGAGTATATTGTACAAAAAACTGATGATCCCAAAGCACAAATACTCTATGAGGATATGGGGCATGGCAACTACATGATTATGTCTCCTGAAGAAATCCAACTCCCAAAGTCTCACCTAAAGATCCTAATGGTGTTTGGATATTAGAGTTTGATGGAAGTTGTTCTTCAGCTGGTTCTGGAGCTGGTGTCATATTGGTGTCGCCTGAAGGAAGCATTCATCCTTTCTCATTCAAGTTGCAATTTGAAAATACCAATAATACAGCAGAGTATGAAGCTCTCATTCTTGGACTCCAGGTGGCAAAAGAACAAGGTGTGAAGAATCTTCTAGCTCGTGGGGATGCGGAATTGATTGTCAAGCAAGTTAGAAACCTCTTCCAGGTAAAGAATGGAAGGTTGAAACATTACGGAATCAGGTTTGGGACTCCATTGAATTTCTTGATGCTTTCTCCATCGAAGCAATACCTAGGGAGAAGAATACCAGGGCTGATTCACTAGCAGTCTCAGGGTCACTGCTCATACCTCATCCTGACTTTTCTCAAGATAAGTTCACCATTGAGATGATCCATCGACCTAGTGTACCTGATAATACAAGTAACTGGCAAGTTTTCAATGATGATCAACACTTGCTTTCTTTCTTAGAACTCAAGGATAATTTTGAACAGTTGTACTTTGAAGGAGCGATAATTTGCCTCGTGAAAGTGTGCCCTTTGACAAAGAAGCCACCCAAGAAGAAGAAGCGGATCAGGATGGATGTATCAAACTCAAAGGAAACAAGATTCCAAAAGGATTGGTGAGTTTAGAAAAACTGTTTGACAAACACGATAGGTATGTAAAGTTTAAAGCTTCTACTGGACCTCAACAATCAGCTGAATATGAAAAAATTAATATTGGGAGTTCTACTGATCCTAAACTCGTGAACATTGGAAAATGTTGCACACCAGATGAGAGGAAGAAGGTAATTGATCTTTTAAAGAAGTATAAGGATGTTCTTGCTTATTCCTATGAAGATTTAAAAGCTTTCCAACCAAAGGAGATGCAGACATTTTATTCCTCTCAAACACAGGATTAAGCCTTTTAAACAAAGAAGAGAAGCAATACAATCCTAAAATAGTGACACCATTTTCAAGAAATACTACGAAGAAGTTATTGAAGGCTAAAATCATTTTTCCTATCCATCATTCAACATGGATTGCCAATATTGTGCCTGTTAGAAAGAAAAATGGTGAGATTCGTATCTGTGTTGACTTCAGGAATCTAAATCAAGCTTCCTTGAAAGATAATTATCCCTTACCTATGATGGATCAGGTCTTGCAAGTAGTAACGGGATCGAAATGTTGTCTATGCTTGATGGATTCTCAGGATATAACCAGGTAGAAGTTAATACTACAGATCAACACAAAATGGCTTTCACTACCCCTTGGGGTACCTTTGCTTACAAAAGGATGCCTTTTGGGCTCATTAATGCCGGTGCTACTTTTCAGAGAGCTATGGACTTAGCCTTTGGAAGTTTGAAAGGGAAGTGTATTGTTGTATACCTTGATGACTTGACTGTGTATTCTAAAACAAGGGCCGATCATTTTCAGCATCTGGAAACAGTTCTTTTGAGATGTAGAGAACATGGGATCTCTTTGAATCCTAAGAAATCTATTTTTGTGTCACGGAGGGGAAATTATTGGGGCACGTTGTCTCCAAAGATGGTATAAAAATCGATCCTGAGTGAGTTCAAGCTATTCAGCAAATTCCTCTTCTAACCAGCAAAAAGGGAGTGCACTCTTTCTTTGGTAAGATCAACTTTTTGAGAAGGTTCATCCCTGATTTTGTAGAGCTAACTTTGAATATCTCCCAAATGATGAAAGGAAAAAAGCGTTTGGTTGGTCTCTGAAGGAAAGAAGCCTTTGAAGGTATTAAAAGGGCCATTGCTAAAACTCCTGTTTTAGCATGTCCAGATTTCAGCAAAGATTTCATTATCTATTGCTACGCCACAGATAACACCTTGGCTGTTGTTTTGACTCAGGAAGATTCTAATGAGCACGAACTCCCAATTGCATTTATGAGCTATATTCTAAAAGATCATGAGTTAAAATACACCATAATGGAAAAACATGCTTTTGCAGTGGTTAAAGTTGTCAAGTAGTTTCATTTTTACATTCTTAACTCTCACTCCACGGTGTTGGTACCAGATACAACTGTTAAGTCAATTCTCACACAGCAGGAATTTGGATCCAAGAGAGGGAACTGGGTGGCCAAGGTCCAAGAATATGATATTGACATCAAACCAACCAAGCTCATCCGTGGAAAAGGCTGTGTGAACTCATCGTTGAAGGAGCTAGACATGAGTTACTGGAGGATAAAGTTGGTCTTCCTACCATTCTATTTCTTAGCTCAGTTGATGAATGGTATGCTGATATCGCTCATTTTCTCACCTATGGGGAATGCCCCTCTCATTTGTCTACCAAAGAAAAGAGGGCTGTTAAACTAAGGTCAACCCAATATGTGTTGTGGGAAAACGCCTTGTTTAAACGTGGGTTAGATGGAAGGTTTTTGAAATGTGTGGACAAGGAACAACAGAAAAAGCTACTCTCAGCTTTTCATGATCAGGCATGTGGAGGGCATTACTCATCAACTGTCACTGCTCATAAAATACTTCGTGGAGGATATTACTGGCCTACCTTGTTCAGAGATGCATCAAAGTGGGTTGATAAATGTGAGGCTTGTCAGACTTTCGTAGGTAGACCCAAGTTGGCCTCTTTGCCCCTTAAACCAGTTGTGATCGAAGAACCTTTTCAACAGTGGGGTTTGGACTTCATTGGAACACTTAATCCCTCTTCTAGTGCTGGTCATACTCATGTATTAACTGCCACAGATTATTTCACCAAATGGGTAGAAGCCATTCCAGTAAAGAGTACTACTTCAGAAGTAGTATGCAGTTTTATCAAAGAAAACATCTTGGTAAGGTATGGTGTGCCAAACAAGATTGTGACAGATAATGCTTCAAATTTTTCTTCAACTGAGATGATGGATTTTTGCTATGGATATGGCATCTCCTTGGCTCACTCCTCAGATTACTATCCTCAGGGAAATGGACAAGCAGAATCACAAATAAAAATCTGGTGGCCATAATAAGGAAATTAGTCAATGAATCCCAACGAAACTGGCACAAGAAACTCTATGATGCTCTTTGGGCAGATAGGATCACACCTAAGAGAGCCATTGGGATGTCTCCTTTTCAGGTAGTATATGGAGTAGAAGCTCAATTGCCAGTAACAGTGGAGCTACCAGCCTTGCATCTAATGAAGGCCATTGAAGATACCAGTTTAATGATTCTTTGGATAAGAGAATCATGTATCTTCACAAATTGAATGAGGACAGATTGGAAGTTGCTGATAGGATATCTGCTCACCAACAGAAAGTAAAGGTCCTGTTTGATAAGAAAGCCAGGTTCAGAGATTTCCAAGTTGGAGACACTGTTTTGTTGTGGGATAAAAGGCATGAACCTCGTGGCAGCCATGGCAAGTTTGATTCCCTTTGGCTCGGACCTTTCAAGATCAGGCACTTCGCTGGTAAGAATTCTTTTTACCTTGATTATATGGATGGTTCTTCTCTCCCACTTCCTTATAGTGGGTAGTACCTGAAATTGTTTAAGTCATAGGTGATTAGGAAGTCCTTTTGTATATTCTGTATAGCGTTTTGTTTTTCTTTCCCTTTGTTTTGGTGTGTTGTCCTCTGTATTGGTTTGATTTTTTGACTCCGTGGCCCAATGGATAAGGTACTGGTCTACTTCCCGAGTTTGTCTAAATTCTTGCCTTGTCTCATTCTTTGAATTTATGCCAAGTCATCCCCAGAAGGAGCCAGTTGTTGTCCACTCAAAATTCCCCTGCTTTTAAGAAGTTGAAAATTAAAATTTTGAGGTTAAGTGTCTTTTTTGTTGTCGATAATGTGAAAAGTCAAGAAATTGGAAAATCTACGTTTTTGGGTCATTTTGTGTGTTTTTTGGGCCTGTCGGACATTTTTGTCCCGCGTGTCCCAAGTTCATTGGGCTCTCTGTTCCCCGATCGGCCGGTTTACCCGAAGTCTGTTCTTTTCGGGCCCGTCGGAACTTTTTGTCCCAAATGTCCCAAGTTCGCTCGGACCAGTTGTTCCATTTTCACCCGATTCGGCCGAGTCGCGTATTCACGTACTTTTGTCCCAAATGTCCCAAGTTCTCCCGGACCCGTTGTTCCCTTTTTTCGATTTCGATTCCCGATTCGCGTATTCCGTACTTTCGTACTTTCGTCATGTCCCAAAAGCATTTGTGCGTCTTTTCCCCGCATCGCCGAATCGGCGAACCGCGTACTTCGCGCTTTCGCGTCCCTCGTGTCCCAAATGAACCAAGTGCCATTCGTGCTAATTTTTCCCGCTCTACCCGAATATCTTGCTTTTCAATTTGGTAGATATGTATTTAATGCGCATTTATTACCTTTCTCTCTCTAAATGGCTATATAATGAAACTTCCCCCTATGCGTTTTTGCACTTTGCTTTCATCTTATCTATTGCTCGAACCCTTACTGACAAAATTTCTGCGTGCGTATCCATTCCCCTGTAATTCCATCCCAAGTCTAGCTTGCAGCTTTGCTCTCGAGTTACTATCAACATGAAGATCAAATTCCAGGGGCAGGAACAAATTTCACCACTCGAGTCCGCCGTTCCGATATCGGGGACAGTGAAGTTCGCCACCTTGACTTTGGGGATTTTTGGACAAGGATGACAGATGTGAACCCTTCACCGATGGCACAGATGATTCATGACAGTGGTCTGGCTTTCGCTGGTGGTTTCCCTATCTCGGTGCAATGCGCAGACACAGTGCTCTCATGCGGGGCTCATTTCAACCCTGATTCGAGTGAGTTGACAAACGTGCATGGGGAGCTCATCGCCAAACTTGATGCTGCCACCATTGGCACTGCACTAAGGATTCCAGAAATGGACAATGCTATAGTTATCTCCCAGAATCAAGCACAGGCCCTTTTCAATCAAGACAGTGATAATTATAAGGCGCGGGTGGCGAAGTCCTGGCTGAAAAACCCTAAGAAGGGGGCATCTCGTCTATCCAAAGTTCTGTTCCATGCTGATTTCAATGAAGAACTATCAGATTTCATAATCCTACTGGCTCGGGTTATGGGCTTACCCTCTACTAATGAGTTCCATTTCTGGATGTGCCCGCTTATCAATATGGTGTGCGAGGGAACTCAGAATATCAACTGGGCAGAGATCATCAGTATGAACCTAGCGGAGCAGCTGTCTAATGTACAACAAACAAAGAAATTCTATATGACTTCATACCTGATGTATACTCTAGCAGCATCGAGGCAATGGTTTGGTTTTTCATACATCGATGCTCACAAGGATGACCCCGTGTATGCCTACTGCCCATAATTCACCCTAGAAACCAGCAATCACAATTTCTGAAGGGTGAATGATGCTTTCACCATGTACATTGTATTCGGCTTCTTGAGAGTGACACAGTGAGAAGATTTTCTGATGAAGCCATGAGTCTGATATCGCACTACGGTGCTTATTTTATCCAATTCAGAAAATTTTCCTATATCAGGCTTGCTGGCTATGAGAGCACTCCTCTCAAGCTCCTATGTTCTGCAATGACAAAATGGCCTTGATAGAAGTGTGCAGGCAATTGGACAAATTGCATAGAACCTGCAGGGATAAGAAAATTACTGGTTTGCACTTCCCCATCTCTTTGGGAAATTACACCTACAAAACAGCCCTGGATGCACAAAATATAGAAAGGCCCTAGCTCCCATTACTGTCCATTTCTTCAGGCCCAGAACTTGCTTTGACTGAAAAATTTTATTGAGTAGAACATCAAGATAACCTATCATCATAGGGTAGACACAGAGGACTATTGGGTTGACTGTGCTGATGATTTTGAAGCCAGAAGGAGGCATTATGGCAGGTTTTCCCTACAGTTAATTCAAGAACTTGGCTTGTACCAAGTTCCTGAAGGGCTCCAAGATGACAATTCTGACTTGTACTCATATGAGTATGACAATGTGGTCAAACACACTCCCTTGGAGGACTTGGATTGGTTCAAAAAGGAGAAGGATGATTTGGCTGAAATCCTGGCTCCAGTCTTAGTCAGGACCAAGATCTGGTTTGATAGGAAAGTTCGTGAGCATAGGAGGCACTCAGGGGAATCCTCCTCCAAGGATGCTTCAACACCAAGGAGGAAGCATCGACACTCCCGGATCGAAGCACTGTGCGAGCCCCTCTGCCTCGTCAACTCAAGGACTGCGGTCTCTACTCCTTCCTCATCCACCCAGGTGTATCAGAAGAAATTCAAAGAAGTTAAGAAGGAGCCTGTGGAAGAAGACCCCCTGAGGAAGCATGTAGAATTGCCTTTGGGACCAGAGAACATTATTGTTCTCGGTGAAAGTGAAGAAAGTGAAGTGCCAACTCTGTAAGTGCCCCTGAAGCCCCAATGGATAAGGATAAAGAAGTCCAGAGCACTGAACTTCCAAGCACTGTTGATTCCTCTGCACCAGGAGCCCCAGCGCTCCACTCATATCTCAACTCGAGGCAACAGCAGTACAAACCTTGGGTGCCATGAGTTCTCTGTCTCTTGGTCCTCTTGCCCCACCTGCTTCTTCCTCCTCCTCTTTTGCATGGGTGCAACCTCTTGTTGACAGTAGGAAGAGAAAGTCTTCCTCCGGATCTCAGGACCAAATTTTGATGTTGTGGCGGCCTTGTTAGGCACTACTCCTCCTTCTCACGCCAAAAAAGCCTAGAATTACCTCCAGGATAGTGTCTGATGCTCAAGGCCAGCAATTCCTGGAGATAGCCAAGCCTAAGGTAGATAAGCCAGAGCAAGATTTGCAAGCGTCTGATCTTGAGCTCTCAAATTCCCATGGGAGAGTCTACCCCTGAAGGTGAGATCCACAATCTTCAGGAAACAGTTACCAGAGTCATTGGGAGGGTAGAGAAAGGGCAGCAAACCATTGAACAGTTGGAGGAACAAGCCCAGATTCTTACAAGTTTCATCAAGTCCCTGTTGTCCAAAGATAAAGTTTTGGATCCTACCCCATTGACTACTCTTCCACCACCTGTAATTCTGAGCCAGGATGAAGTACAGAGTATCAAAGATATGCACAAGTATTCCGTATATGGAAGAGCTATGGAGGCCATGGTGGATGATATGCTGGTTGCAGGATTAAACTTCATTGATGAAGCCTTCAAACTCCACGGGAAGGTGAGTAATTTGCAACAGAAGCTCTCCTCCACTATTGGGAGCATTGATAAAGAACTTAAACTTTGGAGCAGTTGCATAGTAGACCTCGCCTCATGGGACAAACAGATGAAAATATTTTGATGGCAAGCAAAGTCTTCGAGGATACAAAGGATAATTTGTCAAAGTCACTGGGTCTATGAGCGTGGAATGGAAGATCAAGGTCTGGAGGAGGCTTTGGGAGAATTAAGGAATAGCTGGCAGAAGGGTGAGGCCTTCAAAACACTAGTTATATCTGCTTTCAAAGATATACATTGCCATCTTCAGGATGAGACTTCTGGTGTGCCTCTCTCCTTACAAGAAATCAAAGCTCAATTCAGAGCTTTTGTCAAAGGGGATCTATTCAAGGAAAGCTCCATTTCCAAAGAAAAAATGAAGGAGATCTGTTCTCTTCAATCTGCCATTGAAGAAGCAAATAAAGATTATCATACTCATGTCGAGTTCGATAAGGAAATGGAGAAGTGCCTCGGATTTTGGACTCAGTCTACCGCCAACACATCAGTCCCACGTGGCAGAGACATAGCCGAGGCGTTGAAGAGATTCAGACAGCGGATCTTAAAGTCGGTGGGTCCCTCCCAGTCATAAGCACCTGTCTTCTTCTCCTAATTCTTCTCTTCTCTTCCCCTTCTTTCTCTCGGATTTGTTGTAATTAGTTGGGGTATTGCGATTAGCAACCCTTTAACTAATCATTAGTTAAAAGAAGTAGTTACCGAGAGTAACTGATTTGTAAACTATATAATGGCCTCTCCTCGCCATTTTGAAGGAGGAAGAACTTGGCTTATTTCTGAAAGTGTAAATAAATCTTAAAGAAATCAATACAGAAGGACTTTTCATTCTTTGTCTATCTGGTTTCCTTTATTCCCTAAGCTATTCATTTAATCTTATTAGATCATTTTATACGTATTATCTTTGAGAAGCTTTGTATTCTTGCAGATGTTATTTACAGAACTTTGTGTCTTTTCAAATTTCATCTTATTAATATGATACAAATGATCTTGTTCCAATTCGTTGTACCCTCGCATGCATAAGGAATTACTCTGTCATCTATAATTCTGAATGGTGCCTTTCTGCTCGTTCTCGCATTTTCATTCCTCGGTCCTTTTGTAATTGATGATCCTTATAGAAAACACTTTCATAATATCCAAGTTCCACAAGAAAACCATACTTTGTATATGTGTAAATAGGTTCTTTCCTTTCCTTTAGTTGTGGGTTTTAAGTGGGATGGGCTAGATTTATTACTTGGTTAGATTGAAATAATTTTATGGGGTGAATATTTTAATGTGGGTGGCCTTAAGGAAAATTTTAGTATATAGTGTCTAGTCTAGGTTATGTGGGAGGTAACTTAGAATTATATTACCTAGAGAAGTTTAATGAAAGTGACTCTTGTAGACTAAAAAAGAAGTATTATTATTTTAATGTTTTGATTTAATTTTGGGGTGGATTAAATATTTCGTGGACTTCAATAAATTTAATAAAATAAAGTGACTATGATTTAAAAGGTAAAGTTAATCACTAGTTTGAAATGAAATAAAAGATTAAGAAGTAATTTAAATACATTTAAAAATAATAATTTAGCCAAATTTTTAAGTATTTTCATTGGTAAACTTAATGTCGTAAAATGGGGCATTGAAAATAACTTCTCTTTTCTTGAACAATTTTTCTTAGATAATCACATCATCATGCATAAACGTTACTAAAATAATCTTTACATGGGAAGGGGTGTCGATTAAGGAATTTTAGGCACCTCCTCATACACAAATGTAAAAGCCCATATCTTTAGCCATCATACCAAGTTGTCATTATTAACCTTGAACTATCCCTCATACCACCTTCGATTTAATATTGGTCCATGTGTCTGGTCACCAAGTTCCACAACCATCTTCAAAATTATTCCTATGATATTTTCACCTTGAGCATTTTCCTATGTGTTAAATGTTTTTCAACTGATAGCCCTTTGCGGTGGAAAACAAAATTCTTAGTGAGATTTATAATATTGATACAACTAATTCTTTTTCAATTTTTGCATTTTTTTCTCAAGCTATTGAGATCAATTTATTATCTATAACCAATGAAGTTTGGGCTGAAACCACCGATGATGAGATAAATTCTATAGAGTAGAATCGAAATGGAAGTTGGTGGGTCTTCCAAAAGGAAGGAGCATGATAAGAATGAAGTGGGACTACAAGATGAAATATAATGCTAATCCTAAAGTACAAAAACATAAAGAAGGGATGGTTGCAAAAGAGGTTTTACGCAACAATATGGAGTTGATTATATGAAAAAATGTTTACACCTGTAACATGTTTGGACATGTTAATAATGGTTCTAGAAATCGTAGCTCAAAACAAATGGACTATTCATTAGATGGATATAAAATCAGCATTCTTGAATTGTTTTCTTGAGAGGAAATTTATGTAAATCGACAAAATATTATGATATTTAAGGTCACAAATGAAAGGTATACATGTTTAGAAAAATCCTCTATGGTCTAAGAAAGCACCTAGAGCATGGTACAATAGAATTGATTCTAATTTGATACAAAATGGTTTCAGTGGGAGAAATAGTGAGCCTACCTTATATAAAAAGATAAATGATAAAGATAATATTATGATTCTTTGTTTATATGTATATGATTTAATCATTACTATAAATTTATCTACACATTCATTCAAATCAACCATGATAAAGGGATTTGAGATGACAAATCTAGGTTTCATAAAAAAATTTAGGCATTGAATTTCAACAATTAGAAGATAGAATAAAAAGCAAAGTATTCTAATGATGTTTTTAAGAGATTTAACATGTTGAGTTGTAATCAAGAACTTGTCTTATTTCTGAAAGTGTAAATAAATCATAAAGAAATCAATACGAAGGATTTTTCATTCTTTGTCTATCCGGTTTCCTTTATTCTCGAGCTATTTGTTTAGTCTTATTAGATCATTTGTATATATTATGCTAAGAAGCTTTGTATTCTTTGCGAGATGTTATTCTAGAACTTTGTGTCTTTTCAAATTCCATCTTATTAATGTGATACAAATGATCTTATTCCAATTCACTGTACCCTCGCATGCATAAGGAATTACTCTGTCATCTATAATTCTGAATGGTGCCTTTCTGCTCATTCTCGCATTTTCATTCCTCAGTCCTTTTGTAATTGATGATCCTTATAGAAAACACTTTCATAATATCCAAGTTCCACAAGAAAATCATGCTTTGTATATGTGTAAATAGGTTCGTTTCTGAATAAGGGAACCTCTCCCATTAAAGAGGAGGGACTTCTTGTCCCCTGACTGTTGCTCTTCTTGAAGTCCTATTTGACGACCAAGAGGCCGCAACTACATGCTTCCATAAAAATTTGTGCTTTTTTTTTTCACACACACACACACACACACACCCTTTAACAGAGACTAAAATCTTGTTTTGGAAATGGGATTTGCTAAAGAATTAAAAAAAAAAGAATAGAACCTAAAACTAGAAAATCTTTCTCAATATAAAAAAATAAGAAAAAAAAACCTAGATAGGGAAGAAAACACGAGAAGAATGAGATCCATGAATGGATTTCCTAAAACCTATACACAAAGAAGAACAAAAATATAATAAGAAGAATCCATATGCCTCCATGATTCTCTTCTCCAAACTTGCTAACAAAAAAAAAAAAAAGAAATAAAGAAAACAATGGAAAAGAAATATAAAAGGAAGCTTTAAGATGAGGATTAGGAAAACTTTAAAATCTCTAAGATCTAATGGCTAAGGATAAAATAATATAAGGGATATGTTTTAACACTACACTTTCCTTTAGTTGTGGGTTTTAAGTGGGATGGGCTAGATTTATTACTTGGTTAGATTGAAATAATTTTATGGGGTGAATATTTTAATGTGGGTGGCCTTAAGGAAAATTTTAGTATATAGTGTCTAGTCTAGGTTATGTGGGAGGTAACTTAGAATTATATTACCTGAGAAGTTTAATGAAAGTGACTCTTGTAGACCAAAGAAGTATTATTATTTTAATGTTTTGATTTAATTTTGGGGTGGATTAAATATTTCGTGGACTTCAATAAATTTAATAAAATAAAGTGACTATGATTTAAAAGGTAAAGTTAATCACTAGTTTGAAATGAAATAAAAGATTAAGAAGTAATTTAAATACGAGTTAAAAATAATAATTTAGCCAAATTTTTAAGTATTTTCATTGGTAAACTTAATGTCGTAAAATGGGGCATTGAAAATAACTTCTCTTTTCTTGAACAATTTTTCTTAGATAATGACATCATCATGCATAAACGTTACTAAAATAATCTTTACATGGGGAAGGGGTGTCGATTAAGGAATTTTAGGCACCTCCTCATAAACAAATGTAAAAGCCCATATCTTTAGCCATCATACCAAGTTGTCATTATTAACCTTGAACTATCCCTCATACCACCTTTCGATTTAATATTGGTCTATGTGTCCGGTCACCAAGTTCCACCACCATCTTCAAAATTATTCCTATGATATTTTCACCTTGAGCATTTTCCTATATGTTAAATGTTTTTCAATCGATAGCCCTTTGCAGGTGGAAAACAAAAGTCTTAGTGAGATTTATAATATTGATACAACTAATTCTTTTTCAATTTTTGCATTTTTTTCTCAAGCTACAGATCCAATTTATTATCTATAACCAATGAAGTTTGGGCTGAAACCACTGATGATGAGATAAATTCTATAGAGTAGAATCAGAAATGGAAGTTGGTGGGTCTTCCAAAAGGAAGGAGCATGATAAGAATGAAGTGGGACTACAAGATGAAATATAATGCTAATCCTAAAGTACAAAAACATAAAGAAGGGATGGTTGCAAGAGGTTTTACGCAACAATATGGAGTTGATTATAAAAAAATGTTTACACCTGTAACATGTTTGGACATGTTAATAATGGTTCTAGAAATCGTAGCTCAAAACAAATGGACTATTCATTAGATGGATATAAAATCAGCATTCTTGAATTGTTTTCTTGAAGAGGAAATTTATGTAAATCGACAAAATCTTATGATATTTAAGGTCACAAATGAAAGGTATACATGTTTAGAAAAATCCTCTATGGTCTCAAGAAAGCACCTAGAGCATGGTACAATAGAATTGATTCTAATTTGATACAAAATGGTTTGATAGGAGAAATAGTGAGCCTACCTTATATAAAAAGATAAATGATAAAGATAATATTATGATTCTTTGTTTATATGTATATGATTTAATCATTACTATAAATTTATCTACACATTCATTCAAATCAACCATGATAAAGGGATTTGAGATGACAAATCTAGGTTTCATAAAAAAATTTAGGCATTGAATTTCAACAATTAGAAGATAGAATAAAAAGCAAAGTATTCTAATGATGTTTTTAAGAGATTTAACATGTTGAGTTGTAATCAAGAACTTGGCTTATTTCTGAAAGTGTAAATAAATCATAAAGAAATCAATACGGAAGGATTTTTCATTCTTTTTCTATCTGGTTTCCTTTATTCTCGAGCTATTCGTTTAGTCTTATTAGATCATTTGTATATATTATGCTAAGAAGCTTTGTATTCTTGCGAGATGTTATTTACTGAGAACTTTGTGTCTTATCAAATTCCATCTTATTAATGTGATACAAATGATCTTATTCCAATTCACTGTACCTCGCATGCATAAGGAATTACTCTGTCATCTATAATTCTAAATGGTGCCTTTTTGCTCATTCTCGCATTTTCATTCCTCATCCTGTTTGTAATTGATGATCCTTATAGAAAACACTTTCATAATATCCAAGTTCCACAAGAAAATCATGCTTTGTATATGTGTAAATAGGTTCGTTTACGAATAAGGTAACCTCTCCCATTAAAGAGGAGGGACTTCTTGTCCACTGAGTTGCTCTTCTTGAAGTCCTATTTGACGACCAAGAGGCCGCAACTACATGCTTCCATAAAATTTGTGATTTTTTTTCTTGCACACACACACACACACACCTTTAACAGAGACTAAAATCTTGTTTTGGAAATGGGATTTGCTAAAGAATTAAAAAAAAAAGAATAGAACCTAAAACTAGAAAATCTTTCTCAATATAAAAAAATAAGAAAAAAACCTAGATAGGGAAGAAAACACGAGAAGAATGAGATCCATGAATGGATTTCCTAAAACCTATACACAAAGAAGAACAAAAATATAATAAGAAGAATCCATATGCCTCCATGATTCTCTTCTCCAAACTTGCTAACAAAAAAAAGAAATAAAGAAAACAATGGAAAAGAAATATAAAAGGAAGCTTTAAGATGAGGATTAGGAAAACTTTAAAATCTCTAAGATCTAATGGCTAAGGATAAAAAAATATAAGGGATATGTTTTAACACTACACTTTCCTTTAGTTGTGGGTTTTAAGTGGGATGGGCTAGATTTATTACTTGGTTAGATTGAAATAATTTTATGGGGTGAATATTTTAATGTGGGTGGCCTTAAGGAAAATTTTAGTATATAGTGTCTAGTCTAGGTTATGTGGGAGGTAACTTAGAATTATATTACCTAGAGAAGTTTAATGAAAGTGACTCTTGTAGACCAAAGAAGTATTATTATTTTAATGTTTTGATTTAATTTTGGGGTGGATTAAATATTTCGTGGACTTCAATAAATTTAATAAAATAAAGTGACTATGATTTAAAAGGTAAAGTTAATCACTAGTTTGAAATGAAATAAAAGATTAAGAAGTAATTTAAATACGAGTTAAAAATAATAATTTAGCCAAATTTTTAAGTATTTTCATTGGTAAACTTAATGTCGTAAAATGGGGCATTGAAAATAACTCTCTTTTCTTGAAAAATTTTTCTTAGATAATCACATCATCATGCATAAACGTTACTAAAATAATCTTTACATGGGAAGGGGTGTCGATTAAGGAATTTTAGGCACCTCCTCATAAACAAATGTAAAAGCCCATATCTTTAGCCATCATACCAAGTTGTCATTATTAACCTTGAACTATCCCTCATACCACCTTTGATTTAATATTGGTCTATGTGTCTGGTCACCAAGTTCCACCACCATCTTCAAAATTATTCCTATGATATTTTCACCTTGAGCATTTTCCTATATGTTAAATGTTTTTCAACGATAGCCCTTTGCGGTGGAAAACAAAACAGTCTTAGTGAGATTTATAATATTGATACAACTAATTCTTTTTCAATTTTTGCATTTTTTCTCAAGCTACGAGATCCAATTTATTATCTATAACCAATGAAGTTTGGGCTGAAACCCATCGATGATGAGATAAATTCTATAGAGTAGAATCGAAATGGAAGTTGGTGGGTCTTCCAAAAGGAAGGAGCATGATAAGAATGAAGTGGGACTACAAGATGAAATATAATGCTAATCCTAAAGTACAAAAACATAAAGAAGGGATGGTTAAGAGGTTTTACGCAACAATATGGAGTTGATTATAAAAAAATGTTTACACCGTAACATGTTTGGACATGTTAATAATGGTTCTAGAAATCGTAGCTCAAAACAAATGGACTATTCATTAGATGGATATAAAATCAGCATTCTTGAATTGTTTTCTTGAAGAGGAAATTTATGTAAATCGACAAAATCTTATGATATTTAAGGTCACAAATGAAAGGTATACATGTTTAGAAAAATCCTCTATGGTCTCAAGAAAGCACCTAGAGCATGGTACAATAGAATTGATTCTAATTTGATACAAAATGGTTTCAGTAGGAGAAATAGTGAGCCTACCTTATATAAAAAGATAAATGATAAAGATAATATTATGATTCTTTGTTTATATGTATATGATTTAATCATTACTATAAATTTATCTAAACATTCATTCAAATCAACCATGATAAAGGGATTTGAGATGACAAATCTAGGTTTCATAAAAAAATTTAGGCATTGAATTTCAACAATTAGAAGATAGAATAAAAAGCAAAGTATTCTAATGATGTTTTTAAGAGATTTAACATGTTTAGTTGTAATCAAGAACTTGGCTTATTTACGAAAGTGTAAATAAATCATAAAGAAATCAATACGAAGGATTTTTCATTCTTTTTCTATCCTGGTTTCCTTTATTCTCGAGCTATTCGTTTAGTCTTATTAGATCATTTGTATATATTATGCTAAGAAGCTTTGTATTCTTGCAGATGTTATTTACAGAACTTTGTGTCTTATCAAATTCCATCTTATTAATGTGATACAAATGATCTTATTCCAATTCACTGTACCCTCGCATGCATAAGGAATTACTCTGTCATCTATAATTCTAAATGGTGCCTTTTTGCTCATTCTCGCATTTTCATTCCTCAGTCCTTTTGTGATTGATGATCCTTATAGAAAACACTTTCATAATATCCAAGTTCCACAAGAAAATCATGCTTTGTATATGTGTAAATAGGTTCTTTTTGAATAAGGGAACCTCTCCCATTAAAGAGGAGGGACTTCTTGGTCCCCCGACATTTGTTGCTCTTCTTGAAGTCCTATTTGACGACAAGAGGCCGCAACTACATGCTTCCATAAAAATTTGTGCTTTTTTTTTTTCTTGCACACACACACACACACACACACACCCTTTAACAGAGACTAAAATCTTGTTTTGGAAATGGGATTTGCTAAAGAATTAAAAAAAAAAAAGAATAGAACCTAAAACTAGAAAATCTTTCTCAATATAAAAAAATAAGAAAAAAACCTAGATAGGAAGAAAACACGAGAAGAATGAGATCCATGAATGGATTTCCTAAAACCTATACACAAAGAAGAACAAAAATATAATAAGAAGAATCCATATGCCTCCATGATTCTCTTCTCCAAACTTCTAACAAAAAAAAAAGAAATAAAGAAAACAATGGAAAAGAAATATAAAAGGAAGCTTTAAGATGAGGATTAGGAAAACTTTAAAATCTCTAAGATCTAATGGCTAAGGATAAAATAATATAAGGGATATGTTTTAACACTACACTTTCCTTTAGTTGTGGGTTTTAAGTGGGATGGGCTAGATTTATTACTTGGTTAGATTGAAATAATTTTATGGGGTGAATATTTTAATGTGGGTGGCCTTAAGGAAAATTTTAGTATATAGTGTCTAGTCTAGGTTATGTGGGAGGTAACTTAGAATTATATTACCTGGAGAAGTTTAATGAAAGTGACTCTTGTAGACCAAAGAAGTATTATTATTTTAATGTTTTGATTTAATTTTGGGGTGGATTAAATATTTCGTGGACTTCAATAAATTTAATAAAATAAAGTGACTATGATTTAAAAGGTAAAGTTAATCACTAGTTTGAAATGAAATAAAAGATTAAGAAGTAATTTAAATACGATTAAAAATAATAATTTAGCCAAATTTTTAAGTATTTTCATTGGTAAACTTAATGTCGTAAAATGGGGCATTGAAAATAACTTCTCTTTTCTTGAAAATTTTTCTTAGATAATCACATCATCATGCATAAACGTTACTAAAATAATCTTTACATGGGGAAGGGGTGTCGATTAAGGAATTTTAGGCACCTCCTCATAAACAAATGTAAAAGCCCATATCTTTAGCCATCATACCAAGTTGTCATTATTAACCTTGAACTATCCCTCATACCACCTTCTGATTTAATATTAGTCTATGTGTCTGGTCACCAAGTTCCACCACCATCTTCAAAATTATTCCTATGATATTTTCACCTTGAGCATTTTCCTATATGTTAAATGTTTTTCAATCTGATAGCCCTTTGCAGTGGAAAACAAACAGTCTTAGTGAGATTTATAATATTGATACAACTAATTCTTTTTCAATTTTTGCATTTTTTTCTCAAGCTACAGATCCAATTTATTATCTATAACCAATGAAGTTTGGGCTGAAACCACTGATGATGAGATAAATTCTATAGAGTAGAATCAGAAATGGAAGTTGGTGGGTCTTCCAAAAGGAAGGAGCATGATAAGAATGAAGTGGGACTACAAGATGAAATATAATGCTAATCCTAAAGTACAAAAACATAAAGAAGGGATGGTTACGAGAGGTTTTACGCAACAATATGGAGTTGATTATAAAAAATGTTTACACGTAACATGTTTGGACATGTTAATAATGGTTCTAGAAATCGTAGCTCAAAACAAATGGACTATTCATTAGATGGATATAAAATCAGCATTCTTGAATTGTTTTCTTGAAGAGGAAATTTATGTAAATCGACAAAATCTTATGATATCTAAGGTCACAAATGAAAGGTATACATGTTTAGAAAAATCCTCTATGGTCTCAAGAAAGCACCTAGAGCATGGTACAATAGAATTGATTCTAATTTGATACAAAATGGTTTTGATAGGAGAAATAGTGAGCCTACCTTATATAAAAAGATAAATGATAAAGATAATATTATGATTCTTTGTTTATATGTATATGATTTAATCATTACTATAAATTTATCTACACATTCATTCAAATCAACCATGATAAAGGGATTTGAGATGACAAATCTAGGTTTCATAAAAAAATTTAGGCATTGAATTTCAACAATTAGAAGATAGAATAAAAAGCAAAGTATTCTAATGATGTTTTTAAGAGATTTAACATGTTGAGTTGTAATCAAGAACTTGGCTTATTTCTGAAAGTGTAAATAAATCATAAAGAAATCAATACAGAAGGATTTTTCATTCTTTTTCTATCTGGTTTCCTTTATTCTCGAGCTATTCGTTTAGTCTTATTAGATCATTTGTATATATTATGCTAAGAAGCTTTGTATTCTTGCAGATGTTATTTACAGAACTTTGTGTCTTATCAAATTCCATCTTATTAATGTGATACAAATGATCTTATTCCAATTCACATGTACCCTCGCATGCATAAGGAATTACTGTCATCTATAATTCTAAATGGTGCCTTTTTGCTCATTCTCGCATTTTCATTCCTCGATCCTTTTGTAATTGATGATCCTTATAGAAAACACTTTCATAATATCCAAGTTCCACGAGAAAATCATGCTTTGTATATGTGTAAATAGGTTCGTTTCGAATAAGGTAACCTCTCCCATTAAAGAGGAGGGACTTCTTGTCCCCTCTTGACGTTGCTCTTCTTGAAGTCCTATTTGACGACCAAGAGGCCGCAACTACATGCTTCCATAAAAATTTGTGCTTTTTTTTGCACACACACACACACACACACACCCTTTATAAGAGACTAAAATCTTGTTTTGGAAATGGGATTTGCTAAAGAATTAAAAAAAAAAAAGAATAGAACCTAAAACTAGAAAATCTTTCTCAATATAAAAAAAAAAGAAAAAAACCTAGATAGGGAAGAAAACACGAGAAGAATGAGATCCATGAATGGATTTCCTAAAACCTATACACAAAGAAGAACAAAAATATAATAAGAAGAATCCATATGCCTCCATGATTCTCTTCTCCAAACTTGCTAACAAAAAAAAGAAATAAAGAAAACAATGGAAAAGAAATATAAAAGGAAGCTTTAAGATGAGGATTAGGAAAACTTTAAAATCTCTAAGATCTAATGGCTAAGGATAAAAAAATATAAGGGATATGTTTTAACACCACACTTTCCTTTAGTTGTGGGTTTTAAGTGGGATGGGCTAGATTTATTACTTGGTTAGATTGAAATAATTTTATGGGGTGAATATTTTAATGTGGGTGGCCTTAAGGAAAATTTTAGTATATAGTGTCTAGTCTAGGTTATGTGGGAGGTAACTTAGAATTATATTACCTAGAGAAGTTTAATGAAAGTGACTCTTGTAGACCAAAGAAGTATTATTATTTTAATGTTTTGATTTAATTTTGGGGTGGATTAAATATTTCGTGGACTTCAATAAATTTAATAAAATAAAGTGACTATGATTTAAAAGGTAAAGTTAATCACTAGTTTGAAATGAAATAAAAGATTAAGAAGTAATTTAAATACGATTAAAAATAATAATTTAGCCAAATTTTTAAGTATTTTCATTGGTAAACTTAATGTCGTAAAATGGGGCATTGAAAATAACTTCTCTTTTCTTGAACAATTTTTCTTAGATAATCACATCATCATGCATAAACGTTACTAAAATAATCTTTACATGGGGAAGGGGTGTCGATTAAGGAATTTTAGGCACCTCCTCATAAACAAATGTAAAAGCCCATATCTTTAGCCATCATACCAAGTTGTCATTATTAACCTTGAACTATCCCTCATACCACCTTCGATTTAATATTGGTCTATGTGTCTGGTCACCAAGTTCCACCACCATCTTCAAAATTATTCCTATGATATTTTCACCTTGAGCATTTTCCTATATGTTAAATGTTTTTCAATCGATAGCCCTTTGCGGTGGAAAACAAACGGTCTTAGTGAGATTTATAATATTGATACAACTAATTCTTTTTCAATTTTTGCATTTTTTCTCAAGCTACGAGATCAATTTATTATCTATAACCAATGAAGTTTGGGCTGAAACCACTGATGATGAGATAAATTCTATAGAGTAGAATCGAAATGGAAGTTGGTGGGTCTTCCAAAAGGAAGGAGCATGATAAGAATGAAGTGGGACTACAAGATGAAATATAATGCTAATCCTAAAGTACAAAAACATAAAGAAGGGATGGTTGCGAGAGGTTTTACGCAACAATATGGAGTTGATTATAAAAAATGTTTACACTGTAACATGTTTGGACATGTTAATAATGGTTCTAGAAATCGTAGCTCAAAACAAATGGACTATTCATTAGATGGATATAAAATCAGCATTCTTGAATTGTTTTCTTGAAGAGGAAATTTATGTAAATCGACAAAATCTTATGATATTTAAGGTCACAAATGAAAGGTATACATGTTTAGAAAAATCCTCTATGGTCTCAAGAAAGCACCTAGAGCATGGTACAATAGAATTGATTCTAATTTGATACAAAATGGTTTTGAGTAGGAGAAATAGTGAGCCTACCTTATATAAAAAGATAAATGATAAAGATAATATTATGATTCTTTGTTTATATGTATATGATTTAATCATTACTATAAATTTATCTACACATTCATTCAAATCAACCATGATAAAGGGATTTGAGATGACAAATCTAGGTTTCATAAAAAAATTTAGGCATTGAATTTCAACAATTAGAAGATAGAATAAAAAGCAAAGTATTCTAATGATGTTTTTAAGAGATTTAACATGTTTAGTTGTAATCAAGAACTTGGCTTATTTCTGAAAGTGTAAATAAATCATAAAGAAATCAATACAGAAGGATTTTTCATTCTTTTTCTATTTGGTTTCCTTTATTCTCAAGCTATTCGTTTAATCTTATTAGATCATTTGTCTGTATTATGCTAAGAAGCTTTGTATTCTTGCAGATGTTATTTACAGAACTTTGTGTCTTTTCAAATTCCATCTTATTAATGTGATACAAATGATCTTATTCCAATTCGTTGTACCCTCGCATGCATAAGGAATTACTCTGTCATCTATAATTCTGAATGGTGCCTTTCTGCTCATTCTCGCATTTTCATTCCTCAGTCCTTTTGTAATTGATGATCCTTATAGAAAACACTTTCATAATATCCAAGTTCCACAAGAAAATCATACTTTGTATATGTGTAAATAGGTTCGTTTCTGAATAAGGGAACCTCTCCCATTAAAGAGGAGGGACTTCTTGTCCCCTGACTGTTGCTCTTCTTGAAGTCCTATTTGGACAAGAGGCCGCAACTACATGCTTCCATAAAAATTTGTGCTTTTTTTTCTTGCACACACACACACACACACACACACCCTTTAAGAGACTAAAATCTTGTTTTGGAAATGGGATTTGCTAAAGAATTAAAAAAAAGAATAGAACCTAAAACTAGAAAATCTTTCTCAATATAAAAAAATAAGAAAAAAACCTAGATAGGGAAGAAAACACGAGAAGAATGAGATCCATGAATGGATTTCCTAAAACCTATACACAAAGAAGAACAAAAATATAATAAGAAGAATCCATATGCCTCCATGATTCTCTTCTCCAAACTTGCTAACAAAAAAAAAAAAAGAAATAAAGAAAACAATGGAAAAGAAATATAAAAGGAAGCTTTAAGATGAGGATTAGGAAAACTTTAAAATCTCTAAGATCTAATGGCTAAGGATAAAATAATATAAGTGATATGTTTTAACACACACTTTCCTTTAGTTGTTGGTTTTAAGTGGGATGGGCTAGATTTATTACTTGGTTAGATTGAAATAATTTTATGGGGTGAATATTTTAATGTGGGTGGCCTTAAGGAAAATTTTAGTATATAGTGTCTAGTATAGGTTATGTGGGAGGTAACTTAGAATTATATTACCGGAGAAGTTTAGTGAAAGTGACTCTTGTAGACCAAAGAAGTATTATTATTTTAATGTTTTGATTTAATTTTGGGGTGGATTAAATATTTCGTGGACTTCAATAAATTTAATAAAATAAAGTGACTATGATTTAAAAGGTAAAGTTAATCACTAGTTTGAAATGAAATAAAAGATTAAGAAGTAATTTAAATACGATTAAAAATAATAATTTAGCCAAATTTTTAAGTATTTTCATTGGTAAACTTAATGTCGTAAAATGGGGCATTGAAAATAACTTCTCTTTTCTTGAACAATTTTTCTTAGATAATCACATCATCATGCATAAGCGTTACTAAAATAATCTTTACATGGGGAAGGGGTGTCGATTAAGGAATTTTAGGCACCTCCTCATAAACAAATGTAAAAGCCCATATCTTTAGCCATAATACCAAGTTGTCATTATTAACCTTGAACTATCCCTCATACCACCTTCCGATTTAATATTAGTCTATGTGTAATACGGTCACCAAGTTCCACAACCATCTTCAAAATTATTCCTATGATATTTTCACCTTGAGCATTTTCCTATATGTTAAATGTTTTTCAATCGATAGCCCTTTGGTGGAAAACAAATGCAGTCTTAGTGAGATTTATAATATTGATACAACTAATTCTTTTTCAATTTTTGCATTTTTTTCTCAAGCTACTGAGATCCAATTTATTATCTATAACCAATGAAGTTTGGGCTGAAACCACCTTGATAATGAGATAAATTCTATAGAGTAGAATCGAAATGGAAGTTGGTGGGTCTTCCAAAAGGAAGGAGCATGATAAGAATGAAGTGGGACTACAAGATGAAATATAATGCTAATCCTAAAGTACAAAAACATAAAGAAGGGATGGTTTGAGAGGTTTTACGCATACAATAAGGAGTTGATTATAAAAAAATGTTTACACTGTAACATGTTTGGACATGTTAATAATGGTTCTAGAAATCGTAGCTCAAAACAAATGGACTATTCATTAGATGGATATAAAATCAGCATTCTTGAATTGTTTTCTTGAAGAGGAAATTTATGTAAATCGACAAAATCTTATGATATTTAAGGTCACAAATGAAAGGTATACATGTTTAGAAAAATCCTCTATGGTCTCAAGAAAGCACCTAGAGCATGGTACAATAGAATTGATTCTAATTTGATACAAAATGGTTTGAGTAGGAGAAATAGTGAGCCTACCTTATATAAAAAGATAAATGATAAAGATAATATTATGATTCTTTGTTTATATGTATATGATTTAATCATTACTATAAATTTATCTACACATTCATTCAAATCAACCATGATAAAGGGATTTGAGATGACAAATCTAGGTTTCATAAAAAAATTTAGGCATTGAATTTCAACAATTAGAAGATAGAATAAAAGCAAAGTATTCTAATGATGTTTTTAAGAGATTTAACATGTTGATTAATCAAGAACTTGGCTTATTTCTGAAAGTGTAAATAAATCATAAAGAAATCAATACAGAAGGATTTTTCATTCTTTGTCTATCCGGTTTCCTTTATTCTCAAGCTATTCATTTAATCTTATTAGATCATTTGTCTATATTATGCTAAGAAGCTTTGTATTCTTGCGAGATGTTATTTACAGAACTTTGTGTCTTTTCAAATTTCATCTTATTAATGTGATACAAATGATCTTATTCCAATTCACTGTACCCTCGCATGCATAAGGAATTACTCTGTCATCTATAATTCTGAATGGTGCCTTTCTGCTCTTTCTCGCATTTTCATTCCTCAGTCCTTTTGTAATTGATGATCCTTATAGAAAACACTTTCATAATATCCAAGTTCCACAAGAAAATCATGCTTTGTATATGTGTAAATAGGTTCGTTTCTGAATAAGGGAACCTCTCCCATTAAAGAGGAGGGACTTCTTGTCCCCGACATTGCTCTTCTTGAAGTCCTATTTTGACCAAGAGGCCGCAACTACATGCTTCCATAAAAATTTGTGATTTTTTTCTTGCACACACACACACACACACACACACACCCTTTAACGAGACTAAAATCTTGTTTTGGAAATGGGATTTGCTAAAGAATTAAAAAAAAAAAGAATAGAACCTAAAACTAGAAAATCTTTCTCAATATAAAAAAATAAGAAAAAAACCTAGATAGGGAAGAAAACACGAGAAGAATGAGATCCATGAATGGATTTCCTAAAACCTATACACAAAGAAGAACAAAAATATAATAAGAAGAATCCATATGCCTCCATGATTCTCTTCTCCAAACTTGCTAACAAAAAAAAAGAAATAAAGAAAACAATGGAAAAGAAATATAAAAGGAAGCTTTAAGATGAGGATTAGGAAAACTTTAAAATCTCTAAGATCTAATGGCTAAGGATAAAATAATATAAGTGATATGTTTTAACACTACACTTTCCTTTAGTTGTTGGGTTTTAAGTGGGATGGGCTAGATTTATTACTTGGTTAGATTGAAATAATTTTATGGGGTGAATATTTTAATGTGGGTGGCCTTAAGGAAAATTTTAGTATATAGTGTCTAGTCTAGGTTATGTGGGAGGTAACTTAGAATTATATTACCTAGAGAAGTTTAATGAAAGTGACTCTTGTAGACCAAAGAAGTATTATTATTTTAATGTTTTGATTTAATTTTGGGGTGGATTAAATATTTCGTGGACTTCAATAAATTTAATAAAATAAAGTGACTATGATTTAAAAGGTAAAGTTAATCACTAGTTTGAAATGAAATAAAAGATTAAGAAGTAATTTAAATACGATTAAAAATAATAATTTAGCCAAATTTTTAAGTATTTTCATTGGTAAACTTAATGTCGTAAAATGGGGCATTGAAAATAACTTCTCTTTTCTTGAACAATTTTTCTTAGATAATCACATCATCATGCATAAACGTTACTAAAATAATCTTTACATGGGGAAGGGGTGTCGATTAAGGAATTTTAGGCACCTCCTCATAAACAAATGTAAAAGCCCATATCTTTAGCCATCATACCAAGTTGTCATTATTAACCTTGAACTATCCCTCATACCACCTTCCGATTTAATATTAGTCTATGTATCTGGTCACCAAGTTCCACCACCATCTTCAAAATTATTCCTATGATATTTTCACCTTGAGCATTTTCCTATATGTTAAATGTTTTCAATCTGATAGCCCTTTGCGGTGGAAAACAAAAGCAGATCTTAGTGAGATTTATAATATTGATACAACTAATTCTTTTTCAATTTTTGCATTTTTTCTCAAGCTACTGAGATCCAATTTATTATCTATAACTAATGAAGTTTGGGCTGAAACCACTGATAATGAGATAAATTCTATAGAGTAGAATCAGAAATGGAAGTTGGTGGGTCTTCCAAAAGGAAGGAGCATGATAAGAATGAAGTGGGACTACAAGATGAAATATAATGCTAATCCTAAAGTACAAAAACATAAAGAAGGGATGGTTGCAAGAGGTTTTACGCAACAATATGGAGTTGATTATAAAAAAATGTTTATACTGTAACATGTTTGGACATGTTAATAATGGTTCTAGAAATCGTAGCTCAAAACAAATGGACTATTCATTAGATGGATATAAAATCAGCATTCTTGAATTGTTTTCTTGAAGAGGAAATTTATGTAAATCGACAAAATCTTATGATATTTAAGGTCACAAATGAAAGGTATACATGTTTAGAAAAATCCTCTATGGTCTCAAGAAAGCACCTAGAGCATGGTACAATAGAATTGATTCTAATTTGATACAAAATGGTTTGAGTAGGAGAAATAGTGAGCCTACCTTATATAAAAAGATAAATGATAAAGATAATATTATGATTCTTTGTTTATATGTATATGATTTAATCATTACTATAAATTTATCTACACATTCATTCAAATCAACCATGATAAAGGGATTTGAGATGACAAATCTAGGTTTCATAAAAAAATTTAGGCATTGAATTTCAACAATTAGAAGATAGAATAAAAAGCAAAGTATTCTAATGATGTTTTTAAGAGATTTAACATGTTAAGTTGTAATCAAGCACCAACATGAGTTTGCAGTAAGTTTAATATTAAGAAAAATGACAATGAATCATGTATAGATCCAACATTGTTCAAAAGGTTAGTTGGAAGTCTCATATAAATTACGACCACAAGGCTTGATGTTATGTATGGTGTGAGCCTCATATTAAGGTTCATGGAATCTCCAAAAGATTCAAATTGGCAAGCTGGAAAATTTATTTTGAGATATGTAAATGTGGAACAAAGAATCATGGAATTTTGTATTCAACTTTAGATGATTTAAAATCATAGGTTATACTGAGATAGTGATAGTACTAGTAGTATAGATGATAGGAAAAGAAAATCCGGCTATACTTTTCACATTGGAGTAGAAGTGGTTTCATGGGTTTCAAATAAGCAGCCCACTATAACATTATGTTCAACACACGAATAGTATGTAGTAGCAATAAGAACATCATGTCAAGTTATGTGGATGAGTAGAGTCTTACAAGATTTGAGACATAAATAAGAGGATGCTCCACATATTTTTGTGATGACAAATCAACAATATCAGCATCCAAACAACATGTTTTTCATAAGAGGAGAAATCATATTGACATGAGGTATCATTTCATCAACGAGGTTGTTAAAAAAGTGAAATTTGTCTTGAATTTTATAGATCCAAAGATCGGTTTATTGATATTTTACCAAAGACTTTGGAAAAGGAAGTTTTTGAATATTTACGAAGTTGTTTGAGATTTTGTGACCTTGAATATGACATATCTAGAAATACAAACTCAGCTCCATTATAATGAAAGCTACAAGGTCAAAATTAAGGGGAGTGTTGGAATTATGCATGTTTAATCTCTCTTGTAGCTTTTTGGAAAGCTAAGTTTAGCTTTAACATGTGGTTTTTTTAATTAGCTTACTATTGTTAAGAAATAGATAAAGACAAATAAAGATAAAATAATTCATTTTACAAACATGCAAAACATACATTAGAATTAGAAGACTACAACTTATTTCTATTCTATTTAGAGTAGTTTGAAGCTAAGTCTAGGAATAATCTTTTTATATAAGAGAAAGCTGTTGTAATTGATATTAATGCATAACGAGAGGCATATAAATATGTAGAAAGAGTGTTGCACACACGTGTCATATTGTAAAGAGCCAAATCTTTGTGAAAGAAGAAGAAATACGTTAACTATGAACAACAATGATGATTTGATTGTATACTATGTTTTTGTAAACACTCAATCACACACTTAGGATATTATTTAGTCTTGGTTTCCTAATTATATTCATATTGTTTTTATTGAAGAAAGTACTAATTAATCCCCATCTTTTGGCCATTTTAATTTACTTTTTATCATCACTTCCGACCTCCGTATATACATTCCCACTTGTTTTTCTCATTTTATGTCATTTTAGCCTTTTTTGGGGTATTAAGAAATAAGGGATAAAATATGTAGAATAATACCACATGAGAATCACAATAGTAGAATATAATATGAAAAATAATATCATAGATCTGAAAATAAAGGTGCAGAAATTAAAAAAATACAACATAGAGAAAGTATTTAACATGGTTCACATAATTTGGGCTACATCTACCAAGAATCACTTGCTCGGATTTTATTACAAGCCACCTCTCTCTCAATACAATACCCAGATTTGTCTACAAACTATACTCAACACACGCTCCTAAATTCACACTTGAACTCATACACATCTACTATGATATGTCTTCCCTATCAAAAGAATATCAATAGGAAAATGCTTAAGTAGTTTTAAAATATCGTTGGTACCAAAACTACCCCATAAACCTATGGGTAAAAATTCCTGCCTATATGAGAAGAGCAGGTTTCCCCATATATAGGGCACATTTTCTAAGGCAAAAATTGTGGAGAGTATACATTACTTTTAGTGTACGGTATTCAACACTTCCACACATAAAATCGGGCTCCACAACATAACAATCTCGACTTGGAGGTTGGTTTTCCTCCGAGAAATCTTCTCAACCCTTCACTTTCATCCATGAAGACCAACTAAAGTTGAACACAGATTTAGTTTCTCCTTGTGACTACCTTAGTCATCATGTTTTCAGGATTCTAAATTGTATGAATATTCTCAGATTCAACTTCTCTTCGTCAAAGTTGTCCTAATGAAATGGTACCTTAACTATATATGATTCATCCTAGAGTTGAAAGAAAATTTCTTAGCTAGGTGTTTAACACTCGACTATTACTATTTAGCTTTCCTTCCTCCTAATTATGCCCCAATTCCTCAAGAAATTACTATAACCAAATTATGCCTTTGCATCCCTCTATGGAAAAAACATACTCTACCTCTATGGTTAAGCAAAGCCACCAACTTCTATAGTCGTTAAATCAAACTCATGACTATCCCACCTACAATGAAAATATAACTTGTCATGCTCCACGATGTCTACATCTCCATCCATATATAAATCTACATAAATGTTGGTCTCAAACTTGCACCGTGTCTCGGATCTAGAAGAGCCAGGCATTTGAGATCACAATGGAACCGTCTCCAAGTTGTGGGATCTTGTGCACTTGATACTGAGATCTCGAAAAAAAGGTCGATTCCTCTATCTATTTCTCTTTTACTTCTACTGCTACTTCTAAAAAGGGAAACTAAGCTAATAAATGCCAAGGGATAAGGGATAGAAGGAAAACATGACAATGAACTACACTAAAATGTACTAGCACTAGAAAAGGAGGGATGAATACTATCTATTCTAAGTGGGAATGAAAAGGGAATGTATGGAAGGAGGCTAGGCACGAGTAACAACGCTGAAAATGTGTTGACAAATCATTCTCATGGAACACAACTAAATAATGAATTACAAGGGATGTGAAATGTCAAAACAAACACAAACTGAAAAATAAAATAATAAAAGAAGATGGAATGAAAACATGTTCGGACATATAATAGTCACAAAATGATTCTTCTATTACTTTGAAATGCCTGTGAAGCACTTCTACAATGGAAAAAGAGGTCGATACCCATATGCATGAGCCATATCTAGAGCTCTGCAACTTAGAATGTAGAAAAAATGAAGTCCTTAGCAAAACGTGTAAGGATTTAGAGTATCCAGCATTAATAATTATCCTAGCTCTTACATTTATAGATGAATCTATAGAAAGAGAAGAAAAGGAGGGAAAACCCGAATTTGAAATTCAACCACCAACAAGAAGCATTCAATGCATGTAAATTTGGATGAGAATCTATTGAATGTACTTCCCAGGTATGTTTTTGCATGTGTGATGAGGAAGGAGGGAAGATCATATTAAATCAAGTGGTTGAAGCAGTCATATCTTCTTCATCAATGCTTAGAAAGACGTTTTCCCATTTCTCACCTACCAGATCTGCTAAAATTTGAATTTGAATGTTTAGCACTATGGTTGATGTCAAAAGATTTTTAAAAAGTCTAGATGCATGTTGATCGATGATCTGTAGAAAAGATACAATTTTGTTTAAGGATGTTAGGGTGTTATGCACATGCAGAGACATAGTGCACGTGATTTGGCTGAAAGAATGGCCAACTATGTAAAAAGTTTGAAGTTTCTGCTACGTGTTAGTCACGGATTTGTTGTAATGATTCGGAGCCTTGTTGGTGCACTTTGGCTAGTTGTGTGTGGCATACTCAAGCATTTCAGAAGATGATTTGGCACAGAAGGGCACAAAGGAGGGCACGTGGAAGAAAATACAGGAAGGTGCAAGGGAACATGCACATAATGCATGCAAGGAAATTAGGAAAAATGGTGAGCGAGAGAGATCATGGTCAAGGCACAACTATTACAAGATGATGTACGTGCACGCTAGATAGAATTTCTTCTAGGAAGAAGGAAAATTCTGAAGATGCACACACAGGGGAAGATGGAACCGAGAAGAAAAGGAAGGGGAAAAGGGGAAGCGTGCAAGGGCACATGAGAATGGAATGTACCGAGGGAACTTGAGTGCGCACAACCTTACAATGAAGAGCTCAGAGCAATAAGATGTATACAAGTTATCCAAATCACTAGGAGAGTCATTTGCATAACAATAACCATGCAAAGTGGTGTCGATCAACTATAGAAAAAATGTCCCCATGGTACCTCTCAAGTATCGAAGGATCCACTTGATAGCCTGGTAGTGATCTTTACCATGATCACTCATAAATGTACTCACTTCTCCCACTACATGGGAAATATCAGGTCTAGTGTACACCATGGAATACATAAAATTGTCAACCATTGATAAGTAAGGTACCTTGGACATCTAGTTTCTCTCCTCCTCTTTCTTGGGACAAAGTTCCTTTGACAACTTGAAATTACCTTCGAGAGGAGCCCCACGTTGTTTAGGATCTTGCATATTAAACATTTCCAAGACCTTTTTAATGTACTCTTCCTAAGATAAAGTCAGCTTCCATTCCTTCCTATCCCTAAATATCCTCATACCAAGGATTTTTTTGGCTTCCCCTAAATCCGTCATAGCAAAGGAATAAATTAGCTTCTTCTTGATTACTTTTATTTCTGCATGTTTTTTCTTATAACCAACATGTCATCCACATCTAGACACGGGATAATATAATTTTCATCCCAAAAAATCTTTTTATATATGCTGATGATCAGAATGACATGCAATATAACCTTATTCCATCATGAAGCTATAAAAATTATTATACCATTGACATGGATCTTGTTTCATGCCATACAATCTCTTCTTCATTTTTCACACCATCTTCTCTTTACTTTTGACCTCATAGCCCTCTGGATTCTACATATATAGATCCTCCTCCAATTCGCCATAGAGAAATATAGTCTTTAGATCTAGCTTCTATAAGTGTATGTCTTCTACTACCACTATTCCAAAAATAGTTCTAATAGAAGTCACTTTTACTAAAGGAGAAAAAAATTTCATCAAAATCTGTACATTTTTTCTATGCAAACCCTTGACCACCAAGCTGGGCCTTGTAACTTCTCTTTACTCCTCCTTCTTCTTTAACTCTATACACCCACTTGTTCTGCAATTCTCTTTTCCTTTGAATAGCTTGACCAAATCCCAAGTTTGGTTCTCCATTAGAGACCGATTCTCCTCATTCATGGCTTGTTCCCAATTATTCAAGGCATCTACCTGCATTGCTTCATCAAATATCTTTGGGTCTCTAATGTTAGTGAGTAATAAAAAACAAAGAGAAGGAGAAAAAAATCATGTTCTCTTCTTACCTAGAAGACCTCCTCAATATAGGATTTTGGGGTTCTGTTGAGTAAGTTCTGAATTGATTCACGTGTCACTTTCCCTTATGGAAGACCCACTACCACTTTATATTCTTTCTTTGATTTTTCATTGTTTTCTGTATGCTTGTTTCTTATACATAAATTTCTCATTAAATACCACATCCCTAGATCAAATGATTTTCTTGTCCTTAATACTCCAACATTTATATCCAAATTCATCACCACCCTCACCAATGAAATTATAGTTTTCTTATTTAGCCTCTAGCTTGGTCCTATCATCCTTTTCAATATGAACAAACACCTCACATCCAAACACTCTAAAAACGAGTAATCAAATTTCATACCGCAGACCAAGCCTTCTTAGGTATGCCTCCATCTAAGGAACTTAAGGGTCCTTTTTTAATCAAGTACATAGTTTTACTCACCACTTCTACCCAAAAGGAAAGAGGGAGTCCTACTTATAACCTCATGCTCTAGCTTGTTCCTTTATTTTCTTTGTTCATCCCTTTCGACATCCCATTCTCCTAGAGATTTCCTGGAACCATATTTTTCCCATGGATTCCATTCTTAGAACAATAATAATCAAAATCATTGTTGTAATACTCCCCTCCATTATCGACCTAATACATTGTAGCTTAAGACCTATTTCATTCTCTATTAAGGATTTCTATATGACAAAAATGTCAAATACATCAAATTTATTTCTAATACAATACCTAAACTTTCCTTGTTGCATTGTCAATCAAAGTAGCATAATAATTTGAACCCCCAATAGATGATACCTGAGCCAAGCCCCACACATTAGAATGTATTAGCTCTAACTTACTCTCTTTCTTCGTAGGTCTAACCTTGAGAAAATTTACTCACTTTTGTTTCCCATATACGCAGTTCTCACAAATTTCCAAACATGTTTACGTGTATCAGGGAAAATCATTCTTTATGATCTCCATGCCCTTATGGTTCATATGGTGAGCCTATAGTGCCACAATGTTGTATTTGCGTCCAAAGCCATAAGATTACAGAAATTAGTGCTATCGGTGGTTAAATACAAGGGTCTAACCTTCTTACCTCTTTCCACCATAAGAGCACCCTTGGTAACCTTCCAAGAGTCGATGTAAATATTAAAGTAAAATCATCACTTCTCAATTGCCTTGTCGATATCAAATTTCATCTTAATGTAGGCACATGTTTGATATCCTTCAATAGTCATGTATTCTCATTTTGCATCTTAAACAGCAAGAACCTTTTCTAACTATGTTACTGAGGCTTATCATCAACAAGAAAACCATGCCCAAAATCAACTTAAACATAATCAAAAAAATAATTCCTATGTGGAGTAGTATGGAAAGAATCCCCAAATCTAAAACCCAAGATTTAGCAATATTATGTAAAGAAAGAATCAAAGTATCCTAGAAGACATTACGTGTTGCCACATTCAGCTCCTTGTTTTCTTCATGTTGTTTCTTCTTGTACTAAATCTTCCACTCAAGCTAAAACTTTCCATGCAATTCAACACTTCAAAAAACCAAACCAAGATCGATACTGATTTTTAAGAAATAAGGGATAAAATATGTAGAAAAATCCCACAAAAATCACAATAGTAGAAACTAATATGTATAATAATATCACAGATCTAAAAACAAAGGTGCGAAAATTAAAACAACACAACACAAAGATAGTATTTAACATTGTTCACACAATTCGGGCTATTTCCACTAAGAATCGGTTGCTCAAATTTTCTTATAAGCTACCTCTCTCTCTGATACAATACACGAGATCTATAGAGATATACTCAACAAACTCTCATGAGTTCACACTTGAACCCACACACATCTACAATCATATGTCTTCCTTATAAAAAAACATCAATATGCAACTACTTAAGAGGTTCTACAATACTATGGGTACAAAGTCCATGGGCCAAAACCACCCCATTAACCTATGGGTTGAAAATCCCACCCATATGACAAGAGCACGTTTCTTGAGATATCAAGTATGTTATTCAAGAAAATTGTCAAGAGTCTATAGTAATTTTAGTGTACAATATTCAAAACTTCCACACATGAAATCAAGATCAAAAGATAACATGGGGTGCCCAGCTAATCTTGGGTGCCCCCATAGGAACCTTGGTCCCAGCTAGGGCACCCTGATCCTTTTTCCACTTTATCTCCATCTTTTCCGCACTTTCTAACCGTTTAAGAATTATATATTTTTGGTAGCTTTCCTATTCATGGTTAATTAAAAAATAGTCGACTATAATGAGGGACCAGACACTAGGATAGTCTGACCCCTTCATTTATATCTTTATTTTTTAGGGGTTGATGTTTGTTTTGGGGTTTTATAGGTGATTCCTTATTGTAGGTATTACGGTGACATCAGTGCGGTTTAGAAAAGTTGGTGTGAAAAAGAGATAATAAAGGTGAATATCCAATGACACCTCAAAGGAGGTTTTTAGGTTGTTTTTGTAGACACGGGAACCTAGAACTCCAACTAGGGTGCCCATGGGAACACTAATCCTCTCCTGGCGCCCCAATCAACTCGGATTGCCAAGATCTTCAAAATTCTAGACTTTGACACAATAGTTTTATCAAGCTCATCCTACGACACGAGTCATGAACAACCGTCAAATCAACTAAGATCCTTCTACCCCTACTTGTTAATTATAATTGCATATTTTTAGTTACATTTTTGATTGGGTCACTTTATTTATTTAGTTTAGCTTCCTTTTACTATTGCACTTAATTTTCTTAACTTATACAATACACATTTGTAGTTAATCGGTTTTCATTTATGTTTTCTTTTTAATTTGTTTGTTTTTCATTATATAAGACAACGCAATTTCTACACTTCTATGTGTGGAAAATATAACAAGAAATTTAATATCTATAATAACACCCTTCATGTCCGGGAGAAGAGAAAAAAGTAGAGGAAACAAAATGGGGAAGCACAATTAGGTAGTGCTTCAATAGAAAGGTTACCTTTGCTCAACCTACATTTGGCATCATAAAAGAAAATAGATTGGACAAAAATAAGAAACCACCACTAGTTTTGGAAAACATGGACATCCACTGTGCATACCTAATATCTCCTTCCATGTCGGACCAACCATTCTTCATCTACCACATTTAATTCACTTTCCTATCTTCTTCCGGATGTATATAGACTCTTCAATTTGTAGTGTTGAAGCACGCATTTGAAAAAAAAAAAAGAAAATATCTATTTTTGTATTGTAATAAATAATAATATAAGATATATAAAAAAATGGATACTCTATTTTTAGAAGAAGAAGGGCATGTAAAAGAGCATTGAAATCTCTGTTTTGAGATATATAATACAAATCTATTTTTTATTTATCGTATTGTATCCTTTCCTCCTCTTACAAACTAGTATCAGAGAGAACATGCTACACTTGCTGGATCATGGAAGGGAAAAGTTGTCTAATAGATATTGTCATGTCAAAACTGACACCTGACCAGTACTTCATTGATGCACCATATTTTGATCCTTACTCTTTGCACTTAGAGCACATCACATTATGTGAAAGTAACAATTTATTTATGTTCCATTGTAAGTGAGAAGACCCTTTTTCTATAAAATTATGTTTCCAAGATCTATGTCTTTGAAGTGAGGTGTATCTTATGGTCTGAAATCCCAAGGCTAGCTCTTGGTGTTTTTTTGTCGGGAAGAGCTATGGTGAGAGAAAAAATGAAATTATTTTAATAAAAAGAACTAGGGGAACAATAGTTGGAGGAGGATTTTTTTAAGTGATTACAAGTACAGTTAAAGCATTTCACAACCTCAAATACCAACATTTAATGGAAAAATTTGTGATTTTTGGAGCATAAAAATGAAATCCTATTTAGCTCCCGGGATGTTTGGGACTGAACCTTGGTTGAGAATGGATTTAATGAACCATAAGAATAGAAAGAATATCAAGCTCTATCACGGGAAGAGAAGGACCTATTGAAGGAAAATAAAAAGAAAGATGCAAAGGAACTATTTTTCATTCAGCAAGTAATAGAGGAATAAATCTTTCCAAGTGTAGCGGTTGTGAAAAGATCAAAACAAGCATGGGATAGTTTGGAAAAAAACATACTAAGGCATAAGAAAGATAAAAACAAAAATTACAAATCCTCATAAGGAATTTCAAAAATATTCAAATAAAAGATTACAATACAATAGATTTATTCTTTACTCATGTAATGACAATAGTAAATCAGATTATATCATATGGAGAATCTTTTGAAGATCAAAAATTTGTAGAGAAAATACTTAGAATCTTGCCTACAAAGTTAGATTTAGTTGTTGTAGCTATTGTGAATCCAAATATCTTACCCATATATTAGTAGATGAATTAATGGGATCACTCTTAGCATGTGAGAAACAATTAAATCAATCGGTGGCATCATACTTGAAGAACACATTTAAATCTTGGATTTAATTTGGAAGAAAAAGATGAAGAAAAAATTACAGCAGAGGCGAGAGCTCGGTTTTCATCTAGAGGAGGTAGAGAATCCACTCAATATGATATTATAAGACCATCATCAAGCCCACATACATATTTCACACTAACAAGAGGAAGATGCAACATCCATTCTCATAGCCATCATCAAGGATAAAGGTATGATAAATCAAACATCCAATGTCGTTATTGCAATAAATTTGGCCATTTTGCATCTGAATGTAGAAAAAGGCAAAATGATATGAATAATAAAAAGGAAAACTTTATAAATTAAAACCAATTCACCAATAGTGAACAAAAAATAATGTTGATAACATGTAATGTTGCACAAAAGAGGTCAAAGGAGGTATGGTTTTTAGATAGTGTTTGTAGCAATCACATGAGTGGGAGTAAGGAGTTGTTTGCAACATTAGACGATTCATTGAAATCAGAAGTGAAATTGGGGAATGATCACCGAGTATCAGTCATGGGAAAAGTATCAATTAACATAAGAACAAAACAAGGTGAAAAGAAGCATATCCTCAATGTATATTTTCTTCCTAAATTCCAACATAATCTCATAAACATTGCACAACTAGTGAAAAGATATATAGAACATACTTTGATAATGGTGAATGTGTAATTCTAGACAAGAAACCTAGCAATAGGCTGATTTCAAAAGTTGAAATGATAAAAAATAGGATGTTTCCTCTTAGAATCCAAAGTGAACTATTCTTAGATCTTGAGGATTAAAAGGTTGTTGAATTATCTTTCAAAGCTTCATACAAAATTGAATGTTGGCTATGGAATTTGAGATTTGGAATTTTAAACTTATAAGGATTAAAACTATTGTCTAAAATAGGAATGGTATAAGGATTACCACTAATAGAGTTGCTTAAGGAAACATGTCGAGTTGTATATTGTGCAATGAAAAATAGACAAAAATTTCCACCTAGGGAGTCATATAGAGAAAAGTGTCCACTTGAGATAGCTCATTCAGATATTTTTGGACCGATGCAAACACCATCCATAAGTGGATGTATTTATTTATTAACATTTATTGATGATTTCGGGAGGAAAGTTAGGGTTTATTTCTTGAAAAATAAATCAGATGTATTTTCTATTTTTAAAGAGTTCAAGGTAAAATTTGAAAGCGATAGTTGACATTATATCAAAATATTGAGAACCAATAGAGGTGGTGATTACATATCAAATGATTATCAAAAAATTTTCAAGGAAAATGGCATAAGGAAACAATTTAGAGTGAGGTATACTCAGAAAAAAGGATTAGCAAGAGAAAAAATAGAAAAGTTATGGAAAAGGCACGAAGTATGATAAAATCATAAAACCTACCAAATGAGTATTGGGCTGAATCGGTTGCATGTTCGGTATACATATTAAATAAATTTCCAATGAAAGTAGTGGTAAATAAAATACTAGAATAATCTTGGAGAAAAAGGAAGCATAATATTGCACATTTCAATTTTTTTGGATGTGTAGCATACTCCTTTATACCTCAAGAGTTGAGAAAGAAATTAGATGATAGAGGAGAGAAGTGCATATTCGTGGGATGCGAGTGAAAAATACAAGGCATATAACACCACACCACACAACACCACATGCACTCCAATAGATAAAATTAACATCACATAAGAAACTTACACAAAACATCGACCCACATAGACAACATTATAACACCATATACATGTCGATGCCACACTTTCCCTAATGAACAAATACTATAAATGACCCAAAGCGAAAAAGGGACCTAAGGATTGAAAAATCCAAAACACAACATTACCATGGTTACATCTTAGTTACGATTAAAATTCCAAGAGAATTTATCATGCAAGGATAAATTATCCTTTTCTACCTACATATTCTTAAATTCATTTAACATTCAACTTACAATACGAACACTTAATTTGGCTCTTTATCCCTTACGATAATCTCCATAACTTAGATAATTATTTTCCATATTTTAAAATGCATAAAATATTCCTAATTCTCTCATTCTTATATTAAGGTTTTGCTTCTCAAAATGTTTACTCGTAGTTTGAATTTTACCCTTGTTTCACAAGGAAAACTAACGTGAAATCAAGGAAGAAATCTTAAGATGTAAGGGGATTTAGATTCAAGATACCTCTTCCCATAACCATTCTTAGATCATGGTACCCTTATTTTCCCTTTATAATTGATACGATTCAATAACTTGTTAGAGTCAATTCAACATATTCACTTCATACATTTTTATTTAGATATATATATTTAAGAGCATATGTTTTCTTAAAAGTTTGATCTAACTAAGAGAAAATTCATATTCTTTTTTTTTCAACATAAGAATGCCTCATTAAGTTATAAGGACATCAAGTATGACATTATTCCTAACCAAAATCTCATTAACTCTTATACTCTTTACACTTGCATCATACTTTGGTCTCACTATTGGCATTGTTTTAGAACAATTGTATTTCAAATGACACATAGTTTACACTTAAGGATTCATGACTACAAGGAGTGGTGACCCTGCACCTAACTACTCATTTCATTTCTCTTAGACCATCAAGTATTAAACGCATATAACAAGACAACCCAACAACTATATGCTTCTCAAATTCCTTCTAAGGAACAATTTAAATCATTGGGTGAATATGCATTAGTGTTTCCTTCACCAATAACCTTAAGCGGGGATCCACAATCTATTAACCTCAAAAGAATTTGTGGATGGGGAAAAGTTACACCATACGAGAAGCACATGTTAATTCACTACTACATACTAAGGGACACATTTATCTAATAGGGGAAAAGAGGATCATATTTACAAAGATATAAATTTTTACGCATTCAAATTCCTTTAGAAGCAATATTTACAATATTTAGTAATCATACATCATATGTCCTTCACTTAATCACTAAGATCCTAATGAGTATGATTTCACACTTAACCAAGTTGGATTATTCCTAGGAAATTTAAGTATTATATGTGTATTACAAGGTGATATGAAATTGCAATTTTACACCCTATGATCTTCTAGTGACTACCCTTCTCACTTTGTAAAAATTACACTAATGTGTAATTCACCTAATTCCCATAAGAGGTCCACATTTGACTAATTTCAATTGACACTAAAAAGGGGCCTACACCATACCAGAAGGATAACTATAGAAAACAATTATGCTTACCCCATAACTTATACACAACTAGAACACTCCTACCATGATAACACCCCTATTTTTTAGGAGAAAGGAATTCAAACTCACAGGTTTCATACATAGGTATCTTACGACGTGGGTTCCACTCATGTTTCAAACCATCATTTCTTAAGTACATAAGATGCTTAATGCTAAGTTTATGGGATGAATCATGAGTTTTAATTTACATTGGATTCAACACCTTGTTAGGACCAAGTTTAGAGTTTTATTCTAGGTATGAGATTTGGAAAATGAAACATAAGGGCACAACCCATCATTATGAGGTTATATCGAAGCACTACACATGAGGGTAGAACTTATTAGTTGGTACACACTATCACTAGTACTAAGGATGGTCAGGTTCGGAGTGAGGATCATTCAATCTAGAAGGAAATATCAATTTGTTCTCAATCGTGTAGTGTAAAATCTCTCCTACTAGTCATGCAATAATTGAGGGAAGATGAAGAATTGAAGGTGTTTAAAGAATAATTCCATTTTACTTTATAAAGAGATACTTCTTCCTTCCATGCATGATGTAGTTTTCACAACATAGCTATAAATAAATTCAACAAGAGCATTAAGTAATTAATGGGCTACCTCTTAAAACTCGATAAGAAAGATTAATTACAAGTTTATTTAAACTACATGCATGACAGGGACAATCTGTTATTTGAAAGAAATGGAAAGATGAAACTTTATTGTAAACAAAGTAATATGTTTATTTCATTATCATATATAAATTTCAACAACACAAAAATGAATTACAACCATGCCATTTACACCCTATAAAACCATGTGAGCATGAGTCAACTGAAATCGGTGGCATGACATCCACCTAAATCCAATATAATTATCATTTATAGTTTTCCATTTACATAATAACAATAATGCACACGTAACAAGAGAGGGTTAGGTACATATATTATTTTCATTTCATTTTATTTCTTATGCAAGGGAGGAGAGAGAATAGAGATAAAAACTATTTTTCCAAAACTTACATTTCACACAAAAATCCACAATGGAGAGTTTCATATAGTTATTTATGAGTTTCAATAATTTTTCATGACAGTTTATTAACTTGACTAAGGTCATACGGTCTTATTTTACATTTTCCTACTAGTTGTGAAAACGTCTAATTTTAGCTTGGAGGCTAAGGAATCATATTTGAAGAATGTCTTTCAATGGGCATAATTATAATAGTTAAGTTCTTTCAGGTACTCCTATATGCCAAGAATTTATAGGATCTAACGGAAATCAAAACTAGTGAACAATTTACCATTTACTGACTAGTTTTCTCGGGCCATCGATCGTAATTAACCTAGTTTCAAAACAACCCCAATTTTAACACAAGGGCTTAGAAATTCACTTCCAAAAATGACGTTCGATCGATGAACACACAACATGAAATTTCATACAATTTTTCCTACATATGGAGAATGCACGAGTCAAACGAAGGCGAGAACTTGCAAATAGATTACCAATGACGATGAGGTTTTCAAAGCCACCATTCATAATTGGTCTAGTTTGACCTAGTCAAATTACGACCGAGAGGCCTAAAAACATCTTTTCTAAACTAGATAGAAATGTTTTTCCCAAAATTAAATGTTGTAATAAGTTTTCTAGTAAAATACTAGAGGTTTACGAAGGCGGAAAAGTGTTCCTTTGCTCAAGGTCCAAATAGTGAGGTGAAACAAAAACCAACTTTTCAGTTTTAACAGCTCCCTAAAACTACAAAATGGGGTAACATGGCTCCTAGAGGGGCGGTGAAGAGAGCAAAAATAGTCAATTGAGGTTGATCTAATGCTTGATGTGACTCTCCACATAACAAGGAACACATACGATGCTTGACATCTCTTTTATGGGGCTCAGAATGTTGTTTAGTAGTTCTTTGAATGTGGTGTTTTTCTAACTTTGCAAGTAAAGAAAAATGTTGTGTTTAGTTGATGAATCATATAACTCTCGCTAGCACTAGTGGACACGAGAACTTAACTAAGATACCCTATTTTAATAATGATAAGGTTGTGGTAGCAACACATTTGATTTTCAAGTTGTAAATCAGCAACATAAAGCACAATGTGGAATTTTAATGTTTTGAACTAACGATCTGGTTAAAATACCCAATTATTTAAGTATCTAATGGTAAAAATTATCCGAATAATGTTTTTGTTTGAATTCTCACTACACAACACCACATGGACTCCAATAGATAAACTTAACATCACATAAGACACTTACACAAAACCTCGACCCACATAGACAACATGATAACACCATATATACATCAAGGCCACATGTCTAAAAATGAAAAAGTACAACAACTACCCACTACAATATAACATGGGACCCTTCATTCCACTATAACTAGGCTTCATGTTTTTGTTTAACATTTTACCTATAGTGGTTCCTTTAGAATTTTCTCATTTCTCTTATGGAGATAACTTTATATAGTATGATTGTGATTAGGAACACATATACACACATCGTCTTCTAATATTTTACTTAAGTATTTTTTTAAACGAGTCGTGTTTACTTGGTTTGAAAAAATACTCTTATTACTGAGGAGGAAAATTCATAGGAAAAAAGGAAGGTTACTAGATCAATAGAAAACCTATCCCGATTTCATTTCATAGAATTTTTACTACTAACAATACACTCTTTTCATTTTCAAGTTATTACAACCAACAATGAAGGTTAACTAATTAAGTTGTATCATTCTTGATTCACAATCCATTGCTCCAATTAGGAATTCATATTTTCACAATCATATGGTGTATGGAAGGGTGCATTATACCTTTGTTCCCATTATAGATATTTTCTTTGAATTCAAGTGATGAATTTCACATTTCAAACTATTTATGTTTCATCATCTTAAGGATTTACTCTAATATAAAATGTTTAATTAAATGTTTCGACCATAAATTCTACTTCTGAGTGATCCTAGGTTCAATATATTCCTATATATGCCAAGTTTTATACTAACATTTACAAGTCCAACTAGAGTGTAATTTCTTTAACTCGTAAGAACTTGGCTTTCTAAACTAAATTTATCCAATTTTCAAGGTTATTTTCTTTTATTTCATTAACATCATTGTTTAATCCACATTTATACAAACAAAGCATGTGATCATGAATCATTTTTGGTATTTCGATTTCTTAGGTTGTTTATTATTCATGGAGGTCTACTTTATTACTTTCATTTTATGATCACATTTGAAATTTTAGTTGGTTTTGACATCGTTCAATGGCGTACCATTTTTTGTAGCGGTCATTCCTTATTTAAATCTTATTGACCCTTTGACTAACTACATTTACGTGGTTACTTTGGTCTTGTATTATCATCATTTTGGAACAAATGTAATTCCTATAACACTTATGGATTTAATACGACAAGGAGTACAACCTTAAACAAGACAAATCATTTCATTGCTCTTAGAAATACAAGTATTAAGTGTATATAACAAGAGAGATATCGTAAATAATCTTATGCATTACAAAAGCCTCCTATGGACCTATTTCAATTTTTTGGTAAATACGCAAGTAATTGAAAGGTAGTCTACACTCACATAATTGAGATCTCACAAAAGATCAATTGTAGGTACAACAACCAACTATCTTGCAAGGATTTGGACACCCACTAGGGTAGTGAGGACATTACGCACTGGGGTTAACATGTTAATGATATGGTCAAACCTACAACACCTAGACATGATCACCTCACTCGTCCCAATATGATAGGTTTCACAACATATATTCACCATATCATAAAATATAAAGGAAATGGTCCTTAATAAGATGTTTCTAGGTGCAAAGCATGAAGATTGATTAATGAGATCAAATGGGGGAGGAAGGAAAATAGGAATTATAACTTGTTCTTTTAATGGGTGTTAAGGATATATACAAATAATTAACATAACAAAAGATTATTTTAATATATTTATAATATAGTTATAACATTGAGTATAACTTCACATACAATTCAACACTATAAAATATAGCCACCTTGATATTCCCTTTTCAAAATATACCAAGAAAAATTATTCAAACAACAAATACATATAATTATTCCATGGTAATACATGTCTTGTAAGATGAATACAACTTTACAATGAGAACTCAATAATTACAAAATATCCTATCTAGAAAATTCCTCTTGTTCGGAGTACCTTCAACCAACATTGCATTAGTGCTTGGAATGAGTATGGAAATCCCCTACACTCAAGCATAAATCCACATATTCATCATTTTTAACATTTTCAATTAAATAGAAGAGAGAGAGATAATGAGATAGTGAGAGGAAGAAGATAGAGTTTGTTTCTCATGCACTCACGCTTTCACATTCAATTGCACTTAATATTTTTATACGAGAGAGAGAGAGAGTAAGGATGAGAGAGAAAGTTAAGAGACATTTTATTTTCCATTCACAATGTCATAACCATTTTCATTTCATTTCCATTATCATTTCATTTCAAACCAATTCACATTTCCCAATTCATTTACGTTTTCAAATCAATCAAGTATCATAGTCGTTTCTAGAGAGAGAAGAGGGTGGAGAGAGAAAATCACCATACATTTCAAAATTCATTTATACAAGATAAAATATCAAATAAAATTATACATAGCATTGCAATGGTATTACGAGGTCACACGCGTGGCTAGAAGTCAAACAAGACTCAAAAAGGGGATTCTAGCTAAGGTTGAGGAAACTGACCAAAACATCAAAAGTGCCTACAAACTGGGTCTTGAAAACACTCGATTTAAGTTTGATCATAAAGTTTGAAAATTCCTTCTTACTCTCCCATATATAGAGAATTCATCGTGATAGATGGATGTCGATTCTGACGAGTAGAGCTCAAGTTATAAGGACAACTCACGGGGCCGATTATCATAATTACGTTAGCAACTATTATCACACGGTGACCAGTGGGCCCCAAAAATGCTTGCAAAACTAGGTTCGGAGGTTTCTTCAATGGAAATAATGTGGGTTATGATTATCTTGTTGTGGACTAGATGTAGGAGGTAGTGGTTATATGTTTCTCTCAAGCTAAGTGAAAATCGTCGGCTAAAACCAATCATTTTTTATTAAAATGACCATGTCACCATAAGTGACTGATAATCTAAGAGAGTTTATGAATGAAACTTTCAAGAGCATTAAATAATATCAAGCAACTCGGTTAAGGTTCTCTAAGGTGTTCCATGTAACTAGGGGTAATGCAAAGAGTTTTGGTTTTGCGGTATGTTTGGGTGTGGCGCTTAATACATTTGAACTTTCAATATAAGAGTTTTCTTCTTCTTATTTTTATTTTTGATGTTTTGAGAGTTCATGTCAAGGAAATATTTTTTCATTTTTTTGAATTATGCTCCCTATCATTCAAAATTTAATTTTGAAAAATATGGAAATGATAAAGCAAAATTTACGCCAAGCGAAAAAGGGGAAAACCATATCCGTATTTGACATTTGCAGGAGGAAACAACATGGTGCTTTTCATCCTGGCTTTAGGTTGCTGACTTTCATTCACTCATGAGTTCCCAATACCCTTTCTACAAATCCATTCTTTCATATCCAACAAACATGACATTCCATGAACCCATTTTTTAACGCATTTTTTCAAAAAATTCAAATGTTGTCCTAGGATCTCGTCCATTCAACCATCCAATAAGAAAACCATAGATAATACCCATGCCATTTGCTTCCGGTTGGAAGGGATGGCACGATTATGAAGGCTACATTTCCAAGAAGCATTACACCAAATAAATCACTACCCCGAGCATAAATCCACGTTTTTTGTTTATTTCTTGTGATTTGTTATTTGTTACTCTCAATCATTACAATTTTATAAAGCTGTTTGCAAGTTCCTTACAACCTCATCCACATTTTTATCACACATCTATACTAGAAACAACCACAACAAAAGACAAAAGGAAACTTGTTACCTTATGCTTGATGGTGTTTATATCTGCTTTCGAAGCTCCTTTTAAACCCCTAGGTTGGGTGGATGTTGGAAAGAGGGTTGGGCCATTTGGTGGAATTTCATACCCTTTTTCAAAATCTCATTTTAAATGCATCCTTTAACCAATTGGGCTGTGAGGCCACGATCCTTCAAGGTATTTTATCAAATAGTCAACACGCCTTGTTTTAGTTTCCACCTATGCATCCACAAAAAAATAGGGCAGCAACAATTTCAAAGACCCAATATGTATCTATCCTATGACCAATTATGTTTCTACGCTGCCCAAAATTAACCATATGTTTCCTTGGAGTTGGCCTATTACATGAAAGAAACTTTGTGAAACCATTTCACAAGCCTAGAATGAATTTCCACATTCCCCAATCTTGTCCACCATGCGACCATAGTTATAACATCTAGAAAATGTCATGTTATCATATGCATTATTGGTCATATATACCAGATCAAATGGATCTCATTTTTCTATCCACGATGGGGAATGCATTAAGCAAGCGTAGATATGAACACAAGTACTAAGTACCTTAGAAGAGGACGATAATAAATCATTGATTAGTGTCCAAATAATATCTATTAAATGCATTACTAGTGATCCCAACATTCATGTAGGTCACACTTCCCCATGATAGTCGACCACATTTCTCCGACTTCAAGCATACCTAACACCTATATAAATTTTTATTGCATAAGCTCATTAGATAACCTATAAGTTTTTAACTTTTGGGATATCATAATATTTGATGGCTGACAAGGGGAGGGGAAACTACATCTCCCTCCCGATAATAACATTGTAATCGATGCAACATAACACAAAAATTGGAAGGATACGTAGTAAGATATTCGATAATGACACATGTCATATAACAAAAAAACTTGTATGTATAACATGACCACAATGAAGTAAACTAATTTTTTCAATATCTTAAATTTTAATGCTGTGTGAAGAGTGGTAGTTGGCTATCTTTTACTTTACTACTCAATTAGTATTTTCTTTCGCAGTATTTCTTAATCTCAAGCTCCAAATAGTCATTGTTTAGAATTTCAATTGTCTTATGTTCATGGGTTCCCAATAGTAATTGGCCTCAATATGTCACACAAAACTCAACACAACACAAAGAACCCATGAGAGATCTTGCTACATACTTTCATGACTATATCACATCACAAGACCTCTAATTCCACCATGGAAACACAAACAATTAGTCCACATAACAAATAATTTCTAACAATTATGTCATAGGCGTAAATCCAACACACATGTGTGACTGAAAAATAGAATCATCATGCTTATACATATACAACTAGTATCACATGACCCAGATACCATGATTGTAATGAAAAAGTGCCAAGTCAATATCCAATAATATAGATTAACCAAGGGGAGCATCAAACCTCAATCATAAAAATTCCTAACAAGACTCATAAGAGTACACATAACTCATAATACCAACTCCACACATCACAAAACATCATGAAACAAATCCATATATCTCCCAAAGCATCACAAAAAAAATCCATATACCTCCCAAAAACATCAAAAATAACTCCATATACCTCCCAAAGAAAATAATCATAGTGCAATACTAAGCTTGCTCACTCAACCATAGAGCCCCATCTCCTTATTTCTCCATATTAGGTCACTCAACCATAGAGCCCCATCAAGAATATCAGGTCACTCAACCATAGATCCCCATCAATAATATTGGGTCACTCAACCATAGATCCCCATCAAGAATATCGGGTCACTCAACCATAGAGCCCCATCTCCTTTCTCCATTTAATGAGGTCGGGTCACCCTATGGCCCTAGGCACATAGAGCCTCGTCACCCCCACCCAAGTGGTGTAGTAACTTGTAGTTCAAAAACTACATGGCGCTATGACCCCCTTAGTGCGTACCCACATACTATGAAGTGGGCCCATAGGTCAAATCACTCCATGGTCAAATCAAACACATTACAACATTAGAACCAACATAACAATCCATTTCAAATGCCAAGTGGCAAAAAATAATCCCAAGCCTTAGGATAGGCTTTAAAACTTTTAAACATGAAAATAAAATTTAAAACTAAGAAAAACAAATGGATAATTAGCCATAGCGAGTGAAAACATATGCATGTTAGTGCAACAACCAAATAAAAAGCCCAAAATATAAGATCACATCAATCAAGATATCTGCTGGTTTTGACAAGAAAAGATATAATGATCAATTTACGAATAAAATATGTATAGAAAAAGAGTACATTAAAATTCCACATGGATTTATATAACCACCAAAGGCGTACTCATTGAGTTTCTAAGCACTCGGATATCGAGCCTCAGCTCACAAAATAACATGTCAAATAATATAACAATCATCATCTCTTCTTGAATCATCCCTCCATAATCCCATAAGGCTCAACATAGTCTTAACATTGTGCGAGCAACATGTACGGGTTGTCATTCATTGAGCCTAAGGTGTTCATGAAACACAATATGCCTAGTGGTCATACATACCAAATGAGAAAACATGGGTTTTCAATCTATGTAATACTCCGCTCCTATCACGTACTAGAAGCTTGAGTGATGGGTCAATGGTACACCAATGCTAAGGTACACATAGTTCATCTATATGAAAACCATATAGGGAGAGAGAAAAAGGTACAAGTTGACATCTATTGAGACTAAGGTTTTTGTGAAATAGAATATATATGGTACTGTATGATAGAAAATCAACATGTGACATTCTTCACACTGAATTATTGAGGTCGTGCAAGATAGCAAGTGTGGAATTGAAATGAGAGTGAAAGTGATGGCGATGATGAATCTAATTGGGAAACCTTATGTCTTCGACACACGATACGAATTCAGTCGTGAATCTAAGGCAAATAATTCTCTCCTAACTTAAAGGGGTGAGATGGTAGGGCGATATTATAGCTACTCACAAACTCCAATTGATGTCTAATTTAGCGAGATTCTATTGATTGGTTGTGGAATATGTGGAAAGTATCCTGCAGGTGCCTCGTATGGGTTTCTAGACAAGGTCATGGAAATTGAGACAAGAGATGCGAGGAACTAAGGGCCATTCTCTAGTCTTGTCCAAAAGTCTTGGCCTAGTCGGCCTATTATATTCAAAAATAAAAGTTGTGTGATAATATCGGTGGAAGCGGTGAAGATATGAACATGTGTGTATGTAAGCTAGTGTCGATATCTATATGACTAGCGAGTCCGTTGGGTTACGGGAGTGTTCATATGAGTCTAAGGATTTAGGAATGAAAAGAACAAAAACAAGAGGATGGCGCTTGAGCGATGGCAGCTTGGAGGCAATCTGGATGTAATGCAGGTAGAAGAAAGATAGCACAAGAGATCTGAACTTGGCTATGCAATTCCTAGCAAGATTATGGTAGCACAACAATGCAAGATACACAAAATTCTCAAGGCCCTTTTTCTTGAATACAAGCATGGAATATATAGGAATGAAGAATGGAAGGTTACTTCATGCATAAGGAATTGAAGAGGCAATTCCACTCATTAAATCTATTTAAAAATAGAAGGAATAAGGAGAACCAAGCAAACGAAACTATTTTTAGCAAATTCGGCTCATGGATGCGCTCAAAAAGTAAACTTAAGTGAATCGTCACATGCAATTTCTCGCATGAAGATCCTGGAAATATCGATCAAGATTGCCGCCATGCGGGTGGTGGTTTCAGGACCGCCACCCTAGGAAAGGTGGCGGTCCTGATACTGAAGGCCAAAACAAGCACAAAGGAAGGGGGAAGCTGCAAAAATGCAAGGAAAAGATAAGTAAGGCTATCTAAGCTACAAATATATACTGCAAATGGGTTTTTGGAGCTTGAACACCTTCTTGAAAGGATTTTGAATCATCACTGGGGAATTTTATAACTATTTTCCTGCCAATGTAGCACATGCAATTTTGGGTGCGTACAGTACCCATTGGCCAATATGCCATATATACCAAATAAATAGAGGTGTATTTTCATTCTATGTAAGACTCCACCTCCTATCTCATACTCGGCTCGAGTGATTGGTCATGGTACTCATTTCCTCTCTCCAAACATACACTTTTTACCAATTTCTTCCCTTAGGGTTAGTTAGTGTAAGGTTCACAACATAAAACATAACTACATTACTAACATGATGGTGATTCACGTACATTAAGCATAGTGTCTTACACATGGTATAGGTACAAGGTATAGCACATTCATTACTTTCACGAGTGAGAACACATCACATTTCCACATAATGCACCCAAAGTGCAAGAACTATACAATAGGGGTCATACGTTCACCATATGCCCCTAAATCATGACATGAACCATCACATATTACACGAATTATACGTATGATGAACATAATGACTAACATTACAACATATAGTCAATTGCAATACAACATGGTGATGCACACGATTCATCACAAAATGGTGGTGACATCACGATAAAATCTATATCATTATACACGAATTTTTTCATACAACACACCTACATATCAAAGAATAACAAGACACTCCAACACTCTGCAATCTGCAATAACATTATTTTCACACACAAGGCGGGTACATCACACTTGACATCCTCCTTGAGTTGATGAAAAAGAGAGTGAATAATCTCATCACAAGCACATCAACATGATAACAAATACACACTAAGTGACATGCACAACATGTAAGTTCATAATATCAAAATTAAAAAATTGTTCAGCTCACAACATATATCACATTACTCTTCCCATCTCCACCACCACAATGCAAGATCATCACAACTCCAATCTATCCAAGAGGTTCGAGAGTATGAACCTCCACTCACGATATCATATGTAACACCCACAAATTTGAAAAACAAATACAATAATAAAAATTATCTAAATAATTTTTTGTTTGAATGCTCACTACACAACACCTCATGGACTCCAATAGATAAACTTAACATCACATAAGAAACTTAAAGAAAACCTAGACCCACATAGACAACATGATAACACTATGTATGTCCAAAAATGACAAAGTACAACAGCTACACACTAAAATATACACTTACTCACAAGAATTTCCCACAACACATCATTTTTCATGGTGAAATATTTATTACAATCCGATTTTTATTAGTTGACTATAATTTTCTTATGAACAAATAACATGGGACCTTTCATTCCTCTTAAACTAGGTGCATATTTTTGTTTAACATTTCACCTATAGTGGTTCCTTTATAATTTTTTCATTTCTCTTATGGAAATAACTTTATATAGCATGATTTTGATTAGGAACGTATATACACACATGTGTCTTCTAATATTTGACTTAAGGATTTGTTTGAAAGAGTCGTATTTACTTGGTTTGGAAAAATACTATCGTTATGAGGAGGAAAATTCAAAGGAAGAAAAAGGAAGGTTCTTAGATCAATAGAAAACTTATCCGAGTTCATTTCATAGCATTGTTTAGTACTAAAAATACACTCTTTTCATCTTGAGTTATTACTGACCAAAAATGAAGGTTAACTAATTAATTTTTATCATTCTTGATTCAAAATCCATTTCTCCAATTAGGAATTCATATTTTCACAATCATACTCGCATAGAATTGTACATTATTCCTATGTTCCCATTATAGAGATTTTTCTTTGAATTTAAGAGACAAATTTCACATTTCAAACTATTTCTATTTCATCATCTTAAGGATTTATTCCTAATAGCAATGGGTTAACTACATGTTTCGACCATAAATTTTACTTCTGAGTGATCCTAGGTTCAGTATATTCCTATCTATGCTAAGATTTCTACTAACTTTTACAAGTCAAACTAGAGTGCAATTTCGTTAACTTGCGAGAATTTGGCTACAAGTTGAAGTTATCGATTCTCAAGGCTACTTTTTTTTATTTCACTAGCATTGTTGTTTAATCCACATTTATGCAAACAAAGCATGTGATCATGAATCATATTTGGTTTTCGATTTATTAGGTTGTAATAGTAATGGAGCTCTATTTTATTACATTCATTTTACGATCACATTTGAAATTTTAGTTGGTTTTGACATCATTCAAAGGTGTACCATCTTTCATAGTGGTCATTCCTTATTTTAATCTTATTTACCCTTTTACTAACTACATTTACATGGTTACTTTGGTCTTGTATTAACATCATTTTGGAACAAATGTAATTCTATAACACTTACATAACACTTAGGGATTTAATACTACAAGGAGTATGACCTCAAATAGGAAAACTCATTTCATTGCTCTAAGAAATGCAAGTATTAAATGTATATTGCAAGAGAGATATCCTGAATAATTTTATGCATTACAAAATCATCCTATGGACCTATTTCAATTTTTGGGTAAATACGCAAGTAATTCAAAATGTAGTCTCCACTCACATAATTTAGATCTCACAAAAGATCAATCATAAGTAAAACCACCAACTATATTGCAAGGATTTGGCCACCCACTAGGGTACTAAGGGAAATTATGCACAAGGGGGTTAACTTATTCATGATGTGGTCATACCTACAACACCTACACATGATCACCTCAATCGTCCCAATATAATAGGTTTCACAACATATATGCACCACATCATAAAATATAAAGGAAACAAACCTTAACAAGACATCTTAGGTGTGAAGCATGAAGATGATTAATGAGAAAAGAGTATTTAATTAGCACGATCAATGTTTTATGCCCTGGAATAATAGTCAAATTGGGGGATGAAGGACAATAGGCATTATAACTCATTCTTTTCATTTCGTTAGTTTTTATGAAAGGAGATTCTACCTAGAATTATGGGTGTTAAAGAAATATACCAATAATTAACATAACAAAAGATTAGTTTAATATATTTATAACATAGGTACAACATTGAGTACAACTTCACATCTAATTTGACACATGATAAAATATAGCCACGTTGGTATTCCCTTTTCAAAATATAAATATAAAAATTCTTGAACCATAATACATATCATTATTCTATGGTAATGCATGTATTACAAGATGAATACAAATTTATAATGATAACTCATTAATAATAACATATCACATCTAGAAAATTCCTCTTGTTCGGAGTATCTGCATGACTAACGTTGTGTCGATCTTAGGACTTTGTATCCAAATCTGTTACACTCAAGCATAAATTCACACATAAATTATCTTTACATTTTAAATTAAATAGAAGAGAAAGAGATAGGGAGAGGGAAGAAGATAGTGTTTGTTTCTCATGCATTTATGCTTTCACATTCGATTGTACTTATATTTTGGTACTAGAGAGAGAAAGAAAGGATGAGAGAGAAAGTTAAGAAACATTTTATTTTCCATTCATAATGGCATACCATTTCCATTTCATGTCCATTATCATTTTATTTCAAACCAATTCACATTTCCCAATTCATTTATATTTACAAATCAATCAAGTATCATAGTCATTACTCGTTTCTAAAAAGAGAGAAGAGGGTGGAGAGAGAAAATCACCATACATTTCAAAAATCATATAAACAAGATAAGATATTGAATAAAAATTCTACATAGCATTGCAATGGTATTACGAGATCACACGTGTGGCTAGAATTGAAACGAGACTAAAAAAGGGGATTCTAGCTAGGGTTGAGGAAAGTGACAAAAACATCAAAAGTGCCTACAAAATGGATCCTGAAAACACTTAGTTTAAATTTTAACACGAATTTTGATGATTTCATCTTACTCCACCATATATAAATAATTCATTGTGGTGACGGATGCCAATTATGATGATAATAGCTCAAGTTACAAGGACAACTCGGGGCCGTTATTGTAATTACGTTAGCATCTCTTTTCGCACAATAACCAGTGGACCCCAAAACCCACTTGAAAAACTAGCTTTGGAAGGCATTTTCAATGGAAAGAATGTGGGTTATGATTCTCTTATTGGCATTCTAGAGGTAGGAGGTAGTGGTTTTCAGTTTCGCTCAAGTTAAGCAACAACCGTAAACCAAAACCGATTGCATTTTATTAAAACAACCATGTCACCATAAGTGATTCGAAAGTTATGTGAGTTTAGGAATGCAACTTGCATGAGTGTTAAATAATTTCAAGAAACTCTATTAAGGTTTGCTACGATGTTCCATGTTACAAGGGCCTTGCGAAGAGTTTTGGTTTTGCGATACGTTTGGGTGTGGCGCTCCATGCGCGTAACTTTCAATATCGAGTTTACTTTTTATTTTTTTATTGTTGATGTTTTCAGATTTCACATCAGGGAAATATTTTTAATTTTTTGGAATTATGATCCCTATCATTCAACATTTAATTTTGAAAAATCTTAAAATGATGAAGAAAAATTTTGCAAGCGAAAAAGGAAAACCATACCCGTATTCGATGTTTGCATGGGAAAAAAATATGGGGTTTTTAATCTTGGATTTATGTTGGTGAATCTCATTCACTCGCAAGTTCCAAATACCCTTTCTATAAATTCATTTGTGCATATCAAACCAGCATGGCAATCCATGAACCCATTTTTTAACACATTTTGTCAAACAGTTCAAATGTTACCCTAGGTTCTCCTCCATTCAACCGTCCAGCAAGAAAACCATAGATAATACCCATGCCATTTGTTTCCGGTTGGAAGGGATGGCACCAGATATGGAGGCAACATTTCTGAGAAGCAATACATCAAAAAAATTGTTGCCCTGAGCACAACTCTGTTTTTTTTTTTCTCGTGATTTGGTATTTTCTCGGCCTAACCTTGAAGGATACTCAATAAAACCCCAAGAAAACAAATCCACACAACCGTCGGTGGATAAATCAGATTATTGATGATAAACTTTTGGTGTTTTTCCCCAAATTTTCCTGCAGTCCAAAGGCCTACCATGCATGCATAGAAATGTATTGAAAGTGTAAATATAATGGCATTGGCTTTGCCCAAATAGTCAGACCTTGCCTCAATTCAACTAAAAACTACCCCAAAATAACAAGGATAAAGCTAACTGATTGATAAGTTATTTAATAAACCATATTCCTTTTTAGGAATTTTGTCAACCAGTTCACATGCTAATTACATGCTTTCACATTTTCACGTTCTAATAAAATCAATCAATGCCAATGCCATCCACCGCCAATCTCCATCTCACAACATTATGACATGTTACCAGATGGTGGAGGTGCTAGAAGTTTTGTCTACATATGCAATCCCACCCGTTTTTGCGTACTCTACAATCATCGCAAGAAAAGGGACAACATTATTTTCACGGATTTTCACAAAAAATTTGCAAGTGCCTTACGAATAACTCCACATTTTGATTACACGTCTATACTGGAAACAACCACAACAAAAGGTAAAGGAAACCTGCTACCTTATGCTTGATGGTGTTTATATCCTGCTCAAGCTTTGTTTAAACGCCTAGGCTGGGTGGATGCTGGAAAGAGGGTTGGGCCGTTTGGTGGAAGTCCATACCCTATTTCCAAAACTAGTTTTATACACATCCTACAATCATTGGAGGCCTGTGAGGCCACAATAGTTCAAGGAATTTTATCAAATAGTCCATGTTACTTTTTTATTTTCCACCTATGTGTCCACAAAAATAGGGCAGCAACATATTCGAAGACGCAATTCGTCTGTAAACTACAACCATTGATGTCTTTGTGCTTCCCAAAACCAACCGTATATTTCCCTAGCCTGTTACAAAAAAACTTTGTGAAACCATTTCATAAGCCTAGAAAAAATGACACATTCCCCAATCTTTTCCGCCAGGAAACCACAATTATAACGTCTGAAAAAGTCTTACTATCATATGCATTATTGGCCACGCATACCCAGAGTTAATGGATCTCATTTTCTGTCCATGATGGGGAATGCACCAAGCAAGCGTAGATATACACACAAGTACTAAGTATGTTGGAAGAGGAGGAAAATAAATCATTGATTAGTGTCCAAATCAACATCTATTAAATGCATTACTAGTGGTCCCAACATTCCTGTAGGTCACACTTCCCCATGACAGTCTGACCACATTTCTCTTACTTCGAGAATACCTGACACCTATACAAATTTTATCACCTAAGCTCATTAGATAACCTATAATTTTTTTCCTTTTAGGATAGCATAACAATTGGTGGTTGATGATGGGGGGGGCACTACATATTGTGTAGGATCAAAGTGTGCAACACTTCCAACCGACTCTCTCTATCAAGTTGGAAATGGATACCAAAGGGTTTCACATAGAGGAAGATTGAAAGATACAAATTAAGATCAGCTAATTTGTATGTAGTAAAATGAGGACATGTTGGGGTTATAGATTACCTCCATACGCAAGGTGGATTAAGCTAGAATGGACTAATTTTAAATGGCTTTTAGCTGAGTTCCTTTGTGCATGGCTCCCCTATCCCTAAGTTTATTTAATTATGAGTGCGAGACTACACTCACTTTGGTACCATCCAATTATCCTGCTATATTCACAATGTTAACTTGGGTTCCATTGTGGTTAACGCATTAGATCCCACATAAAGTGTTTGTATTATTATGCAAGGAAATTGACAGGTGTGAAAAGGCATCCAAGATGTGTCGCGCTCCAAGTTCTTCCATAAATGGCACCCCATACCTTGCAACATGTCTCGACCCTCGTCCCCACTCCATACGCATTGTTTTGCACTCGCCACACATGCAAACTCCTTAACATTTTTTTGTTTTGTTTTATTATGTATACATTCATAATTTTTTGTATCTATACGTTATTGAAAACATCCTTGGGAAAAGTGGGGCATTATCGATGCGGAATGTGTTGCATGGCCACATCAATAGCTTCTTTAGGAAATTTGGATGAGAAGAATACTTTCATATTTGAGGCATACGTAGAAAAAGGAGCTACAAAGATTTATTGTGACAATAACTCAGTTATAGCATTGTCTAAAAAACATGTTTTCCACAAACGCAGCAAGCATATTGACACTAGATATCACTTTATTCGTGAATTGGTCAACAATCATAACATATATATATTGATTTTTGTAGGTTCGAAGAACAACAGTGAACATCTTCACAAAGTCACTTGTAAATAATGTGTTTGAGCATCTTCGGGAAAGAATAGGTATAGTTAATGTACATGGCGGTGAAGATTAAAGGGGAGTGTTGGCGGACGTGGATATCCACTGTGCATACCTAATCTCCTGGCGAGTCGGACAAGCATTCTTCATCTACCGCATTTAATTCACTTACCTATCTTCTTAGGATGTATCTAGACTCTTCCATTTTTAATCTTGAAGCTTACGCATTCGAACAAAAGAAAATATCTATTTTCGTATTGTAAGAAATAAGAATAGAAGATATATAAAAAAGGGATAGGGGAGAGACACCAATAGTGGTGCACCCTAAGTTAGGGGGCCCCTAAAATAAATTCTATAAAATGTGGGAACCTGATTTTTTCACCAGCACGTAGTTCAAGGTTTTTTAAATTACATATATTTTTTGAGTGTTGAATTGGAGGGAAAGATATATTTTGAATTTATTTAAAATAGTAAATTTTAGTTACACTACATTTTGATTGGGACCCATATTTGATCATGGGTGATAATGGTTGAACATTTAAAATTTTAAAAAGGCAAATCTTATATGGCATGATATGATTGGGTGTTGTCATGTCAAAAATGACTAATCACCAAGTACTTTTATGACAACTATTGGGTGTTGTGTATTCAAGACACTATATCCACAATTAGACCCGCTCAACTATTGGTGTCTCTCCCCTACTCTATTTTTAGAAGAAGAGAGGCATGTAAGAGAACTCTGTTTTGAGCGATATAATAAAAATATATTTTTATTTACTGTATTGTATCCTTTCCTCCTCTTATAACTATAAAAACCTATTTCCTGATCGGTCTTGCATAGTTTATTTATTTTTGCATTTCTTGCAATCCATGCATTCCACGAGTCACCTTTCTTTGAGGCACTCTTTCGAGAAATTCACGTGCCATATGTGAAGTTCCACATTTCACATACTTTTCCACCAAAGCATTTAACAACTGCAACATCTGCAAATAATTTTAATAGAGAACCTACCAAGACAAGTGTATGCCTTCATCTTTGCATACATATTTAGTAGGGCGCTTGAAACTAACAACATTTGACATATTTCCTCTACCCTTTATTCTTTATTGAAAGGGAAAGATATATTGTAAGTATCCTACTTTAGCACAGACTGAGGGTATTCTGATTAGGCTGTGGAGTATGGCTTTTCCTACTCGAAGCATTTTCTCGTAATTTTCTAATTCACGAACCGCAAAAGTTTCAGGAATTTTACCAAACAGTTCACATGCTCTGCTCTGCCTATCCCAAGCGAAAGCTCCCACGTTTAGAAAACATCTCTACCACTGCACTAGAAACTAAAAATTTGGCTTGGTCCCATCTTCCTTAAAGTTTGGTTCATGTTCATACCCTATACACAATCTCCACGCCCAAGCTGAAAGGACGCTATCTAATGTTTTTTTAAAAGTTGGCTTCTAGGAAACTGCATTTTGCCAAACAGTCTACATGCCTTGACTCCATCTTTCCACGCTGAAATAAAAAAAGAACAGACAATACCAATGTCGTCCCTAGCCAATCTCACATTTTATAGTGCCCTCGTTGCAACTAACCAAATAGTCCTAAATTTACAATGTTAGCTTGCATTCCAGCGTGGTCAAATACCTTTGGATCTCAAATAAAATGGTTGGATTATTATGCAAGGAAAATGTCAGGTCTGCAAGACTTTTGTGCTGCCCACGTGCAAGGAAAATGTCAGGGAGGACCATACCTTCACCTTGCTACACGCCATATCTTGCCACGTGCCACTCCTTAATACCCCTTTTTGTTCTAATTCTTTATTATTATTATTTTATATGGGGCACTACAAATTGTTAATATATTAGCAACTCCATAAATATGGTTTAATATGTTAAGAGTTGTCAACTCGTCAATATTTGTAAGTGGTTTCCTATTTTATAAGATATGTATTTCCTATATATGTAATGGTGTTCGAAGGAGAAATGCAATATAGAAATCAAGATTCCTCTACCCATTCTCTTATTGTACCATCATTTGGTATCATAACAATCTTCTTATGAACTTGTGATGGAGTAATAAGTGACTAGGAGGCACTACTAGATGGAGCCCTATTTTGAGACAAAAGTTTACTTTTGTCTCTAACTTGTTTTTCATCTCAAAAATTCCTTTTAATTTTTACTATTTTAAAATAAAATATTCACTTTGTTGATAAAGCATGCCAAATCAATCGCTACATAGGATTAGCCCACAACCAAAGCGATGGCCGAGCGCATGTAAACCTGGTATGTCTCAACAGGAACAAATTTTTGCAGAGGGAGGTGTGACGGTTGGAGTCTGGATCATCCCATACGGCTTGTTCCCCGCTCCAATCCTCTCATATTCTATGCTCCCGTCTCGAGCTAGTGCTTGTTATGTGAGATCTGGTTCGATTTATTAAAAAATTTGAAGTACAAATTATACAAAAGAAAAATATTAAATCACGGATCTTCAATTGACAACCACGTATTGATTCATAACGGGATTAATACATATTGAACATCTTTCAAATATATAGGAGATAGTTTCCTATTAAGTAGGAAACAGCTCAACCACAAATCTATATATATGTAGTTGTTATAACTCCCGAACAACTCACGTATAATATCTAACTTTGATATTACATAATATTATTCATCAAAATATATGAATAATGTGAGCACTATATAAGTATTCTAACATTCCCCCTTAGTGCAAACATGGGGAAAACACCATCTTGACCAAGCGGCATGCCGCTCAGTAGCTTGCACATGGTCTTGATCCTCAACGATTGTGGGAACTACATTATCCAGGGGACCGTTGACCTATTAGATGAATACATGAATTGGGACCGTTGACCAATTCACATCAACCATCAAATCGGTTTGATCAAGAACACTTCTGCGATAGTATGATGGTCAATTTATCATCACAGGGGGGACACAGCACCTTTTCACTTTGCTTGCGGGGCACGGGGATGCTCATCATTCTTATTCATCACACAAGACACCAAGATGTCACTAAAGCGGTTTGCGGCCTCGAGGTAGTGACGAACTCGAGGACGCCCGATTTTCCTCCTGCCTCCATCCTCACAATAAATGAGTTGCTTAACTCGGCTAAATTTGATCATGAAGCCAATTTGAAATGACCCTTGGGGATTTGGGTGACGTCGAGTGACACTAAACATGCATCTATTAGGCCTTTTTTTTTAATAGACTTTTTCTGATGACACTTTGACAATATTGCTTTATTTGATTTTATGTAACTTGAAAATAACATATGCTTTGTAAATATGAAACTGATTATTTGAAATAACAAAATTTTGACTTAATAAGACTGGCCGTTATAAACAAGGACGAAAAGAGTAAGAAGACTTTATAAAATAATATTATGAGACAACACAATTAGATAACAAAGAAACTTTATAATGGAGACCAAAAACAACCTAACCCATAAACAAATGATGAAAAGACACATAGACCGGATAATATTGACAAATGACTAACATGACTCTACTTATTTTGACGTTGATGACACTATTATAAATTAATTTAACTCCATAGTCTAAGACTATATAGAGTTATTTTGACATGAATAAAAAACTAATATCAATTAGACACCAACTGCTAAAATGACAATCATGTAAGACTTCACAAATGAAACAAAGGAAAATGACTACCTCCACTTAATCACTTATTCCTGATAATGTTCAGTGATACATGAGAGATTTGGTAAGAGATGAGTTCTCTGAATGCTCCACTTCTGAATGTTAATTGGAAGATTTCACTTTTGTTAGGTGTCTATTGACCAATCAATGTGATCAGAAGATGTATATGCATTAGGATATAAAATCTCAGCCCGCATACACTAACTCCTTGATACAACCAGGTCTCTCGACAGAGATCAATACTTTGTTAAAATAAGAAAGAATTGGCAATAATTGAAGCCGTGTAGACCAAAGGAAAATGTTATCGACGCCTTCGAACTCTCATATGCACATGCACTTGGAAGACTACAATAGTTTTGCACACATTAATGATCTGCAACTATGATGAGTGGATCCATTAAGATCCTGAGGAACACGGGTTTGTATATTTTGAATCCAAAATCACCCAATTGTTCACAAAAATCGATGAATATGATCCTTGACACAAAAAACTGATGTACACGAGTCTCCTGTAATTATTTGTAGAAACCAAAAATGTAAGCCCTGAATTTCAAATAACGGTGTAGATTTTTAGAGAGCTTAATTTGAATACAGAACACGATGCACAACTGGAGACGTCCTGAATAACTCAGCTCTGACTTGTATGAATACGACACTGAGACTAATGCAATGAAGACTGAACATCAAGCAAGGATTCACAGCTTGGATCTAAAAACACCAGCTATCTCGACTTTGTAAATCTACCTAAAATAATATGATCATCAATCAGGGGCGATTAAAGAAACTATGAGACTGCGCCCCTTTTTTATTCTTGCTTATTGAAACTCCATATTCTCAGGTAACTCGCTCACGATACGGATGTGAGATTTGGTTCGAAAAAATTTGAAGTCAAATTATAAAAAAAATATTAAATCACGGATCTTGATTCAACAACTTCTATATTCAATTCATATGGGATTAATACATATTGAACATGCTGCAAATATATAGGGAGATAGTTTCCTATTAAGCGTAAGGAAACAACTCAACCAAAAATCTATATATATGTGAGTTGTTATAACTCCCCAAACAACTCACGTATAATATACTAACTTTGATATTACATAATATTATTCATCCAAATATATGAATAATGTAGGCACTATATAAGTATTCCTAACATGTTACCCGTTGTTTTTGCTTCATATGTTGGGGGTTTTGCTTCAGGGGCGATTGCTGGATCGAGTTCCTTTCTATTTGAGTGGTGGTCTGGTGTTTGATGGTGGGAGGCGACCAAAGATTAGGCCCTCTCTGTATGCTTCGTTTTAGCATGGGAGTCATAATCTGGACACCAAACACATTGCAAAACATTTTCATCGTATCCAAAGTCACTGTGGTTTCCTGTGGGGTGCTCTGCAATCCCACTCTGTTAATAAAAATCGGGCTTAAAAACCCATTCATAGGGCACAATCTTCATCTTCATCCAATCAAATCGCATGGGTCTATTTCTCCAAGCGACCACCATGGAAGGAAAGAGCTTCGAGGGCATATCATGCAGACATGTGTCAGAGTCCTCGAACCGTCTGGTTATGGCACCATAATACAAACCCCATTTGCGGTGGGTTTTTTTATGTCGTCATGCCATGGATATCAACTTTGGATATGAAGAAAAGAATGTCCAGATTCTCCAGAAGGGCCCATATTCTTGCCCTGACCAGAGACAAGGGCTCAAGCACCGTGCGATCTCCTAGACATATAAAATATACCCTAAATCTCCACGATGGAAAGAATCTCCACAAGGGTATCGAAAAGGTTCTGAGGATTCTTGTCACTGCGGGGGAAGAAGAGATCGGGATGCATCACTGTAATGGAGAGCGTTTGAAGGTGGAGGGTTCGAGTCCGGGGAAGGTGGAGAGATTCATAAAGCGTGCGAGCTCGAGGGGGTTGAGGGATTTGTGTACGCCTCATGTTCTACGCATCAAATGGGCAGCTACAGAATGTAGAAGGATGAGTAGAGTTTGGTGGTGGATTGGAGAGGAGAGACGTGGGAAGTGGAGGGAAGTACATGAAAAGTCCAAATATGGGGTTGGAGGTCCATGGCAATTTGTTGGTTTGCTGTCACTATTTGATCTTCCTCGCCATGATAGTGCTGAAACAATTTGCCGAGCTCTTAACCTTGGTGTCAATGTGAAGGTGATAACAGGTCTATGATGTCTAATGATTTATTATGTTCTTTGTTTCCTCTTTATAGCAATAGCTCTGTTATTAAAACCACTATGATTTTTACACTAGTTTTTCTATTTCTCAGGGGATCAGCTTGCAATTGCCAAAGAGACAGGGTGAAGGCTTGGAATGGGTGTAAATATGTACCCTTCATCTACATTGCTTGGAGGGGAAAAGGATGGGTCTATTGCGGCTCTTCCTGTTGATGAATTAATTGAGAAAGTTGATGGGTTTGCAGGGGTGTTTCCAAGTGTGTATATAGAATAACCTTGCCAACATAAACTCAGCCATTATTGAACATAATTATCAATAAATAAACTCACCAGAATGCCTTCAGAGTTAGTTGATTTCCAGAGATCAAATTGAGCAGTCTTTTTGCATTAAATCTAATTTTTGTGCTGATGTCACTCACTCCTTAGCCACCTTGGTGTCTACCATTACTAAACTAAATATGTTGCTTAAAATTTATGTTTTTTTAAAGAAATTTGCATATTTTTAAGTTTGTTGAGTATTTATTAAGTATTTGAGTTTTACTTAGTCAATTTTTTTAGTCTACCAGTATTTGCAAATACAGTATGCGAACTATGAGTGAAAGTACTTTCTTTGGGTATGGCATTAGCTATTTTTTGGTATAGAATTAGCGACTTTGGGTATTTGAGACAGTTGTATGGTATTACCTTTACCAGCTTCTACTATGTACCATCATATTCTTAGGCTAATGCATGGTAGAGGCTTATGATGATACAGAAGCATCTATTTTGATTCTTCTATCATGACATCTTCTAACTCAGGCATGTCTAGAACTCTGTCACAATTATAACACCAATCATCATTTGCTTTCTTTTCTTCATTTGTGTTGATGTCATAAAAATAGAGGATTAAATATATAGATTGCAACTTCTTTGTTTTCTGACTCAGAGTCAGATGAATCAAACATAGGTCCTTTTGTTTCTTCTTGCAGAACAAATAATTCAATTGATTCTAGAAGAAAATTATTCCATTCATCTTCCTGTTCCATTAAGCCCCACCATTCAGATATTTTATTATCTAGAAACATAGCTTTAACTTATTTTGGATCCTTAGTGGGACAAGAATGAGCATAATGTCCATTCTTTTTACATGCAAAACATCAAACATCTTTTAAGTCTTTCTTTGGTCTACGCTGATTTCTTCTTTCAAAATATTTAATGGCTTGAATCTGTGTGGTCTTGTTGTTCTGAAAGTATACCTTTTGCAGAAAGTTCCTCTTTCTTTCTTATCATGGCATCTTGAACTTCCATATGTTTCCGTACCATCAACAAATAACCACACCTTAGAAGATATTGCTGGCAGGGCATCATGTACAAAAGCATTTAAGCAAATGCATCTTATCTCATTTCTAGCAACTTGATAATATCTACAAAATAATTTTTGCTTGTATCTTTTCCTTCTGTGATATTTTATCAAGCACTTAGTACCCGATGTTTTGAGGCAAAGCTCTAAAAACTGAATTTTTACCCTTGATAAACACTTATAAGCATACCAACTATCTATTAACAGATATAAAATTTGCTCTAGGAGCCAAGACCATTTGATTTCTTGAGAACTGGACTCACCTTGAAAAATATGGAGAGTAGTTGTTGCAAGTTCCCTTGTGAGGGCATCAGGCAACTGTTATCTTTTCCCTGAATATATTGTACATTAAAAGAATATTGAGACAAAATGCATATTTCCCCCCACATAATTGTGATCTGATGGGTTTTGAAATGAACCATTTTAAATTCTTACTGTCAATTCTCTTAGTGGATTCTTCAAGCACGAGTAATGCATGCCATTTTTGACTCCTTTTATTATTGGTAAAGATTTCTTTTCAGCTGGCCAGTAATTTAGTTCATGCTTTTTAATTGATCACTAGCATACATAGATAATACCTCTTGTCCTTTTGTGATCGTGAGGGCTCCCCAATTTTCTTCAAATGAATTTTCTGTAATATGAATGGTCCTTTAATGCATGGAGTCAATTCTGATAATTGGTTGTAATTTTCTTTACAAGTGATCACAGCTTTTGTAGCTATCTCTGTCCATTGAATGGCGATTGATTCATACACTACTACAAAGGTGGGTCATTAGAGACAAAACATAGAGACAAAATATAATTTTGTCTCAAAAATTATAATTTCGTCTCAAAATTTCCCCTTATTTACTTTTTAATACACCGAGGGTACCATTGACATAGAAATGTTATGTTCCGCCATTTGTTCCATTGTTGTGACTTTGTTCTCCAACAACATGCTCACTATTTAGAGAGGTTGGGAGCCTTTTCCTCTATGTTGTGTGTGCACAAGTGGCTCCGTGGAGCTCGAGGGTGGTGTGAAAGCCGCGTCTCCTCCATCTTTTCATAAATTACTTCTGGGTATTTAAAGTTTTCAGGATTTTCATGTCGATTTTGCGATGTTTTCTGCATTAAGGTCTATAAGGTTTTATTGCAATACGTGGACTTGGAAATTTTAGACAAAGAGGTTCAAAAGGAATAATATTTTTTTCTAGATAGGGTCAGGCTCTGGTTTGGATATTCTATCTGGTTAATATGCATCCGGGTGTTTAAAATTTTTGAGCATTGTTGTGGGGTTTTAGTATTAGGGTTTTCATCGATAGCAATGGACCTTGAAATCTTAGACAGATCGGCAGGGAGCAAGAAAATGTTGAACCAATTGGAAAGACCTCAGCAAGTCTACTTTTTTGGCAAGAAGGTAGATGCAACGGAGAACCCTATAATTTTCTCCATGTTGGAGAACGAGGAACTTCAAAAAGAATTGGAGCTAACAATGGCTTTGTTCCAAAGCGGTCCTTTCACTTACAAGAAGATACATAGGCAGCAGGGCCTTCTGGGGGCTAGAGAAGGAATGGTGCTACCAAATGGGGTAGAGGAGGGCTAGGGGGTAGAATTTTGACAGATGACTGGCAGCTGAAGGTCCACGATAAAGTATGTAATTATTGGATTTCTGGTAATTGCAGGCATGGCGATTGCAAGTTTTGCATTCCTTTGTTGTTGGAGGGGATGCCACATTTTTGACCCAGCTGGTTGGCCATGAAAAGGTTTGTTATTGTGCAGTCTAAGAAAATTTTGGCTGATTTATTTAATTACTAGGGACAATGATTGTTTATAGTTGGGATTGCGTCTGACAGGTTGTTTGAGGGATTGTTTTACCTTCTAATTAAGACAAATTGTATTTGGAGGCCAGGATGAAATGATTAGAGTATGGGACTACCAAACTGGCCAAGTATTTTAAAATTTGAGTTCAATTCTTGGATGTGAATCAAATATTTGCAGGGTGTTTTTCAATGTATTATTAAATGTCACCATTGGCCTTGGTATTCTCAATGCACTTGAAGTGCATCATGGATCACCATTGAGATCAGAAGCCACATCCTACTATGTCAATTTTTAAGGCATATTACACCTGGTCATTTTAATGAATGTGAATGCACCATCAACGTTGTTAGTCACTGTTAGGCTTAGAGCCACAACTGAAGGGGTTCTTATCTGTCAAATTTTCTTGGAACTTTCACCTTGTTTCCTGCATGAATGTGATCACTGCTTTATCATGGGTAATGTCCCTAGGCTTGAATCCATGTCATCATTACGTTAATTGCAGTCTCTTGCAACTAGATCATGGTCCATTGGTAAATATTTGTTATAGGTATCACATAAAGTATAGGGTCCCTAATTCAGAATTTGAAATTTCAAATATTTTATACTGTCTGTTCCTCTTGCATGTAACATTGTAGCAGTGTTATCAAGTTGGGTGCTGAGGTTGGATGCCTATTTAGCGAAGGTCCATGGATCTTTATTGGTATTCCTAATGTTGTTAAGGTATCTGAAGGGGACCAATATTAAACTTTATCTTGGATTCATTCCAGGTTTATTTAGCAGGAAATATAATCATTATCCATCTTGTAGTACTCAATACTCATGCATGGGAAAAATGGGGATGCAGGCTTGGAATATTTTGACCTCTACAGAGTTGGGTTTGGATGGCCCTAGAGGCCAAGTGCACGCACTTATTGTTGACAATGGCATGCTACTGGCAGGAATTTATGTATGTATCTTAGTGAAATTATTTTTTTAGAGTGTTGATCATAGTTTGAATGGTGTATTGTGTATAGAAGAACATAATTTGTTTAATAGATAGTGCTTTAGAAAGTACCGTTGATGTTATCCTTTGAGCCTTCCGCTTCCCTTTCACATTAGTTTCAGGAGTAGACAGACTTTACTCGAGTTCTATGGATCATACAATTAGAGTAAATATCTTTTCTTCTCAATCAATTCTTAAAGTTTTAGCTTGTTACAGATGAAGAAAAATTAGTCTTAAAATGAACTAATTTCACGTTTGATAATTGAAATTTTCTATGATATCAGAGTATTTATTTTCTCTAGAAATATTGTACTTTGGTTAGACAATATTGTTTACTGTCAGTTATAGGCTAAACTGTATCTTTAATGAGCTTGGACAACAAGTTTCTTTTTTCAAAATGTATTTATTCGAAGAAATAAAATTACTGGCATCGTGCTAAAAGGGTGGCAGAAAGAAACACATGTAATAACTTAACATTTATCACATTTCAGATGAGGATTGTGGAGAAGTGTCACTTCCCATATAGGAAATTTTTTAACTTCTTAGTTATTGTTGTTGTTGTCAACAAATGCGTTAAGAATAGCTGATGCAAAATATTTTAATTTGAGTAAGTGATAACAAGCTATTTTGTAGAAAATTAAAATTGGAGATAAATAATAGTCTCGTTGCTTTCCAATAGGCAGTTGAGCACTCAATTCTAAAGGATAAATCAGGTAGTTCAATATGAGACACTACCTGTCCTGTCGCCAAGTTCATGAAAAATATACCAACCATCAACACTACTTTCTAAGTAACCAGTATTTGCAAGAATAAAACTAGACACTATCTAATGGATACTATCAATATCAACAAGTAAAATATTATAACAAGGATCATTAGTAGCATGCTCAAAAACATATCGAAAATAGGAAAACATTTCCTTGTCCTCCCTCATCTCAATAGTTGGCTTGCCTCCCATATCAGGCTCCAGACAAGGTTGTTTCATCATGAAATGATCTTCCATAAAAGGGTTAATGGGGAGATGAACCTTCAAATTATTTGTTGGATCTATAGCTTGGGACTTGTTGATGGCGAATCGCAACACCCTGAATATACTGCAACATGATGGGTTGAGACTCTCGGTGCGATTGCATAACATGGAGCTTTTCTAAGTGTGGGACCTTGCGAAATCGGAAAAGCTCTGGATGAAGGCCGAGTTCCTATTCCTCTATTCGAGATGCACACGTAAAAATGTAGAGGTTTACTCAAAACCTAATCTAACTTGCGAGGAGAAAGGGTAAGAAGATGCATAAGAATAAACCTAAACTAACAAAGGTGATGCATCGAGGAATGAAGAAACATCTGTCTTGCTGATAAACACAAACCATTAAAATGTAATGCAAGATCATACACGAGATAATGATTTGAAGTGAAATATCGGGAAGATGCAAATGAACACGAGAGAGGGTTGAGAATCATCCATATAAATGCATTATTTGCTCCAAATATTGATACAATACACCACAAAATGCCAAGAGGTAAAGTTGCATTTAGGTTTTAGATGGGAGGTTTGAACTCCACAGATTCACTGCCCAAAGAGAAGAAGGGAGGGGCAAAACAAGAATGTCAACCTTTAGAAAGAATCCCTCCTTACAATTTATAGGAAGAATGAGAGAGGTAAGAGAGAGGAAATCCAAATCTACCCCAACCACCTCCAGTTACATTTAATTCATCTCATTATGGTGGTAGGTGAGAACCCTAGCAAACCAAAAGTGGCAAAATGTATTTTGCATTTTGAAGAATTTATTCCCACCCAATTAAAGATATCCAGTTTTAGTTGGATAGAGGACCTCGTAAGCTTCGAAAAGTCCAACCTTGCATGAATCGAGCTCCTGTGAAAAGTTATGGCCATCTGAATACTCTGCGTGAGTGCAGCTTCTGTCGGCGCTCAAAATGTTGCGCCTCCTGAAGGTGCGCCTTAAATAGCGCGTCCATATTTGTGTCGACACTCTCTTATGTGTGCCAAGGTTCACATTTTTCCATGTCAATGCTCTGTTCATGCGCCCTTGACCTGCGCCTTGGCGCATATATTTTCATGTCGACATCCATTTTCATGCGCCCTTGACCTGCGCCTTGGCACATATATTTTCATGTTGACATCCATTTTCATGTGCCCTTAACCTGCACCTTGGCACATATATTTTCATGTCGAAATCCATTTTCATGCGCCCTTGACTGTACCTTGGCGCATATATTTTCATGTCAACATCCTCTTACGGCAAGGTGACTCGATAAATGTCGGGTCAGAGTTTCTTTGATTTCCATATTTTTCTGTTTGTTTATATCTACCCGGGGAAGATATATACAACAATTCGATGACTCAGCGGGATCACCTACCTGCTAGGTAGAAGATCAGTGGCCTTTTAGCAATCCATTGGGCATGGAGTCATAAGCAATAACTTTGAAACCAACTTTGATATCGATCCAGGAGCTTGATCGACTTCTTCTCGAAAGTACTTTTAAGCGTAGAAAACAACCCGAGAGCAATAAAACTTGTCTTTGGAGCACTTAGGGAAAATGAAACCTAACTACAACAAGACGATGTGCATACGCACTTAGAGGAATTTTAAACCTAGGCTAATATTTACAAGGGTAAACCTTTTCCTTTTAGTAGCAATGTTTAAGATAGATTCCGTTAACCGGAATCGGGAGTTCTTCTCCATCCAATGTAGACAATTGGAAGGCATTACTACTTTTGCATTCCGTGACCATATAGGGGCCACTCCAAATGGCATCAAACTTGGAATGCTTTCCTGGTTTTGCCCGATCTGCATCCCATTTCAGGACTAGGTCCCCTTCCTGGAAGGTCCTTGCTCTTGCCTTCTTATCAAACCATCTTTTTACTAAGGCCTGATCCTTCTCAATCATCTGAACTGCATGCTCTCTGATTTCCTCCAATTCCATCAACTCTGCATACCTGGCCTCCATTGGTTTGAACTCAGACAACTCCAACTGCTTCATGAGCTCCAATGCTGGCAATTCTAATGATATAGGCAATACTGCCTCTTTCCCATAGACCAACTTGTAGGGAGAATTACCAGTAGACCTCTTTGGTGTTATTCTGTCAACCCACAATGCTGATCTTAGCTTGGTATGCCATGTCCTTTGGTTTTCATCCAGAGTCCTTTTGATGATCCTTAGCAAATTCTTGTTCGTGGACTCTGCCTGTCCATTACCCTTGCGGGTAATAATTTGAAGAGGTTCTCAAATAGATTACATTCTTGATAGCCCATTCGTAATCTTGGAACCTATGAATGCTAATGCATTTTCGATATGATAGTGGCGGCACACCAGGAACTGGTCACTATTCCTTCATAAAAGTCTAGTATGTTAGACTCATTTGCTTCTTTGAGCGCTACTTTGCGGTCCACTTGGTGAAATAGTCCGTTTCATGAGAATCCACTTGTGGCCTTGGCTTGAGTTAGGATTTATGACCATTTGATGAAGTCCAATCCCATTGCATAAATGGTTGGTCAACCAAAATTGGGTGCGATGGAAGTCTGCTAGTCTTTCTTTTCTGTGAAGAGTGCACATTTCTTGCACTTTCTTATCCATGTATAGCGATCCTTTGAACACTATCGGCCAATAATATCCTGCCTTCATTATCTTGAGAGCTATTACTTGTGGGGCGAAATGTCCTCTGGAATCTCCATCATGAAAATCTTGTAACACCCTCTCAATTTGACCGTCCCAATGCACCTCAATAAAACTCCATTGATGTCCCTTTTAAACAAAACACCATCAACAAGCACATATTGAATGGCTTGTAATCTAAAAAGTATCTCCTCTTTGCTTTTCTCATTTACGGAGGGCATAGGCACTGCTGTAGGAATTTTATCATACTACGAGTCAACAAGGAGTAGGCACATCATCATTTTCTGTTCTTGACCACCTGTAATACCAAGACGGTCTCTTTTTCATCCTGCTTCAACTTGTTGACTCAAAGGCTAGTTGTTCGCATAGTCCTTCCACGTACTAGTTTGGTGACCTTGATCTTGATGTCATATTCCATGACACGAGTTATCCATCTGCGTGTTTCTCATTGAATCCTTGTTTAGAAGGAATTCCTTGACTCCGCATGAGAGACCAATAATTGGATCTTGTTGTTTGAGACTAGGTGCTTGAATTTCTTTAAACTTCGATCACTGCAAGGACATGCTTTTCAATGAAAGAGTACCTAGTTTCTTATTCCTCAATCCTTGACTAAAGAAAGCAAGTGGTTGTTCTAATTCTTCTTTGTTTTGTTGTCTAGGATTGCTAGAAATTGTGTCTCCACCACCAAAGGCATATAACATGAAATCCTTGGAGAAGTCTGGATTAACGAGAGTTGGAGCTTGAGATATAGCCTCTTTTATTGCCTCAAAACTTGCCTTGCCTTCAGATGTCTACTTAAATGCCATGCTCTTCTTGACATCGGTGTTATTGGCTTTACGATAGCTGCTGAAGTTTGGAACAAACCTGCGAGACAAAATTGATCCTTCCTAAGAAGCTTTGAAGAGCCTTCTTATGACTTGGCAATGGCAACGCTCGAATTGCTTCAACTCTTTCTGGGTCAATCATCAATCCCTCCTTTGAAACAATATGGCCTAGAATTTTTCCCTCGTGAGCCAAGAATATGCATTTTTTGGGATTCAATGATACCCCAAATCTTCTACACCTCTGAAATACTTTCCTCAAATGAAAGAGGTGATCCACTGCATTTTTGGAGAATACAGTGATGTCATCAAGATATATCAAAACTATTTTATTGATCAACCCCTTGAATGCCATATCCATTGCCCTTTGGAAAGTGGCTCCAACATTTGATAGGCCAAATGGCATCTTCTTGTAGGCATAGGTGCCCCATTTGGTTGTGAAAGCCGTCTTGAACTGGTCATCTTCTTTCACCATTACACGATTGTACCACTGAGTAGCCATCTAGGAGAGAGAATCTCTTGAACCGGATACCACTTCAATATTTGTTCCATTGAAGGAAGTGGGTAATGGTCTTTAAAGAGATGCATACTGTTGAGGTCTCGGAAATCCACACACAACTTTGATTTCTCCGCTCTTCTTCTGGACTGGAACCAAGTTTGCAACCTAGCTTGATTGCTTGATCGGGAATATAATGCTTGCCTCTATTAGCTTGTTTAACTCTTTCTTCATTAGAGGCTCAATGTGAGGATTGGTGGTCTCTGCTTCTTCACGATGGGTTTAGCATCACGGATCCAATTCTATGGTATGTTGTGCCAACTTCGGATTGAAACCTCTCAAGTCTTCATAGCTCAGCGAAGGCATCTAGAAATTCTTGGCAAAGTTGTATGAAATCTGATTTCTCTGCTTTCGGTGGCCACTTTTCCAATTTGAAGTGTTTTGCCTTCCCAATAGGAATTGGCTACGAATCTTCTCTCTTGACACTGTATGTTAGCCTTTTCCTTACGGAAGGCAGTCGTTAGGGTTGAAGATAGACTCGATGTTACTAAACCCTTGGGAAGCTTGTTTGTCCTTTGCATTGCACTACTTGATCCCCATCTTTGCTGCTCTAATCATCCTAATTCTAGTGAGAATTCAGCCTCTTCTTATAAGAAATTGATGATTTGTTGATCGTTCTCAAACACACTGCCTGACTTGTGTTATTATTTGGGCTTTGGCCTCACAATCACATGGATATGTGGCTATTTTTTTCCCTTTTGATGTTTTCAACCACATCAAGCGTTGCTCTCAATTGCTGCGAGCCTATCCACGGCTTCATTTTTCTTCCTAGGTATGGACATGATGTTGAAAGCTTCGAAATCCTCAATGAGGTCCCATACCCTGTTCTTGTAGTTCTTTAGTAGTTCATTCTTTGTAGCATGTTGTCCCCTGACTTGATTGACGATCAGCTCGCTATCCCTGAACACCTGCAAGTTCTTTATGCCCTTTTTCCTAGCCCAATGAAGTCCATGAATCAAGGCCTCATATTCAGCTGTGTTGTTTGAACAAGAAAACTGGAAATGAAAAGCTGAATAATATTTGATGCCTTGAGGTGAAACAAGCATAGCTCCTCCTCCTGCACCTTGCCTACTCCTTGATCCATCGAAAAATAATTTCCATACCTCATTGTCATCCTTATGGTTTTGTTTGGTGATGTTAGGAATAGGTTGGTTTTCTTCATGTATCAATAGACTCCTAGCTCAGATTCTTCTACTTCTTGGTAGGGATCAAAAGCGTGTACCTTGCTTTCCCATTCGTCGAGAGTCAAATCCAGGATGCTTCTAACTTTGGTGTCGGCTTCATACGTGCTTTGATAATCTTCTTGATCAAATCTTTGAACAATTGGCATTTATTTGGCTTGAAGTATGAGGCTCGATTTGAAAGTTTGCAATTGGTTTGGATCTGATTGTGAGCTTAGTACCATATCTTGTTAAACAACATGTGTGACCAATCAGCCAGATAAGTAGCCTCCAATTTTGGTTTGTGAAATCCCTTGATAAGCATAGAGGCAAAAGTGGTGGCAAATCTATCACGACACATCTTGTAAAATGGTAATGTTGGGGCATGTATGCAAGGTAAGATTCAAACCTTTAATTACTCCCACGGTTTCTCTTTGCTTTGTCCCATCCAATTGCACTACCCCCTTTGATATGACTTCATATTGGAGACCTAGTTGATCAGCTATTTGCTTGGGCATGACAAAACTAATTGCCCAGAATCAATCATGCAATTGTGTACTAATTTATCACGATGATTAATGAAACATAGAATGGAGGGGTTTCAAAACTTTACCTTGTTGTCCTCCATGATTCCCTTGGTGCCGAGCGACAGAATTGTGAGGACCTTCTCTTGCATATGGGCCTCTTGGTTGAAGTTGACCAATTCTTCATGGCAGCTTGTAGAAGATATCTTTGGCTTGGGATGGATAAAGATTCCCACATCGATATATTCACATTCGTCTTCTTCATTTGATCAATGATGCTAAATGGCGATGAAAGATCTCTTTGCTATCCTTTTGCTGTACATTCCTTTCTTGCACATGGGCAACAACGGTGGCATTTGAGTTGGTTTAGAAGGTGGTTTGGGTTGTCCTTGAGCGTTTGGAGCTGCATTTTTTTCTTACCAAATGACTTGTGGAGTGATGGAAGGTTGTAGATCACTTGGAGCCAATATTTGCCCTTCACCAATATTCCTCTTCTTTGATCTTATGTTAGCTACTACACTACGAGAAATTGTTTGATTCATGCCACAAAATCCTCATCTTGCCCGATTCGCAAGTGCGGTATCATTTTGAGCCGTGTTTTGCTAAGATGTCCCTTGTTGCTGATTTGTTTCTTGACTCACTTCACCCTCGATGCCGGTATTTCTCACCATCAAGGCTTGGTTCAAAGCACCATTAAAGCACATAGATTAGTTGTGAGGTTCATTGCATGCGAAACACCAATCATACTCTTGAACTATGTTGTTTTGGTGGCACTAATGCTTTAGAAGCGAGATGCAACATTGGGGTTATAGGGCTGAAATGGTCTATTAGCGGGAGGCCTTACTTGGCTTTGATTTTGATTTGCGGCCTAAAGTGGTGACCTATTTTGTTGGTATGGGGCCTAACACAGTGCGTGCTTGAGGTGATATGGTCTAGCACTTTGAGCTTGCTTTGTCTTTGGATAGTCACCAGCTCATTTCAAGGTTCTGTGATTGTTTTTCAACCTCCTGGAGTTCATTTGAAGCACTAGAGGATGAAGTAGAAGTTTCATTTGAACTTTGATTTCTAGGAGTGGGAATAGGAGCAAAGTGGGTGCTTGACTAGTGCTTAGATTTTCTAAGTTTTGATATGAGGGCATGGGAGGCCTAGGAGCGACTTACCGGCTTGAATAAGGCAGGTTTTCAGCCCTAATGGCAATCTTATAAGCATCGAGTAAGGTTGTGCCTCCCATAGATTGAATTAACATAGAAATATCAAAATTCAAAACCTTAAGATAGTATAGAAAATCACCTTTGTTGGCCTAGCATGGCCACTAGAATCTATCCCAAGACCTTTGAAATCTGAAGTTGAAGTCGGTCATTGCTCATTGGGAGCTCTCTTGATAGTTGTCAATTGTTCTAGCGAGAGAAAAATTGTCTCCCTTTTCTCCAAACTACTCATGGAGAACTATGCATAATTGATTCCAATTTTGGATAGTACCAGCTCGAGGCTCTAAACCATTGCAATGCCCTCCCTTTGAATGAAGATGCGGTGATTTTGCAATGACATCCATTTCATTTATCTCATGGATTGCACAAATGTTAGCAATGTCTTTGACATGATCACCAGGAGTGGTATGATTTTCTCCAGTGAAAAATGGAATGTTCTTCAATGCTGCAATTGGAACTGGATTCTATGCATTGAGGGCAAGTGGACTACTGCCAGTGAAATTGACAAAGGGATTCGGTGGTTGCGCCATTCTGATTGGCCTGAGAACCCTTGTTGATGCGAGAAAAGGTCTACCAGGTGGAGGTGTAGACAAAGTCCGGTTAGGTGGAGATGGTGATCTTCGTGGTCTTCTTCCTCTCCTTCCTCCTCCTGGTGATAGTTGCAAGTGGAAAAATAGCCCCTCTTCTCGAGTATCATACCTAGTTCGAATTCTTCTCATATGCAGGCAACTTTTCTTCTTCTTTATACCCTTGAATTCTACCCCTTCGGAGTCGCCAGATGTGTTAGAAAGTGAGCCTCAAAAGGCTAGATTTTGCCAAGTTACACACCAAACTTGACAAAATTTAAACTCAAAATTTTGAAAGACCTGTATTTTTGAGAATTTAGGGTTTGGAATTTGATTTGGAATGACAGTCTCGAAAACCCAAAAATGCCAGACTTCTGAAATCCGAAATCCGAAATACCAAAAACCATGAAATTTTGAAAATCAAAATTTCAAAAAACTAAGAATACCCTTTTGAAGATTATCCCCTGATCTATCAACTGGTGAAATTTTGACTTGTTTTGAGCAAGTTAAGTCCTTGAAAATTGATTTCAAAGTTCAGCCTGGAAGGTGAAAATATGAAATTGTAAAACCTGTAATTTTTAGTCCAAATTTCTTGAACATTCCTTCAAATCCTATGGAATGACCTCTTGGTCCCCCAGGTGTGCCAAAATTGTTGATGGTGAATCACATGACACCCCCAATATCTGCAACACGATGGGTTGAGACTCTCGATGCGATTGCATAACATGGAGCTTTTCCCAGTGTGGGACCTTGCGAAATCGGAAAAGCTCTCCGGATGAAGGCAGTTCCTATTCCTCTGTTCGGATGCACATGTAAAAATGCGAGAGGGTTTACTCAAAAACCTAATCTTACTTGCCGAGGAGACGGGGTAAGAAGATGCATAAAAATAAACCTAAACTACAAAGGTGATGCATCGAGGAATGAAGAAACATTTGTCTTGCCAATAAACACAAACCATTAAAATGTAATGCAAGATCATACATAGATAACAAATTTGCGGTGAAAGATCGGGAAGATGCAAATTAACACAGAGAGGGTTGAGAATCATCCATAGACATGCATTATTTGCTCAAATATTGATCTGATACACCACAAAATGCGAGAGGCAAAGTTGCATTACGATTTTAGATAGGAGGTTTGAACTCCTGATTCACTGCCGAAGAGAAGAAGGGAGGGGAAAAACAAGAATGTCAACCTTTATAAAGAAGCTCCTCCTTACAATTTATAGGAAGAATGAGAGAGGTAAGAGAGAGAAATCCAAATCTACCCCAACCACCTCTAGGTTGCATTTAATTCATCTCATTATGGTGGTAGGTGAGAACCCTAGCAAACCCAAAAAGTGGCGAAATGTATTTTGTATTTTGAAGAATTTATTCCCACCCAATTAAAGATATCCAGTTGTAGTTGGATAGAAGACCTCGTAAGCTTTCTGAAAAGTCCAACCTTGCATGAATCTGAGCTCCCTATGAAAATTTATGGCCATCTGAATATCTGCGCTAGGGTCTGCTTCCTGTCAGCGCTCAAAATGTTGCGCCTCTAAAGGTGCGCAAAGGCGCGTCCATATATTGTGTCGAAACTCTTTTATATGCGCCAAGGCGCACATTTTCCATATCGAAACTCTTTTCATGCGCCCTTAACCTACGCCTTGGCGCATATATTTTCATGTCGACATCCATTTTCATGCGCCCTTGACCTGCGCCTTGGCGCATATATTTTCATGTCGACATCCATTTTCATGCACCCTTAACCTGCGCCTTGGCGCATATATTTTCATGTCGACATCCATTTTCATGCGCCCTTAACCTGCCTTGGTGCATATATTTTCATGTTGACATCCATTTTTGCGCCCATGCGCCTTGACCATATATGCCTTGGCGCATATATTTGGTTATTTCAAATATTTGCAAGTATGTTATGATTAAAATGACTGAGAAGAATGTTTAGATAGTTGTCAAATTTAACCCCGATCAAAGGATAATACCTCTGATAATTGAGCTAAATGGCCATATTTTTTAACCTGATAAATTTCAGCCTCCATTTCTGTCCATTATAGGGACCTGGCCTAGTGTAGCTCCTCACTTTTTGAGTAATTAAATATGTTAATTAGTTTGTAAGAATAATTTTATATAAAACATAAAAAACATGTCTGATAACCTATAGGAACCATTAATGTTGTAGAAAAAAGTCTATGATTCAAGAAGAACCTAAAACTTGATTTAGTTAATTGGTATAGACTTCAATCCAAAACAAGATTGATATGGCCAACTGAATGGAGAGTTCCATTTTGTGGGATACAATATGCTTTGGTTTATCTTTCCCAGGAAAAATGTGTGCCCACATTAGTTTCTTTTTATCTCCTATAAAGAATTTTTGATGCTGAAAATTCTATTATTATCGTCTCTTTGTTTTGTGCATCATGTTTATTTTAATGTCAAGAGAGAGTGGACAGGCTTGATAAATTTATTGGAGAGTTATATTCTTTTGGAATGCAGATATATCCTCATGGATCAACAGACACTCTACCTTTTGCTACAATGGGCTCTGGATCTCTCGCTGCTATGGCTATGTTCGAATCAAGATATAGAGAATGCATGACGGTAAGTGCAAAGTTCATTTGTTTTTTTATTTTGTTGAAATGCAGGTCAATTTTTTTATTGCAGTTGTTTGAATATACATTCTTATAGTGAATTGTGTGAGTAATTTTTGGTGTTGAAGCCATGCGTATTTTGTAAATGTGACCTGTTGAGAATTTGAATTATTATTTATATCTATAGTAATTCATGCTACAAATGTTATTTATAGCAAAACTGATCTTTGGATTCAAGCATGTGTTTTACAATATCCCCTTGAGTGGGCTAAACAACTGTGATTTTTTAAATATTTAGAAGTGGTTTGTTCAAGTATTTGGGTGGCTTCTTAACAAGTAGATTGGGGTCTACATGGTGCCCTTTAACTATTGGGTTGAAGGTTTACCTTAGAAATATCTGATTAAGGGTTCTATCAGAGGTATTTTCTTGGCAAGCAGGTGTTAAGTAGTATTCATGAAGATAGAAAATTAAGATTATAATGGATAGCTTTTTTGCCTTTATTGAAGTCTGCAACTAGACCTAGACGATAAGAGTTTAGCATCAATGTATAAAGGGAAAATTTTGAGTTCCTTCTAGCTTGGGTTGGGATTTTTCATTGTTTTGTGCATTTGGACCAATAATTTTATTGATGGCACCCTAATAAGGTGTAAAATGCCCTAAGAAATGGAAGCATAAATTTCTTTGCACTCTAAAAGAATTGTCCTTTCAAAGGAAAGTTACTGCTGTCATACACACAAGGTATAATTAAGTTTTTGTTTACTCCAATTAGGTTTGTGTATAAAATGACATTGCTAAAATATTTGTGGTGGGGAAAGTCATGGTATCCAATTGAAAAAATTACTTATAAAGTTCTCTATCAAAATCAAATGAATCTAAAGACAAGAAATACTATTATGTACACATGAAATGCTTTAAGGTTTTTTGGCTTCAATTTTAGCGAGTGTATATGATGCAGGAGCATCCCTAGATCTTTAAGTTATCCTACACATCATAAGTTGAGCTTCACAAATCCCTTTGGAACTTTGCAAGCTTGGTAGTTCATTTTGGAGTTCAGAACTAGAAGAGCTTCATAGGCTTGCACAACCTTTACAAGCCTACGAAGCTTTGCAAGGGTACAACAACTCTATAAAACTTTAGAGCTCCATAAATCTAACTGAAGCTTTGCAACCATACACAAGATTTGAATAATCATTGTTTCTAGTCATTACCTCTACTCTCTCTACCCACACTTTTATATTTTGTTTTTAAACAGAAAATTATTTTCAATGTAGGCTTTAGTCTCTTATCTTCTCTAATATTTTAGGCAAAGGTAATAAATTTAACAGACCTAAGTTTCTTCTCTTTTCTCATTATTTTCTTCCAAAGGAAAGGAGAAGAGATAAATATTTATGTGTATATTTTCAATTCTGTAATTTTCTTTTAAACACAAAAGACATGCACTACGTGCTTTGGTCCACAAGGTCTCTTTAGAAACCCTATTTCTTTAACCTCTTCTCTCCTCAAATTTTCTCTCCTAACCATTCCTTTCTTCTCTTTTCAATCTTTACCATCCTTTTTCCTGTTGTAGGAAATATTAGGTATATTTTTGTAGTTCTATATGCGAGATAAGAAAGCTCAAAACCAGTTGTGGCAACTATCTCGAACACCATTTAATCCTGATTATGCTGGAATCTATCTTTTATTTTGTTTTGTAAACTTTAGATAACAATAATAAGGGTATTCTTTAGCATTTCTAAAGAGATTCTTCTTTTTCAAACATTGAAATGAAGTCAAGTTTTGTAATTCTTCTTTTCCAATATTCTTAATATTTTTAAATCATTGTGAAGTCTCCGTCTAAAATCCAATGAATACCAGCTTGAAGGTTATAAGATTGAAAGCCTTTATTTATCTCTATAAAGTATGGGGGATTGCATTTCAAGCTCTAAAGTCTTCTATATGAAGACCTTTTAATTAGATATAGTAAACACATGAAGAATTTCTACTTACAGTTCATATAAACAAATTAGTTTGTAAGAATATCTTAGGTAATTTTTTCCCCAAGCTACATATTTGTAACTTTATGCAACTGAAATATTAAATTTCTTGATTGGGGATATCGTGTCTAAAATATGCAGATGCTAAGAGGAGGCCTAGGATTTCTTTGAATGTTTGATAGAATGCCTCAAAAATTAGCAGACCACAATACCAGTATAAACATTATCAAGGATTTCTTTGAATGTTTGACAGAATGCCTCAAAAATTACTACCAGTATAGACAACAACGTTGAGTCCAGAATTGCTTGTGGTATTGGTATTAGCAGGGACATCTAACAATTTTTAAGGAGATATAAATTGTATTTGGAACTTGAAATTTAGATGAAGTCATTTGAAATAAAAAGATAAATGTTATTAGTAACTTCAAAAGCCAAAATAGAGTAATACCTAAACCATCAAGCTAAATTGTCTCTTTCTCGAGATGGATTTCTCCTCATGGGTCCTTTGTTCTTCAGTCAATTTGGAAGGCATGGGAACAATTGAAGCACATGGTGGTTGGGCAGCCTATCTTCTCTTCTTTTGACACTAGGTGGGAAGCCTACAAAGTGATTTCGTCGAATCTGAAATATAATGACAAGATCCTTGCCTTGACAAGAGGATGCTCTACCTTCTTTTGGTTTGAGAAAGGAATTAAAATATTTCATAACTTGTACAGATTTGGGCCCACAGTTCACAATTAAAGTCCCTCGGAACTGTTTTCCTTTCAAAACAAGTTTTAGAAGACTTTCACCCACTCCAAAGGCTCTCATGTAATGCTTTGAGCCCTCCAATGAGTCACAGTGCCTCTGTAGATGTAAAATATTTTGTTTCAGATCCCAATGAGCCCAAAGTCATATTTGATATTTCTCTTAGGAAGCTCCCATTGAATGTTTTATTTGTCCCAAGGCTCTGTAGTGTCTCTTGAGTGCATATGGAGACTTTTGGGAACTTAAGTGACTGCTTGTTCCTTGAGACCACATCATTGAAGATCTAGTTGTATTAGGATGGAGATTTGATACATGACATATGACTCTGTCTAAATAATTATAGGCCTACATAGCTAAATCTCTGCTCCACTTAGCAAACAAATCAACACGAGTCTGAAGAAGGTTTAGGAAAATAGAATGAGTTAAGAAGTTGGGAAGACTAACTCCTTGTGCCTCTTCCATTAAATTTATTTCTTCAACAAGAAACTTATTCATGGAGAGCACATTTGTTGCAGCAAGGAGGTCGTGCGTGTAAGCCTTGAACATTCTAGTGAGACACGCAATACAATGCATGTCAGGCTCATCAAGGAATAACTCGATGTCTCCCTGTATAATGAGCTTGTGTAGCATTCCCTTGATGGAATCCATCAATCTCATGAATTCAATCATAGCTTCTACTAAGTTAGAAAAATTCCTGTGCAATGCATTGAGCTCTGAATGCCTCCTAAATAACGTTGAGCCTATATTTTCACAATTTAAGGAAAGCATTTGCTTATACCTATTGCTTGGATCTGCATTAGCCTCTCGGCCAATACAGGTATTCCAACCATGGATTTGTCGATCTTTGAAAGATTTTGGTCTCATTGAAATAGTTCCTTCTCAGCTGCCTTTCTGGGCATTTGATTCATTCCCAATTCTGTTTCTGACACAGACGTATCCAAGGCCGATATTCACAGCATCCACTATAACTTTCTCAAACAAACCTTCAACAGCTTTTTCGACCTTCGTAACCACCGCCAAAGTTCTTTGACCCTTTTCATCAACTAATTGTGACATTCTTATAGATTCACAAGTTGGGAAATCGACAGAAGCAGACAACACATTCATAATTATACTCTCTTTGGGAGTTATATACTATTTGATAACCTGAGAAATTTGGTCATAAATGTCCTGCGGCTGGCCATGTACAAGCACCCTAGTGATGCTTGGAAAATCCACCATTGTGAGATCTGGAGTGCTGGATTTTCTTATGTTCAGTGTAATTGGGGTGTCACTGATACCCTTCCAGGCTCCTGCAATTTCATCTGTAGCCGCATTTAGAGCTTCTGTAATTTCACACTCAAAAATGTTGTTCTTCACTCCATTGTATTCTATGGTAATCTCAGTCTCTTGGCTTTTAGAACTCTGCAACCTCATGATGAGGGGGATTCGAGTACAAATCCCCTAGCCTTGGTAGGTTAATAATACCTTCCACTGCCAGAGATTCAAGTACATTGGATTTACCAGATGACTGGTCTCCCACAACAACAATACTAGGCAATTGTATGCTTTCATCACTCCCAGATTTCAAAGTGTATCAAAAGCATCCAAGAGCTATCGAATACGCTCGTTATAACTCTTATCCAGGTGGATATTTTCCATCATGTTCAAAATATCCCTGTTCTATGTAGACATTGCTAGTTTTTCACCTTCATAGAAATAGTCAGATCGTGACAATAATATTCAACAAGCTAGCAATGTATTACACTAATAAATCAATAAAAATAAGGATTAAAACGAATATTTTATAGGAGTTTTGATGTTTCCACCATCCATGAAATTAATAAAAGATTTATGCCGTCAACTCTGTGTGATTTTTGATTCACTTTACGTTATTTATCATCATACAAATACATACAGTGATTTAAAATACATACATCCAATAAATCATCTTCAAAACATTTTATGAATCAGAAAAATCACACACAATTGATCCCATAAATCATATTAAAACATTTTTATAGTAATAAATCAATAATAATAATAACTTATTACCACCACATTAAAATAGCACCATCTAAACAGAACGGCTAGTAAACAGTTCAAACAAAATCCTAAACATTACACAAATTTTTGTGAATGAATTTATGTTAAGAGAAATATCGTTGAAAAAACAATTAATTAATAATATACACATTGAGTAGCATTGCAACTTACCCAAATGATAAACTGATTTACCCATGTTGGAATTCCAATGCAGGTATATGAATTCCAACGTATAGCAAGAGGAATACACTCAGAAACTGCTCTACCAAACTATACGTAGATCTGCTGGGCAGACAGTTACTCTGATACCAATGACTTAAAATACATAAGCTTGAATTGATATCAAACTTGCAGTGTGGATGTAGTCACTTTTTCTATACTGCCAATTATGTATCTCTCATTCTAATATCTATGTCTGTCAGAATACACATATATGTGAGGTCCTTTGTTATATTGGTGAATGCGTCTTATGCTTGAGTTTTGTCTATTTATTAGGATTTGCAAATGCACACAAGATTATTATGCTATAGATTATTGACCTCTGTAAATGCACACAAGCTATGAGAAATAAGGTGCATTCAGTAATTGATAAATTTTTTGAACACGGACTTCGATCTCTTGGTGTTGCTAGACAGGTAATGTAATTCTTGAGTTGTGGCATAGTTTGAGGAGTTGTAAAGGTTTCTTAAAGATTTCTGTTAAACAGGTATGCTTCTATTTTCTGTGTGAAATGATTTTTGAAAACTTTTCTCAATCCAAGTTTTTTTGATATGCAAAGTGCAGGAAGTACTTGAAAAGTCCAAAGATGGTGTTGGAGTTCCATAGGAATTTATTGGTTTGTTGTCACTATTTGATCCTCCTCGCCATGATAGTGCTGAATTTTCCACTTGGAAATATGGGTTGGCCAGTCTTGGGTCATAACCGTACAATATTTGAAGCCTCATTCAGCTACCTCACCAGGAAGATTCATGGAAGAAAACTGCGCTAGGTATTATATAATGGAATACACTTTCCTATTATGTTGTTTTTTATGTGAGATTAATATGAATCTAATGCATTGAATGGTATAATGTCATGAATATGACAGGAATGGGATAATGTCAAATGCAATGAACATGTAGACAATCTGATCAGTTCACCTTTGTCAGCATACTCCAACCTATGACAAAATAAGAGCTTTGGAACAGGTATTGACATCCATCAAAGCATAATGGAAAGGGGATTTTTTTCAGATGTTGTAGTTGTGGTAGAAATGTATGCAAAAGCACAAGGCATGTGGACTGTTTGAAAAAATCCTAGAAGAAATGTGATGTCATAGAATGTAATGATTGCAGGATAAATGGTTTTCTTGACAAGTCTTGAGGAATTTCAAAGAAATGCCTTTTCCATATGGCATCCCCTTAATTGTCATTGTTGCATGAAATGCACAAAATGAGTTTGTTGAAAAGTCCTTAGAGGCATGTAAGAAAATGCCATTGTCAGATTTAAAGCCAAGAATCCAAAATCTTTGCAAGCATCCTCCCAGCCTGTGCCAAAATGAGAGTTTTGGAACAGGGTATGGACATCCATCAAACAATAATAGAAAGCGTATGTTTTTCAGATGTACAAAATATGTTTAGCATAGTGATGACATGTGAAATGTTTTGACAAAATGGAAACAAATCCACTCTGGCATCACATGGGAATCAATTTTTTTAACTGTGCATGTTTGTCTGAAAATTCAAAATGTTCAAGTTTTAGTTGTCCATAGAAGCTAGATGTATTTCCTATAAAATCTCAATTTCAGTCTGATGTGACATACTGGCAGCTCTGGAATGCTGGTTTTTACACTATAAGGCTGCATTTTTGTTTTGTCTTCCTTCTCTACGTATACTTGGATAATTTTAGGAGGAGAGCAACCTGTACATTTAGATAATTTACCTTTCCTTTTTATAGAAGGGGCATACAGTCTTACGCCCCTCCCTTTCAACTTGAACAACATGACATTTATTCCAGGTTATTGTTAAATTAACATCTTCAGTGTATAATCTACTATTTTAAGTTAAATTTGTTTTGTTTTCCTTATTACATAAAGGGAGTGTTGTGTGAAATATTTTCATTCAGTTTTGAGTTGAAGAACAAGTAACCTGCAAATGGAGAGATTTGTTTTAATGGAAATATTGTGCTTGGCAATGTTATTAATCATTCTCAGTGCCAATGCCAATAATAGCAGCAATTGGTATACTGGGGAGAATGCTTTCCATCGCCCTGATATTCAAGGAAGGTTTTCTGTTATGAAACATCGTGTGTTAGTGGATGGAGATTCAACTTGGCCAGGTCAGGATGGTAGTGATAATGATGATCATGAGAGCGATGTTGAAAATCTCATGTCCTTCAAAAATGCCATTACACTCAACCCAATGCAGTCACTCTCCACCTGGATTGTTAACAATTCAGAGTAGTTGTGCTCGTGGAATGGTATTTGGTGCAGAAAAGGTACTCGAGAGAGTGGTGGCCATTATTCTCCCTCAGTTGGGGTTGGAAGGTACGATTTCTCCCTCTATAGGAGGCCTCTCCTTGTTACAAACTTTCAATCTCTCCCATAATTCTTTTACGGGGAGGATTCCACCTCAGCTCAACAACCTAAAAGCATTGACGATATTAGACCTTAGCTTCAATGGACTCAAGGGTTCCATCCCCATATCCCTTGCTAATTATATGCACCTTCAGTTGATCAGAATTTCATACAACAACTTGATGGGGAGCATACCTGCACAATTTGGTGGCTTGGTAAATTTGAAGAAAGTCGCTTGTCTGACAATGGCCTGGTTGGGAACATTCCAATTTCTCTGAGAAACTGCATAAACCTTCAAAGGATTGTACTATGAGAAAATAATTTGACAGGAACCATACCACCAGAATTTGGTCACCTAGGCATGTTGGAGATTCTCTCCTTGTCTGATAATCATCTCGGTGGAAGCATTCCAATTTCTCTGAGCAATTGCACATCTCTGATTGAATTGAGCATTGGCTATAATAATTTCACTGATACAATCCCCCTGTTTTGAGCTTGATTAAGAATCTGTCCTATCTTTACCTTGAAGGCAACATGCTTACTGGTTCTATCCCTCCTTCTCTCAGTAATTGTTCTGAATTATATTACATTGCATTTTCTCACAATAATCTCACAGGGACCATTCTGTCTCATTTTGGAAAGCTTAACAATTTAAAATACCTTTACCTGCAGTTCAACAACTTGAAATAAAAAATCCTTGCAGCTCTCGGTAATTGTTCTTCACTCGAGAGATTGTTTTTAGGGGGTAACTCCCTGTTTGGCAATTTACTAGCTGAACTTGGAAATTTGAAAAAGCTTGGTAACCACACAACATTCTATGCAACATTGGGTAACCACACAACATTGAGGAGGCTAAAGTTGTCTAGAAACTCATTCTTCGGGGATCTAGATATTAAATTTTCCTCTTCTACAGAGGTTCTATCTACTCATTCAAATAAATTCTCAAGGACCCTGCCTGCATCCTTGGCCAATTGTACATAGCTTAAGCTTCTAGATTTCAGCAAGAATAGATTGACAGGTGTGATTCCATCAAACCTCGTTGCAAATTGTCAAGAGTTGAGGGTTGTAAGTCTTGGCTCTAATCGGCTCGAAGGTGGTATTCCTTTATGGATTACAAACTTGTCTAAGTTGCAGGTGTTGGATTTATCCAATAATAAATTTGGGGAAAATTTCCCCCTACCCTGGAGGGCCAGGAGGGATTTAGAAACCTTGAATCTTCATAAGTGAGTGGTAATACACTATATGAGGATAGCGATGAAAGGAAATGAGTATACCCTCACCTAAATATGAATCGTAGAATTGGAATCTAGTTTCTAAAATACTAATTTTTTTAAAAACGGACAAGTTTAGCTATAATAAACACTTAAAATTATATGACTTAGTTTTTTTTTTTTGAAAAAACTTATAAGATGTAGTCCATTTGCCCGCATTTTGGATGACCAAATCTTGTTATTTTTTTCCTTTGGTGAAACGTTAGATATAGTTGTCTATCTTGGGATGGATTTTATTTTGTATTTTTTTAGCAAAAAAAAAAATTATGATTTTTTCCGTGAAAGTGGTCTGAAAATATTTAGAAAACGGAGCGCTTTCCATTTGCCTGCCATAACTATATCAAAAAATATCGAAATCAAATATTTTTTTAACGTGTATAGAATTTGTCCACACTTGGGATGGAATAAGTTTCATCATATTTTGATAAACGAAACAAAAGCTGAGTCTTAAACGTAGACATGAACATTCACGGGAAAAAATGTTTTAAAGACCTATTGTTAGAAAAAATTATAAAATGATATTTATCTTATTCTATTCACTTTAAAATCAATATTTCTACGAAGCTAACAGTCTCTCCCTACGTGATGGCACCATTTTTGTGAAATGTTTTCAATTTTTAGCATGGTTCAAGTCTTTGGAAGAAGCAGATTTGAGGTTTTTGACCTTTTACACTTCATAATGACCTTCCATAGCTTTGGTTGGGAAAAACAAAGATTTTCGAGGCTTAGGTTTGGCAGATAGATCTGCGATTGCGGTTTATAAAGTGCGATCATGGTTTTTTTAACACAAACCGTGAGCATGCTTTATAAACCGCGATCATGGTTTATAAAGCACACTCGCGGTTCATAAATCATATTTACACACATCCCAATGTCTAAATTACCATGTGATTTTTACTCTCTGACCTTACCGTACGAATTACTGTGAAATTTTATCTTTTTCTACACATTTTTCTTATCACCGGAAGCAAAACATCATGGGAGACAAAAAATGAAGTCAAAAAAGGAAGTCATTAAGTAAAAAAACACCAAACGAATTAGAGGCCAACAAAATTCAAAATGTTGAGTGAATGTGGAAACTTCGTGAATCAAGAAGAGGTTCATCTTCAACCCCAACTATTAGCAATGAAGAACCAAGTAATGTTTCTCATCAATGTTGAAGTTGAATTAAATACTCATGATGAAGATGTTTTTACTATCAATGTTGAAGAAGAATTAAATACTCATGATGTAGCAAATGTTGAAATTGAAGGAGACAATGAAAATGTGAATAAGAAATTCATGTTGAAACTGTAGACAAGAAAAATTTGACAAAAACACCTCCTAGGATTTTACGTAAGAAACCTAATTTTTATTGAAATTGATGAAAACATTTTGAAACCAATGCACGACAAACTTTTAAAATGACAAATCAGAAGAAAAGCCACTTTGAAATTTGGGATAATCATTTTGAAATTTTAAATGATTCCCAAAGATGTCAGTTGTTGGTTAGTTTGATGAAATTGATTAAAATGAGACCTACATTAAACACCTTAGGATTGACAACATCTAATATACGTGGTCAAACCTCTACAATTGTTGAAAACCTTCATGATGCATATCAAATTGTTGGTGTCAAGAGACGCACTAGGGATAGTAATATTGTGCGTCGTGCACTTGCTACTAGTGTTGTAAGTGAATTTAAAAAAATGATGTTTGATTACGTAAACAAGTCGAATGTTGCAAGTTAATCAAAAACTCTAATGAAAGCAATTGAAAGACGTAATATCCTTCAATCACTCAATAATGTTGATTTTTGGGCATTTTCTACTAGAGCACCATGTAAGGACAAAAATAATTTGATCTTTATAAGAGAAGTTGTTATTAAATTTTGGCATGATAACACTAGAGTTTCACCTAATATAAGAGATGTTATAAAATGGAGAGTTGGTTCTACTAATCGTGAACCACATCCAAAGCATTTCTTAGATATAACTCAAACTCAATTTTTTTGTAAGTTTGAACAAGAGAATCTGCGGAAATTAAAATTAGTCAACGTTTTTTGAAATGTTGAAACCATTCTATGTGAAAATCAACCACGCTCGCACCACTTGTTGTTGTAGGCAACATGTTTAATTTGTGATGCATTATGCTAAATTTTTTATGTATTCATTACGAAACTATGTTATGGAATGTGGTGTTCAAGTTCCACCAATATCTTCTAGGGATTTCATTCTACTATATTTTGTGAAAAAGAAGTTGGACAATTTTTTTATAGTCGGGATTGTTTAGATGGAAGTTGTAGTACATACGGTGGATTACCTAAATTGGAAAGTTACATCCATAAGAAAATTGAAGGTATAATAGGACATAATTTAGTTGAGTTTTATAAATATAAATCAGTTGCATACCAATTGAAAGATGGAAAAGAGTCTAAACGAGTGTGAGCTAGTTCTGAAACAAATGCCGTTTTCTAATTTTTGAGAAAATTTAAGGATGAAATTGTTTATGAGTATGCTAGGCATACACATAGAGCTCGATGGTTGGATGAATAGTTCAAGCTATGAAAAGACACATTTCCTATTGGTACTATTGTTTTGGTAGTCAATTTTTAGATAATTACACATTACTGACCACAAATGGAGGTTCAATCACAATATTACAACTCAGTACAAGTTGTCATTTTTGTGCATATAGAATTTCTACATTCTCCTAATAGTACAGAGAATGATCAAATTTTTTAAGAGAGTACCACTTTTATATCAGTGATGATCATACTCATTCTACTGAATTTGTGCAAGGGTGTTTCCAGTTATTTTATGGAAACTTTTCTGATAGGGACATCCACTTCAAACAACATTATATATGGTCAGATAATTGCATATCTCAGTTTAAGAATGCACGAATGTTTTATTGGATGAGAAAAATGCACGTCAAGATGGGTGTGCAACATATTTGGAGTTTCACTGAGGCTGGACATGGAAAAGGAGAGCATGACGGTGCAGGGGCATGTGTGAAAAGAGCTCTTGCAAGAGAAGAGTTGAAGTACAAAGATGGTGCTAAATTAAAAGATGTAAAGAGCATAGTGGAATGGTGTACTAACAACATGGCCCGAGGTTCTCAAGAAAATTCCACAGTTCACAGATATTTTTGGTTGATAGAGGAACAACATATTGCTAACTACGAGGATTGTATGACACTCACTGGGTCTAATGATATGCACTCATTTTGTAGCTCAGACGATACTTCGTGGGCCGTATGGACAAGAAAGTTGACATGTTTTTATGCATCTTGTATCGAATTTGTCACTGTTGAGTGTGATTCACAAGAATGGGTGGAAGGATGGATTTGTAGGCCTCTAACTCCACTTCCTAGTTATCAACCTCCACAAGCATTATGACTTGTTTCTGCAGATGAAGTTGCAACATCCAAGGACTTTGATGAAATTTTGATTTTGGTGCGACAAGGTATTTATGGTTATTTATTTAATTTTTGTATTGAGTTATGTCCATTGAAATTTTAATATGTAATTTAAATTTGAGTTGTTCAACCAAGTTTTTTTATAGGACATGTGTTTGCAGTAATTGTGATAAAAGACAATGAAGAAGGAACAGACTATTTCTTATGTCGTTGCATCGAGGAAAGAAAGAAGTTGACTTCTCCTATTATAGATGGCGAAGATATTGAGTATCCTACAGGGTCAGTGGTAGTTACTGGAACTTGGCTTCGACGGTATCCATTAAAAAACTCCTCTGTTTGGGTGTTTGAAGACTTTGAGACACACAGGAAAATACTCTTATATTCGCATCTAGTTCTAGCGACAAATATTCAGTTGTATAGATATCGAGGAAGGCCTAATAACAAGATTCTTTGGAAGGTTCGAGAGTTAGATCATGAAGCAATCTTGTTTTTGCTATTCAGAGTAGATCCGATCTTGATGGTTCATTGGAATGAATTTACAATGCTCATGTCTAGTATATATAATTTCTTTTCAATATATATATAAATTGTTAGTTTAAAGATCTAGATTTAAGTTTGAATATATTTTATTTTAAATTTGTGTATTTTGTATATATAGATAGTATATGGTTTTGATTTGAAACTTAAATTTCTTTGACTAACACTTTTATGTTTAGGTTAGTGGTGCCAGAAAAGCTTCCACCTTCACGTGGTTGGCACTGTTAGTAGAGAATTTTAAATTCTTGAAGCTAAGAGAAGCTTTCATTGTTTGAAAAAGTTGTAAATTTTGAAAAAGTTGTAAATTTTGAAAATGTTATAAATTTTGAAAAAGTTGTAAATTTTGATAATGTTGTAAATTTTGAAAATGTCGTAAATTTTGAAAAAGTTGTAAATTTTGAAAAAGTTGTAAATTTTGAAAATGTTGTAAATTTTGAAAAAGTTGTAAATTTTGAAAATTTTGTAAATTTTGAAAAAGTTGTAAATTTTGAAAAAGTTGTAAATTTTGAAAATGTTGTAAATTTTGAAAATGTTGTAAATTTTGAAAAAGTTGTAAATTTTGAAAATGTTGTAAATTTTGAAAACAACTCCTCCCCAAGTGTTTACAAGACCATACCTATGCGTGTGCACCAATCTAGGAAGGAAAAAATGAGAGAGGATATTGTAGAGGGTCCCTACGCCGAGGTGTCGGATCAGACGAGACGTCTCTAGGTGCCACGGAGTTTGAGTAGTCACCGTCGAAGTTGAACGATATTTTGGTCTCAGGGCTCTTAAGGGACTACGCTCGAACGAAGTAGCCTAGAAGCAATGACCTTGTTGCGCACTAAAATACCACCTCCTCTAGCGTTCACCTAGCCACCGGATGTGTCGGCGTAGTCGGTTCGGTGCCATGACCCACCGTTTGCAAAATATAGCATTTGACAACCTTACACTAGCTCAAACTGCACTATTTCACACATTTGCAAACAATAGGGCAGCAAGAGCACCGAAATGAGAAAGAAAAAAACTGAGAGAGGCTATTGTAGAGGGTCCCTACACCAAGGTTTTGGATCAGACGAGGCATCTCTAGGTTCCTGAGTCTGAGTAATCACCCGTCGAAGTTGAACGATATTTTGGTCTCAGGGCTCTTAATGGACTACGCCCGAACGAAGTAACCCGGAAGCAACAACCTTGTCGCACACAAAAACTACCTCCTCTAGAATTCACTTAGCCACCCGAACATGTTTGGCGTAGTCGGTTCGGTGCCACGACCCACTGTTTACAAAATATAGGGTTTGACAACCAATCACTGGCTCCACTGCACTATTTCACGCGTTTGCAAACAATAGGGCAGCGAGAGCACCGAAATGAGAAGGAAAAAACCGAGAGAGGCTTTTGTAGAGGGTCCCTATGCTGAGGTGTTGGATTAGATGAGCCATCTCTAGGTGCCATGGAGTCCGAGTAGTCACCCATCGAAGTTGAACGATATTTTGGTCTCAGGGCTCTTAAGGGACTACGCCCGAACGAAGTAGCCCGGAAGCAATGACCTTGTCGCGCACCAAAACACCACCTCCTCTAGTGTTCACCTGGCCACCTGGATGTGCTGGCACAGTCGGTTTGGTGCCACGACCCATTGTTTGCAAAATATAGCGTTTGACAACCAATCACTGGCTCCAACTGCACTATTTCATGTTTGCAAACAATAGGGCAGCGAGAGCACCGAAATGAGAAGGAAAAAACTGAGAGAGGATTTTATGTAGAGGTCCCTATGCTTTGAGGTATTGGATTAGACGAGCCATCTCTAGGTTCCACAGAGTTTGAGTAGTCACCTGTCGAAGTTGAACGATATTTTGGTCTCAGGGCTCTTAAGGGACTACGCCCGAACGAAGTAGCCCGGAAGCAACGACCTTGTCATGCACCGAAACACCACCTCCTCTAGCATTCACCTAGCCACTCGGATGTGCACAGCTGTAGTTGGTTTGGTGCCACGACCCACCTGTTTGCAAAATATAGCGTTTTGACAACCAATCATTGGCTCCATTGCACTATTTCACGCGTTTGCAAACAATAGGGCAGCGAGAGCACCAAAATGAGAAGGAAAAAACCAAGAGAGGATTTTTTAGAGGGTCCCTACGCTGAGGTGTTGGATTAGGCGAGCCATCTCTAGGTGCCACGGAGTCCGAGTAGTCACCGTCGAAGTTGAACGATATTTTGGTCTCAGGGCTCTTAAGGGACTACGCCCGAACGAAGTAGCCGGAAGAAATGACCTTGTCGCGCCAAAACACTACCTCCTCTAGCATTCACCTAGCCACACGGATGTGCCGGCGTAGTCGGTTTAGTGCCATGACCCACCATTTGCAAAATATAGCAGTTTGACAACCAATCACTAGCTCCAACTGCACTATTTCACGCGTTTGCAAACAATAGGGCAGCGAGAGCACCGAAATGAGAAGGAAAAAAATGAGAGAGGATTTTGTAGAGGGTCCCTATGCTTTGAGGTGTTGGATTAGATGAGCCATCTCTAGGTGCCACGAAGTCCGAGTAGTCACCTGTCGAAGTTGAATGATATTTTGGTCTTAGGGCTCTTAAGGGACTACGCCCAAATGAAGTAGCCCGGAAGCAATGACCTTGTCACACACCAAAACACTACCTCCTCTAGCATTCACCTAGCCACCCGGATGTGTTGGCATAGTCGGTTTGGTGCCATGACCCACCATTTGCAAAATATAGCATTTGACAACCAATCACTGGCTCCAACTGCACTATTTCACGCGTTTACAAACAATAGGCAGGCGAGAGCACCAAAATGAGAAGGAAAAAAAAGCAAGAGAGGATTTTTTGAGGGTCCCTTCGCCGAGGTGTCGGATCATAAGAGCCATCTCTAGGTGCCACGAAGTCACGAGTAGTCACCCGTCAAAGTTGAACGATATTTTGGTCTCAGGGCTCTTAAGGGACTACACCCAAATGAAGTAGCCGGAAGCAACGACCTTGTCGCGCACCAAAACACCACCTCCTCTAGCATTCACCTGCCACCTAGGCATTTTGACATAGTTGGTTTGGTGCCATGACCCACCATTTTCAAAATATATCATTTGAAAACCAATCACTTGCTCAATGCACTATTTCCGCGTTTACAAACAATAGGGCAGTGAGAGCATCGAAATGAGAAGGAAAACAATGAGAGATTGTTTTGTAGAGGGTCCCTACACCGAGGTGCCGGATCAGATGGGCCATCTCTAGGTGCCATGGATTCCGAGTAGTCACCCGTTGAAGTTGAATGATATTTTGGTCTTAGGGCTCTTAAGGGACTATGCTCGAATAAAGTAGCCGGAAGCAATGACCTTGTCGCGCACCGAAACACCGCCTCCTCTAGCATTCACCTGGCCACCCGGACATGCCGGTGTAGTCGGTTGGTGCCACAACATCCTGAGGCATGACTTCTCACTCCTCACCTCCATTCATTTCCTAGGACTCAAAACATTCAATTTGTCACTTGTTTACCTTCCATCTCTCTTGTTCTCTTTGGACTTTCCTCTGTCCTCTTAGACCTGCTTCATCATTGTCCTTGCTTTTCTCTCTTGAGCTATGTTGTTGTGGTGATCTCTCTCCATCCTCTGCTGCCCCAGCTATGTGCTTACATGCTCATTATTTTTGCATTGTAATAGGATTCTTCATCACATATCACTAGACACAGAATTAGGAGTATAAGTACAAATCATCAAACAATTAAGGGAACACATGTGTGAGGACATTTTATTCATAAGTTCCATCATTGATTACATGAGATTAATCATCTCTACCTCAAATTGAAGCAATGTCTCCCATCTGAAACTTTAACCCCAGTCCAACAAGCAAGATCAAGCATTCATACTGCAAAGAAGGACATGTGACCATTGGGTGAGCATGATCCTTGAAAAAGGGAACATGATCTATTTCTTGAGATTATCTCTTTGTTTAGATTGTTCTTGGTCATATTTTTGAAAATCAATAGGAATAGAGTTGAGATCAAGAAAGATAAATTCGATTGGGATAATAATCTCCCATTTCATGAGTGAGATGAATAATTTTTATTCTCATTCCTTGGTGAGATCAAGTGAGTTTTCATCGACTCGAGAGAACTTGTATGACATTTTGTCCCATACCATCACCTAGAGGTTTGAAGCTCTAAAAGAAGCCATTTATTATTTTGAATCCCATGAGGAGAATGTATCAAAAAATTTGGAATATATTGGCACAAGAATGCATGCGCTTGGTACTCCTCTCGGGAGAATAATTCCACATGAAGAATCTTTAGGATTCAAATTTTAAGAATTGGTTCAGGAAAATATTTGTGACCCTTTCCTTCGATAGTCAATAAGTTTTAGTTGAGCCCTTGTAGAGATCATAGGTTATATCTCTAGAATCCTATGAAGAGTAAAATGAAAAATATTTTATTCAATGTGGAAATATCAATGCCATTCCCGAGAATTAACTCAACACATTGGAGCATGTGAACATCTTGGAAGATGAAAAGTTTCATTTGTAGTTTCCAGTTCAATAAGATGGTCTATGGAAAAGCCTCATCATTCAAGATCTTCCACGGAGAAGACATGAGTTGATTCTTCATTAGAGGAGGATTCTTCATGTGATGGGTGGAACCTAAGAATACTAATAAGGGATTCTTGTCAAATTTTACCCTAGTTTCAACTTAGGACATCGAGAATGTGCCACCACATGAAATCTCTCCTTTCGTCACTTAAGGCTTGTAACATTCTCACTAGGTATTCAATTCCTCAACACCCCAACTTGATTTATTTCCCCCTCTCATGAATACTTAACCACTTCTCACATTATCATCCCTTTAAGTCCCTTTGTCACTTAAGGCTTGTAACCCTACCCTGTCATGCCATGTAACCGGGTTAATCTAGAATGGTCAAGGATGAGTTAGAAGGTGAGTTAGCTAGGTTAATTAATGTAGCCAAATTAAGAACAACCAGATAAACTGCAATAAAATGAACTCCAAAAGAAAATAGATCTCCTTCTTCATTATCAAATAATGAATTACAATGTTTCCTAATAGGAAAATAACTCCCAACTCGAGTTGCCTTGAGTAAACTCTAGCTAACTCGACTAAATCTACTCTAGGTGGCGGAAATTACTATTTTTAGCAGTTTACTAGAACCTGCTATTCTTAGTAAGTTCGCATGCTTATTCCTACGGGCACAGAAATTGCCACGCATCTTCTACATCCCTAAATTAGAGGAATTTCAAACTTTCTAACTCATAATGCAATTAATAGACTAAAATTAACTAATGCTCAAAAATAGGAAAAAACCAAACTATAACTTAAATCCTAATTTTCGGCCTCAAGATGGCGGATTTAGGGCCCGAAAACATGTTGAAAACTTGCCCCAACCAGTAGGGCTGGTTTCCGCTGCGTTCGTCTCATTAAAACACGTGGTTTCAAAAAAAAATGGACTCAAACAGACACTCTGGAGCTCAAGTTATGACCTTGTCAAGTTCCTGCTAATTGGTTAGCATCATTAATGTTAAGAGGTGAGTATAAACATACACTTAGCCATTTCTTTAATCCCTTTTTAAATTATTTCCTTTTCCTTCATTTCTGCTAGTATATTTAGTTATGCTACTAAATTTTCAAGAAACCCTATTGCAAAAATCACATTTTTGCTCCATTTCCCTGCAATTTTGCCCGTAACTTCTACTCATGAACTCCTTGAAGATGATCTAAAAATATTTTCCATTGGTACCCTAATTTTTTATAGCATCCCATTTAAAATTTCAAAGAAAAAACTTGCCTTTTTAGATCCTTGCAATTCTAGAGATCAAAAACACTTGAAATTTGAAGCAGGAAACCATATGAAAATACCTAATCTAATGAAAAAATTTCATCTCAATCCAAATACAAGAAGACATGATTAAATATTTAAATCAAACATGTACATATCAGAGAACTAATTTAAATGGTTATGAAAACATACATAGAAGGATATCATACATGCAATGAAATCAAATCAAACATATATAGTTCAGATTTATCGTTATGAAAACCAACACACATGGATATATAAGAATCAAACAAAGTGTGCTCCAGACGCATGTCTCTGAAAATATATATGTATAAGTTCATAATGTATGCATGTACATCTCGAACTAAGTGTGTCATAATGTAAAAATGGGACCACATGCGGTGCAAAAAGCTATATATATACTGATGGACTATATGAAGAAACATGTTCACTAGGACCAGATGGCCCATATATATATCTATGTACATCCAGGTGGACTATGAATCTACTCATGAAACATCTTCCCTCTCTTTGCCCTGCTAGAAGTAGCACGTCCACAACTTGGGGATGTAGCGGAGGGAGATGCCACTATGGATTTCATCCATGTGGTCCTAGGTGTCTCTAAGCATGTCTGCAACCTAACCTGCACATTCATAAACAACAAGTTTTTAACACCCAAAATTTTAAAATACATTCAAAATTTAGAAACTTGTACAATTTAGTTAAAATGCATGTGAAATCTTACCGCAATGTCATGATCCCTATCAATTTGTTGTTGACACATCGCAGGGACAACAATAGACTCATGAGGGGTAAGCTACATACAAATAATTAATTTTCAAATTAAATATTTCACATATACATACAAAATTTGATATTGTAGATTTAAGTAATAAGAAATAATGAACCTCAAAATTTAACAAATTTGAAAAATTATACCTCAGTTAGTGGATCTGCAGATGTTATGGCAGTATCTATAACAACCTCCACAAGTCTGCATATATGGAGGAGTCTCTCTAGTAGTCATAAGCTATACAAAAACATGTACAAATCAATATTAAAATCTACATGTTTGTGCACTACATGTGAGAGGTCCAAAGCATGTAATCCACGTGAACTTCTAGTAATTAGAAACAAAGTGTAAAGAGATTTACTAACCTGTGTAAAACTCATGTGAGGCGTGCCGATAACCTCGATTCCTTGAGCGAGATGATGACCGCCAAGGTCCTATGTATAAAAGAGAAAAATATTAATATGTACAACACACGTGAAACATTATAATAATAATCTAGTGCAATCAAATGAAATTTAAAATGTAATTTTGTACAACTTGAAACTTACGTTTGAAACATGCCCAAATTGCAAAGTAGCTAGCATGTCAACGCATTTGGATGTTTCCTTCGGCTCTTGCTATTTAAAATAAAATAAAAATTAGTTTTTACATGTATGTACATGACGTACAATCAATCATATATATATATATATATATATATATATATATATATATATATATATTAATATCTCAAACATGTGAATTAAACTATTGTATATATATATATATATATATATAAATATATTATTTAAATTTATTTGAAATTTACTGTGAAAGACCAATATCAAGTGGCACCGAGTTCCAAAAACATTCCCAACATCTCATCTATACAAAAGAAATCCGTGAACTAGAAAATGATGTCTCACCCGTAGTGCATACGATACCACATGATCCACGGTGGTGTGGTGCGCTAGAAGCCCGCGCCTCCACCAACATCACCAGATACAATCTGGTCACTATGTTGGGTCAGAGTGTCAGTGAGTTCCCTCAATGCATGCAATGTATCAATCTCCACAACCTCCTTCACTATAGGAGGGATAACTGAAGGAAGTGGGGGTTTTGGGGCATGGGGGATCCTAGGTTGACCTATGTGTGCACCAGGTTTACTCTGTGTAGAGCCACCTCCTCGACCAAAAAAGTCAGAAAAGTCAAAATAATTTGGGACCTCATTGAGCACGAACTTGCAATATAATTTCTTCAAAAAATAAAGAGGAACCTCATTGTTGTTGCATGGTGGATAATAAAAAACCATCCACCATCGGTCCCAAAAAATTGTTTTTGATTGGTCATCGTGGCACCAATGGATTAGGAACCGTTTGCAAGTAACTACGGGGGGCATTTGTTCTAGGGTCAGTAAATAATGCACAAATGAGGTCTTTTCCAATTTTTTTGTCTTTTATGCCACATGGGATAGTTTATCCGCATACCACCACCTACAGTCACCTCTAAAGGTATTCCATCTATGTATTTGGTTGGTTGCGGAGTTGACTTCGCAATCAATGTTCGTAATGTATTGGCTAAAGTCATGCGGGATGGATTTGTGGCATGATTTTGTCTTATAGTCTGAATAAGGTTCTCAATGACAATTTTATTTTCTCGGATTCTTCCAATTATATTATCTTGTGCTCCTACTGGCTCAGTGGGGACAGAAGGAGTCACAGGAGGCGGATCTATGTTTGGAGGAGGGTTTTGAGGAATGTTCGGTGGGTTTTGAGGAATGTTCAGAGGGTTTTGAGGAATGTTCGGTGGGTTTTGAGGAATGTTTTGACGGTTTGCATGATTTTGAGCTTGCCGACCAACTGATAAAACAAGAAAATTGTATACATAAACAAACATTTCAAAAAACCCATGAAAATGAAAAAAAAAAACCTAAAATGCAAAAAAATGATTAAAATCGGGGGCTTACCTCCTCGTCTTGGCGGCATGGTTGAATCTATCGCTATCTAGAAGTCGATGAGCAATTTTGAGGTGGTATTCAAAGCTCGAGTGAAAAACATCTAGGAAAAATCACGGTTTGAAATGAAAAATGGGGAAAATAAGGAGTCGGGACTGTTAATTTTTGTCTTAGAGTTCCATGATTACGGTTTATAACTGCGCTCACATGGTTCTAAATAGCGATCGTGGTTTTAGGTTCGATAATTGCCGAACCTAGAATTTAGGAACCGATCGTATATAAGCTGCGATCGCGGTTCCTTTATTTTGAGGTTTTTATGTCCACAAAATTTTCCACCAACTTCATGCACTTACCCCTATGTGCTGGAAGCAAACACAATCCTGGACTTGTCAAACAACAATCTTGCAGGGGAAATACCAGCAAGCATCGGGAAGGTAGGATGCTAGCAAAGGTTGTTGAATTTAGCTTTAAAGATGACAATTACATTTTCTTGAAAGTTTCTAAAGCCTTTTCAATGAATCCCTATTATGCATAGCTTGTAATAAATTCTATCTATGAGAACACATCTCTTTGAGGCATTTTTTCAAATGGTTCATGTGCTTTGTCTCTGCTTCCACATTTTACATACATGTCTACTAGGGAAGTTGCTACTACAACATTTGGTGAAATTCCTCTATCCTTTATGCTTTTATGGATGTCCATACCTTGTTTCAAATCTCCCATTTTGGCATAAGGTGGGAGTACGTTGGAAAATGTAAACTGGGGTTAGAAACCTATTTGTTGCATATAGTGAAAGCATAGAAAAGAGAGGAATTTGCTATTTTCCAATATCAATAATTTGTATATCATCACCTATTTGGAAATTGTAACTTGGCATTATTGACTTATAAGTCTAGAGTGTATGCAACAATGTTGTAATCATTATGCAATATGTAATGATGTGTGTTAAAAATGAAAGGAACGATAACCAGATCGTACCAAGCCAAGAACACAGATGTTAATCAAACACCATGATCAATAAGATGAAAGTGATTCGCCAGAATAGCTTTACATAAAACCTTTGCAAAAAAATGAGTAACAATATCATATATTAATATGGAACTCAATGCCATACATTGAGAATGGGCCTTGCTTAAATAGGCAAGGAATAACAATCTAAGAACTAGTCAAGGTCATAGATCAAGCCATAAATCAAGAAAATAACTAGTCATCAAAGAACTAGTCAAGACCATAGATTTAAGAGAGAACTAGACATCAAGGATCTAGTCAATACCATATATCAAGGAAAGAACTAGTCAATACCATAGATCAAGGAAAGAATTATACCTAACAACTAGATAATATCTCCTAATATCTAAATAAGATAAAAGAAATATCCACACACATAAGTGGGTGAGGATAAATACAATAAAGGTAAATAAAGTACCTAGGTGAACATGAGCTAAGGTAAATACCTACTCTAACAAAAAAATTAGATGTATTGAATGTGATAAATTGGGAGGTTTAGAGTAATGTTTGGTATATTTGAGAAAGTTGTTGCTTACACTAGAGACTGATATGTCAATTGTTTAATGTTACAGTTCCATTTAGTTCATGGTATGAAAAATATCGATATTGAGTATACTAGTGTATATTTTATGTTTTGGTGCAGTTATCAGAGCTGGATTAAAAAGCACATTATCGAAGAGTTGTCAATCGCTATTACCTTTACATTGACAATTACATGACCAAATTGACATAGTTTTGAAGGTTAGTGTTCTCATATTTATTTAAATTTGATTTCCATTTGCTCTATAAGTGAATATTTTTCCTCTTCGTACTTTCGTTTTCAGCCTGAAATCATTTGTTTCTATGGACTAATGGTATTATTGGCTTCTCAGGTTTGTTGGCGTATGTGTTTTCATAGTCTATTTTTCCATGTTAAAAATACATAGTCTATTTCAAACATATTTTCTCTATTGTAAATATGACTTCACATTAAGCTTAACAATGTTCTTATATTGTTGAAGCAATGGACATTAAATTATTGTAATTGTTATCATGAAATCCTACAGACATAGATGGACAAGTAGGTATGAGGCTCACTTGTGGGACAACAGTTGCAGGAGGGAGGGCCAGACTAGAAAGGGTCAACAAGGTGAGACATAATAACTCCCTTACTTGTTGTACATATTATATATTAATTTTTCTTGCTATATGATTTAGATAAACTGTTATTTAGGAACTTATTTGATGCAGCAAAGAATCACACATTCACATAAATACATCAACAATCAAGAATTTATAGCATTTTCAACTCAACTTAGCTCTGGAATTTGAGTATCCTTTATAATCCTATATAGCCAAATTGTTCTTCTTGCTCAAATATTTCCTCACTCACCTGATTTCACCTTCAATGGCCTATAATATCTTCTCCCGATTCTTAAGCATCACATCCTTTTCAAGGTCAGTATGCTCTTAAGTTTGTGAATCAAGTAATGTTCACTTTTCCCCTTGGTTACTCAACCTAGTCCTTTTGCACTTTTTCTATTTCCTTGGTGATTCAACAAGTGTCTTATGGTTTTATCCGTTCTTAAACTTCTTGAGGTTGATCCCTTGTTTCACTATTCACACAAATGTTAGATTCATCATAAGAATGCATTCAAAACAATCTCAAAGCCCACCTTTTTTCCTTTTTTCAAACTGTCATGTTCTTCTTTGTTAGTTCTTCTTGTTGATAATCAATGTTAAACAGATAATATACTTTGTGTCTTATTCCTCTAATTTCCTATATGCATTACTATTGTATCATTAATTAGGTTCATGAAGAATATCTTGAAGCTAGTGTTGAAGTCTTAATAACAACATCGTACCAGGTCTGTGCTTATGATATGCATTATTCATACATTCTTATATGTTTGTTCACTTTTTTTTCCTTCATCTTGGCACCTCTTCATTCATGTCATATTTATGGGGATTTGATTGTTTACAGGAAACAATTCATGGTAGCTAACAGGTCGCTCAGACAAAGCATAGGATGGAAATTTTCACCAAATAAAGAGATACTTTCTAAGTGGATTTACATCGATCATGAGGGTGACCTGGTATGTTGTTATACATACAACTTAAGACATATTGTGCATAGTTGAATTAAATTAATAGCTTACAATAGGTTGTTATCAAACAGTAAGATATGAAAAGATTCTAGGATAAAAATGTTAACAAACACAATAGACCAGTTTGAAATCATGAAAATGAAATTTATACCATTACTCGAGTTAAGTTGGATTTTTATTTTCAGGAACTTGTTGCCAAGAGCATTGAATCTGTAGAACTTGACTTCTCAAGATCTACGGTGACACCTTTTTGAGGTTAGATCTTTTATCCATTTTACTAGAAACTTGAAAGTCTAATTTCTTTGGGTTATTGTTGATTGCTTGGATGATTATGCTGGAAGCTCTATTCATTCTGTTATGGTATATATGTTAAGGCTAGATTGTGTTCATTGACATACTTCACATTCTTGGATGTTGTAAGCTTTAGGATTATATTTTCCATACAGTCGAGGATTGATAGTGCATTAGCACTTCATCTCTTACGATGAATCATTATTTGAGTATCATAAATAACATGGTGTAAGAAGTCTTTCTATTTTTCTTATGAAACATGCTTTTATATTGGGAGAAATTAAATAAGCTTCAAAGCCTTCTTAATTATTATCATAGTGTCCTATTTAAGGTTCACAACCCATACATTTAAATATGTTATTGATGCAGCTATAACCAATGGTTATGCAATAATACTTTTTCTTTTCCTGCCATTATTTTTGTGTTTTCTTAACTTACCTTTTGATGTAGCATGCTCTGTCAAAGGACACCAACATCATTGGAAAAGTATTGTTATTTGTTAAATATATTATATAGAACTTGGTTATGTTTACACTTTTTGAATGGGAGTTTCTTTAACATTTTTTCTTAAGAGTGGTAGATTTCCAACTTGAGAAGCCTTATGGAAGTCTACTAGTTATTATTTAGATGTTGAAATTATGAAACTAGTTTTTCCTTCTTGTTACCAATTATGTTTCAGCTAAAGTTGTAAATGTCACTGTATTTTAGTGATACATTCAAATTACATTATTTTATATGATTTATGCAGTAATTAATTAGTAAGTTTCTGATATTGGTATTTGTATCCAGACATAAATGTTTATTCGTATTTCTTTTTTCGGTGGTCTTTATTGGAGGTCACACACAACCTGGTACTATAATGCCTGAGGTAATTAGTTTCAAAGTATAATTTGTGAGGTAATTAGTTTCATAATAATGATTTAAACAAAAGAGTTGATTGATGCTAGAAATGCTTGTTAATATGTTCAATATGTTGCACAGGTTTATGTTGGGGAGTTGGAAAGTCTTCCCAAGGCTAGAATATCTGATTTATTTCAAAGAAGCCATGCTCCTGCTATGTTGTGAGTAATAATGCTTGATTAAAATTTATTTGTTGATCTCCAACCTTTATCCATTCATCAATAATTCCTTTCATTAAACCATTCATCCTTTACAATTTGACTAGTTGTAGTTCCTCCATATTAGGTTGGAGTTGGGTTAATGGTATTACAACAACTTGGTGGAATCAATGGTATTATATTTTATGTTGGTGCAATATTCAAAGCTCCGGTGAGAGGCTATATTTGTACACCAGAAATTTTTTATTTTTTCGGTAATATAAATGTATGTTTTTCCTTTCAAGAAGAATATGATTGTTTTGGAGCATGTTGTAGGCTATTCTTCAGGTTAGACAACATCAATTGGAATAGTTATACAATGTAGGTGCCAAATATGTCTAATTCCTTACATAATAACACCCCATTTGGCTTGTCTCCATGATGATGCACATTTTTTTGTTTATCAATATGTATATATTGCTTGGCAAGTGCCAATGACAACAGTAGGTGCATTGTTGATGGACAAATCTGGTAGACGACCACTTCTTATGGTATGAACTTAAGCTCTGATAAAAGGCTATTATAAGGATTTTCATTGCTTATTTACATGAATATTAAGAGAAAATTGTCTTTAGATTTCTACTGGAGGAATGAGCGTCAGTTGCTTTGTGGTTGGATTGTCCTTTTACATACTGGTAATTACACTTATCACATCTTTATATCCACCCATCTTTATTGTTGGGATTTATTTTCATTTAATTAAATTGTTCACTACAATTAGGATACTGGTATGGAGATGCAAATGAAGTAGTAATTCTCTTTTTAATCATTTGTAATACTGGTATGGAGATGCCATTATCATCCGAAGATGGATCCAGAAGTGGGATCCAAAATGTCAGGCTTCATGCAGCTGACTTTAGGAAAATCCAACAAAAAACTAACATGCAAAGAAACTAATCTAAAGACAAAAAAAAAATGTAGTTGAATATAATATAATTTTATTGACAATGGAGCTTTGATGTTCCATATGTCCATAAGGAGAGAATCAATCACTTAAGAAAATTACCAAGTACATAAAAGTATAAACTGTAAACGGAAATTAGAGCAAAGATCACAATTATTCATGTTTATTGTGGATTATCTTGACTCATTTTTTGTTATACAGGGGCATTCTCATCAATCTACTTTGAAATTGCTTTGAAGCAGGGTAGCTTTAATTGGTCTATTGGTGAGTGTTGTGCCTCAATGGTTTCACTGGGCATTGTTTGTATATAATTCTTGTATGGTTTTACTCAATTTTCATGCATGTAGTGTAGAATATCCACTAAAGAAAAAATAGATGAATAATGGCTTCTTTTTTGTTTTTCTGTATACGGGCTTATATCGGAACATTTTCACTAGGCATGTGTGGAATTCCAGGGATTATAATGTCTAAGGTTAGTCCTTGATATAAGTTATGAAAATGGATTGATAGTAATGAGTTAGTGATAACTAATTTTTTAGAACAAAATGTAAAGATCGAGGTCGATTTAGTAAAAACTAATTATTTTCCTAATTTAAATGTAATTTGTGAATAATTTTGGCAGAATTGGAGTAAAATATGTGATCATAATTTCTTAGAATCAATGCACCTTCGCTGCTAACGATAGTAGATAATTGCATCAAAGTTGAGACAATCAAAGTGAAGAACATGAAGATGATTGCTGCCGATGGAGAGAAATTGCTCAAAAGGAAGTTCTTGATAAAATTGCAATATAATATAAACAACACCAAATAACAAGAATATAGAAATTTGAATTCATTTGGGATATTTTATTCATTTCCTAGTGAGATTCTTATACAAATACTTGATCCTATAAACTAGGAGTCAAATCTTATCTTCCTCATATCTCTCAACCTTTATTTTCTCATACTCATCCCCAATATATCTCACCTAGAATAGCTCTAGTAAGTTGTACTACAACTCACGTACAACTATAAAATACAACTCAATATGAGTTTGTATTTTATTATTCACACACTTAATAATGTTATCAATAATATTTCCTAACATTCACTCCCCTATTGTTAACATTATTAATTCCTAATATACACTCCCCTAATGTGAACAAGGAAGAAAAACATTTTCACATATTAGCATAGAATACCAACCCTCGTGGCATGCCTATAGCTTTGATACCATTGATAAGAACTATAATATAATATAAACAACATCGAATAACAAGAATATAGAAATTTGAATTCATTCGGGATATTTTATTCATTTCCTAGTGAGCTTCTTATACAAAAACTTGATCCTGTAAACTAGAGTCAAGTCTTATCTTCCTCATATCTCTCAACATTTATTTTATCATACTCATTCCCAATATATCTCACCTAGAATAGCTCTAGTAAGTTGTACTACAACTCACGTATAACTATAGAATACAACTCAATATGAGTTTGTATTTTATTATTCACACACTTAATAATGTTATCAATATCATATTTCCTAATAGTTGCTCAAAATTAAAGTTAAGTAAAATAACCTCAAAGTAGCACTAGGGAATCATATGGATCACTTGAAGTTGGTGGTGGAGAGAAGGTGTTAATATTGTATATCAAGGGTTAATGAAATTCAGACACCCTTTTGTATTTTATCATTGTATTTCAAGGGTTAATGGAATTTAGACACCCTTTTGTATTTTATCTTATTTGATATTAATAAAATGTTTGTGGACCATTTTATTGGGCACAAGATTTAAATCAAATTGTTAATTTATAATACTAATTACGCAGAACACTCGACATTATAGATGATATGTAACTTCATTGATTGCTCTATATGATATTTGGTTATTATGTATTTTTAAATTTCATATTTTTCATTCTTTAAATTTGTATCGTCTCTAGAGAGACAATAAAAATTGAAATTAGTATTGTCTCTAGAGAGACAAAATGTTAGTATTCGGTATTGTCTCTAAGGAGACAATAATGATATTGTCTCTAGAGAGAGAAAATAATAGTTTCAGAGAGACAAAAATTAAATTTTCTCTCAAGAGAAAAAATATGTATCAATCTATATTGTCTCTAGAGAGACAAAGAAAGAGACAATATTAGAGACACCCACTTTGAGACAATAATAGAGACAATATATAACTTTTTAATTGTTTCTATTTGAGACAATTCAGTTAAGTATTGTCTCTATTATTGTCTCAAAACACCCCCTCTTGTAGTAGTGAGGGGAAGCTATTTCATTATATATTGTCCCAAACTATGTTCTTCATTATATTATTTTACAATTAATGTTATATAGAATAGGTTGTTGTAGGAATTTTATATTTTAGTGATTTGGAAAAAGGAGAAGGGGCTTTTCATATATATCTACCACCAAGTAGTCCTTTCTACAAAATCCAATATGATTTTTTATCAATTTGAGAGATATCTTGATCTTTATTAATTTATAATCCTCCAAATAGCTATCGGATATTGCGAAGTTTTTTGCATTGGATGTGTTACATTACGAGGATAATTTTTTTAATCTCGGATATCCAACATAGTTGAGCACCAATCACTCACACAATGAACAAAGCACACATATCTAAATAAAAAAATTTTTGGGAAGTACATAACGGCAATGGCAACAATTTTATCTCACAATGGTAGTGATACAATCTATGCCAATTCCAAAACAGGTATGCATATCATACTTAACTATGTGTGTAAGTCAAATTATCTCAAAAATGCACCATATTCCTTCAAAGTTGAATTCAAATCTATTAAGGGGATCTACTTTATCCTTAGAGCTCTCATGTGCATGCTAATTCTTGTCATCCATGGTTTCAAACATGAAATTATTTTGAGATGGAAAATTCTTCAAATACAAATCCATGCAATCACACTTCCACATGTGACTTACACTCATCATATTCCCACTCTCAAAGCCATGACTACCTCATTAGGTTTTCATAGGTATTTTTGAATCTTAGTTTAGTTTAAGTCTGTTTTTTTATTTATTATTATGGGTAAATAGTTTTTTGAAAGGGACTATACCCTTGAACAAAGGGGCTCTGAAAACCAGATTAAACATTTATGGCCCAAATGGAGAAAAGAGAGTAATCTGCCAAGAGAAGAACCAAAACCAAAAAGCACAACAGCAAATAAACAATTGATGAGCAGCCAACAAGCAGTTGTTTCTGGCTTAGAGAAGTATAGCAATATGGATTAGCCGAACAACAGTGAAGAACTACCTCGAGGAAAAGGTAGTTTTCTTGGCAAAGGAATTTTCTTTTTTTTTCGAACTATGATCCAAGCATCCAAAATTTCCTGCATTGGAATAAGAACTTCAAGATCAGCTATCACTGATATGTATTGCTTGAACCGGGGGTCCTTAGCCACTATAGACGCATTTGGTTCAAAGTTTCTGGTCCTTTTAATTTCATCCCCGGGTGACTCTTCACTCAAAGGGGTCTTTTCTATCATGTCGTCCATGCCAGTATCAACATTAGTATCAGGTACAGTAGCCACCTCCTCATCCGCATCGGGAATGTCTTTAGGTTTGAACACCATATGTTCCAGGAGGGCATTTTTCCACCAGTTGGCCTTATCATTTTTCTGTTTTACTATCTCGCAATTAGTGGCCGAATGTCCTAAAGAGAAACATCTCCTGCATCTAAAAGGCAGGCCTTCATAGTCCAGAGGCTGAGTCTAGGATCTATTTTGTACTTTTAGCTCAATATGAGCTGGAAGATCCTTTGAAGTATCAATCTCAACAAGAATTCTTGCATAGGTTGTATGGGTAAAATCAGAGGTTTGGGAGTCAATGTTAATGATACTGCCCAAGGCATTACCTATGGATATCAGACACTTTTGATCCCAAAATTGTAGAGGAAGGTGGGGTAATCGAATCCAGATTGGTTTACGAGAGAAAGATTCAGTGAGTGGGTTAAATGATGGGAACCAGGGTTTTAGAATAAGGTATTTTTTCTTGACAGATCCAGAGCTGCTTAGTAATGGATTCGAAAGCAATAATAAAAATGCCCTTAGCACAAGGGTAGAGATCTAACCTTCCTTCTAGGAGTGGGATCCAATGTTTGGAGATCCATGCATGTAAGATAGGTAGGCTAGGCCAGAGTCCAGTGAATCAACAAATCAAGGCATGAGCTTGATAAAATGCTTCTGTTTCGAGGACTTCATCTCCAAAGGTTATACATGGGTTGGTCTCAGCAGGCTTCATGCTTGCAATCTCTGGCTTTTTCTGCAAAACCTCCTGAATGATCTCTTATCTGCAGCTTTTGTCATTGCAACAGGGGAGGAATCCTTATTGGTGGGGTTCTGAGTGAGATCCCCAAATGGAATCGAAGCTTCAGTGATTCCAGTGGATCCATGCCCACCTAATTCCATTTCCCCCTCCCGATAGTCTATGGTCTCCTTCATTCATGCACTAGAGACTGGTTGGGATTTGAAAGCCCTGCAGTCACCCCGAAATCTTAGGAAACAAGTTTGTAAATCCTTACACATCCCTAGAACCGTGGCTATGTCCAAAGAATGATTTGATGTTTTTTTTTAAGAGCTCTGTCGCTAGTAGAGGGAATTCAGTTTGCATTTTTGTTTGAGCCTCTCCCACCCGATGCCCTCCTGTCACCATGCGCCTTGAGAGGATTTCTGGAAGTGCTGGTGAGGATACATTTAGGGAAAAAAACCATCGCCGTTTAGGGCAAGGAAATCACGCAAGGAAATATGGATTGAATTACCATAGTATAATTTGCTTTGCAGACTAAGTCAAGTCATTTATACAAGTCTATTTTTTTAGTCAAGTCATTTATACATATTTTTGTTTAGTTTTATATGGTGTGATTATATAGTTTTTTTATTTTATATTATTTTAAGTTAGCATTATGTTGTGTTGAATAATGAAAAGCTATTTTTAGGACCATTTAGGTTATATTTTGGCTTGGGGTAAAGTATTTATATGTTTTGTAATGAATTTCATTGAGTTAGTATTTCCATCAAATGGCATTAAAAGTCATTTTTATAGAGCCAAAATAGTCTCTTGTTCAAACATAATATTTGGTTCTTTTGAGTCAAAATTGTCGTCAAATTTTTGAGTTACCAAAATTTTGCCATTGTAAAATTAAAAAATATCCAGAAAATAAACTATTTTACATTGTGGGAGGGAAGTTATACAAATAAACCTAATGTGGAAAATCTTGAGCTTTATATCTAAATTAGATTGAGATGACAACATGAGATAAGAGGTTAGAGGCTATGAAGGATGCGGGGGTGATCATCACCTCTTGTCAATCATCAATGACAAGGTCACATACAACACCGATGACATCGTTTATATGTTATTTCGGTTGTGTGATGTGTGCAAAATAAAATAGAGTGTAGTTTCCTTCCCCTATTTTGATTGAAACAAGGAGAATGTGTATTTTGAAATCTAAGAATAGTTGTATATAAGGGCCGGGTAAGTGCGGGAAGTTGATGGACAAATATAGGGTCATCGTGGATGTCATATTGCAAAAAAATAGTGAAATCTCAACTTGTAGGGATTATTAGCAATACGCGCACTCTAAATTAGAAAAATTTATATAAATATGAATTGTAGAATTGAATCTAGTTTCTAAAATACTAATTTTTTTTTAAAATGGACAAGTTTAGCTATATTAAACACTTAAAATTATATGACTTAGTTTTTTTTTTTTTTTTTAACTTATAAGATTGTAGTCCGTTTGCCCGCATTTTGGATGACCAAATCTTGTTTTTTTTTTCCTTTGGTGAAACGTTAGATGTAGTTGTCTATCTTGGGATGGATTTTATTTTGTATTTTTTTAGCAATATTTTTTTTTAATGATTTTTTTCCGTGAAAGTGGTCTGAAAATATTTAGAAAACGGAGCACTTTCCGTTTGCCCACCATAACTATATCAAAAAATATCGAAATCAAATTTTTTTTTAACGTGTATAGAATTTCTCCATGCTTGGGATGGTATAAGTTTTATCACATTTTGATAAGTGAAACAAAAGTTGCAGTCTTAAACGTAGACATGAACATTCACGGAAAAAATGTCTTAAAGACCTATTGTTAGTAAAAAATTATAAAATGATATTTATCTTATTCTATTCACTTTAAAATCAATATTTCTACAAAGCTAATGAGTCTCCCCTACGCGATGGCACCATTTTTGTGAAATGTTTTCAATTTTTAGCATGGTTCAAGTCTTTGGAAGAGCAAATTTGAGGTTTTTGACCTTTTACACTTCATAATGACCTTCCATAGCTTTGGTTGGGAAAAACAAAGATTTCCCGAGGCTTAGGTTTGGAGATAGATCGCGATCACGGTTTATAAAGTGCGATCATGGTTTTTTTAACACAAAACCGAGCATGCTTTATAAACCGTGATCATGGTTTATAAAGCACGCTCGTGGTTCATAAATCATATTTACACACATCCCAATGTCTGAATTACCATGTGATTTTTACTCTCTAACCTTACCGTATGAATTCTCATGTGAAATTCTATCTTTTTCTACATGTTTTTCTTATCACCGGAAGCAAAACATCATGGGAGACAAGAAACGAAGTCAAAAAAGGAAGTCATTAAGTAAAAAAAAACCAAACGAATTAGAGGCCAACAAAATTTAAAATGTTGAGCGAATGTGGAAACTTCGTGAATCAAGAAGAGGTTCATCTTGACCCCAACTATTGTAAGCAATGAAGAACTAGGTAATGTTTCTCTTTATCGATGTTGAAGTTGAATTAAATACTCGTGATGAAGATGTTTTTTTTATCGATGTTGAAGAAGAATTAAATACTCATGATGTAGCAAATGTTGAAATTGAAGGAGACAATGAAAATGTGAATAAGGAAATTCATGTTGAAAGCTGTAACAGAGAAAAATTTGACAAAAACACCTCCTAGGATTTTACGTAAGAAACCTAATTTTTTTATTGAAATTGATGAAAACATTTTGAAACCAATGTCGACAAACTTTACGAATGACAAATCGAAGAAAAGCCCTTTGAAATTTGGGATAATCATTTTGAAATTTTAAATGATTCCCAAAGATGTCGGTTGTTGGTTAGTTTGATGAAATTGATTAAAATGAGACCTACATTAAACACCTTAGATTGACAACATCTAATATACGTGGTCAAACCTCTACTGATTGTTGAAAATCTTCATGATGCATATCACACTGTTGGTGTCAAGAGATGCACTAGGGATAGTAATATTGTGCGTCGTGTACTTGCTACTAGTGTTGTAAGTGAATCAATAAAAAAACAACGTTTGATTATGCAAACAAGTCGAATGTTGCAAGTTAATGAAAAACTCTAATGAAAGCAATTGAAAGGCGTAATATCCTTGATCACTCAATAACGCCGATTTTGGGCATTTTTCGCTAGAGCACGCACGTAAGGACAAAAATAATTCGATCTTTATAAGAAGAAGTTATTAAATTTTGGCATGATAACACTAGAGTTTCACCTAATACAAGAGATGTTATAAAAGCGGAGAGTTGGTTCTACTAATGGTGAACCACATCCAAAGCATTTCTTAGATATGACTCAAACTCAATTTTTCGTAAGTTTGAACAAGAGAATCTAGAAATTAAAATTAGTCAACATTTTTTGAAATGTTGAAACCATTCTATGTGAAAATCAACCATGCTCGCACCACTTGTTGTTGTAGGCAACATGTTGAATTTGTGATGCATTATGCTAAATTTTTACGTATTCATTCTAATTTTCATTCTGAAACTATGTTATCGGAATGTGGTGTTCAAGTTCCACCAATATCTTCCAAGGATTTCATTCCTACTATATTTTGTGAAAAAAGTTGGACAATTTTTTTATAGTCAGGATTGTTTAGATGGAAGTTGTAGTACATGTGGCGGATTACCTAAATTGGAAAGTTACATCCATGAGAAAATTGAAGGTACAATAGGACATAATTTAGTTGAGTTTGATAAATATAAATCAGTTGCATACCAGTTGAAAGATGGAAAAGAGTCTAAACGGTGTGAGCTAGTTATAGAACAAATGCTGTTTTCTAATTTTTGAGAAAATTTAAGGATGAAATTGTTTATGAGTATGCTAGGCATACACATAGAGCTCGATGGTTGGATGAAAAGTTCAAGCTATGCAAAGACACATTTCCTATTGGTACTATTGTTTCAGTGGTCAATTTTGTAGAGAATTACACATTGCAACCACAAATGGAGGTTCAATCGCAATATTACAACTCAGTACAAGTTGCCATTTTTGTGCATATAGCATTTCTACATTCTCTGACAGTATAGAGAATGATCAAATTTTTTAAGAGAGTACCACTTTTATATCAGTGATGATCATACTCATTCTATTGAATTTGTGCAAGGGTGTTTCCAGTTATTTTATGGAAACTTGTCTGATAGGGACATCCACTTCAAACAACATTATATATGGTCAGATAATTACACGTCTCAGTTTAAGAATGCATGAATGTTTTATTGGATGAGTAGAATGCACGTCAAGATGGGTGTGCAACATATTTGGAGTTTCATTGAGGTTGGACATGGAAAAGGAGAGCATGACGGTGCAGGGGCATGTGTGAAAAGAGCTCTTGCAAGAGAAGAGTTGAAGTACAAAGATGGTGCTAAATTAAAAGATGCAAAGAGCATAGTGGAATGGTGTATTGACAACATGGCCCGAGGTTCTCAAGAAAATTCCATAGTTCATAGATATTTTTGGTTGATAGAGGAACAACAAATTGCTAACTACGAGGATTGTATGACACTCATTGGGTCCAGTGATATGCACTCATTTTGTAGCTCAGACACTACTTCGTGGGCCGTATGGACAAGAAAGTTGACATGTTTTTGTGCATCTTGTATCGAATTTGTCATTGTTGAGTGTGATTCACAAGAATGGGTGGATGGATGGATTTGTAGGCCTCTAACTCCACTTCCTAGTTATCAACCTCCATAAGCATTACGACTTGTTTCTGCTAGATGAAGTTGCAACATCCAAGGACTTTGATGAAATTTTGATTTTGGTGTGACAAGGTATTTATGGTTATTTATTTAATTTTTGTATTGAGTTATGTCCATTGAAATTTTAATATGTAATTTAAATTTGAGTTGTTGACCTTTTTTGTAGGACATGTGTTTGTAGTAATTGCGACAGAAGACAATGAAGAAGGAACAAACTATTTCTTATGTTGTTGCATCGAGGAAAGAAAGAAGTTGACTTCTCCTATTATAGATGGCGAAGATATTGAGTATCCTACAGGGTTAGTGGTAGTTCTTTGGAACTTGGCTTGATGGTATCCATTAAAAACTCCTCTGTTTGGGTGTTTGAAGACTTTGAGACACACAGGAAAATACTCTTATATTCGCATCTAGTTCTAGCGACAAATATTCAGTTGTATAGATATCGAGGAAGGCCTAATAACAAGATTCTTTGGAAGGTTCGAGAGTCAGATCATGAAGCAATCTTATCTGCTTTATTAGAGTAGATCCGATCACGATGGTTTGGAATTGAATGCTCAATACAGTATATATAAATGATATATATATATATATATATATATATATATATATATATTTGTTAGTTTAAAGATCTAGATTTAAGTTTGAATATATTTTATTTTAAATTTGTGTATTTTGTATATATAGATAGTATATGGTTTTGATTTGAAACTTAAATTTCTTTGACTAACACTTTTATGTTTAGGTTAGTGGTGCCAGAAAAGCTTCCACCTTCACATGGTTGGCACTATTAGTAGAGAATTTTAAATTCTCGAAGCTAAGAGAAGCTTTCATTGTTTGAAAAAGTTGTAAATTTTGAAAAATGTTGTAAATTTTGAAAAAGTTGTAAATTTTGAAAAAGTTGTAAATTTGAAAAGTTGTAAAAAAAAGTTGTAAATTTTGAAAAGTTGTAAATTTTGAAAAAGTTGTAAATTTTGAAAAAACTCCTCTAAGTGTTTACAAGACCATACCTACGTTGTGCAAATCTAGGAAGGAAAAAATTGAGAGAGGTTATTGTAGAGGGTCCCTACATCGAGGTGTCGGATCGGACGAGACGTCTCTAGGTGCCACGTGAGTCTAAGTAGTCACCCGTTAAGTTGAACGATATTTTGGTCTCGGGGCTCTTAAGGGACTACGCCCAAAGCGAAGTAGCCCGGAAAAGCGACCTTGTCATACACCCAAACACCACCTCCTCTAGCATTCACTGGTAGATGTTTGAAGTGTAGTCGTTTGGTGCCATGACCCACCATTTGCAAAATATAGCATTTGACATGACATTACATTTGGCTCAAACTACACTATTTCACACGTTTGCAAACAATAGGCAGCGAGAGCACATAAATGAGAAGGAAAAAACCGAGAGAGGATTTTATTGTAGAGGGTCCCTACACAAGGTTCGAGATGAGATGAGGCATCTCTAGGTGCCACGGAGTCTGAGTAGTCACCGTCGAAGTTGAACGATATTTTGGTCTCAGGGCTCTTAAGGGACTACGCCCAAACGAAGTAGCTCGGAAGCAACGACCTTGTCGCGCACCCAAATACCACCTCCTCTAGTGTTCACCTGGCCACCTGGATGTGTCGGCGTAGTTGGTTCGGTGCCATGACCCACCGTTTGCAAAATATAGCGTTTGTGACCTTACATTGGCTCCAATTGCACTATTTCGGGTTTGCAAACAATAGAGGCAGCGAGAGCACTGAAATGAGAAGGAAAAAACCTAGAGAGAGGCTATTTGTAGAGGTCCCTAGTAGCCGGAAGCAACGACCCTTTGCGAGGTGTTGGATAGATGAGGCATCTCTAGGTGCCACTGAGTCGAGTAGTCACCGTCGAAGTTGAACGATATTTTGGTCTCGGGGCTCTTAAGGACTACGCCGAGCGAAAGTAGCCGAAGCGAAATGACCTTGTCACGCACCAAAACACCACCTCCTCTAGCATTCACTGGCCACTCGGATGTGTCGGTGTATTCGGTTTGGTGCCATGACCCACCGTTTGCAAAATATAGCGTTTTGACCTTACTGCTGGCTCAATTTGCACTATTTCGCGCGTTTGCAAACAATAGGGCAGTGAGAGCACCGAAATGAAAGAAAAAAAACTGAGAGAGGATATTGTAGAGGGTCTTTATGCTTTGAGGTTTTGGATAGACGAGGCATCTCTAGGTTCCATGGAGTTTGAGTAGTCACCGTCGAAGTTGAGCGATATTTTGGTCTCGGGGCTCTTAAGGGACTACGCGAGAATACGAAGTAGCCGGAAGCAAGCGACCTTGTCGCGCGCAAAAACCACCACCTCCTCTAGCATTCACTAGCCACTCGGACATGTCATGTCGGTGTATTAAGTTTGGTGCCATGACCCACCGTTTCAAAATATAGCATTTGTGACCTTACTGGCTGGCTCATCTGCACTATTTCACGCGTTTGCAAACAATAGGGCAGCGAGAGCACCGAAATGAGAAGGAAAAAACCAAGAGAGGCTATTGTAGAGGGTCCCTACACCAAGGTTTAGATTAGATGAGGCATCTCTAGGTGCCACGGAGTCTGAGTAGTCACCCGTCGAAGTTGAACGATATTTTGGTCTCAGGGCTCTTAAGGGACTACGCCCAAGAAGTAGTAGCCGAAGAATAATGACCTTGTTGCGCACAAAAACACCACCTCCTCTAGCATTCACCTAGCCACCGGAGATGTTCGCGCACAGTCGGTTTGGTGCCATGACCCACCGTTTGCAAAATATAGCATTTGATGACCTACTTACACTGGCTCCATTACACTACTATTTCATGCGTTTTGCAAACAATAGGGCAGCGAGAGCACCGAAATGAGAAGGAAAAAAATAAGAGAGGCTATTGTAGAGGGTCCCTATGCTGAGGTGTTGGATTAGATGAGGCATCTCTAGGTGCCACTGAGTCGAGTAGTCACCCGTCGAAGTTGAATGATATTTTGGTCTCAGGGCTCTTAAGGGACTACGCCCGAACAGAAGTAGCCCAAAAGAAACGACCTTGTCGCGCACCAAAACACCACCTCCTCTAGCATTCACCTAGCCACTTGGACATGTCGGCATTATCGGTTTGGTGCCATAACCGACCCAATTTTAAAATATAGCATTTGACAACCCTTATTTGGCTCATTGCACTATTTCACGCGTTTGCAAACAATAGGGCAGCGAGAGCACCGAAATGAGAAGGAAAAAAATAAGAGAGGATTTAGTAGAGGGTCTCGATGCTACATTTGAGGTGTCGGATCGGATGAGGTGTCTCTAGGTGCCATGGAGTCCGAGTAGTCACCGTCGAAGTTGAAGCGATATTTTGGTCTCGGGGCTCTTAAGGGACTACGCCCGAGCGAAGTAGCCGGAAGCAACGACCTTGTCACGCACCAAAAACACCTCCTCTAGCATTCACCAGCCACGCAGATATTTCAACAGCATGTATTCGGTTTGGTGACACGACCCACCGTTTGCAAAATATAGCATTTTGACTTACTGTTGGCTGGCTCAAATTGCACTATTTCATGCGTTTGCAAACAATAGGGCAGCAGAAGAGCACGAAATGAGAAGGAAAAAAACCAGAGAGGATTTTGTAGGGTCCCTACCAAGGTGTCGGATGAGATGAGGCATCTCTAGGTGCCACGAGTCAGTAGTCACCGTTGAAGTTGAAGCGATATTTTGGTCGGGGCTCTTAAGGGACTACGCCCGACAGAAGTAGCCCGAAAGCAACGACCTTGTCGTGCACCAAAACACCACCTCCTCTAGCATTCACCTAGCCACCGGACATTTTTTGACGTAGTCGGTTTGGTGCCATGACCCACCGTTTGCAAAATATAGCATTTGACAACCTTACACTGGCTCCAATTGCACTATTTCACGCATTTGCAAACAATAGGGAAGCGAGAACACAGAAATGAGAAGGAAAAAACAAAGAGAGGATATTGTAGAGGGTCCCTACGCTGAGGTTTTGGATTAGATGAGGCATCTCTAGGTGCCATGGAGTCTGAGTAGTCACCGTCGAAGTTGAGCGATATTTTGGTCTCGGGGCTCTTAAGGGACTACGCCGAACGAAGTAGCCGGAAGCAACGACCTTGTCGTGCACCAAAACACCACCTCCTCTAGTGTTCACCTAGCCACCCGGATGTTTTGACATAGTCGGTTTGGTGCCATGATGTCTTGAGGCATGACTTCTCACTCCTCGCCTCCGTTCATTTCCTAGGACTCAAAACATTCAATGTCACTTGTTTACCTTCCATCTCTCTTGTTCTCTTTGGACTTGCCTCTGTCCTCTTAGGTGCTTCATCATTGTCCTTGCTTTTCTCTCTTGAGCTATGTTGTTGTGGTGATCTCTCTCCATCCTCTGCTGCCCCAGCTATGTGCTTACATGCTCATTATTTTTGCATTGTAATAGGATTCTTCATCACAGATCACTACACAGAATTAGGAGTATAAGTAAATCATCAAACAATTAAGGGAACACATGTGTGAGGACCTTTTATTCATAAGTGCCATCATTGATTGCATGAGATTAATCATCTCTGCCTCAAATTGAAGCAATGTCTCCCATCTGAAACTTCAACCCCCCAGTCCATCAAGCAAGATCAAGCATTCATACTGCAAAGAAGGACATGTGACCATTGGGTGAGCATGATCCTTGAAAAAGGGAACATGATCTATTTCTTGAGATTATCTCTTTGTTTAGATTGTTCTTGGTCATATTTTGAAAATCAATAGGAATAGAGTTGAGATCAAGAAAGAGAAATTCCATTGGGAAAATAATCTCCCATTTGCGAGTGAGATGAATAATTTTGATTCTCATTCCTTGGTGAGCTCAGGTGTGTTTTCATCTGACTCAGAGAACTTGTATGACATTTTGTCCCATACCATCACCTAGAGGTTTGATGCTCTAAAAGAAGCCATTTCTGATTTTGAATCCCATGAGGAGAATGTATCAAAAATTTTGGAAGATCTTGGCACAAGAATGCATGAGCTTGGTACTCCTCTCAGGGAGAATAATTCCACATGAAGAATCTTCAGGATTCAAATTTTAAGAATTGGTTCAGGAAAATATTTGTGACCCTTTCCTTCAATAGTGATACTTTAGAAGCCCTTGTAGAGATCATAGGTTATATCTCTAGAATCCTATGAAGAGTTAAATGAAAAATATTTTAGTCAATGTGGAAATATCAATGCCATTCCTGAGAATTGACTCAACACATTGGAGCATGTGAACATCTTGGAAGATGAGAAAGTTTCATTTGTAGTTTCCAGATTCAACAAGATGGTCTATGGAAAAGCCTCATCATTCAAGATCTTCCACGGAGGAAGACATGAGTTGATTCTTCATTAGAGGAGGATTCTTCATGTGATGGGTGGAACCTAAGAATACTAATAAGGGCTTACTGTCAAATTTTTACCCTTTTCAACTTGGGACATCAGAATGCACCACCACATGAAATCTCTCCCTTTCGTCACTTAAGGCTTGTAACATTCTCACTAGGTATGATTCCTCAGCACCCCAACTTGATTATGTTCCCCCTCTCATGAATACTTAACCCCTTCACACATTATCACCCCTTTAAGTCCCTTTGTCACTTAAGGCTTGTAACCCTACCCTGTCATGCCATGTAACCGGGTTAATCCAGAATGGTCAAGGATGAGTTAGAAGGTGAGTTAGCTAGGTTAATGTTAAGAGGTGAGTATAAACATACACTTAGCCATTTTTTAATCCCTTTTTAATATTTCATTTTCCTTCATTGCTCTTTAGTATTTAGTTATGCTACTAAATTTTCAAGAAACCCTATTGCAAAAATCACATTTTTGCTCATATCTCCTTCATTTTTGCTCCATTTCCCCTACAATTTTTCCCGTAACTTCTACTCATGAACTCCTTGAAGATGATCTAAAAATATTTTCCATTGGTACCCTAATTTTTATAGCATCCCATTTAAAATTTCAGAGAAAAAACTTGCCTTTTTAGATCCTTGCAATTATGGAGATCGAAAACACTTGAAATTTGAAGTAGGAAACCATATGAAAATACCTAATCTAATGAAAAAATTTCATCTCAATCCAAATACAAGAAGACATGATTAAATATTTATTATTAAATTGGCATATGAGCCTTACTAAAAATAATAAGTTTTGATAACAAAGAAAAAAATTTGAAACCTCTGTGTAATCTTCAATTCTAGAAATATGAAAATTGTAAAACTTGAAAATCGGGAAAATTGTAAAATCTTCAATGTTGCACCATAAGTAACGTTAAATATTCATATAGTTCAAGATGAACTCTACCTCACTTATTTCTATCAATGTTCGCATTAGTTGATATGCAACAGATTGAGTGTTAGCTTTAAAAAAAAAAGTAATTGTACGTATTGCCCTTTTGTAGTTCACCTAGCATGGTTTTGCTTAATGGAATAGGTTTTCTTAACAATTGTACCATGTAGTGCTCGGGACATGGTTTTTTAATTTTAAATCAAACATACATATCTAGAACTAATTTAAATGGTTATGAAAACATACATAGAAGGATATCATACATGTAATGAAATCAAATCAAACATATAGTTCAGTAATATCGTTATGAAAACCAACACACATGGATATATAAGAATCAAACAAAGTGTGCTCCAGATGCATGTCTCTGAAAATATATGTAAGTTCATAACATGTGTACATCTCGAACTAAGTGTGTCATAATGTATATAGGACCACATGCGGTCGCAAAAGGCTATATATATATAATGGACTATATGAAGAAACATGTTCACTAGGACCAGATGGCCCATATATATATCTATGTACATCCAGGTGGACTATGAATCTACTCATGAAACATCTTCCCTCTCTTCGCCCTGCTAGAAGTAGCACGTCCATGACTTAGGGATGTAGTGGAGGGAGATGCCACTATGGATTTCATCCGTGTGGTCCTAAGTGTCTCTAAGCATGCCTGTAACCTAACTTGCACATTCATAAACAACAAGTTTTTAACACCCAAAATTTTAAAATACATTCAAAATTTAGAAACTTGTACAATTTAGTTAAAATGCATGTGAAATCTTACCGCATGATGTCATGATCCCTATCAATTTGTTGTTGATGCATCGCGGGGACAAACAATAGACTCACGAGGGGTAAGCTACATACAAATAATTAATTTTCAAATTAAATATTTCACATACATACAAAATTTGATATTGTAGATTTAAGTAATAAGAAATAATGAACCTCCAAAATTTAACAAATTTGAAAAATTGTACCTCAGTTAGTGGATCTACGAGATCTTGTATGGCGTATCTACTGCAATGACCTCCATGATCTGCATATATGGAGGAGTCTCTCTAGCAGTCATAAGCTATACAAAAAACATGTACAAATCAATATTAAAATCTACATGACTGTGCACCACATAACAGAGGTCCAAAGCATGTAATCCACGTGAACTTCCAGTAATTAGAAACAAAGTGTAAAGAGATTTACTAACCTGCGTAAAACTCATGTGAGGCGTGCCAGTAGCCTCAGTTCCCAGAGCAGATGATGACCCATCCAGGCTCCTGTGTATAAAAGACAAACATATTAATATGTACAACATACACGTGAAACATTATAATAATAATCTAGTGCAATCAAATGAAATTAAAAATGTAAGTTTGTACAACTTGAAACTTACGTTTGAAACATGCCCAGCTTGATGTAGCTAGCATGTCGATGCCGGATGTTTCCTTCACTGGCTCTTGCTATTTAAAATAAAATAAAAAATTAGTTTTTTACATGTATGTACATGACGTACAATCAAATACATATATATTAAAATCTCAAACATGTGAATTAAACTATTGTATATATATATATATATATATATATATATATATTTATATTTATTTGAAATTTACCTGTGAAAGACCAATATCAGTGGCACCAGTTCCAAAAACATTCCCCAGCATCTCATCTATAGAAAATAAATCTTGTGAACCAGCAAATGATGTCTCGCCCACAGTGCATACGGCACCACATGATCCACAGTGGTGTGGTGCGCTAGAACTAGTGCACCTCCACCAACATCACTAGATGTAATCTGGTCACTATGTTGGGTCAGAGTGTCAGTGAGCTCCCTCAATGCATGTAGTGTATCAATCTCCACAACCTCCTTCACTGTAGGAGGGATAACTGAAGGCAGTGGGGTTTTGGGGCATGGGGGATCCTAGGTTGACCTATGCGTGCACCAGGTCTACTCTGTGCAGAGCCACCTCCTCGACCAAAAAAGTCAGAAAAGTCAAAATAATTGGGACCTCATTAAGCACGAACTCATAATATAATTTCTTCAAAAAATAAAGAGGAACCTCATTGTTGTTGCATGGTGGATAATAAAAAACCATCCACCATCGGTCCCAAAAATTGTTTTTGATTCGGTCATCGTGGCACCAATGGATTGGGAACCGTTTGTAAGTAAGCTGGGGGCATTGGTTCTAGGGTCGGTAAATAATGCACAAATGAGGTCTTTTCCAATTTTTTTGTCTTTTACGGCCACATGGGATAGTTTATCACATACCACCGCCTACAGTCACCTCTAAAGGTATTCCATCTATGTATTTGGTTGGTTGTGGAGTCGACTTCACCAATCAATGTTTGCAATGTATTGGCTAAAGTCATGCGGGATGGATTTGTGGCATGATTTTGTCTTATAGTCTGAATAAGGTTCTCAATGACAATTTTATTTTCTCGGATTCTTCCAATGATATTATCTTGTGTTCCTGTTGGCTCAGTGGGGATAGAAGGAGCCACAGGAGGTGGATCTATGTTTGGAGGAGGGTTTTGAGGAATGTTCGGAGGGTTTTGAGGAATGTTCGGTGGGTTTTGAGGAATGTTTTGATGGTTTGCATGATTTCGAGCTTGCCGACCAACTGATAAAACAAGAAAATTGTATACATAAACAAACATTTCAAAAAACCCATGAAAATGCAAAAAAATAACCTAAAAAAAAAAAAAACCTAAAATGCAAAAAAATGATTAAAATCGGGGGCTTACCTCCTCGTCTTGGCGGCATGGTTGAATCTATCGCGATCCAAAAGTCCGATGAGAAATTTTGAGGTGGTATTCAAAGCTCAAGTGAAAAATGTCTAGGAGAAATCATGGTTTGAAATGAAAAATGGGGAAAATATTTCACAAGAAAATTATGTTAACGATGCTTTGAAGAGATTTAACATTTTGATTTGTAAGCCAATGCCAACACTAGTTCTGTAGGTCTAAAGTTAAGAAAGGAGGAAAACAAATCATGTGTGGATCCAACATTTTCAAAAGGTTAGTTGGAATTCTCATGTATTTGATGACCGCAAGGAGTGATATTGTGTATGGTGTGAATCTCATATCAAGGTTTATGAAATCTCGAAAAGATTCATATTGGAAAGATGGTAAAATGATTTTGAGGTGTGAGTGTGGAACAAAGAATTGTGGAATTCTGTATTCAACTTTAGATGAGTTCAAACTCATAGGTTATATAGATAGTGATAGTGTTGGTAGTATAGATGACAAGAAAAGCACATTAGGCTATACTTTTTACTTTGTAATGGGAGTCGTTTTGAGGGAATCAAAGAAGCGACTTATGGTCACACTATCTTGAGAGAGGAAGAGTATGTAGCAGCAACAGGAGAAACATGGCAAGTTGTGTGGATGCAAAGAATATTGAAAGATTTGAGATAGAAACAGGAGGACGCTACACAATTTTTTGTTGACAACTCAACAATAGCATTGTCCAAACATCATGTTTTTCAAAAGAGGAGCAAGCATATTGACATGAGGTATCATTTCATCAAGAAGTTGGTTAACAACAATGAAATTTGTCTTGAATTTTACAGATCCGAAGATTAGTTTGCTAATATTTTTACAAAGACTTTGGCAAAATAAGTTATTGAATATTTATGAAGTTGTTTCGGAGTTTGTGATCTTGAATATGGAAGATTTGGAAATAAAAATTCATCTCTAGAATAATGAAAGATACAAGGTTGAAGTTAAGGGGGAGAGTTGGAATTATGAAGTTATTTGGGAGTTTGTGATTTTGAATATGGCAGATCTAGAAATACAAACTCAGCTCTAGAATAATGAAAGCTACAAGGTTGAAATTAAGGTGGAGATTTGGAATTATGCATGTTTAATCTCTGTTGTAGGTTGTTGGAAAGCTAAGTTTAGCTTTAGCATGTAGATTATTTTTAACTAAATTATTGTTAAGAAATAGATAAAGACAATTAAAAATAAAAGAATTTAGTTTACAAACATGCACAACATCGGTGATCAAATCTGAAATCGTCAATGCCCTCCAAACATCTTTCAACTTATCATAAAAGGACGTTTAAAAATTTACACTTCAAAAAAAAAAAGTTAAATTTAAAATTACCCATCAATGTCAAAAATAGTCACTTATGTTAATTTTTCATTAGGAAAGCCAAGTAAAAATAACTTTTCATTATTTTTTATAAATATTAAATTTATATTATTAAACAAATTAGTAAATATGCCCATTACATATTACGTGTCACTTAATAAAATCTTTCAATTTCCCTTATTTTATAATAGACTCAGAGAGTGAACTCGTATTTTTTTCTATAATATATTTATCATTTTATTCTCATTTTTATATGTTTCTTTAAATCACTGCTAGTGTTTTTAAGTTTTTTGTTTTGTTCTTTTGTGCTAACTGTTATTTTGCAGCGTGACTGACCTCAACACAAAAAAATCAGAATTCTTTTGATGGTACGGCCTGTTTTTAATTCAAAAATCAGTAGTTTAAGCAAAACCTCTTTTTCTTCTAGATAGGCATTCGGTACTAGGTAGAATTTCTAACTCATTAGCATTAGAAAACAAACGGTATTGTTAATTTGGTACGGAGGTCTAAGTTGATGGATAGTTGGATTATTTGAGGAAACTTCAATGTAAATTATCTTTGCATTCCAGATAGTTTAAGGTATGTAATATTTTACCTCATTTAATTTTTTGAGGTCTGGAAAAATTAATTTTTGTATGTTATTACAGCATTTATAGGATTTTCAATAACTGGATCATGGATGTGCAAACATTAATCCGTGAATTCTTGTTTTTAATATTCTAGATTTTTTGATTCATTATTTTAAAATATTGTTTGCATTATAAATTGTAGAAAAATGAAGAAAATTGGTCATCCCAAAAAATTTAGTTGATTGTTCAATATTTACTAATTTTGACATTTTCATATTTATTTTATATAAAATAATCAAACATATATGGAAAAGTAATTAAGATTTTATTTTTTCAATTGAAGGGCAATCTATTTTTAATATGTCAGTTATGAAGGGTCAAACTTAACCTAGCCTTTCAAATTAAAGTATGGGGAGCCCTTCAAATTTGATGACTGCACAATATGCATTAGAATTAGAAGACAAGTTTTTTTGGCAAGCTCTATTTAGAGCAATTTAAAGCTAAATTTAAGAATACTCTTCTTTATATAAGAGAAGCAATTGTAATTGATGTAAATGCATAGTAGAAGCATACACATATCTAGAAAGAGTGTTGCACGCATAGGTCACATTCCGTGAAAGAAGAGTAAATAATTTTATTTATTATTGGTAAATAGTTTTTTGAAAGGGACTATACCCTTGTACAACATGACTCAAAAGCCGAGATATAGCCAAGAACATAACCAAAAGGGATGGAATCCAGATATGAACAATAAGCCCAATGGCGAAAACAATCACAAAAGAAAAGCCTGCAACCAAAGAACCCAACAATGACTAAAAAATAACAACTAAACATCAAAATAGCTGCCCAACATTTGCATAATAGACCAACACTGGATATAACGATAAGAGCTAGCAAAAAGACAAGAATTGTAATGCCCAACTCGGGCATTGTATTTCTTTGGTTCTACTGCTCCTCCCAACCACCCGACTGCAGGTTGTCTTGTCCACCACGTTGTCTTGTCTGTCCTTGCGGGAGGAGTGGGCGAGTCCCGCTTTTTTTCCTTGCCGTGATATTTTTTTGATCTTCTATTCAATGCGCATGGTTGGGAGGCACGTTTTTCGGAGTGCGGGCATTGATGGAGGGAGAGAAACGTGTTTTGACCTGTCTCTTGCCCCTTTTTTAGATTTATTCTATTCTGCTCTCGCTACTCAAACCTCTCGGTCATGGCGTTTTCCTTGCCTTCCTTCTGTGCGGGAGTTGAAGATGGAGAAATGGGTGTGGTTCACAAAAATCGTGCTGTACAGGCGAGATTCGTGGGTGTAGAACTGAAATTCTCCTAGGACAGAGCCGTGAGGAGGTGTCTGGGGTTTGCTGTTGCCATAGGGCGATCCCAAGGAGCCGTGGGTGTGAAATCCTGAAGTTCTGGTTATACACGACCACACAGTCGTGATCAGTTGTAGCAAATCTTGCAGCTGTAGTGGATGAACGAGGTAAAGTTTTAGCTGAGCCGCCTTGCCTTTTATTTTGGAAAGTTCTCCCAGCCAGCGTTACAGAAAGGCTAAGGGCCTCTTAGCCAGGCGGCAGGTTTGTTGCAGGGTAGTAGAAGCCTTTCTGAGCGTTTCCAGCTAGTAGGACGACCAACCATGTTGTTAGCTGCTCAGGTTCGACTGCGTCCTCAATTCGGGATTTCTCCTTTAAGATATTTTTATCAAAATCGATTAAGTGACAGTGAGAGTGTTGTCAGGACAGAGATTCTCTGTTGAGACTTTACTTGTCTTATGCTGTAACGCATGGAAGAGAATCTCTCACGTGTGGATCTGTATCATATCAGAATATTCATGAAGCACATTTTGCTTTGCAATTATATGAGCATCTTCAACGAGCCACTATATTGGCAGGCAATAAAATGGTGCATGCTTTTGTGTAGGTGACAGATCACACCCACAGGCACGGGAGATCTCTGCAATGTTGGAGAAAACGTCTTGGGAGATGGAGGTAGCAGGATTTTTGTTAGATTCAGAGCATGTGCTGAGTGATCGGGAAGGTAAAAGTTTTCCTCTGTCACCATAGTGAGAAGATGGCAATTTCTTTTGGATTGTTAAGCCTTTCCCCTGGGACAACTCTCAGAGTTGTCAGGAACCTTAATGTATGTGTTGACTGCCACACTGCACTAGGTTGTCCAAGATTGTTGCAATGCAAATTGTTGTGAGAGAGGTAAAGCAGTTCCATTTCAAAAAAAAAAGAAAAGGGGAAATGTTCTTGTTGAGATTTCTGGTAATGCCTGGTGAAGCAAAGCCAGAAAATTCATTGGACAAAGATGAAATGATGATATCAAGTCTCTGTGGCATAAGCAAGGTGGAGAAACACTCTATTATTTTAAGTTCAAAAGAGCCTTCTAACAGATGTTGACTGCCACACTGCAACCAAGTTTATCCCCAAGATTTTATTGCTAGAGAAATTTGTTGTGGGAAATGCAATCGACTCTCTCATCTTAAACAATGACAATGTTCTTATGGAGATTTTTGGTGCTGCTAAGTGAAGCAAGCTGTAAGCGATGGGCTGCACATTTGCACTATAATAAGGTGCATCATATGGAACTTGCAGTGATAAGAAGGAATCAGAGTTTATTTTATTTTTTTTTTTTCACTTTCGAAAAAGTATTCCTTTCTGAATGTGAAGAGGACTGGACTGTGCTATTTTACTTCATCAGATCTGATGTATGGTATGCATCTCTAGGATGAAAAGCAAGAAGAAGAGTAGGTAGAGATTGGGAAAAGCAGGAGAGTACTGCTTGAAGGAAAAGGTTTATCCATCAATAAGATAAATGCCTACCAGAGCCAGGAGTGTGATGTAATCAGTTTATTTTGTGTCCAAGCTTCAAATCATGGGGTTGGCTTTGTAGATGATATTCGCCGCATGAATGTGGCACTGGCACGAGCTCGCAAAGCAGCGCATGAAGCAATCTAGTGACTCGGTCACCTTAATTGAGGATGCTAAGTCTAAGGACTGCACATTTTATGGATATGGAGTCCGTACAAGAGATTGTTTTTGGTTATAAGCCATCTCCTTTTGCTTTGTCTCAAACTAGGGCTGCTCCTAATATGAGAGCACCAAGGTTAGGAGGTCCAAATTAGAAACAATCAGATGCATATGGAGATGGTGGAGGTGTTTGGATGAATGACGAAGGATTAAGCTCAATTGCCAAAATGGGACCTACGAAGTTCTAGGGCTGATCTTGGAGCAAGTATTGGGAGAATGATGGCAAACATTTTAGACCACCCACCCTGGCTGTGAACTCCCCTATGCCAACATGAAGATGTTCGATGTTTGTGCGCCCAACGAGCTTGAAGAAAATGGATTTAGGCTTCGGTTGCTGTTGCAGGCCCCGTCCATCTTGTCATCGACTGCAGGAGCTTAATCGAGCACGATATTCTCTATACCATTAATTCTTATGCTGTTATTTAATTGAATCACTAAATAACTCTACTCTTCATATTAATGTCTCGTGTGATGGTATACTGTTTGGTTTCCACTTTCCTGGCTCGTTTGTATTTGTTTTGGCGTTAGAGATGATTGCGTTGGTTGAAGCCCTTATATTGCTTTCTGGGTTTTAATAAATATTATTAGTTGGGTAAACTCGTTCTTAAGGCTAATAAAACAAAAGAGGTGGGGGTCTGTAATGAACACCCCTAGTTCCTTATGTTGGTCTCATGATTTGAATGTTTTATCAAACATTGTTGTTGGACTCAACCTTATAGTTCATGTTTTGTTCTTATTCTTGTTTCGGTTCGAGATCTGTAGTCCTGGGTTATGTCGGGTATTTGCGAATTAGGGATTGAGCACTGCAAGTGCATTGTGTATAGGTGAACGATGCTTTTCTTGTCTCTATTCTTTTCTTTTAGTTTCTAGTAACCCTTCCGGTTGACTTGGTGTGTGCTTAGCTTGGTGATTATCGATTTGAGCTAAGTTGATATTACTTTCAACTAGGTTAGTTGCTTTTGTTATTTTGTTTTGAATCGCTCGAAGAAATACTTTTATTCTTCGAGTGTCATGGTTGATCGTCATAAGTTGATATCAATTCATGTTCACCGTTTGGGGATTGTCGTCTTTGGAATCACCTTTCTCCCTTCGTAACTTTGTATGTTTTGAGGAATGTAGCTGATCCTATGGAATGTCTTCTTTTGACGATACTCACATTCCTTTTGGATAGTTTAAAATGTCAGAGGAAATACTCTCTTTCGTACCTTGATTTTGTTTCACACATGTTGGAGGATATGAGATCTTGGATCATTAATGAGGAAGTTTTCAAATCTTGAAAATTGAGATGTGGGTTTTATGCGTAAGAAATTACTCTACGTTTTGCTCCGTAAAGATGCTTAAATTTCATCCTCCTGTGACTCATAGGTTGGTGTGTTTGGAAACTCTTTGTTTGACTAGTTTTTGTGATGATCGTTGTGATACGACCTCCTTGCTGTCATTGTAGTAGAATGGTTATGTATTTACCAGAAAGGTTTAAGTCAACTTGTTGTTGATTTGAGATCCTTTGGAAGCTATGTATCTTGTGTTGTGTTCTTGTGAATGATTGAGTAACCCTCCTGTAAGATTTATAATGGATATGTTTGGTCTTGTCAAGTTTGTCCTTTTTCTTAAGACATTCTCTTGATTAGAAGAAAGTCTAATAGAATGATTGTTAGGATAGGATGGACCCATGCGAGGTCATTTGTGCATTTCATCCCTTTTTCGTCCAATTTATTTATTCGGGCAATGACACAAAATTAACTGTTAAAGGCACATCATCTTAATATTAATAAGTCATGTTGGTTTAGATATCCTCATGTCGATTGATTGTTTGGGATCTTCCAGTGGCATAGTGAATCCTTGGCTTGGTGAACTAACTTAAACAAATAGGGATAGATTACGTTTGAAATTAATTCTCTTCCTGTAATTGTTTTTGTTTCGAAATGTTATCTTGTTTAAATGACGGTCATTATTGTGATATGGGTGTAATTCACTATGATGTTTATTAACTGCTCCTATGTGAAAATGATAATTGAATAGAGTTAGTGCCATCCCTTTTATTTAGGCATTTTATGTTTTTGGACAGCTCTTTAATTGCTCTTGTTTAGACTCTTGGATTATTGTTTTCTTCTTCACAAAGATTGCTTTTCTTCCTTGAAACAGTTAGATAACAACATATTGTCTTAATGTTATAGCTTTTATCGTGCTCAGTTCTTGCGAACTGACATGTGCTAACAAATGTGCAGATGGATTATGCGAGTAGACTAGAAGAAAAGAGTGTAAAAGTTTCATCTGTACCATTATGAAGTTCCTTGGAAAAAAAAAAAAATGTCCAATGTGTTGTAAATTGTGTAACATTGCTTGTAAAGAGTTGATATGACCGCTTTGTATTGTTTGGTAATGGTGAAATAAAGTGTCTTGTTCTTGTGCAGTTAAGCTTGAAATTATCCTTGTGAGAAATGGCATTTAATCTTTACATTGATAAGAGTATTGTAAAACTTGATCTTGAGAATAAATTATTAAGTTAAATCCTTCTAAGACTTAGCGACAATATTTTATAAGTAAAGTAAAATGAGTCGGTTAACCCTTAAAGAAGCTAAACAAAAATAATAATTTTATATTCAACAAATAAATGTAAAGGTGATCTATTTGAAATCAAATACTTCCATGAGTGATCAAAATGAAAACATCCTTTGTGAAGTAAACATTTATTAATTGATACCCCTAGCAAAACTAGCGAACACTATCCCTTTGGGGTGAACTCTTAAACAAGCTTAAGGGAAAACAATGGTCATTTTCTGGAAGATAATAAGATTTAGCAAGTACGAGAAGACTTTAAGTGAACTACTCTTCAGTGTTTAAGAAATTAACTCAGTTGGTGAGATGAATTTGTGCAAACCATATATTGATTCCTTTGAAAACTTAAGTCATGAGCTAAAGGGTGTCTTACAAAAATAAATAAACCCTAACCATTTCTTACTGTGGCTTGCCCTAGCCGTGAGTGTGTCATGTGGATTGGACTTTCATGTTGTCTTGTCAAAAGAAAAATAAATTGTCCTTGATAAGTGTGAACGTTTCCGTGCTTGACCTTGTGGTCTTCCCGTAACAAATGATTCCAAGTGTTGGTTGTAACTTTGGTGACGACATGTTGTGTCATGTTGGGTCAAAGCAAGTCAAAAAAAAGTTATCCCTGTATTTCACTGTGTTGTTCTTGTGTTGGTAATTTTGGTGCGCTACAAGAATCATGCCATGTCCAAGATGGTGGGGGATTTAGGTTTCCCGTATCCCTTTTTTTTCCTATCCACTACATTCCATTCTTCGTTTCTTTCTTCCATTGATATTGGAAGAACCACTTCAATCAATTTGAGCGGGGTGAGATTTTCGATAGCAGGAGTCGAAGCAAAGTTGATTCTTGTATCAGACGTTGTTCGAAAAAAGTAGAATCCAAGGATAATTTCTTTGCATTATTTGAAGATACTTCCATGACGAGTGAGTTATCTTGCATGTGGACGCTAACTTTTGTAACTGGAGTTTCCTAGGGATCGATTGTTAGATGCTCTGGTAGAGAATCTTTCCACCATGCGGGCTTGATTTTCCGTTGGGAATGTTCACAATATTTTGTAATATGACTAGTGTTAAAACAACATCGACATCTGAAGGCAAGTCCTTCATAGTCTAACCTCTGTATCCAGAGTCTTTCACCAATCTGCAGCTTAATTTCTGTTGGTAAGGCTTTGGATAGATCAAGATCCACAAGGATCCGTGCATAAGTAGTGTGGGTTTGAATGGAGGTTTTCTCATCAACAGCCGCACATGAGCCTAGAGTATCCCTATTGCAACCAAACAAGATCTGTTCCACAGCTGGAGTGGGAGTCAGGTAAACGAACCCAAACTGGGTAGGTGTCAAAAGAGTCTTTTGAGGGATCAAAAGATGGAAACCAGGGCTTAGCCATGAGTCCATGTTCACCCCAAACCCAGTGTTGCATAAGAATTAAATCCCTATCTTCAGGGGTTTCAAAAACAACAATGAAATATGCTTTTACACAAGGATAAAGTTCAATCTTACCTTGAATCTTTTCTCTCCATCTCTGCGCAATCCAGTCATGGAGTTGAGAAATTTTTGGCCAAAATTTATGAAATCTACAAATGAGACCCAGTTGGGAGAGATTTTCTTCCTCCTTACGCACCTTTAGAAGCAGATCCGCCTCAAGCTTCAACGTCGGGGTCTCCTCCGAGGGTTTCAATGGCATATCATAATTCCTTGTAGAGATCTTTGCTTGCTTGCAGACAACATCAGCAAAGGATTTTTCAGTCTTCTTGCCGCCACATGCAGAGGGTATAGATTTGTTTTTTGGGTCCTTTTCCTCATCTCCACTTCCCTTGCCGCCACAGGAAGTCCTAGGATATTTTTTTTTCAGTCGAATCGCGTCGTCTATTATCCCTAAAAGCTCGACCATTCTCCTCTATCAAAGGAGAGAGCAGAGGTGTATCACAAACATGGCCGCCGCCGTCAAGTTTTTTGTCACAGTGTGAAGGAGGAGCAGAGACTCCCCTCCCTTCAGCTTCCACGCCATTGCCAAGGTGTCCCACACCTTTTTCCACCAGCTGGAGTAGAGACCTCTGAAAATGCGACTGTGTATCAGTGCCGCCGAGTGCAGAAGGTTTAGGGCTCGAATCCGCGCTGCCAAGTGCAGAAGGATTAGGGTTCGAGCGAGTGAAGCGTGTTTTCACCATATTTTCAATTAACCATGCAGAACAATGCTGATTTCATTGAATACTCTGTTTTTATTTATATTTTATTTTTAATCTATTTGTTGTTCCCTGTATAAGACTGCATAATTTTTACAATTATATGTGTGAAAAATACAGCAAGCGATTTGATATCCTTAAAGAACACCCTCCATGTCCACGAGAATTGAAATAAGTGAAAAACCTAAATGCTAAATTCCCCTCCCCACTAAAACAGTAGTGGAAAACAACAAAGCAAGCGAGGGGAACAGCAGTGAGGTAGTACTTCAATAGACAGGCTGCGCTGCTCAACCCAGATCTGCGATCATAAAACAAAATAGACTGGAGCAAAACAAGAAACCACAACCAGCAAATCCTAATGCCTGACCGGTCTCGCATAGTTTAATTATTTTGGAATCTCGGTTTTAATCTTCCATTTGAAGTGGTGGTATTGTTTTTTCTTCACCCACCTGGAGACTATTCTAGCAATGAAAAAATATTGAACAAAATTCTTCTTGTGAAAAAAACAATATCTATATAAAAATCAAATCAAATTAAAATAAATAAAGCAATTGTTTGGAAGATCATGTGAGTTAATTCATAAAAACCAAAGCACATTCTTTTCATAAGATGCACTTTATGTAGATCTAATTTTCCACAATCAATAGAGCCACGCCTGTTTCTACACTTCCGATCTACCCATGCCTGTTTCTCATCACAACTATGCATACACTTGCAAAAACATACAATTAACCGGATCTGTTGCTTTATCTCTGAAATTGTCCACGAATATCTCATATAAATCACACATATGGATTGAGGTACTCATCAACAGTTGTGTATTTGACATCTGGGTATAGCTCACTGGCCTCCACCCCATCAGGACCAATTTCAAAATTGGTTTGAGAACCTTTCACATAAAGGGTGTGAAAAATTGCAATGAAAATTTTCATTGGAAATGGTGTCTCTGCATCATCCACCACATTTACAGAAGATATTAATATCACTATTCAATGAAAACATGTTGATAGAGAACTTAGTATTTTCACATATTAAATGTTTTCGTTCAAAGTTGGGTAATAGAGTTTGTAACTCTCAGACCTTCAATTAATTGAAGGACCTCGTCCTCAAATAGATATTTCTTTTCCAGAGTCTTGCCTATCTTCTTTTCCCAAAGGGCTACAAGCTCATTACTGGAGAGAGTGTTTGCAGGAAGCCTCATGTAAAGGATCTTATTCAAGGCCCTGGGGTCATCCACCGACTTTATGGTAAATGTCCCAACATCTTCTTCCTTCACATACACAGCTGCATCCCCATTCAACAATAGTTTAGACGAGATGGGTAGAATTATAAACACAGATCCTTGACTTGACAAAACGCAAAACATAAAATCCATATGCACTAAGAAATCAAATAATACGGACCCTATTACTTGGTTAAGAACAGCAAACTGCGCTTAAAACTCATAAAAACATATATGGTTCAATAAGAAAATTAATAATTCAAAAAAAAACATGGAAAACATGATAATAAGTACAGATCAAAAAACAAAATGGTAATAAGAAAGTATACATACCTTTACTATTTCCATCACCATAAATAGTAACCTTATCTCTCGGAGGGCTTGTGTGGCCAAGCTGCCCTAAATTGGGAAGAATAAAGCCAGCAAAACAGTTGGCAGCAACATATGTATACGGAATGCCTTCTGCTTCAATAGTCCTACGGAGTTTGACTCTCAAATCATATATACTCCTTATAGGCTCCATTGCTTGCTGCCTATCAACATCCATCCCAAACTCTGATGGTAAAAACCTCTGCACAACACACATCGTATTGATATTTTATAAATTATTAAAAGGATCCTTTCACCCTTATCCAAACATCGAAGTTGGATGAAGTTTGTTACCCACTTTCTTTTGGAATTTCAAAAAGAATCACCCAATTATATTACGGTAAAGCTAATCTGATTTACCTAAAAAAATGTAAGGAAAAACTCATTGTCGAGATAGCTGCTTGATTTGAATTCTCTTAGACATGAATCATACCTTGATGGTTCCAACTTCTTTAATAGCCTTGATAAGATTGAATTGCGCTGCTGTTAATTCTGTATTAATGGCAGAGATGACTACATCCACCTTCTTCAATGCCTCTACAAGATTTGCATAATCCTCTATAGATCCCTTCATATGGGTATTGATTAAAAAAATAACAAATTATTTAAGCTTTAGACTCTAAAAAATCAATTCATGCATCACTGCCAAAACAACCTCAAGAGTACACATGAAATAGCTAATTAGAAAATAAATATCAAGTTACAAGTTTAAGGCTTTAGGAAAAATACGGATCAAACCATTGTAAACAAAACTTATGTTCGAACAACGGACTAGAACTCGTTATACAAATAGCTGAAAAAATAATTTGACTCTCGCATGGCTTTTCTAAAATTCTCTTTCAAATTCACATTTTAACGGTAACATTAAATAATATTTGATTTAATTAAAATTAAATGGGATCCAAAGGAATTGTGAGGTTTTAAGTTCAAATTAATTTGGTTACTTCGTGTTATGAGAATCCCCAGTGACAATGTAAAAAGTAATACTAAGTTTAAAGAGAATAATATTTGAAGTAATTTACTGAAAGGAGGTACACAAGTTATGCTTGATGATTACTTACATGAACTATAGTTGCACCTAATGATTTGAAGGATTGTAGCAACTCGGCCTTATCAGGATTAGAAGATGTGGATTCCCTTACAAGCAGGAAAGTGGGATGTCCTTGAGCGAGGCTGGCTTTGGTTATATGACGGCCAATATAACCAGTTCCTCCTATTATTAGAATTCTGCTGCTTCCCATCTTAACCTAATTAGTAGTAAGAGTTTCTCAGTTTACTATTCAACTAATTTAAACCATAGTAGATTAGTTGTGTAAAGCTTTTTAGCAAAACTTGTTACAGGTCAACGTGTATGCTGCATATTAAAATGAGAGGGGAAAAGACATAGCCATAGGTTAAGCAGATCAACAACAAAAGGGGCCCTCGAGCTGATAGGGAATCGAAGCTTCTAAACAAAACAACAAATTAGATGTAAATAAATAAAATTATTTAACTCGGTTGTTTGTAGGATTTGGAACCAGAATAGTTTAAATAGAAAATTGTTGCAGGAGTGATTTGAAAATTACGTTATTTCGAACCTTGCATACTGTGAATTTGTCGAGCCTCCTATCTTTGTCATCATTTCCAGATAATTTGGAATGCTTCTAGTGCTTGAAGCCTCTTAAATATTTATATATTGAATTGAGTCGCTATTGCGAAGGAATAGGACATACTCTCTCGGTTAAGTCTCCATTTATAATTTTTTTTAAAACCATTATTTTATCGTGTATCCCTGCTATGTTATATGTGCCCTGTAAGATTCTTCGATTTGTCACATATAATTATTTGGTTTTCGATTTTTTTATTTGTTAAAAAACTAGCAAAAGCATTGATAGATGCTTGTGAGAGGAATATAAGTGTATAGAAGGATTTATTGAATAGATTACATTACCAATAATTACACTTGATATTTTATTTATCAAATGATTATGTAAATTATGTTTCTTTAAACAAATAATAGTGGGAAGCTGTGAAACATGGCTAAAAGAAACAAATGTAAATGATAAAGACATAGAAATCTAATGCAATGCAATGTATATAGGTGTTGAAGTTGGTCTTTAAACCGAGTAACTTGAAAAAATTAATAGTGTTTGTATCATAATAAAGTGTAGGCATGATAAATCATAGTGTAGATGAATATGATACTACATGTTATTAACCTAAATTTGAAGTTCAAAGGAAAATTTTGACTTGGGTGTTTGTTGTTAATCATGTATGCAACATATGACTATTTGGTCTTGCATTTTTATATTTTAAACAATTTTATTGCAATCCGGAGTTAACGGCACAAGTCGCATTGTAACTAGTCACCTCATTGTAAAAGACGACAATTGTGGTTAGGATTTATATTTTAATTTTGTCGCAAAATCTCTCTCTCTCTCTCTCTCTCTCTCTCTCTCTCTCTCTCTCTCTCTCTCTCTCTCTCTCTCTCTCTCTCTCACACACACACACACACACACACACACACACACACACACACACACACACACACACACATTGTGAGAATTATATTAATATTATATAAAAGTTTTTTTAAGTTATATTCTAGAGGGATCAATGATTATTTAGCAACCTAAAGTTTTTAAGGGTGAATATTCATTACAAGGAGATCACTTCCACTCAACCCCTCAACTCATGTTCAAGTGAATTATGGGTAGGGAAAATTTTAGTGGCGATTCTTCGCTAATTCACGAATATTTACATTTTTGAAATTTGCATTTGGCTATTTTGAGGAGTCTTTTGGAGTAGCATTTTGCCTAAAATTTTAAGGTGCAAGTTACTTTTGTGGGTCTCCTCGCCTAGTGTTCATAATAAATTTCATATATGTGCATATAATTGCCAATACATGAAACATAAATCAGTTACATTCACCAACATATACATCTTAAGCATAGAGATATGCTCTTTTGACAATAGAATAAGCCGGACACATGACCCAGCCGGTATAGTTTGGATGCCCAGTTTCTTTCTCCAGACGTTTGGTTCCTTACTCTAGATGCCTAGCCGCTCAAACACCCGGATGCCCAATTGTATTTTACATACACCCGGTTGAATTTTTAGATGCTCACTACATTGTAAATGACAAGGCATATATTCCTAACATCCGGTTTATTTCTTTAGACACTTGACTACACTCGGATGCTCGGAGGCATATTCCATGACGCCTACCTCAAATTTTTGATTTCAGATTGTGCGTTTTAGGCTTGAGAAAATGCCTCACCGGGATTCCTCTGGTGCTCTAAATGTGGAAGGTCAATCAAAAAAGGGAATCTTTTATCATATTTTAGCCATCCACAAAAAGGGATCAGGTAGATGTAAGTGTAATACCCATACACACCAAATACAGGTAGTGTATGAACTAAATAATTAATCCTTATTTATTTTCAAATTACAAATTCCAATAATATACTTAATAATACAAATTTCAAAATCCTCTTTTTTAGCACATGCAACATATCCCACTAATGATGGCATGCCTCCACTTGAGGAAAATCTTGATTATGTGCCTACATTAGACATACAAAGAAGATATGAAACAAGTTGAAGATATGCCTCCACTTGAGGACAATCCTAATTACAAAATGTAACAAAGAGAAGACATTTCAGTCATCAAAAACTAACTTCATTTGGAAACCCTACTCTCAATTATTTGAAAAGGAAGAATAGAAAACAATCCCATTGATGTTGATGAGATCCAAAAATTGAAGATTTTTCTACACAATGTGATCACACACCTATTATAAGTGATAATACAAACCAAAAAAATGTGTGAAGAAAGAGAAGCACATTAACTATTGGAAGGACTTTTAATTTTCAATTTAGTCGATAATTTTCCATTCATTGAACCAATATAGCCATAAAAAGGTAATGATATTCCAACCGAATGTAAATGTACTATTTGTAGCTGGAAACTTGGAAAGGATCACAAAATGCAACTCAAACTAGACACAATTGAGAAACATTGTGGTAAAGTATATGTATCAGTTAAACAAGTAGATGGTCAAATAAAATGAACACATAGATGGAAAAATGCAAAAGAATGCATGCATGTCAGATATGCAGAAGAGTATGAAAATGAAAATAAACGCCTAGAAAATCTTGTTGAGAAAGGAGGAACAATTATAGCTTATTTAGGAAAATCTGTTCAGTCTAATCTATGAGTTAAAAAATATATAGTTCTCAACTATTTACCATATTCTAAAAAAGGGTAGACCTATTTCTGATTTTTAGGATTATAAAATTTTATTTCAACTTAATGGATTTCCTAATCTTCCACAATCACATTGGTCAAACAACAGTGCTTGGGAAATTTCCAAATGTCTAGTGATGATTGAGAAGGAGGATTTGAAAGAAAAAGTAAAAATGCATGATTTTTATCATTTTTTATCGATGAGGTCACATCATTGACAAACATCATGGGTTTGCATTCATTTATAATTTTGAGAACCATCTAAGGATACTTTATTTATTAACAATACATAAAATGACAAAAAATTGCAATGCAAGAGAACATTTACAAGTTGGTTATTTCAAGTTTGAGGAATATAACGGGAATGGATGATTATAGTATCACCAATAAATTGGTGTGTGTTGGTACAGATGGTGCATTAGTAATGCAAGGGAAATAGAAATGGTATTTACATTTGACTAAAAACCTCTATTTCCCCATACATGATTCCAATCCATTGCATGACACATAGAATGAATCTTTCATACAAAATAATAAGCATATTTGACATTGTTGTAAAAGTCAAAGAGCTGATATGTGACCTACATACATATATGTCCAACAGTCCCAAAATATTCCTAGAGTTCCAGAAATTTGCAATTGGTGTGAATGATGGTAAAAAGATGCTAAAAGATGTAGATATAAGGTGGATTTCCATGTATGAACTTGCATGTAATTTTTTGAAGAATATCCATCGTTGGAAGGTTTTATCTCTAAATATATAGAGAAGTTGACAAGGAAAAATATTTTTGTATTTTTAAAAATTTAGAAATGTTACTAACATTAAGTGGAATTCTCCCCATGTTAAAGGAAATCAATTTTTGAGTAAACATGCTCAAGAGAGGCATATATGTGTTGATTTCATATAGCTAAGGAAACACATATGTCAAAATCTAGATATTTTATGTGTCCTAAGACAGTTTTAAAGGGCCTATATTTGAGAACTAGTAAATATTAACACATATTAAGGGATCTATTTTAAATTCAATATTAAGAATTATTTGTATAAATAAATAAATATTAAGTATTATCTTTAAGAAAAGATATTTATAAAGCAAAAATGGGAAGAAGTACCTGTAACATACATTTTATAAAAGAGTTATTTTGGATTCAAGCGGAAAATTGAAAAATTTCACAAAGTTTATCTGTAAATTTGTGATCATTTTAAAAGATGAAAATTATTATGTGATAATCCCATACGGATGAATTTGAAAGGTAATTTATTTCAGAAGTATATGTTTGTTTTGGTAAAATTTCGAAAGCAAGACTGAATAGATAAATGGTGTTGAGATTAAAGGTATTTTGTAAAAAGATTCACTGAAAAATCAGTCAACACATTTTTCACTTACTAATGCTTGATCAATATGGCATTAAATGAACCAACAAAAATGGAGCTATAACAAGGCTATAAAAAAATTGTATCAAGAAAGATCCTGCAGAAAGTCTTAGTGAATATTTTTGGCTATATGAGATTTTAAAATAATGATTTTGGGATCAGTAGAAGATGAATGTGTCTTTAGTGCATTATCTTTTGTGAAATCAAAGCTTTGAAATATGTTGGATAAAATTTGGAGACATTTTGAGATTGTATGTTTCACATTATCAATGGATGCATTTCCTTATGAAAGGAAATTTCTACTTGGACTTCACTTACTGAAAGAAGAGGATTCACTAACACAATGAGAAATAAAGATGATCTTAGTTTATGACCAAGGAGGTGGATGCTCTGCTGACACAGAAGATGCAAATGTCTCTAAGGAAAAAGAGATTGCTCAAACATTGTTTTAGCTGTCTGATTTTTAGGCTTTTTTCTTGGTAAGAGGCATGTTTTATAAATATAATCCTATCTATAAACTTCATATGAAATTGTTACAGTTATTTTTTTTTAATAAATGATTTCAGTATCTTTATTCCTTTTAATTTTTTATACAATGCAATAATAAGATATGAAAACATTAATTATGAATAAAACACATTTATTATACTTTACATTGTTATACTTTACATTGTTGTGTAAAAACAAAACACTTGTACTTAGAAAATTTGGGCTAACTCGCCCTAATTCCTAACCTAAGAATTTTCAAGACACGATGAAAAATTTAATAATATAATAATAAAGTGTTAATTCATATTGTTTCAAAACAATTTACAAAAGTGCAAAACATCTCAATTGATATTTGAGACTTATATTTCAATTTTGAGTATTACAATGTCATACAATATAACAAAATATTGTCTCATTCTATGATGTTCCCTCTAGTCTTGTATCATCTTTTAGTACTCCTGATTTAATTAGATCTTCAACTATGACATTGATACTAGCAAGATTTTCAATATCTTTTTTTCGCATCACCACATCATTTCTTGAAAGTAAACTAGGATATGCATCAGATTTTTCTTGAACAATATATCTAGATCCATGCCATGCTCCTAAATAATTTATTCAATGTATTTTCATGTTTATTAAGAAGCACAATTTTTCCTTCAATGACCTAGCAAAAGTTAAAAATTTTTGTGCACTCTTCAAATGAAGATCAAGACATGTACTTCATTCTTCAAATTTTCATATTTTGACTGCATTTAAAAAAGAAATATTATTAGTTAAAAATTTAAATATGTAAAACTAAAATTTCAATGCAAAGAAATAGTAAAACTTATACCAGCTTTATCTTTTTCTACGCATTTGTAATGATAACCATGTTTTTATCTCTATCCCATTTCTTATACTAAGTTTGGGCTTCACCATTTAAATTTTCTAACTTGTTTAACATAATATCCAAAATTTATCATTATATCCATTGTCTACTGTAATGGTACCTAAAAGAGCCTTATTCAACAATACATCAATCTTTCCTGGCTCATTTTGAACTGAAGCAAATAATGAATTTCTTTGGGAATGGTTGTGATAATGGGCATTTATTTCCTTCATCAAAATATTTTCCTGAATTCCCATGTTTTCAATGTTTCTATATCAAGCATAATAACCTCTTTCATATTAGCATAACATATATCTACCAACAAATTATGCAATGGAAAATATGTTAATTGATCATCAGATTGTGGTACTGTATGAGTTAGAGAGGGTGTGTATCGTATGGCAAACTAGATGTCTATGCTAGTAAAATCAGATCTATTTGGGTCTAACCTTGAATCATATTATGGGATTAAAGGTAGTTGGATCACCAGTACCACTCTCAATACCCAATAAATCATCATCAAGATCAATTTTTTGTAAAATGGTGGTGCCCATTACACTAGGGAGACCACCAAAGGAGAAATTTGGAAACTTAGTTCAGTCAAATGAACTATTCCACCACTATGAGCCGGAAAAGATATTATTTTCCCCCTTTTCTAAACATGTCTTTGCAGTAGTGGAGGTGGAATATTTTTCATTTGAGAAGTGTGAAAAGGAACTACAAAATTTAAATGTGAAAAAACACAAGAATTCAATATTTAGTAAATTTAGCAAAAATTTAAAGTTTGAAGTAATTGATAATAATAATGTACATTATACTTACCATGTAGAGTATGTGTAGGGGTAGTAGTTTCTTCCACTATCAGTGGTTGAATCCTCATGGAAGCCCTGTTGGTTCAACTTCATGTCGGGAAGTTTCATGAATACTATCAGATGAATCTGTAAATATGTAGTAATGTTTAAAAATATGCATAGTCGATAATCGATTAATAAAAAATTAAATAATATATGTTCCATTACTTCATAGCTTGACAGATAGTATTAATACCTAGAATAATTGATGTGGTGGCTTAAAATCACTTACAATTGAGTGGGTGTAATAGAACTCATCATGCATTTTTTTTTTCAAAATTGGAGGAGTCAAATATACTTGTACATCCATGTATGAATATGTAGAATCCTCATAAGGTTGATGACCTCTTACTGCATCTTGTCTTCTTGTATGCAATAAAATTGCTTTCTTCTGAAAGAAAATTGAAAATTAGCAAATTTTCCAAATAAATTCATGAAAATATTTTACACAAATTAAAACTTTAAACTTACCTCTTTCTCATCATTAGAAAGGAAATTTACTCTCATTTTTTCATCAAGTGCAGTAGGAATATTAGAATTTTGTGAGTTCAAATCAAGAAAGGATTCATAATATAATGTAAGTATATAATTACAACATGAAAATGTTGCAGCCTCATTGTAAATGTGTCAAATCATGTCGTATCTGTTGGATATATTTGTACACCAATCAAACTATTGGAAACTTAAGGAACAAAGGATGTAAACAACATCTCTCATACGGTATGTCAGATTGTCTACCCTGTAAGACTATCCTAGCTTGAAACAATTCTATCATGGCTTGAAAAAATGTGTGTTAAACAACTTGCATAGATAACCCCCATCTTGATTTAGAGGTGTTAGCAATACCTGCACATTTGTCATTGAGAAAAGGAAAATTCATGTTATAATATTATTGTGATAATAAAAGACAATGTAAATACTAAAAGAAGATTATTACCTTCAACCTATATGCCAAAGTGGGACTCCAAATACTTTTTATCCGCATCTGAGAGTAATGTTTTTGTTGTCACATGGTTAACATTTTTGTATGGAAACCTGTTAAGAATTGGATATCTTCTAGAGATTTCACAAAAGAAAATTGTTGTGATGGAATTTTCACTTTGAAGACATGTGGATTTTTCAAAATTGGATATTTAATAATTTGTAGTCAACATATGTCGAAGTGTGATATCTCTCGAAAGCAACATTTATCGATCGAGACACTAAATGTGTCCTTTAGGTTGAGAAATGTGGAAATTTAGGGGCATGTAAGTTTTTTGTATTAAATTTTTGGTCTACCCTATGAGTGATTCTGGGAGGATGTCGAATGGGAATCCATTTCTGGGTCTTAGGAGCATGTGGGAGCCTATAACTTGTAGTGTAAAAGCCTAATTCAATAGAGAGTCGAAGAAGAGTTTGGAGTTGGAGTGAGGAGAAATGAGAGAATGAAACAAGGCTCGAGGGCCCGAGGATATATATAGGTGAGTAAGAGGTAGGGTACATGGTGGTAAATGGTCTAGAAACCGGATGGGTAGGTTAGTAGGGAAGATTTACGAAGTAAACATACACCACATGTGCGCGTACTCAATCAAGAGGCTATATAGGTAGGCACTTCATGCCTATATAGCCAAGTGGATACAAATGTAGATGTCCATTTGAGTATACAGAGGAGGAGTATGCATATGTAGATTCATCGATTACACATGCACCCAAGGGTGGCTACATATGCAAACACGACTACATGTGAAATTGGGGTGTCTACATATATGCCACCGAGTTCCAAATAGAGTTGGACATCTTCATGTGTAGCCACTCGATTACATATGTAGTTAGGCATCGTATATGTAGACATCGGACATTCACCTCGATATCCATGCATCTACCCACCTTTATGGCTTGTTATAATGCAACCGGTCATCAATACGGTTGCATGTCTTTTTTCCTAATTCCACCTCTCCTTTTCCCGGACATATTATTCACCTTCATCACTATATACAATTTTCCCATACTAACCATTAATAAAATAAAACCATTTTTACAATTCTCCAAATAAAATCTAGGTTGAATTTTGGTAAGGGGTCATAAAGTGAACCCCGATTGTCAGGATTTGAACCAATGACACGGGAAACCTAAAGAAATGGCTAAGGTTGAGTGAGACAAAATTGAGGGATAATGTTTTTATGGTAAATTATTTTACTTTTGTATTGAAACTATGAACTAGAATCTAGATTAAGGGAGGAGAACCTTCTTCGAGGTGGATATGGGGATGGGCTTGGGTCCTGTAATTTCCTAGATGTGTTCCATTTTATCTATAAGGAGAACTATGCCCCTACCTCAAATTTTCCACATAATAACTTATTAAATATTCAAATGGTGTTTTTATGGGATTAGAACTTGGGTTGGTGATTACAAACTACTTCTACATCATAAATAATCCAAGCCTTTAAGCCACGATGTTTAGATGGAAAAAAATTAACATAAAATATCTCTAAACCAAATTTGTCGATGAGCACATTCTTAAAGTGGGATATGTGGTTAGGCTTGGATCCTTAATGTTTGTTAAGTTATATTTCTTCAAAGCATCCTATTTTTTCCTACTTGGCTCACATGCTGAATTCACGCAATGCCTACCTCAAGATGTTCCTATGAAAAATTATTGAAAGTATCTAATGGACTCAATAGGAATGGATATTGTGTTAATGATTAAAACTAATTATAACTCATCAATATCTCAAGCCCTTGAGTCAACTAATAATTCTTAATTTTAATTTTATGATTATTTACAAGACTATGGATTCAATCGAAAGTGTTTTTTAGGCCATATTTTCACAGATGACAATATAATAATAACCCACACTATATTCCATATGGAAAGGATTGCCTAATTTATAGGCAATATGAATCCTATAATATAGGGGAGCTAGAAACACTTTACCCAAAATACAACAACTCAATGACTCTAACAAATACAATATATGTGACATTAAATCTCACAACTAACACTCCAAATATTAACAATAGTATTTCACTCACACACATTATGTATATTATTATTATTGAATTATAAACTCATATAATAATAATATATTACAAACATTATACAAAAATATAAATGTGAGCACTAACAAATATGAATTCCTAACATTCCCCCTTTAGTGTGAACATGGAGAGAAGAAACATCTCAAGAACTCGAAACAAAATCGTATGCCTCCACATAAATTTAGGTGCGTATACTCTTTGGATTGGATCTTGTTGTATGGATCTTGCTACACATGACCAATTTGCTTCACCAAAGTGAATGCCATACTAGATGATCACACTTCCACCTATTCACCTACATACATGAGATCAATAGTTCTCACTTTCACTTCCAATGAACGCTCTTTCACCGGTTGATCAATGTTATAAGTATGATAGTAAAATAATCTCATTAGACATAGGATCACTCCAGTTTAGGTTCTCTCCTATAAAAATGTTCTCAGTTCAAAATACACATCCTCCTCTTTTTAATATTTGGCAAGGATTGTATAGCGAGTTTTATTTCTTTGAACACCACTTAAAGAAATATACTTAAATAATATTAAAAAGATACAACCATTGCTCTATGCGACCTCGTAATTAGTGTGACAAGAGGCGTTAATCACCCTCCATCCTCCGTTTCCTACCACCTCCAATATCATGCTACTATCTCAGTGAATATGATCATGAGGCTCAAATACATGCCACGAATGTCAAATTCTACCGAAAATGTGTTCATAAGGAAATTTTGTATTTATTAAAACTTTTACAATGTTTTAAATACCTTAATCGACAATATTATATGAAAGTAATGACTATGTATAAATTTAAACTTGACTCTCAAAAAACCTTAGATAAAGATGCCTACATATTACACTCGATCAAGACTAGATATAAGCAACATAGATCAATGTATTTTTGATAGGTTTGTGAACTAATCAAAATACAACGCTTTGTTAAATTACATGGATCGTGGGTGAAAGCTTGAATGAAAATTGAAGATATTTGAAAAAGTAACTAATATACTGAGATCACCCTAACAGGAAGGTGCTCCAATTGCATATAGGATGATGTTCAGATCTAAAGCAAACTGGTGCATGAGGAAAGTGATAGACATTTGTCAAATCCTTTATCTACTACGACCCGTGCTTTTGCTCAATCTCCATGTAACATTTAGAATAAAAGAAAACATTTCCCAATCCAACTTAGCTTCTGCGGACTTGATGAGGACGTTTCCAACTTAAATTTCAAAATGTCTTGACGTAAAAAAAATAGTGAGCTTAGGGAAGGTTCAATGCAACTGATTTGGCAGAATCATTCACCATCAAAGACAATAAGCCACAAGATAAAGCGTTGGAAAAAAAATTAATATAAAATTAATGAAAACGTAGTCATTAATATCCGGTTCACAAGGTAGACTGATTCAAATGATGAAGGCTTGTATTATAATACACTATCGAGTATTAGGAGATCAGATTGGTCAGATCTAGTGAGGAATGCTCTGTGTACACTCGATGGTGAGTCAAAAAAAACTAGAAATGATGCAATTTCAAGCCCTCATTTGAATTCCAATTCAAATATACGACCTGGGTCAAAAATGTTTCCCACTTCACCAATACGACCGAACCACGAAACTTCAGCTATAAGGGAATTGAAAAATACAAAACTTCATTCACCATGATTTCCCAAATCTTGGACACCTCTCTACACTTATTCATACTCTCATTAGCTTAGACTCATAAAAACTCTAAACTGAACACAAAACAAGAATTTTTGTTCACCACAAAAATAAACTACACTCTCTTATATCATGAATTACATATATGGGCTACTAGATCAATCTTAGCATTGCCCCACTAAATAGTTAGGAATCCATCGCTCTGGTACCAAATGTTTTTCTTATGCCATATTTACATAGACAATAATTTAATAATGTTTTCATGAAAATGTGCAAAAGGAAAATTTCTAATTTTCAACCATGACAACAAACCAAACGGATTTCAAAAAATTCTAAAGTCATACCTTTCCAAGAGATCCCCAAGTAAGTTTATCCCAAAAACTAGTCATATCCTCCCAGTCTAATGATCCCTTCTCGAATGTCAAGTGTCCCACTAGGTGATTTAGGAAATTAAAATCAATCCCCCTAGGTGATTTAGGATCTTTTGGAACATGCAAGCATTCAAGTAGTTTTGGGAAGGGCTACCATTAGCCTTTTTGGGACTAGTACACCATCTCTAGAGTAAATCGAAGGCGTAAAAATAAATTTTTGTATAATGTATTAAAGTGCTAGTAACATCAAGGAAATGATTTTAAAATATTCATTATAGATTCATATGTGTTTTAAATAATTAAGCAAAAATAGGTTCTCGGGCCCGAATGAGCATGCACCGTGAAGGAGGAACTTAGCATCAAAAAGAGATTCTAAGAGCTTCATGAGGATTTGAAAGCCCAAAAAATTACCTATGGAAATTATTTCCCATGCCCTAAATTTTGGAAAATATGGGACATCATAAAACATCATACGCTTCCCTAGACAACTCATTCTTCTAGTGCACGATTGGTGGTCTAGAGAAAGAATGGGTGAATTAGAGTGTTGCAGTCATAATTGGACTTTGAAACCATCACCATTGAACTTTGTGTGTTGTTTTAAAGTGAAATCATATAAAACTTAACCCCAAAATCATCCTGGAAGCTTGAGATATTGCCTCTATAAGTTGGTCATGTTGTCTAGTATTTTGGAAAGGGGAAAAATACATCCAAAGGTGGGACAACTATACCATAGTGTCAAAAACTTTCAAAACCATACATTCCAAAGCACTCCCGGACAGTCGGTCCATCCCCAAAATTTTCCTTACCTAGTTAGTGAAATGAACCTCAAGTGGATGTCAACTCATTACCCTAGGTGATTTAGGAAATAAAAGTCAGTCCCTCTAGGTGATTTTAGGAGTTTTGAAGAATCTCAATTTTGGGTAGTTCTAGGAAGGGCTACCATTGGCCTTCCCAAAACTAATGCACCCACCGAAGTAGAACGAAGAAAAAAATTAAAAATGGAGATACAATCAAGGTATAATAATATCAAGGAAAATATTTTGGAAGATTTGAGGAAGATTTGGAAGTTTTGGGGTAGGTTCATCGAAATGAGTTTCGAGGCCTAGGAAACACATAGTGTTAAAAAAGCCCCCGAGCTTTGGGAAGTAATTGGGACTTACGGAAGGAATTAATATTCTAACAAGATATATTTGAAAAGGTAATTCATGGCTCTACAAGATGGTGGAATAATATTTTTCACAACACCTAGGCGTAATATGTTTATATCTAGTTTTTATCATGCTCAATCATGGAGTCAAGAAAAAAATATAATTTTTCAAGGCTAATATGGAGGAATCAAAAATTTATACCCAAATCATTGGATTAATAATGCATTTTTAGTCAAATTAATATAAAATTTCACCTTGAAACTCATCCAGGAGCTCAAGATATCATTGTTGCAAGTTGGCCTCAAGGTAAGCTCTCGTACTTAGCCAAATTTTGAAGTGGACACATGTCAACTCCAGGATCCTAGAATATTTTGATGTCCCATTTATCCCTTTAGCAAAGGGACATAAGGGACATGAAAATCACCTATCCCTTTTTATCTCTCTGATCACCCATAGGAGCCTATGCATTGCTAGTTTAGCCCCAAGAGCTTATCGGATCCTATCCTCATAGTGCATGGATGATTGCCAAGTGTTGTCATCGGCACGATGTGAAAGTTGATGTCCCTTTCATCCATTTAGAAAATTAAAATAGGGACACAGAAATGTGCCCGTCCCCTAGCTCTTCCTTCCGGTTCTCCATACGCCCAAAATTCAACCCCCATGTGCTTCCCACAAGATTTTTCACTCAAATCCTCAAAGTGAGTCTAATCTTGCCAAGTGTTACGATTAGTCACAATGTGAAAAATAATGTCCCTTCTTTCCCTTTATCTAAAGTGACATTAGGTACAAAAATATTTTCCCAACCCCTAGTGTTTTCTTTTTGAATGCATACAAACTAGACTTAGCCATTTTTGCACCTCTGTTTCATCTCCGTACACTGACTACACACCCTACCGTAAATTTGGAAAATTTTCTCTAGACATCAAAACCACCACTTCTATCCTCAACCTACTAAAACTAAAAATAGTAAGTGGTCCCACAAGCACCTACTAAAACTAGCAAACTAGTCCAAAAATGAAAAAAACACAATGCAAATAAGGAGTTCAAACTACATAACCAATTGAGGTTGGGAAAAGCTAACTTTTACACTTACCAAAAATAGTAAGTTGCCCCACTGGTACTTACTAAAAATAAAATAAAATTCCAAACGGCATATTTCACAAAACGAACATACTAGGAGTTGAACATTCAAGTTAGCATCATCATCTAGAGTTCGGAGATAAAGGGATTCAAGTATACGAATAGGCATTGTCGGTGTTGTCAAATATTTCCTTTCTTTAGGATTCGTTGCCTACCTTCGTAATATATCATCTTCGTCGGTGGGTCATAAAATTTTCATAAGGAACATCTTTGGCATCTCTTTTTAGGTCCTTCAGAACTCATCTCGGGAGACCCCGACGGTGTCTTTTGACACTCACTACATGGTTCAGTCACGAGTATAGTAGGTGCGGGGTGGAAGTTGCACTCATCGGTAAAAACGTTCATTTAACTTGGTAGTATTGTTCCCGAGGTCTTATCTCCTTAGAAGGGATCTTCGTGAGTCTTTTTGTGGTCATCAGAAAATTCATTCAGTAGTGTTCTTAAACACTTAACCCAAGGTGTCTATGAACCATCCAAAAGAGTTTCTCATGGTGCAAAGGATTTGATTCATATTTTCATCACCTTGAAGCATTCCAATTATCGAATCATCGGACCTCTTCGGAGAAACATATTCTCTTCTTCTCTCTCTCCTCTTCCTTCCCCCCCAAATTTATCTCTCTTCAAATATTCTAATTCTTTGTTGGGGTTTGCACTTTTTAATATGCCTTTAAGTTATTCAAAAAGTGACTTTAGAAACATGATGTAAAATTAAGTCACCTTGTTTTTATAAAAGGGACTTAATATTTTGTAGGAATGTGAATAGTCTAAAGTCATAAATAAGGCATATGAAGTGTCACCGGGAAGATGAAGAGTTTTTCCTCTTCTATAAATTGTAATAAGCTCCTCATTTTGGGACTTGAAAATTGTTATCTTCTTAGTTGTTTTTGTGAATTCATGAGAGAGAGGTCCTTATTGAAAAGAAAAGAGATAGAAAATTCTTCCATTCCCCCCATTCTCTAATTTCCTCCATTCTCATACTATGTACAACTTTGGATTTTCAATGCTAATTAAGGAATAATTTTCTGTTTTCCATGGCATATGAATGTGTGCATCTTTGTATGCATGGTTTCCTCTAGCCGGTAGCATTTGAATCTTGTAGTTTTCTTCTCTTTAATGCATGTGATGAAATATATAACTAGTGTATGCAGGAATATGATTTTATACTTGCAACATTAGTTCCCCTATCTCATATTCTCACTCCATTTCCGGCTCTCTGAAAAATTCCTCTCTAGCAAGAGATTGTTAGCTTTGCCATAGGTCAATGGATTTGCCTGTTAGATCCCCAATTGTAAAGCCACACAAAATAAAGAAATCACTTTACTTGAGCATGTAAAATAAATAAGATACATCATTTAAGTAGGGGATTTCGATTCCTAAAGCATTGGCAATAAACCCACAAATTTTTCCACTGACAAATTCTCTCACCAACAGTCCCAAGGTGTAATTTCTCATACTTAGCCATTTTTCATAGATGGCACGTGGTAGCCTATGGTTAAGGTGGGATTTTATGTCCCTTTCATATATTTATAAAAGAGACAAAGGGGACACAAAATTCTCCCCCCATTTAGTCCCCAGGTCACCAATATGACCATGTACTCACCACTTAAGCCCTCGTTGACTAGTTTGACCTCTCACCCACCTACCACTTAAAAACGTGCCAAATGGCACACCGAGAATGAAGGGGAATTTCATGTCCCTTTTTCCCTTTCAAAAAAGGATGAAAGGGACAAAAAAATCCCCCATCCCCTTCTCTTCCATTTCAAATCTATTTATACCAATACTTGGTCATTTTTTCACCATCTTCCCTCCACGCCTCCAAATGCTGCCAAATTTTCTCCAAAAAAACCATAAATTTTTTGCATTCAAATGACTCCTAGAAATCCTCCATGATCTAAAAACATAAAATGGATTAAAATGAAGAAAAATGGAGAAAAAATGAATATTTTTTAGAAAACCTAGTAGTCAAAAATGCAGAGAAATTCTCATATCTCATAATTGAGCACGGATTGAGATGTGATCTTTTGCAGAACTTCCTAATTTTTAAGGCCTTCATATTACTAAGCAATAAATGAGATATTGAATGATGCCTTGGATTATTTTCTATAACAAAACTCCATTTTGTGCCCTAGCTCACATTCATTGAATTTCCCACCAATCCAGGTAGTTGGATCAAGCTAAAAATTTACACATAGATTTCAAGTGAAAAAAAAATATCCCAATGGAGCCAATTCCATCTCTACTAGAGGTGAAAACCATACCTAAAAAAATCTTCATGACTCTGTTAATGGTTTTCATGGTAACCCCATGCTTGAAGCCCATATTTTGCATATTAGGTGAAAATTTAATTTTTATTTCCAAGCATTTTGGTGGGTAAAATCAAGTGAAATTTGGGGATACGATCAAAACAAGCTGAATATGAAAATATGTGTTCTTTCTTAAACCAAGCACCATAGACCCACTTTCTAAAAAATAGTAAGCTTTCCTACACAAGTTTGTTATTTTTGGTTAGTCTACATTAGAAGAAATGACGGAAAGATAGATAGTGAGACCAGAAGATAATCATGAGGTCGAATAATTATTTAGAGCAAAAAACAAGTGAAAATGACCACTTACTAAAAATAGTAAGTTCCCTATATGGGTGCCTACTAAAAATAGCAAGTCACTCCAAGAAGTGTTGAGGTGAAGACAATATACAAAGTAGTAAATAAAGAATATTGGCCATATAAAGATTTTTTTGAACCTCATCAAAATGATCTGAAAGGTAGAAATCGCCACTTACTAAATATAGTAAGTCTCCCATCTAGGCACTTGCTAAAAATAGTAAGTCACATTCAAGGGGAAGTTTTGGCAAAATGAGACACATGGGGATAACCATTTCAAATCATCATAGGCATTTCTCATAGATCATTCAAAATAGATCTCAAGGGACCTCGATAGTGCCTTTCAACACTCACTTCATGGTTCGAGTTACATGTATATCATGTGTAAGGAAGAGGTTGCAATCATTGGAAAACATTTCATTCAACTTGGCAAGGCCAATTGTGAGTTCCTATCTCTTCTGAGGGGATCTTCATGAGTCATGTTTGTGGCCATCGATAGAACCATTTAGTAGTGTTTTTAAACACTTAATCTAAGGTGTCTATGAGCCATCTGAAGGATTTTCTCAAGGTGTAAAGAGTTCAAAGATTTAGAGTTTCACTACATTGGAGCATTCCATCTACAAGGATCAATGGACTTCACCAGGAGTGACATCTTCTTCTTCAACTCTCTCTTCTCTCTCTCTCTCTTTCTCTCTCTTCTCTCACCCTCCCCCAAATTTCTCTCTCTTCCATGTTATAATTCTTCGTTGGGGTGCACTTTTTATATGTCCTTAATAAAATTAAAGGAAATTTTATATTTCTAATGTAAAAGTCACCTTTATGTTATAAAAAGGGACTTAATAGTTTCCTAGGAAGTTAAAAAGTTTTAAGTTGCACGAGGACACATGAAAAGTCATTAGGGTTCATATGAAGAGTCACCTCTCTTCTTATAAAACCAAAATTCCTCCCATTTTACAAGGGTCAGTGATCAATTTTGTAAACTCAAGAGTGCATTGTACTTAGAGAGAACAAAGGAGATAACCAATTTCTTTCATCCCCCTCTCTATTTTCCTCCATTTTCCTATCATGTAAAACTCTTGATTTTAAATGCTAATGAAGGAAGAAGTTTCTATTTTCCAAGGCATATGAATGTGTGCATCTTTGTATGCATGGTTTCCTCTAGTCGGTAGCTTTAAAATCTTGTTATTTTCTTCTCTTAAATGCATGTGTTGAACTTTCTAACTAGTGTGTGCAGGAATATGATTTTATACCCACAAAATTAGTTCTCCTATCTCTTTTCTCACTCCCCTTTCCCACTCTCTAAACAAAATATTCTTTAGCAATAAATTGCTAGCTTTTTGTGAGGGTCAATGGAGTGCCCCTATTGGATCCGTGACCACAAAGGTGTTAGGAAAATCCACCTTTTCATGCACATGTAAATACGAAGTTGCACTTTTATAAGTAGAGGGAATTGACTCCCAAGAATGTTGGAAAGAAACCCATAGAATTTTCCACCTAACAAGTTTTCTCAACAACAATGCTTGTTTGGCACCCAACGTGGGGATAATTTAGTAGCATTTGCACCCAAATTATGACCGCAAGGTCTAAAAAAATTTAAAAAAATCAAATAAAAAAACAAAAAATCATTTCTTAAAGTGACTCCATCAAGAAATGACCTGTCACATTCATTTCTGCATCATAATGAATAAATTTCCATATTGGAGTGAAGTACCAATGAGTGAAAATGAAGAAGAAGAAGAATATGGTTGCCAGCAAAAATCAAGATTATTGATTAGCCATGGTTCCAAACCAATTCTTTTTAAATAAGGAATTCAAGATCATCAAAAGGATCTTTTACTCCAATCAATAACTGTAATCATGAAAAAACAAAAGAAAATAAAACTTTCCAATGAAGAAGAAAGTAGGGAGCTATTGGAAAATATTCAAATAAAATACAAGATAAGGTGCAAAGCTCAAGAATATGCCAAAGGTAATACTCTCACTTATGCACAATTAAATGAAAATATTGGGGCCATGTATTTCATCACCCTCCCTTGGGATGATTTCCTTGCATATAGAAATAACAAAATGGCAGTTTTAAAACTTGAGTATATGGAAAGAATCATTACCACTATGTAAGGAAATTCAAGTCACCAAATTTACCTTGAAATGTTGAAATATGCTAAATCTTTGCAAGAGATATACCAAAGAACTTAAAGCAGCCCATGGCAAAGAGGAAGAAGAGGTTTTTATTCCTATGGAGGAATATCTTGAATATTTTTCATAAGTTATAGGGTATTCATCCTCAAAGATTCCTAAATACTACTTAAGAAAATCCTATCCTTGAACCTTCCGACAAGTACCAAAACAATATCATGGAAGATGATGATCAAAGATGCATGGAGGTGGAATCACCATTCATCAACTCTTTTTGGCTTGAGAAACAACCAATTGGAGGAGAAATAGATTCGAGAGAAGAATATTCTTGTTTCATAATGGATGGTTCAATGCTTTCTGAAAACTCCACCAACGATGAAGAGATTGAAAAAATGACTAGTTCAAAGTAAGTCACGAATAATCCCTTTAAAATTTTGATCTTTCAATTAATTATGAAATGGACATGTGTGAAGAAGTGAAATAAATCCACCGATGTTGTGGAATAAAAATGGTGAATTCAAGATGGTCATGAGGATTTTCCCTCTTATTTTGATCCTTCAAGTGATGTAGAGATGATGCATAAAGAAATGGAGACAATCAAAGAACCAAATTCTCTTCCTGATTTAATCATGGATAATCAGATGGAAAAATATCACTTACTTTTTGAATCCAAGGAGAATGAACAGTTTGAAATCATTCTCTTCTCATCGAAGGAGCAGAATGATCATCATGGTGAGTATGAAGTATTATATTGTCCATTAGAGAAAGAAGATTCAATAATGGAAGATGAGGATAATGTTGATAGTTTTTCCCACATTTCTTCTTCAACATGGTCTTATCAAGAGGATGAGATGGATTTTTAACTCAAAGTATTTCTAATCCCACAAAGCATGGACCTCTTATCTTTATCAAAAGGTTTCATGAATATAATGTTCGTGCTTGTGAGAAAGTGAATATTGGGCAACAAAATCATGGAAGAGGTGAATGAGGATGTTTCAAATGAATCATGGGCACCGAGATGGATAATAATTTCAACCACCTCGTGGAGGAACAACATAACGAATATTTCAATAAAAATGAAGATGAACTTATGGTGAACTTGTAAGAATCATCTATGTAAGACATATTAAAGGCTATAGAATAAATTGAAGATCCTCAACTCAGTCTTGAACTCTTGACCCAGGCTATGGAGATGTAAGACATGTATGAATCAATTTTTGCTTCTCGTTTTGATTCACCAATGTTTGATATTGAGACAGAACAAATGGACAAGTTTGACGACCTCTTAGATGCCTTGGTTGATGAGAGGGAGTGTGAAGATATGTCTTTTTCTTCCACATTGTGTGAAGAGGTTCATGAAAAAGAAGGAAGGTTCTTGAATCTCCTTTGGAATTCCTCAATCTTGAGGAAAACACCTCCATTATGAAGGAAAAAATGAGGAAAATGCTGATCTGATTTGCATTGAAGAGAACTATTTTAAACAAAGTAAAAAAATTAAGAATCTTGGGAGTATGTTCAAGGTCAACTTGTTTCCACTACTTCAGAATGATCTTCCAATACAAAACAAGATCTCATATGGAAAAATGCACTCAAAGGTAAAAAATGCCTCTATGAAGAAGTTGAGGGTTGCAATTTGGAAAATGATACCAAGATGAACTTCGAGAAGATGGATGATGATGAAAATTTCTCCAAACAACAAGGTGAAGGTGCATGGGACTCTTGTCAACAAATTCAAAATCAAAATATGCTCACCATTCTTCAAGCTCCAATATGCCTTGAACATGTTCCCATGTTGCAAAATTTCACAAAGATTGATGGGGGCCTCCATCTCAATGATATAGCCTCTATTTTGGGAAGTAATCACTTTGGGAAAAAGTGAGATGTTAAGAGAAGTTCTTGAACAGGAAGGAAATCAGTTTTTCCTCACTCCTTCTGAGTACCTTGCTAATATAGGATATGATTTCAAGCTGCAATCCAAGGATGAAGAATGTCTCCATGCTAAGGTCGACATCTCTAATCTTAAAAGTACAAAGGAATGGTGTCTTATGTTCGCAAAACATCAAGAGGAATATTCAAAATGAAAAAATTTCAAGAAGGTGACCAAATTTTCAATGGATGAAAGAATGTTCTCAATGCAGTGTGAGTATGAGGATGGAATCATGATCAATCTTCTTCTTCTCAAGCCATGCAAGGCCATCACAAAAGCATGGTTTGATCAAGTAATATTTCTTGTGCTTAAAAGGTCAGACTTCACTCCGCTATTTCACATGGCACGTACTTTTATAAACCCATCATTGGGTATTTATATATTGTTTTCTCACATCTGTAAATACCCCTCCCCTATATATAATTTCCCTTTCCTATTGTGTGTTTTTTTTCCCTTCTTGCGTGTTTCCCTTCCATTTTTTCATGTGTTTTTTGTGTGTGTGTGTGTTTTTCCTTTCAGGATATCTCTCGCAAGTTATAAATGACTCCTTTAAATCCCAATGGATAAGAAACTGATCAATGTATTGTTAGCAAAGATTTTAGGATTTCTTATGTCATGTCTTTCATTGCATTCATTCCATAACATGTCCCCAAGCTAGAGCCAGTTGTTTTCATGCAAATGTGCAACATGAAAATTTCCAATTTTCAAGCATGACAATGGACCGTGAGTGTCAAAAATTTCAAAGTCATGCCTTCCCAAGACACCCTCAAGTAAATTTATCCCAACTACCAATTTTATCCTGTCAGTTTAATGATCCCTATGTGAATTTCAAGTGTCCCCCTAGGTGATTTAGGAAAGTAAAATCAACCCCCTAGGTGATTTAGGATCTTCTGGAACATGCAAGGATTCAAGCAATTTTAGGAAGGGCTACCATTAGCCTTCCGGGAGTAATACACCATCTTTGGAGTGGATCCAAGGGAAAAACATCATTGCAAAAGATTATTCAAGTGCTAGAAACATCAGGGAAATTATTTTTAAATATTCATTGTAGATTCAGAGGTGTTAGAAACAATTTAGCAAAAACATGTTTTCATGCCCGAACGAGCACGCACCGTGATAGAGGACTTGAGCTTCAAAAATAGAATTTACAAACTTTTTGAGGGTTTGAAAGCCCAAAAAAATTACCTATGGAAACTATTTCCCATTCCCTAAATGGTATAAAATATGGGACATCATGAATCATCATACACTTCCCTAAGCAACTCATTCTTCTAGCACACAATTAGCGGTCCTGATAAATAATGGGAAATTTTGAGGTGTTTTAGTTTAATTGTACTTTTAAACCATCACCATTGCTCATTTGGTTGTTTTCAGGGTGAAATCATATCAACATTCACCCCAAAATCATATGGTAGCTCGCGATATCGCCTCTACAAGTTGGTCCCAAGGTGTCATTTCTCATACTTAGCCATTTTTCATAGAGAACAAGTGGCAGCCTATAGTTAAGGAGGGATTTCATGTCCTTTTCATCTCTTTAAAAAGGTACAAATTGGACACAAAATTATCCCTCCCCCATTTAGTCCCCATGTCACCAATATGACCATGTACTCACCACTTAAGCCCCCATTGACAAGTTTGACCTCTCACCAACTTACCGCTTAAAACATACCAAGTGTCATGCCAAGAATTAAGGGGAATTCCATGTCCCATTTTTCCATTTAGAAAAGGGATGAAGGGAAAAAAATCACCCCATCCCCTTCTCTACCATTTCAAAGCTATCTATACCAACACTTCGTCATTTTTTCACCAATCCCCCCCCCACGCCTCCAAACACCGCCAAAACTCGCTGAATTTTCTCCACAAAAAAAGACCAAATTTTTGCTTTTGAATGACTCCTATAAATCCTCCATGATATTAAAACACAAAACACCTCAAAAATAATGGATTGAAATGAATAAAAATGGGGAAAAAATGAATATGTTTTTCAAAAAACCCTCGTAGTAAAAAAAAAAAGATATTCTCATATCTCATAATCCGAGCATAAATTGAGATGAGATATTTTGTAGAATTCATAATTTTTGAAGGTTTTCATGATGCAACAAATGGGAGATTGAAAGATTCCCTAGATTATTTTCTATAAAAAAACTCCATTTTGTGCTCTAGCTCACATTTGTCAAATTTCCTACCAATCCGATAGTTGGATCAAGCTAAATATTTGCACATATATTTCAAGTGAAAAACATATCCCAATGGATCTGATTCCATCGCTATTGGAGGTGAAAACCAGACCTAAAAAAAATCTTCATGACTCCATTAATGGTTCTAATGGTAGCTTTGTGCCCAAAGTCTTTTCAAGTGAAAATTTCATTTTTATTTCCAAGCATTCTGGTGGGCGAAATCAAGTGAAATTTGGGGGATAAGATCACGACGATGAGCCAAATCCAAAAATATGTGTTTCATCGTAAACCAAGCACCGAGAGATCCACTTTCCAAAAATAGTAAGCTTTCCTACACATGTTTGCTATTTTTGGTTAGTCTTCATCAAGAAGTAGTGGTGGCAAAGACAATGTGCACCGAAGATAATCATGAGGTCAGAATGATTGTTTAGAGCAGAAAACGGTGAAAATGACCACTTACTAAAAATAGTAAGTTCCCTATATGGGTACCTACTAAAAATAACAAGTCATTCCAAGAAGTGGTCGAGGTGAAGGAAATATACAAAGGAGTAAATAAAGAAGCTAACCTCATCAAGATGATCCAGAAAGGAAGAAATCACCACTTACTAAATATAGTAAGTCTCCCATCTGGGCACTTGCTAAAAATAGTAAGTCACATTCAAGGGGTATTTTTGGAAAAATGAGACACAAGGGGATAACCATTTGGGATCGTCATAGGCATTTCTCACAGATCATTCAAAATCCATCTCAGGAGACCTTGAAAATGTCTTTCGACACTCACTTCATGGTTTGAGTTACATGTGTATCATGTGTAAGGAAAATGTTACAATCATTGGTGAACATTTCATTCAACTTGGTAGGTCAGTTTTGAGTTCCTATCTCTTCTGAGGGGATCTTCATGAGTCACATTTGTGGTCATCAGTAGAACCATTCAGTAGTGTTTTTAAACACTCAATCCAGTATGTCTATCAACCATCTAAAGGAGTTTCTCGGGGTGCAAAGAGTTCAAAGATTCAAAGTTTCACTACATTGGAGCATTCCATCTACAAGGATCAACGGACTTCAGCTCTCTCTTCCCTCTCTCTCTTTTTCTATCTCTTCTCTCACCCTCCCCCAAATTTCTCTCTCTTCCACATTTTAAAATTAAAAGGAAACTTTATATTTCTAATGTAAAAGTCACCTTTATGTTATAAAAAGGGACTTAATAGTTTCCTAGGAAATTGAAAAGTTTTAAGTTACACGAGGACATATGAAAAGTCATTGGGGGCATATGAAGAGTCACCTCTCTTCTTATAAAATAAAAAGTCCTCCCATTTTCAAAGAGTTGGTGATCGATTTTTAACCTCGATAGCACGTTGTACTTAGAGAGAACAAAGGAGATAGCCATTTTCTTCCATTTCCCTCTCTATTTTCCTCCATTTTCCTATCATGTACAACTCTTGATTTTAAATGCTAATGAAGGAAGCATTTTTTTCCAGGGCATATGAATATGTTCATCTTTGTATGCATGGTTTCCTCTAGCCAGTAGCTTTGAAATCTTTTTGTTTTCTTCTCTTAAATGCATGTGTTGAACTTTCTAACTAGTGTGTGCAGGAATCTGATTTTCTACCCGCAACATTAGTTCTCCTATCTCTTTAATCACTCCCCTTTCCCACTCTCTAGAAAAATTCACCATTAGTGTGTGCATCTTCCATATTGCAGGTCGGTGGAGTAACCTGTTGGATCCCCACCACAAAGGCCACCAATAAAATCCACCTTGGGCATGCAAATACGGAAGTTGCACCTTCTAAGTAGAGGACTTTGACTCCTAGAGCATTGGAAAGAAACCCAATGATCTTTCCATCTAACAAATTTTCTCTCTCAAAAATAATAACTTACACTATATTCCATATGGAAAGGATTTCCTAATTTATAGGCAATATGAATCCTACAAAATAGGGGAGCTAGAAACGCTCTACCCAAAATACATGAGTTGTTTCAAACAACTCAACAACTCTAACAAATACAATATATGTGAGATTATATCTCACAACTAACACTCCAAATATTAACAATATTATTTCACTCACACACATTATGTATATTATTATTATTGAGTTATAAACTCGTATAATAATAATATATTACAAATAATTGTAAAACTATAGAAATGTGTACACCAAAAATATGAATTCTAAACATCAAGAGACTTAGCAGACACCTAATGTCTTTCCTCGCTCATAATATCATAATATTTACATAATTTATTTACAATTTGCAAATTATATTTAACCTTTTATAGATTTCATCCATCCATTATCGTTACAATTTGTCACTTCAAAGTATTTTTGAATTATTCTATCCCTTGATTTCCATTATAAATCCATATATTTAATTTCATTTCTATTATAATAAATGAGGGCATCTCAATGGGACATGGGTAGATTAGGACTATGGTTATTTTACATTTATAAAGTTTAACTAATATTTTTATCATATACCCATCTCTTAATTGTGTGTTTGTGTGTAGATGTGTGTGTGTGTGTGTGTGTGTGTGTGTGTGTGTGTGTGTGTGTGTGTGTGTGTGTGTGTGTGTGTGTGTGTGTGTGTGTGTGTGTGTGTGTGTGTGTAAATACATGTATATATATACATGCATATATGTGTGTGTAGACATATAATATGTATGTATATATTTAATTAGGTATATAGGTAAGGGTTTCAAAAGGATTCCATTGCCTATTAAATTACCTAAAAGTTATTACCATTCCAACAATACAAAAACCTTAATATTGAGTCTAAAAACCAACAAATAATCATGCCTAAATATAAACACCATATCAACAAAAATTCAAAAAATAGTCACAACACCATCCTATCTTTCTATTTTTGCAACCCCAAAACAAAAACGGGGTTGTTTAAATACCTTCTCCTTTTTGCATCAAATTTCAACCAAGGATGTTTGAAAACCTTTTAAGATGCCATTTTTACTACTTCGCACAACTCTCTAGTCTTAATTTTCATTTCATTCTACAAGTTTAGGCTCACTCGGGATGGACATTTCAATCATCCTTATTGGAATAAGACTCTTACTATTATTTATATCGTCTTGATTTTCCAACCCCGTTGGATCTCGACTCAATAATTACTTAAGGCCGTCATCTACCAATACAAATATTTTAGGTAGAATAAATTATAATTCATGTACTTGTACCATATATACTTCTAATTAAGTGTAAGAACTATTATAAGTTGCATTAGAAGTGAGATTTTGAGTCCTATCAGATGTGATTAAGGATTATTTAAGTATAGGGTGGTTGGGAAGAGAATCCTTCAGCCATGAAATCCACTCTTTTGACAAATAAAGAAGAGGAAATTTTGTATATCTTATTCAATGAGGGAGAATAAATATATACATGGGGAAAGTGGTTAGGAAGAACCCAAATAGAAATAGCAGGTCAGTTACACACACCTAATTTATAAACAATATGATATACACAAATTAAGATAACATTCCCCACGTATTACATTATTTTTTACAAATGTACCCCGAAACAATTCAAATTTCACCTTGCTAAGAGACTTGGTGAATATATCTACTATTTGAGAATCTATTGGGAAGAATTAGAGTTGGATGTGGTTGTTCAAGACTTTTTCTAGAATGTAATGACATTTAACCTCAATGTGTTTGGTTATTTCTTGGAAAACTAGATTCTTCACAAGCTTTAACACACCTTAATTATCACAATGAATGATGGGTGGATTTTATTTAGGAATTCCCATATCATCCAGAATGTGACATAACCAAATAACTTCACACATAGCTCCTCATGCGGCATGATACTCTATCTTAGTGGATGAGAGAGAAACAACATTTTCTTTCATGTTAATCCATGATATAGGTCTATATCCAAGATTAAAAATATATCTTGTAGTTAATTCCATGTCATCAAAATATTCAGCACATGATGAGTCAATGTATCCATGCAAGAAGTACTTAGAGTTCTTCTAATATTCTAGGCCATAATCAATCGTTCCTTATACATATCTCAAAACATTATTCATTATTACCCAATGAAATTTCTTTGGATCCTACATAAATATGGAAATATATTTGATTGTGAAAGGAAATTTATGGTGCTGGTATAAGTTAAGTAAATGAGACTCCAAACAATCTACCTATAGTGAGTAGAATCTAATTGACATGAATCCTAGAATATATAAAGTAGAAAACATTTCTCCATTGGAGTAGACATAGGTTTATAATCGGACATCCGATACTTTTCAGGTGTGTCTTGGCATTTTTCATCCAGGAGGTAAAAATGTGATGCTTCTTCTATCATATCTCCAAGACAAGATAGTAGTGAAGTAGCCCAAAATATGTTATGTCAAAGGATTTCTTTATATCATTCTTAACATCTTAGATGATATTATATGAACTCCTTGTGATCACATGATCATCTACATATAAAAACAAAATAAAAATCTATTTTCCTATCTTTTTATATACATATTTGAATGTGAGGAGCTACGTGAGACTCTGTTCTCTACAATAGGTGATCATCTATTTTAATTTTCCATGTCATGGGTGCTTATTTAAGTAAATAGAGATATGTATTTAGATGACATACCTTTTTAGAATTAATCTCATAACAAAATCATTTTGGTTGGGTCATGTATACCTCTTCTTTGATATCCCCACTCAAGAAACCACTTTTTATGTCCATTTACTGAAGTTTCCATCTTTTTTTTTCTACAACCAATACATAGAAAACTCTATGGTTTTGATCTTCAAATTCGATGTAAAGGTATCCTCTTAGTCAATTCCTTCTTGGTGATCATATCCCTTTACAACTACTCGTTCTTTGTACTTTTTGATGGATACATATGCATTGTATTTTTTTAAATCCATTTGGAGCAAATGGATTTCTTTCTTATGTAGATATATAAGTTCCCATGTTTTATTTTGAATAAGGGAGTAATATTAAAAATCCATGACCTTCTTACACTCTATTTGGACTGAGTTCCTCTCGAATTATATAAGTTTTGGTGTTGTTAACCACTTTGAACTCATGAGTGCAAGATTTACCTTATTTATCGTTTGTATTCTCACTATGAATTGTGATGAAGTATTTGGGAGAGATTTCAGGTGGGAGTCTCTGACGGTGTTTTGGACCCATTTCAGATAATGATTTTTCTACTTATGTGAAGAATTATTTTCTAAATGACCAATATCAATGAACAACTCTCCTTATAACTCATATTTCTTGTGTGAATATTCTTCATGCTCATCATTTGACTGTGAGAGAAATCTATGAGAGGAGGTTGGTACTAACTCTTATTTTTGTGGGAATCAATTAAATAAAGATTTATCATAAACCACATTTTAACTCTAATATATCTTATGTGTCTCTTGATCTAGTAGATGATATGCCTTTGAGGTAGTACTATACCCCAAAAATATGCATTAGACTGTCTTCACATCTATCTTCTTCCTCTTCTTAGTTGGGACATGCATATATGTTGTACAACCAAACACTCTAAGATGGGAGATCAAATGATTTTTATTACTCTACACAAATGTTTGGACTTCTTATGCATGAATTTTTTCTCCAACTTTGCAATGGAAAGAATACAACGATTCATATCCTTGATAGTCCAATTACGATGTTCTCAAATGTCATCTTTTGTTGGGTTGTATAGGGGGTAGTCAACTGCTTTGAGATGTCGTGTTCCTTCATGAATTACAATAATTTATTTAATGTGTATTTCCCCCTCGATCTAAGAAGATGACAAGAAGATTTTTCCCATTCGGTGAAAGAATGCTTGATAAAAGTGTTGGCATTCTATTTTCATTGATTTCAAAGTATGGTTATGATGTAGTTGTAATTGTTGTCTTAAGTTTTAGTTATTTCAAATTAAGTAAGAATCATAAAGGTTTATTGGTAGCATCATGTTTAGATTGTTTGGTTTAGTTGATTTTCTTGATGGATTGACATGGTTCTTGAGATAGTGTAGTTTCTTGGAGATGCATTGGTGATTTTGTTGATGTTTCATTAAGTGTGTTGAAATTGTAGGTTGAAAAGAGTGGCAAAGTGATGGGGAGGTTAGTTTGGTTGGTGCAAACATGTTCAAGGTGCTTGTTTATGAGACCTAGTCAGCAAGATGAGGTATGATATGGTGGAGTATAGGTATGTTACAGTTTTTTCAGCTTGGTAAGAGTATGGAAAGCATGTAAATGAGTTTTAAAGACACTCAAAAGTGTCTTAGAGTCTAGATATAGGGTTTGGACATGGTTTATAATTATCCACTAGACTTATTTTTAATCCCTATGTGACCTAATGAGGTGAATAGGTATGATTTTAACTTATAAATCCAAATGTGAGCATTGGATAAGGTTTATTTATTCTATTAGTGTGATAAAAAATTTAGGTTTTGGTTTGGATAAATTTGCAAGATATGTAATTTTTAGCTTTATCAAGATTTTAAAAGTGAGAAACCAAGGTCAATATGGAATTTTTGATGCTCATTAGTACGTGATAAGTTTGCATGGGAGGATAATATATTCATGGAAATTGGGGAAGGGTCCTAAGATAACATTTTAGGATTTAGTTTATGGATTAAGGGGCATAACTTTATGAACAATCGTTACGAAAGTAAACATCTTTTAAACCATCGGTCAAAATTAATGGAGAAGATCTATCTCATTCATGCCTAAAATGGACTCTTTTTGTCTAGTTATATAATTGGATGTTGTATAGGAATCTCTCGGGTTTCTCCAGTACAATTTAGGTGTCATGTTTGTATGTGGACCCCACTTGAAAAATTAATTTTCGAAGAAGTTTTATTTTCACCAAATTTGTGCATTGGACCAATTACTAAATGGGTCTTTGAGGAAGTATGGAATTCATTATATATTTCCCTAGTGGTTTCATATCATGGTTTAGTCCTTAGGATGTTTGTTATGGTCTATTTTTCAAGACTAGTTTTGGGGCAAAGTATTGGGTAGTTTAGTGACTTGGTTGCAGAGCCATTTTGGTGGTGTTTAAGTTTCATTTATGGTGTCCTATGAATTTTTGATTCACCATGAGGTCATGATGTTTCCATTTATATATCACACTTGCATGTTTGAAGTAATTTGATGAGGTTTTGGGCCTCGCCTTTGAGGATTGATTTTCTAGGTCATAGACTGGTGAGAAGAAGAAATCCAAAATGTGGCGTCATTGCATGAGATGATGATGCAGAGGTGTAGAATATTTTTGGAGGTTTCTTGAAGTATTATAAAACATTTCTAAGTGGTCTTTTTGGTTTTTAAAGGTGTTGGTTTCTCAAGAATAGTCATCTTTGGTGAGTGGCTTGTTTTAGTGCTTTAGGGCTTCTTGTATCCTAATGAGGCATTTGAGTATGAAGATGATATTTATGAGCTATATTATCTCATGTATGATTTCCTTCTAATTTTTAAAGTTTTATTTATTATATTTTTCATATTATGGCCAATCGATATGAATTATATGTTTAAGTCAGGTATTTAAGCATGTTCTTAGTGTCGTATTTTGTTGTTGGTGGATTATGAGAAAGTGTGAGCTACATGGCTAGTTGAAAACATAGAGGAGTTCTTTGTGACCATAAAGAGAGGGAAGATAGTGTGTGGTGATGTTCTAGAGTGTGTGTAGCTGTTGGAGAGATAGGTCATTAGGCCTAATCATCTTTGTGAAGAATCCCATGAGCGAGTTAGCCTAGAAAGCATATTTGAAGAAGAAGAAGGAGAAAGAGCTTCATAGTTTCATCATCAATTTTGGTACCACATTTCATAGGTTAAAAAAAAATTGGATATAATTGGTGCTAAGTCACCTAGGGGTTGTTTCCTTGCAGTGTTGGTGCCTCTAATGCCTCAATAAACATAGGGGTTGGTGATCCTTGTTGATTTGGTGCTCAAATAAAATTATTCATTAATCTAATAATGTGTTTTTTTAATTATTTTTATTCCCATTAAGGGTTTCCCACTTATATATGGTGTTCATGTGTTGATGTGTTCTCATTTTCTCATGTTTGGTTATGGTTCTTGAATGCATGGTTAATGGTTAATGGTTATATTGATGAATGATTCATGAATGTTTAAAGTTTGAGTGTTTTAAATTTTTATTTCCCACTGATTCACCCCCACCCCCAATGGTTGCACTTCTAACAATTGGAAGACTCTCGAAGAAATATTAACAAGATTGAGGTGATCCTTTGAAGCACAAGATGGCTAAGTAATTGTGATAAGAATGTTAAAAGATAATATTTATAGTAAATAATGATGAATAAACCATTAAGGATCTCAATAATTAGTTAGAGAATGTATGTACAAGTCGAGATCAAAGGAATTTGAGTGTGACTAGTTGAGGACCAAGCTATGTTATTTAGAGGAAAATCATGAGAAGTCATCATAGGTTAGTTACAATAGTGCTTATGATGATCTTGGAAGTGAAGATGATGAGGTATAGTTGAATGTATAATTGGTGATTCAAATAAGGAACAACTATAAGTTGGGGTCATTGATCAAGGTATATGAAGATTTTATTAAATGTTATGAGGCTCAAGTTTATTCTATGAGAGCATCTCTCAAGACAAGAAAGAAGAATGCATCAATCTCATTACAAAGGTATAAGACATGAAGGCTAAAGAGTGTGATTTTACTTAATTGAAGACCTTGAAGGATAAGTTTGAGTAGATATCCAACAATTTAAGTCCTATGAGAGGTTTTAAAAGAGTTCTAAGGATCTAGATTATATTTTGAGTAGGATGTTTGTAATTTAAAATAATATGGTTGTCAAAAAATATAATATCATTAAGGTTTTCATAGTTGAGGTTAATTACAAAGTGTGTATTATAAATTTAGAACTATAAATACATTTTTAAAAGTAAATTATATATCCTAGATCATAGTGTTATAATTGTATAATCTCATATAAACTCTTAATATTAAGATTTAGAAGTTAGGGTTGTAGTATGTTTAAGATAATGTACTAATTTACCTAGTTTGATTAGGATAGCTTATAATAACCTGCGTAGTTCAAAAGTCAATTAGAGGAAAGAAATAATGTAAGGAGTTAGAGAAACTAACAAACTAAAGACACATAGTTCTTTAGATTCATTCATCAAGGATACAAATTTCCTTCTTGATCACTATGCTTGTAAAGTGCAAAAATGACAAAATAGGAGGAAAATATGAGAAAGGAAATGAAATAAATGTATATTTTATTTCTTGTGTTGGTGATACAAAGCTCAACATCAAATCACAATCCACAATTATTGTACAAAAATAAAAATTTCAAAAACTAGGATAAATGGATCCTTTAGAATGAATAGTCATCCTAATTTATAGCGTTGTTGAATACCTTTTCATCTAACCCCACACGGGACTCTTCATGTTCACATTCAACTTGTGACTTTAGACCTTCCTAGGAAGTGAAAATAAGTTCTTTTGTTATAAATCAAATGGAAATTTACAATTCAACTTTAGAAAGTGACTTAAGTGAGTGAGACAACTTACCATGATTACGTCTAAAATGAAGAATTAGAAAGAAGAAGAAGAAAAATAAAAGAAGAAGTTTCCTAATCTGATGTAGAATCTCCTTATGATGAAGAACTTGTTGATGCGTTATTCTGAGGAAGAGTTCCTAGAATGGGATCATGTTTCATGAATTCCTTATTGAATTAGGTTACTTTGCAGGTGCCGACTTTTCCGCCTCTAAAATACAAACACAAATCAACACCTTGATCCATGGCCCAAGAACCTCATTGATATTCTTGAATTGAATAATCCATAATTCATGATCATTTATAATCATGGAAATGGAACTTATGATGTTGGCCAGAGACTCTAAGTTATCTTCATTGAAGAAAAGAGAGTCAATCACCTCTTTCTTGACCAATTCTTGGAAGGAAACAATGAATTCATTCGATGAAAAATTCTAAGTGAGTGGAGAGAACCCAAGTTCTGAATACATTTGCAAACTTGGTTCAAAACTTTAAAAAGTATGTAATTCGGTATATTTAATCTCATATATGGCATTTACTATCATTAGAGACGAGTTATTAGCATTTGATATAAATATTTTTTAATCGAAGGGTGTGATAGTTAGAAGATCTCATCTTAGACACAAGTGGGAACACCTCATCCCAGTGGATCTTCTCTTTTATAATCTCCTCCCTTGATTTCTTCACTTCTAAAAAAATGGTGAGAATATACTTGATTAGAGAGATGACCTCTAGAAAAATGTTTTACCTTTCTCGATGATCTTCTCAATCCACTTCTCATTGGCCTTCCTCTGCATCATGTATCCTTGTGCTCTCTTGATCACATCATGATCAAAACTTCTAATCCTAGGAATGTCTTCTATATGAAGATAATATGTTGAATCAGGATTTGAGAAGGGTTGAATGTGAGAACAAAGTGTTTTTACATGTTCTTCCAATTTCTCAATTGTTTTCTTATATTCTTCATTCCGACCAAGGAGACGGGAAGAGGATTCCTTAAAAATATGATAATCACCCTTGTACAAATCTTGAACCAATGAGATGTGTATCAACTCATAATATTATGGAGTCATCTTCTTCATAGTATTTTCATTATTAGGCCTAATAATGTCTATATACTGGTTACCTCGGGTGATCGAAGAAGCATGAAGTTGTCAAGAACTTATTCCTTCACTTGGATTTCAAAGTTCTTGACATATCTTCAAGATTGGGCATGATAGCTTGTGTTATTCATGGATCACTTTAGAGCATTTCATGAGTCTTATTTAATTTAATTTTAATTAATTCTATGTTTTGTAGAGTAAGCGATGTATAAATAATAAGGTACAAAAATGACACGTGTAAACTAAGAATTTAAAGTATAAAACCCTAAAAAAGAAGAAAGATAGATGAGTTAGAAAATTTCCAAATATACATGAAGTGATTTGGCGAGTCTGTACAAGTGTGACAAAAATTGTAAACAAGGTTTTCATTGATCAACATGAAATATGGAACCTAAGAATAATGCCGCAGACAGGGCACCCAATGGTGGATAGAGACACCTAGACATTGTAACAGATCCTAGGTGTTGGTGTCTTTGTAGGAGCTCAAGAGCTAGTTTTTTTGTGTCACGAGATCTTTACATTGATTGATTTTGGTCAATTGATATTCATTCCTTGATCACCAAAGGTACATATAACTGTAAAAGCAGAAGTTCACCTACACAATACCAAAATTACATTAAACCTAAAAATGAAAATGAAGAATGGGGAGTTAGATTGACCACGAAAGCCACCCCAAGAGTGAACTTATAATTGAGCTCTGCACTATATTTCACACTCCATGTAGTTCTTGTGAGTGTGTGTACAATTGTTCCCCTAGGATGACCTTGTGCAAGATACTGATTGATAGTGGCACCTGTAGCTAGAATATAAAAATTTAGTATAATGTGTGATTAGAATAAAATGAACTTCCCATTCCTATGTTTTGTATGTAGAGTCATTGTAGCCATTGTACCTAAAATGGATGCTAGATGAATGCCTTGAAGTTCTGTAGGTGCCTTTTGAATGAAATATTAGGTGATGATAGTAATGCTTAGTGCTTGCTCCTTTATTTTGAAAAAATAAGTATGTATTTATATGATTCCTTTATTTGAATTTTTAATTAAAAATGGAAATCCAACCCATAAGTAAAAAATATTCCCACAAGATAAAAGAGACCCAAACAGAGCAATTAAGGTGAAAAATGGTTAAGGGCTTGAGAGGGGATAGGATCACCTAGGAAATTCTATCATGGATGAGCATTGGTTTTCAAGGCCCTAGAAGATAAATCAATAAAGTTACGACTAGGTTGTAGAAAGTGTAATACTAAATAAAAAATAAGAGGAAAATAAAAGAGGCGGAAGATAGTCATCAATTACTAGTTTTTTCTTACAAATCATGTAAATGCTAGCATGATTTTAGGACCTAGAATGCACCCAAGTGCATGATTTTGTGTCTAAATTTCCCCCAATTTATTTTTTTAGTGAATAATAAATTACATAAAGTAGATAGAATATGTGTACCTGATAATCATGTAGAGTGTGTGACGAAGATCATCCCGAGTGGACAAGTGAAGCGTACCACGATGCAAAGTGAAGCATGGAGACTAGGAAAGGAAAGTGACTATAGGGGTGAAGCTTATGTGTTGCATTGTATATATTGTTGTGCTTGGATTTTCTATTTTAAGTTGCTTCCCATTACGTATTAAGGAAGGATGTGTAAAGAAGAGAGAAAAATTATTCAAAGTCTTGTATATGAAAAATCCGAGCAAAGCATGAAAAAGTTTGTAGAAGTAGTAGTAAAGGAAAGTGTGCACCTGATGTAAAAGAGTGAAAATGAGATAAACGTGTCCTAAAATGTTGTGAAAAGTGATTTTTTAGGTAATCTCACACCAAGAGTAATATTTTGGGTGATCTCATGCCAAGTGTGAGTTTTGAGCTATCTCACGCCAAGTGTGATTTTTTGGGCAATCTCACGCAAATACAATTTTTTTAGGTGATCTTACACCAAAGAGAAAGCATTGGGGAGATAGGTCTTGTGTTACTCTTCTTCCATGAATCTTCCCAATAATAATTACTGTAAATAGTGTGTCCTTGATTTTTTCTTATTGGCCCAATTGTTCCAAATTAGTTTTGAGTTATACCAATTAAATGAGATATAATGCATTCTATGATTGGAGGACTATGCCTGTAACTATGAAACTACTCGAAAAATTCTTTGAGCTATGTTGATCTAATAATTTGACGGCATGTACCCCTAGGATATTAACGCCTTTGGGGAGGACACAAGAACCCAGTAGCTACTTGTCTTATGTTTGGTGTTAGTTTTACATGTTGTGATTTTGACCCAAGTTTGATTCTAGGTCATTCTATGACTTTGTTCATGTTCCTTTTTGTACTATGCATATTTTATTGTAGCTCTGAGTTGTTTCAAGGGTGATTTTTTACCAAATGTATACCCCCTTATTTAGGGTGCATGTGGACGTTAGTAAGAGAATGCATCCCAAAGGAGAGGACCTAACGTTGTGTTGAACTGGACACCTACGGTGGGTAGTAGCAGATGTGCATGGTATAAACCACATCACATGCAAACAAGAGAGGCTAGTAACATGTGTTAGTAGTAAAAGTAGCTAGTATGTAAAATAAGGAAATGTAGCAAGCAAATTTGAAAATAATATGGACTGCGAAAAGTAGGTTTCAAACATAAGAAATCACTCATAATGTCATCATAAATTCGGGGTCAAAGTGGCAAAAATCATACATTGATCGAACAAGACATAGGGCATAGCCACGTAAATAATAGAGTCTGATAGAAAATAAGGTAAAATAAAGTGTATCAGATAACCATGTTGGATATAGTCCTGAAAAAAAAAAATTTACACATGAAGTGTTCGTTAGCATGTTACAAATATAAATAGTATGTCAAGAGTGTGTGTATATAGCAATTAAAAAGTAATGTAGTGATAATTGTAGAAATATATATTTTGTATTATGGGATAGTAGTGAAATTAGATGCCCCTAGGAGCCTCAATGGGTGATAAAGGTACAGTGAAAAGCATCATTACGGCGTGTAAGGAGCTTGTTAGTGAGAAAATTTGTTAGGTAGACAAATTAGTGGGTATCATGTCAACAATCTGGGACTCTAGGTCCCTCTTCTTAGATGGTGCATCTCCATTTATTGTGAGTGAACTAAAAGGGAAATATGTTAATGGCCAATAGGTTAGGGATCCATTCTCATTCAATGAAGACATACTAGAATCCATGATAGATATAAGAGTGGTCATTGCTAACACTACAAGATGTCATCAAGCTTGGTACTCAAAGTGCAAGAAAATCAACTCCTTCCTAGAGAATGGACCAAATAATTAAGCTTTATCCATCTTCTTCAAGCATAAAAAGTGGCACCTGAAGTGGCAAGGTTCAACAAAAAAATTCAAGGGCATTGAGATTTCACCTGTGGAACATTCCAAGAGTTCGTCAATGGCACATTCTTCATCATATTTCTCTCTCTCTCTCTCTTCTTCTTTCTTTCTCTATTTTCTCCCCTCCCCCTCCTTCATTTTATAATTCTTTTTTTTGGGGATTGTACTTTTTTCATCTTATTCACTTTTGTCTTATTCATTAATGTGACTATAGTATAATAATGTAATAAGCCACCCTTGTTTTATAAAAGGGGACTTAATGTTCTTTCCTAGGAATTCCATAAGTCAGAAATGGAAAAGGAAAGTGAAAAGCACACATATGGGGTAAGTGAAGAGTCATTTATTAGTCTATATAATGTAATGACACCCTCATTCTTAAGGGTTTTCAATTTTTTTCACTCAAGAGAGAGATCTATTTGAGAAAGTAAAAAGAGATACATTTTAGATTTTCCCTTTTCTAATTTTATTCCATTCTCTAGCATTGTATAACTTGTGAATATGTCAATAAAGAAAGGAGTTTATTATTTTCATGATGCATGAATGTGTGAAACTTTGTGTGCATGGTTTCCTCTCATCATCGTTTATGTTATAAGCATATTTATTCCTTTCTTATAACTTTTGTATGTGTACTTCTTATTATCTTTGGCAAGAATCTGATTTTCTACTTGCAAATATAATCTTCCCCTTCCTAATTTCTCACTCCCTCTTCCCCATCATTCAAAAAATTCTTCCTTGCAATTCATTGCAATAATTTTCCATGGGTATAGTGGAGTGTGCCTGTTAGATCCTCAACCTCTTGGCCATTAACATATTTCCCTTTTAGTTCACTCATAATAAATGGAGTTGCACCATCTAAAGAGGGACCTAGAGTCCTAGAGCATTGGCAAGATACCCACCAATTTGTCTACTTGAAAAAAATTTATCGCTAACATTTTTTGTGCCCACCATGGGGTAAACTTGACAACAATCTTCACCCAACCTATAAATCACTAAAAACCAAAAAAATCAAATATCCAAAAAAATAAAATTATGGAATTTGAAAAGTCTCCAAGCCTTATGTCTCTAACCAATGGCTATACCTAGTAACCCTCTTGTCCAAAGACCTAAAATGTTATTCCACATTCAAGAAGATATCACATTTGACTTGAGGGAATCCATCTGGCATAATAGAGAAAGTTTTACACAATACTTCATAGCCACAAGAGTGTTAGATTTGGAAGAACAACGTGTTACAGATTTGGAAAGAGAAAGACAAACACAAGTACAACAAAGAATAGTTTAGGATAATTCCAAATTTACAAGTTGGATGATCATGAGTACACAAGGTCATAAAGGAGGGATATATTGATCCCATATTTGAAGAGATACAAAGAACACAAGATCTCGGATAGAAATCCTCATCAATATTTCTATCTCAAAGCCTCTATAACTAGCGATCCAAGTGGTGTTAACCCTTTGGACATAGAATATCAAGATCTCATAATAGAAAACTTTATCGATGTAGAAACTAAAGAAGAAGTCAAGGAAGCAAGAGCTAAAGGTAGTAATAAGCCAAAGTAAGGGCTGAAATGAAGAAATATAAAGAGCTCAAGTAAGAATAATGGGTGAAGTTAGAAGAGAAGACCTATGGGTGACAAAGAAAGAGCCCATTATACCATGGGGATGAAAACATAGCCCACTTGAGACTTTTAACCTCTTCCTCAACCCATCCATGGGTTCAAGGAAAACTTTCCTAAGTTTATAGGATATGACACACAACTTATGGAGGAGCATGTAGTAACATTCATCACTACCTGTGGTGTACTTGGAGTAGAGCATAAGGATGTGTAGTTAGACTATTTGTAGAATATCTACAAGACAATGTAGCAGAATGGTTTTACCTTCTACCTGGCCAAGTATATCACTTCTTGGGATGACATTTGAACTTGTCTTTGAAGAGATATTTCAAGTCCACTGAAGACTATCAAGATCTCTTGGTCCAACTAGTGCAGATGAAGAAAGACTCTAATGAAGGCATGAGATTTTATAAAAATATAATAGAGTTAATGAAAAATTACCTATTAAAGTCATGCCTTCGAATAATAATATGAATATATTCTTCATCAGTGCTCCTAGATTCCTGAGATAGGATTTATTCTTAAAAGGTTGCAACCTATGCCCCTTAAAGAATCTTAATAATATGCCATAGAGAGACAAGATGATCTGGATTCTATCTAGAAAAGTCAAAAATCCAAATAGTAAACAAAAGGGTCAAAGCTCTAGTTCTACCTCCACAAATCCTCTATCTCAAAATTGGAAAATGATATGATTGCACTTAAGAAGAAGTTTACACAAAGCACTTTGAGGATTATCCAAAGAAGAAGAGTAATTTCCAAAAAGACTAAGAATTACCCCACCTCCTCATAGTCTTGCACTTGAGGCACCACCAATAAATGCACATCCGTGAAGAAGAAGAAGAAGAAGAGAAGAAGAAGAAGAGATCAAGGAACTAGAAGAGGAAGGTAAAGATGGAAACATTCTTGAGATTCTAAAGAGATTGAGAATGATACAAGTTATTTTTTTGAGTATGACTCGAGGGAAGACAATGATGATGATGAAGAAGCACCAAGCTTCTCATGTGCACTAGTGTTCACTTGCTCCCAATCTCAAAAGGGAGCCTCTTTTCTTTACACCTTATGAGAAAATAAAGAAGAAAGATGAGCTTCAAATAAAAAATCCCCATAATAAGATAATCAAATAGGATCTCCGCTCCCACCCTCGATGGAATTTACAAAGGAAAACTAAACCAAGGGGAAGAAATAAGTAAGTTGTAGTACCAAGTAAGTCCACTTGTACCTCTCCTAATTCTAAATATAATTTTGTATCAAAGGATATAGTCCTATAAAAATTTCCACCCCGCTCAAGAAAAAATGAGTTTCTCCTTCTCAACCTACTAATCCATTCACCAAGAATTCCCAAGCTTCTAAAGTAGCATCACCTCACCCTTTAAAGAAAACACTTGCTCTCAAAACATCAATCCCCCACCCCACTCTTCACCTTTTGATATTATTGAGCATGTGAATAAATCAAAGTTTAGATTTTTGAATATGAATTTTTCAAACACACCCCAAATAGTTTGAAAGGCTAGTCAACTACATCAAGGGTGGTAACCCAAAGTCCAAAACTAAAAATTCTAATCCCAAAGGGTTACTACTAACACCACCACTCTGTTGTCACAAAATATGCTTGCATTAAGCACTATCAAAACCAGCAAGGTAGAACCTTTCTACCTATCTCTCTTGATTAAAGGGCACCAACTGAATAACTGCATAATAGACTTCAAGTCATTAGATAATGTGATGCCTATTAAGGTTTTTAATTGCCCTAGGTCTTACCTTGACCCGAGAAACAGCTCATGCTACTCTATGGAATCAAAACAGGTACCGTTGGTAGGAAGAATCAAGGATGCCCAAGTATTTCTAGTAGATTACCCAGATAAAGAAAGTATTACTTACTATTCTAGTGATCGATATCCCTACATCATTCGGTATGTTGTTAAGTAAGAGCTTCTGTAGGGATTTAGGTGGTGTGATATCAGATGGATTAGTCCTTCGTGACCATTTTGGTAAGGGGTGAAATGAAGAAATTATTGCCAATGTGGAAAATGAAATATACCATTCAAAATTCTGAAGATCCAAAGCTGATATCTTATTCCAAGATAGTGGATTTGGAAACTATTTCTTCACATCGAAAAAAATGATAACCTACCTCTTTCTCACAAAGGATGAGGAGGATCAACTATGGACAATGGAATTTGATGGGAGCCACTCTAGTGTGGGATCTAGAGTAGGCATTGTGTTGATCTCCCCTTCAGGTGAGTTATATCCATTTGCTTATAAATTTTAGTTTGATAATACAAACAACATTAGAATATGAGGCCCTCCTTCTTGGGATGGATGTTGTTAAGTCTATGGGCATAAAGAAACTCAAATTCCTTGGTGATGCTGAGGTAATTGTGAAACAAGTAAGAGATCAATATAGGTGAAAAAATCCAAGACTCAAGCACTATAGAAATCGGGTATGGGATTGCATTGAATCTTTTGATGCCTTCTCAATTCAGTTCATCCCTCATGAGTAGAATGAAAATTTATTCCCTCATGGTCTTGGATTCCTTGATGACTCCTCATCCATCCTTCGATAAGGAAAAAGTGATTATTGAAATAGTATTATTGAGTGAGTGTACTAGATAATGTGAATCATTGGCAAGTATTCAATGACAACAGTTAACTTCTCACTTTCCTAGAGCAAAAAGACAATTTCAGAAATATTTTCTATGAGGGAAGTGATAACCCAAATTGGGAGTCCACTGTAGATGAAAAAGAAGGTATTGATGGAGTTGATTATGAAGGTCATCAGGATAAAAGGAAACAAGATCCCAAAAGGTCTTGTGTCTCTAGAATATTTGTTCGATAAGCATGATAGGTTTGTCAAATAAAAATCCAAACAGTATTCATGGTGCTCAACTGATTTTGAAAAAGAGAACATTGGTACCATCGAGCAGCCAAGGATGGTTAACATTGGCAAATTTTTTTCCCTTGAGGAGAAGAGGAGATTTTTTTCATTTCTAAGAAAGTATTTTGATGTTCTTGCTTATTCCTATGATGAACTAAATTCCTTCCATCTGAAGGAGATGCACCACTCCATTCCTCTAAAGCATGAAGTTAAGCCTTTTAGGAAAATCAAAGGCCATATAATCCCAAAATTGCATACAATCAAAGAGGAAGTTTTGAAGATTTTGAATGCTAGAATCATCTTCCTATCCACCATTCCACATGGGTAGAAAATATTATTTCAGTGTAGAAGAAAAGTGGAGAGATAAGAATTTGTGTGGACTTCCACAATCTGAATCAAGCCTTGTTGAAGGATAATTACCCATTTCCCATCATGGACCATATCCTATAGGAAATCACCGGATCATAAATTCTCTCATTGCTCTTGATGGTTTCTCTAGATACAATCAAATTGAAGTAGTTGAAGAAGACCAGTCCAAGACAACTTTCACCACTCCATGGGGTACTTTTTCCCTATGGCAGATGCCTTTTGGTCTCATCAATGTCAAAGCAACATTTCAAAGAGAAATGGATTTAGCATTCAAGGACTGAAGCATTGCATTCATTATCTACCTCGATGACCTCATGGTTTTCTCAAAGAAGTGAGGAGATCACCTTGCACATTTGGAGAAAGTACTTATCAAGTGTCAGAAGCATGGTATATCTCTAAATCCAAAAAGTGCATCTTGGAGTGACTAAGGAAAACTCCTTGGACACATTGTGAACAAGGAGGGAGCTAGAATTGATCCTAAGAGGATAAGAGCCATCCAAGCACTATCCCTACTAACAAGCAAGAAAGGATCCATTCCTTCTTAATTGGAAAAGTCAAACTTCCTTCAAAGCTTTGTTCCCAAATTTTGTAAAGTTGACCAAGCACATCACAAGCATGATGAAGCCACAAGAAAGCTTCAAATGGGATGAAAATGGAAAAGTATCGCATTCAAGGAAATCAAACAATCCATAGCCAAAGCTTTGACCTGGTATGTCCTAATTTTGATAAAGATTTCATCTTGTACTACTATGCTTATGAGCACACACTCTATGCCATCCTAGTTCAAAAGAATGAAGAAGGCATTGAGGCACCATTTCCTTTATGAGTTTCCCATTGAAGAATCATGAGCTGAAATATTAGATGGAAAATCATGCCTATGTTGTAGTAAAAGTAGTAAAAACTTTATATTTTACATCCTCAACTCCCACACAATGGTGATGGTCCCAAGTGCAATAATCAAGTCAATCTTGACTCAACAAGATCTTAGGTCTAAAAGAGGAAATTGGGTGGCAAGAATCCAAGAGTATGATATGGAGATCGACCTTCAAATATGGTCTGAGGAAATGGTTTGTGTCAAATGATAGCTGAAGATGAGGCTCTCAAGGCTCAAAATGAGACAAAGGAGTGTTTTTGTTTTGAATGTGTAAGAAAAGACATGCCTCAAGTCTTTTTGTGAGCACCACCAATGAATGGTATGCCGACATTGATTACTTTCTGACTTATGGTGAGTGTCAGCTCATCTTGATTACAAACAAAGAAGAACTCTGAAACTTAAGTCAGCTAAGTATGTCATTTGGGACCATGTATTATATAAGAGAGGGCTTGATGGTTGCTTCCTAAGGTGTGTAGATAAAGAACAACAAGAAAATATTCTTAAAGAGTTTATCATGATCAGGCATGTGGTGGGAACTTCTTAGCAATGGTAACCACCCACAAGATTCTTTATGGTAGGTATTATTGGCCTACCTTGTTTATAGATGCTCAAGATTGGGTATCCAAGTGTGAGGCTTGCCAACAATTTTTTGGGAGACCTCAGCTCATTGTGCTTCCTCTTTAACCACTAGTGGTAATTGAAGAACCCTTCCAATAGTGGGGATTAGACTTCATTAGAGTTCTCAACCCTCACTCAAGTCACAGGACAATGACTACATGCTCATGGACAATTGATTACTTTACAAAGTGGGTAGAATAAATTCAGCTAAGTAGGATAATTTTGAAACAAGTGTGTAATTTCATCAAGGAGAACATCATTGTCCATTTTAGAATTCCCCACAAGATTGTGGTAGATAATGCTACCTACTTCTCCTCCATAGAGTTGATGAGTTTTGCTACAACTATGGGATATCATTGTCTCACTCATCATACTATTACCACATGGGAATGGTTAGGAAGAATCCAGTAAAAAAATATTTTTGACCATCATCTACAAGTTAGTTATATGAAAATAAAATAAATTGGCACAAAAACTATATGATGCACTATGGGTGGACATGATAACTCCCAAAGAAGGAAATTGGGTTATCACCATTTCAATTGCTCTATGGAATCAATGCAAAAATATTAATCACTATTGAGTTGCCTACATTCAAATTAGACAAGGTTTTGGAATATGGCCAGTACCATGATGCTCTTGATAAGAGAATATTGTTCCTCTAGAATCTTGAAGAAGATAGAATCAAAGTGGTGGACCGTATCACAGAACATCAACTCAAGGTGAAAATTTTGTTTGAAAATAAAGCTAAGGCAAGGGACTTTAAAGTTGGAGACCTCGTCCTATTATGGGATGAAATTCGAGAACCAAAGGAAGCCATGGGAAGTTTGATTCTCTTTGTCTTGGCCCATTTCTGATCTAATAAGCTTGTGGTGATAATTATTTCTATCTCTCATATTAGGATGGTACACATTGGAGTTGCCTCATAGCAGGAAACATTTGAATTTGTATAAATAATGAAAGTGGGTTATCCCTCACATTGTAATATAGGTGATTTAGGTTTTTTTCTTTTCCTATTGTGTGTGTTTTACCTATTTTGTGTGTGGTGTGTTTCCTTTAACTTGTGTGTGCACGCACGCGTGTGTGCACGTGTGTGTGTGTTCCTCCTTTCTGTCTATCTCTTACAAGTTGAGTGACTCTCTAAAGCCCAATGGATAAGGCACTTATATGAAAACCAAATTGAGATTCAGGGTTTCTCATGTCATGTCCTCATTTTTCTCGATCCACAACATGTCCCCAAGTCAGATCTAGCTATTTTCATGAGTTTTTGCAAGGGAAAAATTCAAACTTGAAATCATGACAACCATACCCTATTGTGAAAATTTTTCTTGAAATTCATCTCGAGCCCTCCTCCAGATCATCCTAACCCTTTATATCATTATATATTACCATTATAAGTGGTCATATGTGTTGTGTCAACCTATTTCATAGGTGATTTAGGGATATCAATTCCATTCAAGAACTTCCAAGTCAAGATCCTTCAAGAGACATCTTTGAGAAGCTTAGGAATTTTTATTTATGGTCTTCCTAAGGCTAGAACACACCCCTGAAGTGGAATGAAATGTTAAAAGTAATAAAGGAGGTGTATCAGATAGATAACAACATATTGCAACTAATTTTGGAATATTATGGGAAGTTTCAGAGGTTTTGGGATAGATTTAGCAAAAGTGAGTCCTTGAGGGTGAAGCAGTTTACAATGCAAAAATAGCCCCCAAGCTTCGAGGGAACTGATTCTTAGAGCTCCATAAATATTTGGAGGTAAAAATAACATTGTTGGAAAGTTATTTTGAGCTCTAAGTGTTTGTGGTTTCATATCTTTCACAAAAAAATAAATTCTTCCCACATTTTGATTTCAACATGTGTAAATTATGAACCCGGAAAAAAAGAATATTTTTCAGAGGTTTAGGAAGAATCATGGTATGGTACCCCTCCCATTGTTTTAAAATTCCATTTCTAGTTAATTTCATATAAATAAGTGCATGAAAAGACCTCCAGACGCTCAAGTTATGCCTTGTCAAGTTGTTCCCAAGGTAAGATCAAGGAGTTAGTCAATTTTCTGGGTGGACACATGTCACTCCCATATGGTGGCATGCATTTTTGCACCAACCATCCAAAATTTTTGGGAAGTTTGGGACAAAAATATCCACCCATCCCCCAGATAGCCATTGGACTATGATGTGACCTTGGTTTATCCCAAATTGCTCATTTTAGCCCCCATGCACCATTTTCTAGCGCCATCCATCACCACATCTTGGAGTGCCACTTGTCATCACCAGATGAGGGAGAAATTTTTTTGTGCCAACCTTCCCAAAAATTTTGGATGGTTGGGACAAAAAAAATTTCCCAACCCTCACTATGGTCCCTTGTCTCTCCCATGACTCGAAAAGGTGCTTAGTATGTTTTTTTTAGCCCCCTCCCCTCTCAGCGTCAGCCAATGACCATCTACCACTTGTCAAGCATGGGTGAGGACACATTTTTTTATCATCAAGCATACCAAATGTTTGGGCTGGTTGGGAAACTTTTTTCCACCCAAGTGTAGCACCTTCCCTGGTCACCCATATGACCCAGTTTTGGCTGCTCCTAGGTTTCTCAAGTGATTTTTCCGCATTGTTCCACTGGCCAATCACGGAGTGCCACTTGTATTAATAAGGGTGAAGAACATTTTTTCACTAACCATCCCAAAACCATTGGGATATTTTGGGAAAAAAAAATCCCAATCCAAGGATGAAGAAAAACTAACTTTTTCATTTTTTTAGTGTTGTTTCTACTTCTTCCCATGCGTGCGTACACAAACCCTCATTATCGAAATATTATTTCTCCTCCATTTATTCTGATTCCACCACCTATATATTCCATTGCACATTCCATTCCACTTTCTCCATTACTCCATCACACCAAAAACTTTCATTTTTCAATTGTCACCATGCCAAATTTTTCCAGAAGCTTCCATGAGCGAAAATGGTGAAGTGCTCATATCTCACAAACCACAAGTCAGATTCCCATGAAACTTTGGCCATCTCTTCCTCTCCTAGATTCATTCATTCAAAAAAACACAAAATTACAAAGATAATCCATATTATAATGGAATAAAATTAAAAATTTGTGCCCTAAACCCTTCTTTCTCAATTTTCCATTGATCCAGAAAGTGGGTGAAGCTAAATTTTACACAAAGCATCCAAAGAGAAAACCCAGATCAAAAATGGTGATTTTTCATCAAACCAAAAGAGGAGAAGAAAAAGATTATAAAAATATTAAGTTTCATTGGTTCACACTTACTATAATTAGTAAATTTCCTAGAATAGTAAAAATCATCAAAGAAGAAAACCCTGGAAAATCCCCAAGTTGGAAAACTAGGGCACATCAGGCTAAAAAAGATAAAAATAAAAATGAAACTTTCTAAAAATATAAATTTCTTAAAATTTTCCATAAAACATCTATTGAAAATTCTCTAAACATGGTGATAACCCCTAGCACTGATATCAAGGAAAAAATCCAACCTTTCCTGAAATAGCATCTCTCCTAAAATCTAGTGTCTAAAAATAACAAGTTTCAGTTTCAAGTGCAAGAAGTTGTTATCACCCTATATTGTGACTCATATTGTTTCTTTTTGTCATCATGAAGTTAAAATTCACTATCCTTGAACCCGTTTCAACTCTCACATCATATTTCTTGAGTTTGGGTGACAACAATGTTCCTCACATGGACCTAGAGGAGCTCAAGAACAAAATGTTGGCGGGCCAAGAGATCCTATAGAGAAAAATATATTCTCTAGTGGATTATACATAGCAAGTGGAATCCCATGTCCTTGTGAAACATTAAGTTATTGTTAGCATGTTCCCAACACTACGAACCAAACACAAGAGTAATAAGAGCTAATGAAAACTCAGTCTTAGAAGTGCTCACCCCAAGGGCTATATCTCAAGGTATATAAACCCCCACCGGAAGAAACATGGTCATGATCACCAAGGATTTTTCATCATCGGAGATGGTCCAAAAATTATTCCTATATTTAAGGCCTTACTCTCGGATCCTTTTTATACTTGAGAAAACCCTCTCGTGCATTGAAGACTCTTTCTCACAATGAATTTCATGAGGGATCTTCTTTGATTCCATCAAAATTTTAAGCCAAGTAATGGAGAAGAGAACACAAATAATTTTCATGACTTGATGGAATTTTTCATTCTCACAATCCTCAAGGAAGGCAGGTTATTTATTGGGGGAATCTCATCAATGCAACAACTTACATCACCAATTTCTTCAAGTACCTACTTCTAAGAAGTTATTCATGACCTGGTCTATGCCTTGGTGAACACAAGACCATTTAAGGGCCTGAAACCTGCTCAGAATGTCCCTCAAAAGGCTCTTGTATTTGATAAATACTTTCAATTGGTCTTGAAAGAGTTTAATGAACACTTTTTCAAGGTGAATGATACATTCACAATGTATGTGGTGTGTTAAAGTCAGAATTTGAGAATTTCTTCACAAGTCGCTACCCTAGTTAGGAGGTATGAATCATACTTCATTCAATTTTCAACATTCTCTTATATCAAAGTTTCAATATTTGACCTTGCTCCATGGAGATTTCCTTGATATCCAAGAAAAGGGTCATGTTGATGGAAGTATGCAAATAATTAGTGCACATAAATGTAAGTAAGAAACAGGAATAAGAAGAAGTAGATTCCTTTCCTATCTCACTAGTTATTTTCACTTATAAGAGTGCCCACAATGCTTCCAAAATTAAAGCTTCCCTATCCCTTATAAATATGCAATCATACACCTCAAGGGCATATTTATACATTAGAGAAGATCTGGACACATTTCACCTACACGATTTATGCTATGTCCCTCAAATCAGAGATTTTTGGGTGAACTGTGTTGATGAATATGAGGTTTGTAAATGCAATCATAAAAGGATGATAGTGGATAAAATGAGGGAGTTCAAATTCGATTTGTATGAAGATGTTGTCTAGGATGATGGATTAGAAATGTTTTATCTAGAGTACCATGCAATGAAGGCTTCTCCTCTTCCCTAGGTGGTTTGGAGTGTTCGTGAGTCCAAAGAAATCAAAGAGCACACAAAGTTGGTGATAAAAAGGTAAAAAGAATGGTTTAGGAGAAAAAAATTTGATCTCATATCATTAGGAACCTTTTCGTCCCTCTAGAGATAAGCATCTTATCACTCCTTCTCCAAGGCCAAGGACAAGGCTCTTAGCTCAAGTAATTTAGGATAAACTATGAAGAGGAAACTAGAGGAACACGAGGCCCCTCGCTATAAGAGACTCCATAAGAAAGAAAGAATGGTATAATAACCTATGGTGGATCTAGAAAAGGGTAAATTGACCCAACCTACCTATCTATCCCATGAAAATCTCTAAGTATCTCATCTCCTACTATTACACTAGCCCCACCTACTTAGGATATCCCTTTCCATTTGGAGAAAGAAGTTGTAATGTTGTCAAGTGTTGAGCCAAAAACCAATCATATGTTCCCTTAGGTACAAGAGATGGTCACAATAAGAACGTACAAAATTCAATGGGTGACCATTCCTAATTTCTTGCCTATTGCCTTGATGCTCAAACAAAATAAAGGAATATTAGTTCAAGTTTCTTCTCCATTCTTTAGTGGCGCCTCGGGAACTAATATATAGAGGTAGTAAAGCTGAATTTCATCAACCCCATTAAGGAAATGATCATGGATGATTACAAGATGATCACAATTACCCTAGGGATGGCAACACATGAGGGTGACATTCACTTATTTCAAGAGACTTCCACTCAACTTGTCATGAGAATTCAAGAATACAAGGAGAAGCTAGATCAATAGGAATACCACATTCAAACCATAACTTCATACGTCTAAGAACTCCTAGATCAAAAATCTACCATTGTTTTCCTAGCCGAGGAAGTTATTCTAGTAATTTTCTTTGATCCAGAGTCAATCAAGAAAATTTAGGGATTTAACATGCAAGGAAAGGCCAATGACAAGTGGGTTCGCACAATCATTGAGAAAGGGAAGGTTTTGTTACTAGAGATTCTAACATTATTTAGGTATATGGATTCCATGGTCATGAAGATAGTCACAAAACAGAAATAATTGAGGTGTAGAAAGAACACTGGGATCAGGTATACCCTATGGTCATGGAGATGAGAAAAGTAAAGTCACCCCTCCAGATATTCAAAGGTGTGTTCTCTTTTGCATCAGAGGGCTTATCTTAGGATTGTGATCAAGTCTTAGTTTCTCAATATGAATTTATAAAACATGCCATCAATGATCTTGATTCATATGAGGAGGAGGTTGGAAAAATGTAAAAGGATGTCGATGTTTAGGTATAGAAGCTTGGAGTTACATACATGAATTAATATATTGCAATTGATGATCCATTAAAAATATTCAAATATTTAGTCAAGAAAGAGGTCAGAGATCCATTATCATTCAACAAAGACACACGGGAATCCTCGACAAAGACAAGAGTGGTCATTTTCAACACTACAAGATAGCATCAAGATTGGAACTAAGTGCAAGAACATCAACTCCCTCACAAATAACTATCTTTGAATCATTGAGCTTTATTCGTCTTCCTCAAGCTAAAAAAGTGGCACCTGCAGTGGCAAGGTTCGATTAAACAATTCAAAGGCATTGAGATTTCACCTATGGAATTTTCCATGACTCCATTGAGGAAAAGTGGAAGGATCTTCATCATAGTCTCTCTCTCTCTCTCTCTCTCTCTCTCTCTCTCTCTCTCTCTCTCTCTCTCTCTCTCTCTCTCTCTCTCTCTCTCTCTCTCTCTCTCTCTCTCTCTCTCTCTCTCTCTCTCTCTCTCTCTCTCTCTCTCTCTATTTTATCTCTCTCTCTCTCTCTCTCTCTCTCTCTCTCTCTCTCTCTCTCTCTCTCTCTCTCTCTCTCTCTCTCTCTCTCTCTCTCTCTCTCTCTCTCTCTCTCTCTCTCTCTCTCTCTCTCTCTCTCTCTCTCTCTCTCTCTCTCTCTCTCTCTCTCTCTCTCTCTCTCTCTCTCTCTCTCTCTCTCTCTCTCTCTCTCTCTCTCTCTCTCTCTCTCTCTCTCTCTCTCTCTCTCTCTCTCTCTCTCTCTCTCTCTCTCTCTCTCTCTCTCTCTCTCTCTCTCTCTCTCTCTCTCTCTCTCTCTCTCTCTCTCTCTCTCTCTCTCTCTCTCTCTCTCTCTCTCTCTCTCTCTCTCTCTCTCTCTCTCTCTCTCTCTCTCTCTCTCTCTCTCTCTCTCTCTTCATTTGGGGGTTACACTTTTTGTTTTCATCTTATTCACTTTTGTCTTATTTAATAATGCGACTATAGTCTAAAAATGTAATAAGCCACCCTTGTTTGATAAAAGGGGACTTAATGTTCTTTCCTAGAAATGCCAAAAGTCACAAGTGGAAATGTATATATAGGGGTAGGTGAAGAGTTGTTTATTAGTCTTTATAAGTTAATGGCACCCTCATTCTTAAGGGTTATCAATTCATTCTTCTCTTTTCCATGTCTATTTTCTCTATTCTCTAGCATTGTACAACTTTTGAAGATGTCAATAAAGAAAGGGGTTTATTATTTTCATGATGTATGAATGTGTGCAAATTTGTGTGCATGGTTTCCTCTCATCATTCATGTTATAAGCATAGTTTTTTCTTTCCTAGAAGTTTTTATGTGATAATTCTTATTATCTTTTGTAAGACTATGATTTTCTACTTGAAAATATAATCCTCCCCTTAAGACTATGATTTTCTCACTCCCCTCTTCGCCATCATTCAACAAATTCCTCCCTTGCAATTCATTGCAAGCATTTTCTGCTAGTATAGTGGAGTGTGCCTATTGGATCCCTGACGTATCTTTTTCATCAACAAATTTCCCTTTTAATTCATTCACAATAATTAGAGTTTCACCATCTAAGAAAATGGGCATAGAGTCCCAAAGCATTGGTAGGATACCCACCAATTTGTTTACCGATAATTTTACTTGCCAATAAACCTATAAGAAATCTTCATCCAAAAACTATCAAGTGAACATGCAATTGTATATATAGAATCATAATGGCATACTAAGAATCTTTCTAACATGGAAAGTAAAGTATAACATGTAAATATACTAATTTGAGCAAGATTAAATTCAACCAAGATATAAAAATTCCATGTATGAGTGTGATGGAATGGTATGTAATGTGTGAATTTTATAGAGAGAAGTATACCCCCAATTGGATGTGTATGAGATGAGGTTAATTTATAAATTCCCCCTCTATAGTCAAGAATGAACCATAGAACAAGATTTCATCATCGGGAAATGGTTTGAAAATGTGTGCTAGAAAGATAGGTCATGAAGCATATATAATGTAAAAATTAGATGTTGTGAGGTTCATTTTAGATTGAAGCCCTCAACAATATAGTATGAACCATGCAGCTATAGTGTGTCATAGGGTAATAATGATACAATGTGTGTATAAAGATGTGGAAGAATACTCAAAAAGAGTAAGTATGAAGCACAAAGTGTGATAGTATATACTATAGACAACTGATGATGCTAGGATGAGGGAAGTAAATGTGATGCCCCCAAATTATAAGAAGGAGATAAGGGTACCTAATGATAGTTAAGGGAAAGGGCCCTCCACCCAATATCCAATAAGATAAAGGCATGTGATGATGCTCTAAGATCAATGGAGTATGAGACTAATGATTTACATGTGAAGGAGATCTATCTGGTGAAGGAGGTGGTGAACACCTATGTGAAGGGGCTACCTAAGTAGGGGACTTAGGCCAAAGAGATGGGTTAATGGATTGATTTAAACAACAAGGTCATGAAGTAGGTAAAGTACAAAAAGGAAAACTAGGTGCATAATGTGCCTTAGTTTCTAGAGGCCTAGGAGGCCTAGATGGTGGCGCTAGTGGAAGGATGTCATCAAGAAGAGATAGAGGAAATGGTGTGCATTGTGGGATGCCTTTAAGATTGATAACTTACTTATTGTGAATAAAATTGAGAAAAAAATATTCATGGAAAGAGTTTCTTTTGTGGGGCACGTGAGCCAAGGAAGAACTAAGAGCATGTCAACACCTTTTATTGAGGATTCCATGGTGAATGGCACAAATATGGTAAGAGGCCCAATTGTAATGGGAAGCCTAATGTAGCTAAAAGAATTAGGAAATGGATATGAGATATTAGATATTGAACATTTGATATCATTTAGAATTACAATGGATCACATACTTGATATGAGGTGTTGGATAGATAAAGGAGTTATTAATAGTATATAAATTAATAGAAGTATTGATATGTAATGTGTCAAGTGAATGTATCATGATACTCTTAATATTAAAAGGAAATTACTAGTGGTAATGCATCAACAGAAGCAACAAGGGATTAAAGGGGTCCCGATGAAGGAGGGGGCACAGTTTGATATGTATGATTAGGAGAAGTATCGAGAGCTTGTGTGTCATGCTTGGGCAAAGGGTCATTAAATATTATCATCTTTTTATCATTGTTGATTGGCTTAGATGTAAAGGATTAGGGATCTCGAGTGAATTATTATCAATAAGATCTTGAATGAGATTCCTTAGTTTGAAGTAATGATTAGTAGAATGCCCAATGCATTTGTGATAGTCACATTTATAATTTTCATCATAATTACAGCCATGGGGGCAATATGGATCAAGATTGAGTAGTGATGAAAGGATGATTATATTTCTTTCAATGAGTAGGTGCAATAGAAACCAATGTGCATAGGGTAATTTGGTGAAAGTATGCTTTGGAGGTTTCCATTGAATATTTTCACATGGAGAGACGACATTAATAGTTTCCTTTGTTTTGGTAGGTTTAGGAGATGGTTTGAATGCTCATTTAGCTTGAAACCTATTATAAGCGAGATGAAGGATAATCATGATACTTTAATTTTCCCATATAGATTAGTTTAACTTCACACATTTTGAGCATATGGAATAATTGATCAAATGAAGGAGATGTCTCAAATATAACACTCTCTTGAAGTGGTGGTAAGATGATTTGAACAAAAATATCTTGCAATTTTGAATAAATAAGTACTTGTTTCATCTTAGCTAGATTTTTCTTATAACACATATATTAATCTAGATGCTCATTGGATCTTTGTTTAATTTGAGTGAGTTGTGAATAAGAGATCTTGGTACTGATATTGATTGAAAAGTGAGAAATAAAAACAATGGATATATGTGTAAAATAAGTTAACAAATAAACAAGTATATCATAAAACCAACACATGGGATAATCTTGAAGATTTCTAGGAAATAGCTTATCTAACAATGTATTATCATCCGCATAGTTGAGACATGCCACATGGGAAGATCAAAGATGACCTTGACGGTCACCATGGCCATTGAAAGTGGAAAACATGTGGGTGAAAAAGTTAGGAGGGAGTGGGTAAGTGTAAATGGAGGGTGCAAAAGGGGTATGAAAGAGTAATGAGGAATTAAGAGATGGAGAGGAACATGAATTATCATGCTAGAGTAGAGGGATTTAAACTTGCATATCCTCGTATGAGGAAGCTAGGTCTTGAGTCTTTGGAAGAGGATAATTGATGTGTGTGAGAAATAATATGTGGAGTGATATGGTTGGTAGGATTAGGAATGGAAATGGGAATAATAGAGGTAGGTGGAAGGTTAGAAGAGGGAGGTTGTGTTACAATAGGAATGGAAGTAGTATTAGAGGTAGGAGGATTGAGCTCAACTAGGTTGGTGGCTTCCTCATGAGAAGCAAATAGAAGAAGATCTAATTCTTGCCAATGTTTAGAAATATGAGCTTAGAGATCATGAAGGTCTTCATGAGCTTAGACATATTAAAAATATGATAAGATGCCTATAAGCAAAGTGGGGTTTGAGAAATGGATTCACCAAATGATTTGATTTAATTTGAGTTAAATATAATTATTACAAATTAATTTATGTATAAATAGCAAAGTACAAAAATGACACAAGTAAACTAGGATTTTAAAGTATGAAACCCTAAGCAAGGAATTAAGATAGAGGATTTAGATGGTTTCGAATGGATGGGAAGTGATATGGATAGATGAAAATGGTGAATATATTGTAAACAAGGTCTTTAATGGTCACCTTTGTGAAATCTAGAACCGAGAATAATGTTGGAAAGGGGAACCTAGTTTTGGAAAGAGATTTCTATGTGATGGTGACTCGATCCTAGGATCGGTGACTATACGCAGAGATCAAGATCTAGTTTTTTTGTGTAGCAAGATATTCATAGTTGGTATATGTTTTTAGCCCGATAATCATTCATTGATCACCGAAGGTACCTATAACATGAAAAATAAAATTTCACCTACACAAGCTCACAAACCACATCAAACCTAAAAGGAAAATTTAGAATGGGGATTCGTAATGACCCTAATGACCACCTTGATAATGAACATAAGACTAATCCTTTCACTACATCTTAGACTCCATGTAGTCTTATGAGTGTGTGTAGAACTTGTGCCCTAAGATGCCCTTATGTAAGATGCACTTGATAGCAGCATGTAGCTATGTAGCTATTTGTAACAATGTAGTAGAATGTGTGGATAAAATAAAATGAATTTCCCTTCATATGTTGTGTATTCAGAGTTGTTGTAGCCCTTGTCTCTTGAATGGATGCTAGATGGATTCCTTAGAGTGCTTTAGGTTCCTTTTCAATGTAAGATATGTGATGATAGTAATGTTTAGTGCTTGTTCCTTTATTTTGAATGCATAACTAGGTGTTTATATGATTATTTTGTTTGAATTTCTTAATTCACAACTTGAAGGCCATCCCATAAGTGAAAAATATTCCCAAAAGATAAATGAGACCCAAATAAGCAATTAAGGTAAAAAAGCATCAGGGCACCTGAGAAGGGAGAGGAATTCCTGGGTTCTTCTACCTAGTCGTATGATGGTGTACGAGGCCATGAAAGATAAATTAGTAAATTTATGACTAAGTTGGAGAATGTGAAAAACCAAATAGAAAACAAGAGATAAATAATAGAGGTCAAAGATAGTCATGAAATACTATTTTTCTTACTTAAGATTCATGTAAATGCTAGCACACTTTTAGGACCTAGAAATTTACCCAAGAGCATGATGGGAATGGCTCTTCAAGATTTTAAGTATGTTACTTTCTAGATCACTTTCAGTAACTTGATACAAGATCACTTTTTTCACCGCGGGAAGCTTCGTCATTGGGGAATACATATGTGAATGCCGTGAAATGGAGTCTATAATAGATCACTCTTGTTTGACTCGAGAAGTTATGTGGGATCTACAATGAGATTTGTCTTCTTATGAACTCTCTGGAATATGGAATCACTTTTTGGTATTTGTTCATTATCCTCCCTTTTGAACACTCATGCTTAATAGATCTTTCCTACAATTTTTACCTCAACCAAATCACCTTGGCTCACTTAGCACATTGAGATCACACCAATCAGCTCACCTTGGCTCACATCCACTAGCTTTCCCTATCTCACCTTGGATCACTTAGTACATTGAGCACACTGCGCAACCATCTCACCTTGGCTCACCTATCCTAGCTCACCTCAACTATCTCACCTCACCTAGCCTCTAATTAGCTAAAACTAGACTAAAGTAGTGTAGTAAGGGATAGTTAATCTAATCTAAAAGGAAATATAAAATACAAGTAAAAATGTACTAAGACAACATGTATATGAGATAAGTAGTAGAACTAATGCAAAAAATAAAAACCCTAATGGTAAGAGAGAAGAGAAAGAACTCAATTTGATAACAAATTCTCATAGGATTATGTCACATAGGAGACTAGGAAAATCAAAAGCATGAATGACTATGTAGGAGTGCAAAAGGATGGAGCTAGAGGATCTAGCTAGACTAGAGCACTTGGAAGAGGAATGGGGCACCTACGGTGCTCTGGTTTGAAATATGGGCCCTCTCTACGCAAAAGCTTTGAATCTAATATTCACAGGGGCTAAAAGGTAATCCAAAACCCCTATTTCGTTGTGCATCAAATTTTCTATCCCATGTCATATTTCGCTAATAACTCAAGATGGAAGAAAGACCTACAAGACCCCAAAACAATCATCAAACCCTATAAAAAAATAATGCATATGAAGGGGTCGATGACTAACCTCAAGTGCCATAATGGTGGACTTACTAACTAAGCATTGAACTACATCTCAAACCCAATGTAGTTTATGTGGAAAGTGTGTATGAAGATTCCCTAGGTTGATTTTTGTCAGTCACACTTTGTGAAGTGGTGAGAAATAACTACATGTAGAAAATGTAATAGAATGTGTGCATGGAATAGAATAGAATCCCTCCCCTATGAAGTGTGATGCAAGATGTCCTAGCCTTATGCCTTGATGATGGATCTATGTGGATGAAAGTGATCTCAATGCAATAGATGGATGTAACTCTAGATGGAGTGATAGTAGTAAGTGATGCTAGGTCCCTCATTATGGTCTCATAACTTTATATTTATAGGGTTCTCTTGTCTAATTTGTAATTAACCCCAAAAAGGCCAACCAAAAGAAAGATAAAGATGTAAAATGGCTAGAAAGAGCCCAAAAAGTGGAAGGAAATCTAAAGGGATCGGGGTGCCCCTAGTGGGAACTAGGGCACCCACAAGAGCCCCAATACTAGCTTGGTGCCCAGTTGAGGCTAAAATGATGAGAAATGACTGAAATAGACTAGGCATGTGGATGAAAAGGGTCATTAATGATGAAATAAAATAAAACAAGATGGCCAAAAATATGGGGTTAATTAGTATTTTCTTCACTCAAGAACCTTCTAAATAGTAGTATGAGATCGGGATAAATAAATGTCTAAAGTGCATGATTTTATGACTACATTTTACCCCACTTTATGTTGGTGAGTGGAAATCTTGGTAACATAAAGTAGATAGAGATGCGTACTGATACCGATGTAGAGTGATGAAGAAGGTGTGTGAAGGACTAGAAAAGTGGAATGATAAAAAGATGGAGGAGCGTGGAAACTAAAGATGAAAAATGCGCAAAGAAAAAGTGATGAGAGTGAACCTAGGGGTAGAATGTGTGTGTAGTTGTTGCGGTGTGTAATGTACCTACATGGTTAGTAAAGTGTGTGTTGTCATAAAGTGTTATTGTTGACGTTGTTGTTGTTGTTTTATTTTCCCCCATTTGACTGCTTGTTTCTCATATGGTCAGACCTGCAAGGAGAAAATGATCAAGTAGTCAAATATATATGTATGTAAGTGTAAAAACGTAATGTAAAACACATGTATATAAATGTAAAATAAATGAAAATGTAAATGTAAATGGAAATGGAAATAATCCATGTGCATGTCCATGAAGGAGAGTGTAGAAGGATATCCTATACTACGAATTTTTTGGGTGATCTCATGCCATAGGCTGGCCAAAGAAGTGTAGGGAGGAAATGCTCTATGTCCTCAAGCTCTAACTGCTTCCCCTGAATTTGTAGAGATCTATGTATCATGTTTTTTTTGGGCAATCGATGCCACTGACCAAAGTAGTGTAGAGAGGCACACCCACTATAACCTCTAAGCCTGTAACTACTTCCTAGAATGCTAAGGACACCATGTCCTATAAAATCCATTTGTGTATGGGGTTTGTAGACTAGTCTGAACCCACTCTAATATATAATGAACCGAACCAGTGGAAAGTATAGAATATTTTTGTGTTAGTATGTAAAAACCCCAAATGATGTCCCCCTCTTTGGGGGGCATGTGACATCATTGATAGGAGAAATATGCCCCAAAAGAGGACCAACCGCATGTACGTTGTAACCCTGAAAAGTGCTTGGTAGAAACCAAGGCACACACAAACAAGAAGGCTAGCCAAAGATAAGTGTAAACACACATGCATGTAGAAAACAATGTGTAAGCTATGTAAACAATGTGTAAAATACCAAGCAAAGTAATGTAAAACATAAGAAGACAAGTAAGCCACACAAAGTGGGCTACAAACATGGACATCACTCATGATGTCGCAAGACATGTAAGGCCATCATGGCACAAAAAATCAAACAAGTGTGCACACAAAACATAGGGCAAGGCCCACAAACAATAGTAAACAATAGTAGTATAATGACAACACAAACAAAAAAAAGTAGTCATGGTAACATGTAATCCTACAAAACAAGTGTTGCACATGGAACACCCATTAGCATGTTAGAGAAATAACCAATATGTCAAAGCATGAATAACCAAGTAATGTAAAGTGCTAAGTACAAAATGAAACAATAGCACTTGAAAGAAATGAATGTGGATGCCCCAACTAACGACCAGTGTAGGAAGGGTAGAAGGTGAGCATCCATGTTGCATGTAAAATATTTATATCTGTGATCACAACTAGAAAAAGGCGTGAATGTGCATGTGTGGATGGTATAGATAATGACATATAATAAATCAATCTAACATGTGTAGTAAAGTGATCATGTAAAACACTAGTAAACAAGAGTAAATTCCCCCAAGACAATGCAATATGTTGTGGATGGATGGAATGGAATGCAAGATGGAATGATAGGAGCCACGTGCCCCGAGTGAATGGAAGTGTATGCAATGAGGTTCATTTTTTTTCCCCCTCAACAGTCAAGAATGAACCATAAATGAGAGTGCGTCATTGGGAAATGGTCGAGTAGTGTGTGTGTGTCTAATGCGTTGTGATGAATGTGTAAGTGTAGTGATGAGATGCGACCTAGAAATGATGTGTGCGTGAACCCTATATCTGAAAGCATATATCACGACTAAATGAATATATAAGTGATGATTTATCCTAAGTGTATATCACTATAAGATGAATGGATGAGTGATGATTTATCCCTAAGTGTATATCACTACAAGATGAAAGGAGGAGTGGTGATGTAACCTAAGGTGTATACCACTACAAAATGATAGAATAGGTGATGATTTAGCCTAAAGTGTATGTCACTACAAGATGAAAGGAGGGAGTGGTGATGTAACCTAAGGTGTATACCACTACAAAATGATAGAATAGGTGATGATTTAGCCTAAAGTGTGTACTATCTAGGATCCTAGGATGTGCAAAGCGTGATGAGTGTAAGGTCCATTTGATTTGTAAACCCTTGGTAGTTAAGTATGGACCAAGAACTAAAGTGCATCATCGGGTAGTGGGTGGAGATCATAGAATACAATTTAGTATATGTAAGGATAAAATTTGACTAGATGATGAGTAAAATGTATAAATACACTATGTGTAAAATCAAAATGTATGTAGAGTGTTAAATGTAATGTAATGTAATGTAATGTAATATGTAATGTCATAATAATGTATGTAGATAGATGTAATGTAGATGTATATAGATGAAGAATAGATGGTATATAAACTTGATGATATGAAAATGCATGGTGTAATATGAATGGTATGTAAGGTATGTAGATAAATGAATAATGTAGTATGTAGGATAAGTAGTGTAGGATGTAAGATGTGTATAGACAAATGGTGATGTTTAATGACGAATGACATGATGTATATGTATAAATGCACAAATGCCAAAATGTTTGTAGACTAAATGTAGAATGTATGGTGTATACCACATGATGATGATGTGAACACAATGTGTAATGCCTATAGTGCAGTGTGTGGGGTTCATGTGTGTAGTAATCCCTCAATAGTCAAGTGTGAACAAAGCACAAGAGTGTGTCATCGGGTAATGATGAATAGTGGTAATCTAAGCGTAGTATTTCTTGAGATGCATTATGTTGAGTGGATTTTTGAGTGGTTTACCTAAAAGGGTGGCAAGGTGATATACCCCACCACCAATTTTATCAATGATAATGTATGGACCCAACCAATTGGGTTTGAATTTACCTTTGATGGTGCCTCAACATTTACATTCTTTTGATTTTCTTTCAAAACAAGGTCACTAATGTTGAATTCTTTGAGAGAAATTTTTTGATTGTATGAATGAGCAATATGAGATTGATATGTGTGAAGGTGTTCTAGTGCTTGAACACGATGTGAGTCTAACATTTCTAGTTCATGTAAGTAGTTCTCATGATATTCATTATCTTTAAGGATGCCTTTGAGAGAAACCCACAAAGAAGGTATTTCAAGCTCAAGTGGAATAATGGCCTCAACATCATAAACTAATGAAAAAGGTGTAGCATTAGTGGGTACAAAACAAATACTAGTATGGTAAGCCCATAAAGCGTAGAATAGTTGGTTATGCCAATCTAGTACCACTAGAGTCAACAATCATTCGCAAGATATTTTACAATTGTTTTGTTGGTGGCCTCAACTTGACCATTTCCTTGTGGATAATAAGGTGTTGAGAATGATTGTTTTGATTTTGAATTTAGCACAAAAAACTTTTTTTGATGTCTTTATTTTTGAAGCAAGGTCCGTTATCGGCAATTATAGTAGAAGGCACACCAAAACACGTGATAATATGGGTGGTGAGAAAGTTACAAATATTTGTACCAGTGACTATTTATAGAGGGGCCACTTCAACCCACTTAGTAAAGTATTCAGTAGCGGTGATAATGAACTTATGTCCATTGTCAGTAGATTCAGGATTGATCATACCAATGAGGTCAAAACCCCAAAGAGAGAAAGGCCAAGTAGGTGCGATGGGTTGGAGGTCATACATGGGTGCATGATGGAGATTTCCATGTTTTTGACATTTTTCACAATGAGTAGCATATTCAAGGAAATATTGTTCCATTGTAGGCCAATAATACCCTTGGCGTAAAAGTTTTTGTGACATAGCTTTACGAAAAAATGACCACCACATATGTTGTCATGAATTTGTGATATGGTTGTGGGGATGTCTGCAAGGGAAAGGAAATGAAGAAGATGACCATCGATAGCATGTTTGAATAATTCGGTCCCAATAATAACATAGAGTACCTCACGACGTAACTAGCAAAGCTTTTGATGAGGATGTAGGTGTCGGGATAGTTTGTTTATATAAGTAATTATAAATAGGTGTAAACCATTTAGTGTTGTCTTGACTACGTGAGATGATGGCATAAGCTATAAGAGGTAATGAAGAGATAGAAGGATGTCGTAAATGTGTAATTATGAATGTGGTTTATTTGTTGGTAATGTCTTGTGGATGAGTGATGATGCGCACTAGCCATAACATCTGCATGATGATTTTCTTTGCGAGGGATAGTAGTAATGGAGTAAGTCTCAAAAGTAGCTAAAAGGTCCTTTATAAGGGTGTTGTAGGGAATGAGATGATCCTCATTTTTATTATATATATATTGTTGATCCGATTAATTAATAATTAGGAATCACCGTGTATGAATATGTTTTGAATGAGGATCTTTTGAGCAGTAATCAAACCTAAGATGAGATCTTCATATTCAGCTATGTTGTTTGTACAAGAAAATCCTAACTAGTAAGTGAAGGGGAGTGGATCACCATGTGGGGTAATGAAAACTACCCCAGCCCCATTGCTAGATCAATAATGAGATCCATCAAAATACATTTTCCATGTATGTGGCTCGATGGTATAAGTGGTGAAATCATCATGAAAGGAGTCAAAATGGGTGATGCATCGAAAGAGAGTGTGCAGTAGTTGCAAGTTGATTGACAATAACTTGTCCTTTGATTACTTTTTTTAGTAGGAACTTAAAATCAAATTTAGTGAGGAGCATGACCCAATGCACCAAACATCCTGATAGATGTGTGTGGGAAAGGAGGTAACGTAATGGATCAACTTTGGTTATAATATGTACCTCATTGTTAATAATATAGTGTCATAATTTTCTGCAATGAAGACAAGGCCAAGGCACAATTTTTCAATGTAGTTATAGTTACATTCATAAGATAGTAGAGTGTGAATGATATAATATATGGCTCTTTCACATTGAGAATCATCATGTTGAGCTAATAAAGCTCCTAAGGCATGAAATGTAGTAGAGATATATAACAAAAAGGTCGATCAACTAAGGGTGGAACTAGGACAAGAGGATTTAACAAGTAAGCTTTAATGTCATCGAAGGCTTGTTGACATTGTTCATCCCAAACAAACTTGGTATCTTTCTTCATGAGTCGTGTGAATGATTGAGTCTTATCAGCAAGTTGTGCAATGAATCGTCAAATAACTTGAATTTTACCCTATAGTGATCATAACTGGTGAAGGTTTTTGGGTGGAGGCATATCGATAATGGCCTTAATTTTGTTAGGATCGATCTCAATGCCATGTTGAGAGATAATATATCCAATAATTTTACCATCATAACTCCAAAAACACTTTTTTAGATTCAAGCGGACACGATATTGTCGTAATCATTCAAATAATATTCGAAGATCCTTCACATGGGAGGACCATCGGTGAGATTTTGCTAAGATTTCATCTACATAGTCTTCGATGATCTTGTGAATGTAGTCATGGAATATATGTGTCATTTCTCGTTGGTAAGTGGCTCCAGCATTTTAAAGGCCAAATGACATGAAGATATAAAAAATGTATAACGGTGTAATGAAAGAACTTTTTCTTGGTCAGCCAGATTGATCTTGATTTGATTATAACCCAAAAGCCATCCATAAAGGAAAGGATATCATATCCGGATGTAGAATCAACAATAGCATGTCGATGTGTGGTAAGGGAAAACTATCCTTAGGGTAAGCTTTGTTTAAATCATGAAAGTCAATGCAACAACAAACCCGACCATCAAGTTTCATTACTAGTATAATATTAGATACCCATTTGGGATAGTCAACATCATGAATAAAACCTACATCTAGAAGCTTTTGAATCTCTTCTTTAACTAAGAGGGCTACCTTAGGGTGCATTTTATGAATTTTTTGTTGGATTGGTTTAGCACCTAGGTTAAGAACAATGTTATGCATCATGACGGATGTATCAATACTGAGGCATATCACTATAATCCCATGCGAAAATATTTGAGAAATCATGAAGGACTTGCTTGATATATTTTTTTGGAAGGAGTAAGAGATGTGGCTAGCAAAACTATGCATGGATGTTTAGAGGTGCTTAAGTTGTATAGATTGTTTCTTCATTTAGAAGGGAGGAACGATCTTCGATATATGGATCAGTAGGAATAGTGTCAGGTGGGTTGGTGTCATATAAATTCCCTAAGTAAATTGTATTAGTGAGGGACAAAGGATGAGGCCACTTATGGTGGAAAGAGGAAGATGATCATAAGCACCCATGTACTCAAGTAGTGCGCTATCAATATCAAAAGTATCAAAGGTATCCCAAAGGAGTAGATGTATCATCACTAATGAGTTCCGGATGCAACAAGGGAAGTGAAGGAACATGAAAAGAGGTATAAGCATCTATGGGAGGAGGGAGGAGGAGGTTGATATCCTAACCCAAACTTATGTGACCATGCGAGGAGGTCCCAAAGCTTTATGATCTTATGTTCATGTTGATCTACTTGTGTATAGAGAAGCCAAAATGGTGGAGATATTCATACCCTAAGCCATACTTAGAAAAGTTGTGAGTAACATCGAGGAAGTAGGGATATCAATAGCTTGTTCAATAGAATTACAATACTCAAAAGGAATGGATGGAGTTGATACATCATAAAAGTTCTTGATATCATGGAATTTAAGTCGTGCATGTAGTGTAGAGGGGACCACATGCATAGCATGGATCCAAGGTCTCCCAAGGATAATATTATAATTAAGGTCATTAGGCATGACATGACACAAATATCAATTGTACATGGACCAATAGTGACCGGTAAATTAACAAGTACCTAAAACACGCTTGGGGATGTTATCAAAGCCACAAATAGAGATGGACGAAGGGGACTAAAGATGCTTTCGACATGCCTATATGTTGAAGGAAAGTGATGTTACAAATGTTAAGGCCAGATCCATTATCGACTAATGTGTGTTTGATTTGATCGTGTTAATACAAACTTGGATATACAAGGGAGGGTCATGTTGTAGTATCTCTTGAGGAGGTAAGTCATCCATTGTGTGAAAGTTATTTTATCCTCATTAAGAGAGAGGGGTGAAGTGAACTTATGGTATACATAGTCGGGTAAGGTATGAGGGGGGATGTAAGTGGTAGACAAGTATTTCTTAAGGTTATTGATACAATCAAGGTGATTTTGTAGATAAGTATGAATAGAGATATTCATGATGAGGCAAAGCCAAGATCATGAATGAAATGAAATAAATATGAATGAAGGAAACTAGAAGTATGGATGGTTGCATCGGGTTCACCAAAATGATTAACTAAAAATGGACTAAACTAGTGTAGTAAGGGATAATTAATCTAATCTAAGAGGACATATAAAACACAGTAAATAAATGTACTAAGATAACATGTAAATGAGATAAGTAGTAGAACTAATGCAAATAAAAACCCTAATGTGTAAGAGAGAAGAGGAAATAACTTAGCAGAGATAATGAGATGCTCACGGGACTATGTCGAGAGAGGAGACTGCAAAAATCAGAATTAGGAATGATTGTGGAGGAGTGAAAAAAAAGATGGAGATGGAGGATCTAGTTGGATTGGAGTGCTTCGAAGAGGAATTGGGTGCCTGTTGGTGCTCTGGTCTGAAATATGAGTGCCCTAGTTTGTGCAAAATCTTTGAATCTAATATTAATAGGGAAATTTGATCCAAAACACTTATTGTCTATAGCATCAAATTCATTGTCTCATGCCATATGTCGTCAGTAACTTAATATGGAAGAAATACTTGCAAGACCCCAAAACAAGCATCAAACCCTAAAAAATAAAAATTCATATGAAGGGGCCAAAATGATCTCCACCTTTGCCACAATGGTGGACTTACTAACCGAGAGATGCACTAGATCTCGGACTGATGTAGTTTTATGTGCAAGTGTGTGTGAACATGCCCTAGGTTGTTCTTGTGCTAGTCACACTTTTGAAGTAGTTAACAATAACTACATGTAGAAAAATGTAATAGAATGTGTGCATAGAATAAAATAGAATCCCTCCCCCTATGAAGTGTGATGAAGATGTCCTAGCCTTGTGCTTTAACGATGGATTTATGTGGATGCAAGTGATCTCTAATGAAATAGATGGATGCAACTCTAGATGGAGTGATAGTAGTAAGTGATGTTAGGTACCTCATTATGGTCTCATACCTTTATATTTATAGGGTTCTCTTGGTATAATTTCATAATTAACCCCAAAAAGTTTGATCACACAAAATATAAAGATGTTAAATGGCTATAAAGAGCCCAAAACTTGGTGGGAAAGTTGTAGAAGAATTGGGGCGTCCTTGGTGGGAGTAGGGTACCCACAGGTGCCCCAGTACTAGGTTGGGTGCCCCAATCGAGGATAAAATGATGAGAAATGATCGAAATAGACTGGGCATGTGGATGAAAAGGGTTGGTAATGATGAAATAAAATAAAACAAGATGGCCAAAAGACAAGGGTTAATTAGTACTTTCTTCACTCAAGAACCTTCTAAATAATAGTATGAGACTCGGGATAAATAAATGTCTAAAGTGCATGATTTTGTAACTAAAACCTCAACCTACTCACCTCAAAGAGATGATGATGGATCTAACTTGACCAATGAGTTATGATTACCTTGTATCGAAGAAATTTTTTTTTCCAACTTTAACTTAATAAAATAAAATAACAAAAAAACCGACCTCGAGAGGACTACGGGGTTACTGATACCCATGATGATGGACGTTTATGTAGTTTGATAAAGCTCCTTCTTCTTTCACCGATGAATAAACATGCAAATCAAATACAACTAAACAAAATAGATTAGATGAATTGATAAATGAGATGCTCGGCACAAGAGGATTCTAGGAATCTAAAGGGACTTCCTTAGAGGATGTCATCTCACTTTTTAAAAATTAAGTAGATTGACAAAGATAGATAGAAGATGGATAAGAAGCTTTAGAACTCAAGGTCAAAGGGTATGTCATATGTAGCTTTGTAGGTGGCTCATGCAAGAGTGGATGAAATCAAGACATATTCAAATTCTTGCACCAAAAGTTGTTTGTTTCTTGTTGGATCTCATGGAGGAACTCGATCTAATCCTCAATGTCATCAATGTTGGTGGAAAAGTGAATTACACATAATGTCATCTTGTGAAGGATGTTGTATTTTTCCCAAAATAAGGGCTACTTAATAATGGGAAGGTTGTAGATGTTTGTAATAAGATGGGATCGCTGTGCATCGCCATCTAAAGTAAATTCAGACTTGCAAAGGAGAGTTAAATCCAAAATATTGATGAAAATTGATAATAAACTGATGAATTGATTAAAAGAAGAAAATTGACATGGATCGCTAATGATTTAAAGGAATCATAGGTGATTATACAGATCATTGAGATTCTTGTAAAAAATGATAACTTTGATAAAAATGATAAACACAACTTTAAAATGGTAAATTTTTATTGTTTTTTGCTTCTATGAAATGAAAATGATGAAACAACACATAAAAGTGCTTCTTGATGTGGAAGTAGGTTTATATATGCCTCCAAAAATTGAATAGAGTTGATAAATGTTGATGGCCAATTGTTGAGCTTCTTGAGGAATAATTGATGAAAAATATTATCAAAATGATGTGTTTGTATGAACTTAAGGCTGATAAAGGTCCTTGATGATCTTTGGAATGAATTGGATTCACTAATTAATCAAAGAAAAAGTGTAATAGTAAGAAAAAGCATTTATGAATATTCCTGAGAGAGGTGTAAAAACTTTTATTTATAATCATTGGCGATTAGGTAGAATCGCCAACAATCTAGGTTTTTTGAGAAAATGTTTAGGAAATGGTTAAAACCACTTCCTAAATGGGGTTTTCATGTAAATAATGAGGGAAAATGGTTAGGAGGAGGTTATGGATGAGTTGGGGAGGTTAGGATGCTAGGATAAAATAGGTTTGAGGTGGTTTAGAGGTTTTTAAGTGGTTTTGAAGAGGTTGAGGTAGTTTGGGATGGGTAAATAGTAATTTATGAGGGTGTAAAAATTAATTTTACTAGATGAAGGGAGGGTGACTTAGGATAATGACATAATGATAAGTTTTAGATTGAATAATATGTATATAAGATGAAGTAGGTGGGTTAACAAAAACCATGTGTCTATATTTTCCCCTTTTTGTCGAGTAGCTCATGACAACCGAAGCGTAAGATAAAAATGGTATGAGGTATGCCTATTTTTGTTTGGATGGGTGATCCCCCTCAAATTGGGGGTGATTTTGATGTAGTGTAAGGATCATCAATTTGATTGAGTTGATTAGACAAGTTTAACTTGGTTTTTCATTTGAATTTACCTTAAGATGAGGTATCGAAACAAAATGAATATCACCATAGAATCAAGTGATTAGGGAGCCAAAGGGTTCATGTTCTATTGATGTATGATTCATAAGGATAGATAAAGATCACAAAGCCAAGTGATAGTAGAACTAAAGGGTTTGTAGCCTACAAATGTATGGCTTACCGGTGTTGAGGTCATAAAATGAGTCTTGTGAAGGATGACCAATTTTGGGGTCCTCAAAATGAGGCTAACTATTGGAAAATACAGTATTGTAGTTGAAATTTATTGTTGATATCAAAGAATAGAGACTTGTGATATAAAATGTAGGATCACTAGTGATTAATGGGAATCATGGGTGATCAAGATGTATCATCGAAGATTAGGGGAATCTTCGGTGATTTTAGTAATCATTAGCTATTCTTGTGTGAGATAATTGTGGCTACAAATAGTCAATTTTCTTAAGAAATTGTTCATTTGTGATTTATAAGTTTAGAGAGCTTAATTGAGTGATTAAAGAGTGATAATTAAGTAATGGTGATTACATGAGTGTCCAGGAGGAAGAGGATGTCCACTCAAGTGGAGGTAAGTACTTTTATTTATTATTTTGTGTGTTTTTTATTTAGTTTTTATTTTTATTTTTAATGGCCATATGAGGGAATGTTTTTTAAATCACTAGAATTACCGGAGAATTTAATTAATCACTAGCGATTGTGATGGATCGCCATCAATTGGAATAAATCACTAGTGATCAATGTTTTTGTATAGATTTGATAAAATTTTGATATAAACTTGTTCTAATCCATGTTTGGGTTTTTTTAGGTTCAAGTGAATGCCAAATTAAATCTCATAGATAAGATTCCAGTGATTTTATAGCATGTGAGAGTAGAGTTTTCGGATGATGATTGGTCACATTTAGAGGTTATGGGTTTTGGAGCGATGCGTAACTATAGATGCATCCACAAATATAGAGGAATGTTGTTAGTCCCAATGGAGAGGTGGGATCCTACTACCTATATTTTTGGTTGCCAATGGGTGATATGACCATCACCCTAGAGGATGTTCATAGGATCACTATATTTCTCATGTATAGAGATGGCATATATTATATTGAGGAAACATAGAGGCCAACTGTGATGAGGAGGTTATATGGAGTTAACATTGATGATGTGGGGTTTACGGCATGTGGTTTTTTCGATGATGATTCTAAGGATCACATGTTTTCTTTCAAGACTCTAGTGGTGGCTAGTTTCTTCAAATAATGATAGGATTAGTGGCATAGATGGAGTAGAGGACAGGGTATGCTTGGTCCCCTACCTTACTAGCATAGACTTATAGGGAGTGTTTAATATAAAATGTAATTTATAAGTTTAATCTAAATGCAAGTTTGTAGTAAATAACTAAATAAAGAAGTAGTAAAATAAGTATAAGTAACTAAGCAATGAATAACGAAAACTCTAATTGCAATGAGATTATAGAGAGCCTTATCTCGATTTGTTGAGTTCTTGAAAATGTAAAAATATGGAAAACGAGAGGAAGAAGAAGCACTTACCATCGCACATGAGCTCACGAAATTTCAAATCATGAGGATTTGTCTAGAAGGGGCTCCCAGAGAGGGACAAGGGAGCCCATGGGTGTCTTAGTCTTGTTTCTAGGCCTCTAGGTCTGCAGAAATGCTCATAAACCTGAATTCTCAAGGTCATAAGATGTTCATTGATTCTCACCTTTTCACTATAGATTCATACAATTATATCGGAGGTTGTTTTAAACCAATAATAAAGAATAGACCTACAAAACCTCAAATAAACATCAAATCTTAAAAAACGAAGATGCGAAATGAGGGGTCAAATGTTCTTAGCTGCCATGATGATATAATTACTACGAGTATTGCACTACATCTCGATCCAATGTAGTTCGTGTGTGTGTATAATTGTGCCCTAGGTTTATCTTGTGCATGTTTTACTTAGAGTAAGCGAGTAAGTAGCTAGATGTAGAATGTAATAAATATTTGCATGAAATAGAATGAACTTCCCTCCTATGAAGTGTGATGCGAGAAGACCAGCCCTTGTGTCCCTTGTGATGGAGCTTGATGGATGCAATAGAGCTCTCGTATGCCTTGATAGATGTAACCTTAGGTGAAGATAGATAGCTCTTAGTGTTTGGTCCACTATTATGATCACATAACTTTATATTTATATGATTTCTTCACATGCATTTCATAACTAACCCGAAAAGGCCAACTACCAAAAAGATAAGATGCTCAAACAACTAGAAAGGACCTAAAAATTTGGAGTAAAGTATAAAGGGAAAAAGAGTTCCCAAAGGGACAAGGGCACCTGGTGATGGCATCCTAGTTGGGCGCTAGTGTCCAAGATGAAAAATTCTAAAGAGTAAAAAGGAATACAGAGAAAGTAAGGGTGCAAGATCTGAAAGTAGCAAGATAAATCAAAGAAAGGTGACCAAGACATGGGTTGATTAGTACTTTTACTACTTAGGAACCATATGGATACTAGTATGTGATCGAGACTAGATAATTACCCCAGAGTGGTGATTGTGTGTCTACAAGGAGTTATGGGCATGGTCGATAAAGAAGGGGTTTGGTATTGACATTGATTTTCTACTACCATGTTGAGCCTTTGAGCACATTACCATGGATCATTCTAGGGGTTTTCCATGGGGATGTGTTGATATGCTAGGGATATCAGTTGGGTTTATGTGATGGCGTGCTTATACAAGGGAGAAAGGACCATTACGGAGAAAGGAGTATTATAGATAAATCCTATCAAGGTTACAACAAGAATATTTTTATATGGAGGCCTTACATTGGATTTATAGTGTGGGAGGGACTTGAGAGTCGGTTGAATGTCACTTAGTATGACTTGTGGGTACAGTGGTCTTCAAGAAGCGGTGTAGGAGCTCATTATATCAAGTCATGTTAGGTAAAAATTTGGGTTGATTAGGATGTTCAGGGGCTCCAATTTTATATAGACATGATGATGAGGATGTAGATACTCCACTTCCAATGCATTGGTTATCTTGTCATATGGCTGACGAGGAGGCGATATGGGTGTTGTTGACTAAGGAGCATGAGTTCCCATGGATGATGTTAGTGTGACCGAGGCATACATTGTATGGTGGAGATCCCAGCCACCCCAAGGAGGTAGATGGGTGAGTGCTCGTGTTGAGGGAGCACACTAGGGAGATGATGGGGATGGTGATGAGAGGGTGGTGGTATAGATAGAGCAGCTCTAGAGGATACCATTACATGATTAGAGGTTGAGAAGGTTGTAATGGAGGTAGAGAAGGCTACGGTGACTACAAGAGAGGGATAGCTTGAGGATCGAGATGTGTGATAGTTTGGTGGTGGGGATGGGCACGGGGACCATTTTACTGGATATATGGGATATATTTTTATGTATACATATATGTTTGAATCTTTTATTTTATTTATAGTTTTTGATATATATGTATTTGATATACAAAGCTTTGAGACTCTAGATGATGTGTGTGTGTGTGTGTGTGTGTGTGTGTGTGTGTGTGTGTGTGTGTGTGTGTGTGTGTGTGTGTGTGTGTGTGTTTATGTATGTATGTATGTATGATGATGAGTTTGATTTTATTTTGATGTGTTATGATGAATTTTTATTATTATATAAATGTTCTAGTGTGTTATAGATGTTGATATATGTGGATGTTATTGTTATATGTTTGATGGATTTTAAAGTGATCTTAATGTATATCAAAATGTTTTTAACTCTTAAATAAGAATAAAACATGGAATGATTACTTTTATACTAGATTTGATACATACATGATGGGAATATATATGGTTAAGGCACTTACACATTTAGCCTTTATGACAACTATTAGAATATGACTAATAATGGGTAGTCACACAGGATCTAGGATATGGATGGGAGTGATATGTATACCTTCCTAATATATGGGAAGGGTTGACATATGTAGGTTGCATGGGGGGAATAAGTTCTCTTTTCAATGGTTTCACAAGGAGATGACCTAGTTGTATGATTTATTTTTGACACAAATTGATTGATGTGAGAAGTTTTCTTTCGATCGGAAAGTTGATCGATGCGAGAAGATTTCCTAGGATGATTTTGATACTTGAATTTTTAAGGTTGATTAATGTGGGAAGCCTTTTTACATAGGTGTCCACCCTTTAAAGGAATGGAGAATAATTTTTAATTTTTGACTTTTGATTTTGAGATAAATGTCCATCGAGGATCGGTCTATGATTTTAACAGGTAGTTGTCCTTCGAGGGATTAGTATACTTTTCTTTTTAATAATATTATTTATTTATTTTTTATAGTTTTACTTTGAGGGATCAATCTATTTATTTTGATAAGATGCATCCATATATATTTTTGACTTTACGTAAGTTGAGGGAAAATCCTAATAGGTCATTTTAAGGATGAGAAGAGATATGTGTACAAACTACACATGTGTGTCCCATGACATGTATTCGGTTGATAAAAAGTTAGATGGATGTAAGGATTGTGGGGTTCCTACTAAGGAGGAACTTTTATGTGTGAAAGATGATATGAATAGATCTTTGGTGCTCATATTTAATGTTATGAGGATAGTGGAGGAAAACCACATACTTTTAAATTGTTGTAATGATAAGATGGTTGATTGGTAGTGAAATAAAATATTTGATATGAATATTGTCATTACGGTCAAGATGTTAATAGTAAAATGTCAAAAGTGTAAGGAGTTTAGAGGTTCCTTTTAAGGTGTAACATCAAGGAAGGTTAGATGATAAGCTCATGAACCTTACTTGTGAGTGATGACGTATGAACCAATCTAATTAGGGGGAAAAATTATGTTTACTCTTTTCGAGAGTAGTGACATTTTGATTTTTCTTAATAACAAGATCACCTATGTTAAATTCACATTATTTTACATGTTTTTATACATGTTCTTGAGATCTCTTGATAAACATGATTATGTTTGAGGGTTGTTAAGCATTTTTCATGTAGAAATTCTAAATGTGCTAGATGGTCTTGTCGGTAGCCCTCATTAGAGATGAAATTCATGAGGGACAATTGCAGTGATGGAATCTAAACTTTAAGGGGTAAAACTACCTTTTAGATATAGATGAGTGATAACGGTGTAGCACCTATAGGAGTATGGAAGATAGTTTAATAAACCCGAGAGAGAAAATAGGATTTGGAGATGCCTTTTCTTGCTTTCCTTGTCAAAAGTTTTCATGAGGATTTTGTTAAGTGTTTTATTATAGGATTTGGATTGTCTATTTAGTTATGGATAATATGGTGATGAAAAACTTAATTTGATGTTGAATGTGTCATAAAGTTTCTTAACATCTTTATTTTAAAAGTATTTTCCATTATCAGTGACGAGTTTGTGAGGGATACCAAAGTAACATATGATATGTTGATAGATGAAATTGATGATTTTATTAGCTTTAGTAGATGTCAAGGGAATGGATTCTACCCATTTAGTAAAGTATTTAGTGGATGTGATGATAAAGAAATGTTGTTGTGATGAGTGAGGATTAATTGTGTCAATAAGGTCTAACCCCCATTGTAAGAAAGGCCATAAGTCTTGAGTGGATTGTAAGGTTTGACTAGGAATATGAGTGAGATTCGAATGTTGTTGAAATTTGACACATTTCTTAACATATGCACAAAAATCTTGATTGATGGTAGGCCAGTAATATCACAAATCGAGATGACATGATTAGTGACATCGGTATCGTTAAAATGTCCACCACATATACCATCACGGAATTATGGAATGGATTTAGTAAATTTGTGTAATTTAAGACATCTTAGCAAGATTCCATTGAATCCACATTTATATAGGATACCATATATGATATAATATCGAGTGGTGCATTGAAGAAATGATTGTTTAGCATTTCTAGATAGATCCGGAGGAATTTTATATTCCAAAAGATAATCAAATATTTTGGTGTACCAAAGGTCAGTTTGATTGTTTTCAATGGTGTTGATAGAAAGAAAGTATTTCATTCTTATGGGATGGTTGATCAAGTCTGTGAACAACAATGAATAGTTTAGAACTATTATTGGAGGCATCGGTTGATAAAGGGATGAGGGATGCTGAAAAATCCATGGTGTCTATGAATTTTTAAGAGGATTACGGGACTTTCTAGATGGTTTACTATTTAAAGGATTCTAGGAGGAATTCAGCAATGGTTTTATAATTTTTTAGAATTTAATTTTTACATTGGTTAATTCCCCTTATTTTATTGATGACATGTTGTGAATCCCCATAGATGTCAAGGATTTGAACACCAAGCATGACAACAATTTGAAGACCCTTTATTAAACCTTTGTATTTGGGAATGTTATTACTAAATTCAAAGTTAAGTTTGAATTATAAAGGGATAAGATTCCCCCAATGCGGTATAGTGACAATACCAACACCTCCTTCTTACTAACACTTCAATCCATCAAAGAAAAGTTTCATTTTGAGAGGGTGTATTCTTGATAAATGATAGTGTTGATAGATTCATCAGGGAATTGTTCGTGAGGTGTTTATTTTTTCGGAGGGGAGATTTCGTGAGCAAGTCGCAATAACTTGTCCTTTGATAGATTTATGTGGGATAAATTCAAGGTCAAAATCGGTCATAAGAATAAGCCGTTGATTGATACGATCACTATGATATAGTTTAGAATGCATGTATTTAAGTGGATTAAAAGTGGTAATAACATAAGTCTTGTGGTTAAGTAGATAATGGAGTATCTTGGATGTTTGAAAGTACAAGGTACAACATAACTTCTTAGGTTCAGTGTAATGAATTTCATACTCATGGAGAGTGTGGATTCTATAGTAAATGTCATATTCACAAAACTTCTCATCTCGATGAGAAATAATCGCACCCAAGGCATGATTAGCATCAGATATGTAAAGATGGAACGGCCCCTCATGCGGAGGTGAGAGCACAAGTCTTGATAGTAGGTATTGTTTGAGGCCATCAAAGGCATTTTAACAATTGTGGTCCCATCTAAAGTCTAAATATTTTAAAAGAATATGGTGAAAGGGTTGACAATGATGTTAAAGTTGTGATATAAAGATAAGTATAGACTCGAAGCTTAACCTAAGGGATATGCATGATAAACCCTAAGTGTTTACAATGAGGACACCTAATATAGACTCAAAGGTAGTTTTACCAAGTTTTCGGATAAGACAAGTGTTCGAGATAGTGCCAAGGACAGAAATATGATCCTTACATTGTTTAGATTTCCCTAAAAGATCATCAATATAGTCTTCATGGTTTTTGGATAAGGTCATGGAAAATATATGTCATAGTGCGTTGATAAGTGGCCCCCACATTCTTAATTCTAAAGGGCATAAGAAGGTAGAAAAAAGTGCCCCAAGGAGTGATGAAGGACATTTTGTGTTGATCATCAATAGTAATGAGGATCTGGTTGTAACCATAGAATCCATCCATAACAGTAAAACATCTCATGGTTGGTTTTTAGATTGACAAGTTGGTCAATATTTTGAAGAGGGACGTCATCTTTAGACAGGACAGAGATTGAGATCTTAGAAGTCAAGTGGTGCGAGATGTGTAAATTTCCTGAGGCTTTGGTTATAGGTATAACTTTAGAGACCCATTGTGGATAGTCAATGGGAATGATGAAATTAGTGGAAAGTAGATGTTGTAACTCTTCTTTGATGAGAAGATCTATGTAAGGATGCATCTTGTATGTTTTTTTAACAAGTTTTTGTTAGGATAGGTGATGATATTATGAACAATGATGTTCGGATATATGCCTAACATATCACTATATGAATAGGAGAAGTCCTGAATATATTTAGATAGGAAGGAAGTGAAGTGATTTAAATCTTTTAGATTTGAGGATTGACCCAATTCAACTATATGAGGTTTGTGTGGATTCCCTCTATTAACATAAGTAGTGGATTAGTTGAGGAGTGTTGAAGTGTTGGGTGGTAAAGATTTATAAATTAAATGATCCTTTTTTCTCATATGAGAGAGGATATCTTAATGTCTTGGCATTGGAGAATGTCAACGAAGTGGGTGAATCGCCTTATCATTTCAGACCAAATGAGAGGAATGGTTTTAGTACCATGATTAGTTTGATAAGTTAGTAGTTCTAATGTAATAATGTTGACTACAAAAACGTTAGGGGGAATGGAAATAGTTTTGTAAGTGTCCATGGGATCATCGTGTCTAAATGAGGATGACCTTTCGAGACTCTATGATAGGTTTGTATGTGGCATGTGTGAAGGATTCAGTTTTATTTTCTCATAATCTAGCCCATAATTTTCATGTAGTTTAAGGAACGTTAGATGATTAGATCATTGATACCCCATTCATAACACTTGAATCCAAATCCTTTCTAGGAACAATGGTAGAGGTATATATGTGCGAAGACTTGATTATATAGAAATTTGAAGTTTGATATGAATTATTTAACATGATGTTGATACATGGGTTTTTTTTGAAGTCTACCATAATTCTTAAGTGTGGGAAGTGAATTGAGTGTAAGGAAATGATATTCCCTAGTAAAAGGCATTCCATAACATCATCGAAGGAAGTATAATATGGTAATTTGGATGATAGAATGGATGAACCGGTATATGTTCCCTTAGAAGATGTTGGGCTTAACTTGATAACAAGTACATCATTCGACATTATGTCATGTTGCAAGCTCGAAAGGTTTGGGGTCCGTGGGACTTGTAAAGGTCTTAGCTTCATTTTCATACTTAAGACATTGATGGAGTGTTGATGATATAAAATGCATATCATGTATCCAGGTCAACCTAGAATTATATTATATTATAAATCTCCTTATATAAGGTAGAATAGTTTAGGGATATTTTTAATGCTAACTTTAAGTGGTACGATGATTTTACCAAATGTGGTGGCGATGGTGTCATTGAAGAAAAAAATCATAGCTAGTGTCCTGGGTGATAATGGTGTTAGGTAGTCGAAGTTGATTGAAGGCATATGATGATATGATATTGATATTGGTGTCATTATCGATCATGACTCTTTTTATAAGGATATCATTGATTTGGGTGGTGATGAAAAGGGGAAGATCATGGTCTTTTAGCTGTAATGATGGTATTTTGAAATTGTCGAAAGAGATAGCAGTGGATATTTTAAGAGTGCCTACTATATTTGTAAAGAGTTGTGGATCATCTGAGGGAACTGATATGGATTGGAGAGCTTTGATCATTTCTTGATGGTGGGAAGGTGATGTTTTCACTAGCCCATAAAGAGACATCTTGAATATAGCTTGGTGAATTTTTTTAATGACAATTTTTTGTACTATGGTGGTGGATTTTTCAGAGGAGCAAGTGAGGATGGAAACCTTGGATTTTGTGAGTGGTGTTTGGTTATATGTCTCGGGAGAAAGTGGAAAAAAAAACATACTTTTTTATCATAGGGGTTAGATTTTTGGGTATGTGCTCGGTGGTTAAATGTATTGTGTTAATTTGATGTGGAGGGGTTTCCTTAGAATAATCCCCACTCTCAAAGGTTGTGTTTAGATTAGTATGTGGGTTTTATATTTGTTATATTTGGTAGAAGAATTCCTTTATTCATAAGGATTTTGATAGTGGCAATATAGGCTTTATAATCCTCTCATATGATGTCATGATGTGCAATGATATTCATAATAGGATTCATAGTTATACTAGGAAGGATTTTTAGTCCTAGGTGACTAGGCAATCCTTCAGCATAGTCTTGTATAGTACCTATTTTTGGTCTTTTCTTTGTGGTTTCTCATTGCCTATGTGTGTTTCTTCTTATTGCCTCATTTTTGACTCTATTTCCCAATAGTCTTGCACTTTTGAAGCCGAGATATTTTGAAGTTCCTTGATCCTACCTTATACAAAGCCAATTCAATCCCCGAAGTGGTTAGTTGTTATCACTTGCCCAAAATGTGTGTATTTTGGCTATAAAATTTGAAAAAAATCAATAAGTTAGTCTTTTTGCAACAGTTAGTATTTTTCTTCAAGCATTTCATTGTTCTCTTTGTATTGTGGGTCTTTCGGGTATTTGTGTCCCTCATGTCCCAAGTTTTTAAGCCCTTAATTCCCGATTCCTTGTCTTATCCGTAGTGGTCTACCCCTATTTTGGTCTAGGAGATTTCGGCTCTCGAGTCCCTCGCATCCCTTGTGCATCCTAACCACTAGTTCCCCCGCATTACCGTAGTTCTTGCAAGCCTTGTTGATCTATAGCTTTGATCCCAAATTTTCCTAAGTCCTTTGTTATGTGGACATTTTGGCTCAGTGGAGAACCAATGTCCCTGTAGACACCTATAATTTAGCTTGAGCAATTTAAATACTTAAATTACACTAATTATCTTCTTTCCCACAAATTGACGACATATCGCTAATATAACACACTTTCTCTTATATCTTCGTTAATTAATTATATTACACTAATTAGTTAACCCTTTATCAAAAAATACACTAGTTAACGACATGTCGTTAATTAATCCTCCCTTCTATATAGACTAGTAAATTATTATTAATTAATTAGCTTCCCCTTTCATTAAATCAATAAATCATTATTTATTTGATTTAATTCCTCTTATGGTCTACATCATGCTAATTATTCCTCTAAAAACTTCTATAAGCTTGCACACCTATTAATTAATCATGTATTTAATTAATAAACCCCCTCAATCCTCATGGGTCACTAACGGACAAAATAAACTCTCCTAAGGTTAACTCAACCCTTTCTAAACCTCTCTTATCCACAACTAACCCAACCTCTCTATTTTCCCACATGTAAAGGGATGTAGAGATTCTTTCATCATTGGGATATATAAAGGAGCCCTCCTCCTACCTTTCTTCTTACACCTTAGATGGCTTATAGCCTGATCTATAGGCATTTCATCTTAGAGCATCTTTCATTTGAGCTAATAGCCTTATTCTTGCATTTCATTCATCTAAGATTTTGGGTTATATGGAGATACTCAAAAGGGCCTTGTAGCCATACTTTGATGAGCCTCTATTCCTAAACCTTTGAAGATAAAACAATCAAATTTGATTGTCATGGATCTATTTAGGTTCATTTAGTATTTGGTGATCTAAAGAGTAGATATTTTAATGCTTAACATATTAGTTTGATTTATATTTCAAAATTTTAATACATAATGTTGGTATTTAGTCTTGTTTAGATCTTAGCATGATGATATTTGTTTAGTTAGTTCATGTTTTGAAACTACTAAGGTGTTAGTTTCAATTCCCTTTGCATAGCTAACTAATACATTGATACATATGGCATGCCCGGTGGGATGGATCCTTTGTCCCTTAGCATTCTAGTTCAAATTTTGTTGTTATTTCAACATTTGGCTAACCCCTTTCTATACACATATGTGAAGTGATTTTTATGATTTTTGGTAATCTTACATGTGTAGAATCTCATTTAGAGCTTTAATTTTGATGGGTTATTGTCAATTTTGAGCTAACATGTTAAAATTTGGAGCATTTTGAACTTATTTGTGTCATTTGGTCGTATTTTGATATCATGACTAGGTATAGTTTTTATAGGGGAGGTGTAGGTACACAAAACCAAATGTAGGCACACTAAACCATGCATAGGAATGCATCCTCGGAATGCATACACACTACTATCGTATTGTACCTTTGATGTTGTCGAAAACCTATCAAGCTAGCATGTGCACTCTAACCTTGGCGCATGCACCATTTAACCTAGTGCACGTGTTCTATTTTTGTATATGTGATGCATGCACCCTTATGCTAGCATAGACAGCATCTCTCGGCCAAACACACATGCCCATCTCATAGTTATTTTACCATTATTTTTTCTTTCATGTACATACACCTATACCCTAGCACATACACACATATCCTAGAGCAAACATCTCTTAGGTAGCAAGCACAGTGCACTACAGGACCTAGATTTACACAAAGGGGCACAGGTGCCCTAACCACATGCACACACCCTAACTTTGTGTGTAGGTGCTTGATATGAGTTTCCATATTAATTCCATGTTTCCAAAGGTTTGTGTCCTAAAGTGCTAACATCATTGTAGGTTTAATTTGGCTAATTTTTATTTTGCAAGGTACGTTTACATGTTTTTGCTAGACTAGACATTGGATAAACCTTGCATGCTTAATTATAAGAGTAAGGTCACATATGCTCTTCCCTCACATCCTTTGGGGTGATCTTGGGAATCATAAATGATTCTTTTATTTTATTTCTTTGAAAAATGTGTAGAATGTCCAAATTGAGTCAAGATGAATATATTTTTGTTTGAATTAAGTGTTTTCCATTTGTTAATTTCTTGGATTTTATGTCACATGTGCTCTTCTCTTGCATTCTATGATGATATTGAGAATTAGAAACGGTGTTTATTCTCTATATGGAAAATTACTAATCTGTTGTGCAAACCAAAACGCTTGTCAACGAAAGGTGGAGTTGAAACGAAAATAAAATACAAATAAAATTTATGTGCAGGTTTTCAAAAGTTTTCAAGAAAACCACATCTAATTAATAAGATAAAAAAACACCACAATCATCTAATTGTATTTGTAGGTTCGGATAAGGGTACGCCCTATCCGCTTAAAACTAGGACATAACCCCTTTGGCATAAGCCTTAAGCTATAACAATGGGGGTGGTCCTAGGAACCCCAAAGTAGTCCATGCAATAGGTAACCTTGTAGATGAAATGGGAAGTTCTCCTCATAACCTACTTGACTAATATTACCCTTTGTGAGATTTCGTGTAGAATTTATCAGTATTACGTCCCTAGTGAGAGTACATGATGGACGCATTTATTTTCACCACTTGTCCTTGAAGGGAGTAAAGTAAAGTCGAGGATACTCCAAGAATTAGTCAGTGTGAATTTTCTTGGTAAATCAAGCTCGCTCTTAGATAACTTGTGACACCTAGTTGAGTGAACCACCTAGGAAGCTATCTTTGACCAGGAGCCAACTTGGACCATATCAAAGCCAATTTGAGTTGAGAGCCATTGTTCATCATGAAACGTGTGAAGCGTTACTTTTTCTTATTTTTTCACTTGCCCTAAGGTGAGGTGAAACTCTACCGAAGTGAGGCCAACATTTTCATCCCCAATTGATCTACTTCCTTCACTTTATTTTGACACTTTGTTGATCAAGAGAGAGGTGACTACCCTTGTGTTGCTAATTGATTGTATTCACCACTTTTTTGTCATTTACGCTCATCCATGTTTGCGGCTGATTTATTAAACATCTAAAGTGTGTGGAGATGTTTTCATATCATTAGTATCCTTTTTATCTTGATACCCAAGTCAAGATCGTCATCGTAGTTAGGATTGGTTCATCACCTTGACTCTCCTTTGAATGATTATCTTGTTTATTTTGTATCACTACAATTTTGGTATTTACGTCTTGTTTCTTGTAAACTTGACCTAAATATCTACATTGTGAGGTTACGCTATATACACTTTAACAATTCCTAGGTATACTATTGCTTTAGTTTGATTCCAATTATTACCTCGATTTTGAAAATTGTTAAGTGTTACCACTTGTGCGTGTTATATCAATATCATCTTAATATGAATAACTTACTTTCTCACAAATTTTGGTTAACATATCTTGGTGAAATTTTTGTGTAACTTACAATCGTAACTAACACTTGTTAGAATATAGGTCTTGATTGAATTTGGGCTTGTTTCAAGTATACTTTGTTTGGAGGACCCGTTAACTTCTTGTTTTTACTTACGCCTTGTTCATTTCTTTGAACTCGACATAGTATGGATATTTTTCTAATCATCTTACGACATCAACTACCTTTGTGAAAATATATTTAGGAGTACGTTATTCGATTGATTGGTTTAGAACCGAACATTGTGTGATTGAATCTTTCTTGTCACTATTAACTCATTCATTTAAGGGCAATCACTTTGTCACGCTAGTTATTTGACATTCATAATAATCCTTTAATTCTTGACATTATTTTTGCAATTCACTTAGGTTTGATAAAAAATATTGAGCACATTCACAAGCACCTTAGTGAAACTATTACACGTCATGGATCCTAAAATAGATTAGGGCTCAAAAAAAAGCAAGCTTTGGAAACAAGAAAACGTAAACTTAGGAAACCTTAAAAAACAATGGTCAAATCCCTTTATTGGCCATGATCTTGGGCCTTTATTCTCCATGGAGAAAGAAGTAGAAGAAATGATAGATCATAGCGGTGATGAGTTAGAATCACCACACACGGAATTTGATTTTGACCCCACCTTGTTAGATGAATTCCTTTATAGAAACAAATATTAGGTGCTAGCACGAGTGGTGGAGTTAGGAGCTAGAATTCCTATAGAACAAGAAATAATCCCACCAAAAATGATGTTAATGAAGAGGAGAAACCTCTCATTAACATGGAGGATATCTTAACACATGGACACGCTTCTACCTCTAACATGGGAAATGATAATGTAGTGGGATATAGAATTCCTTTCATCAAAGTACCACGTAAAGTTAGAATAGAACACAAAAATGTAGAACAACCTCCACATCATGAAGAAGAAGAAGAACCTCTTGAAGAATAAGTCACTATTCAACAAAAATCTAAAACCTTAGTCGAAAATTAGCTTTGTTAACATCTCATGTACAAAAATAAACAAACAAGAATGTAAAAAGACAAAACCTAAGGTCAAAATCAGTGAACTTCACATGGAAAATCAAGGAGGAGACAATATGGAATACAATCACATATATATCCCTGCTTCTCCTACTAAAGAACAATTACTCACACAAGAAATGCAATCTATGAAAGCGATGCTTACAAGCCTTCAAGAGAGTAATGTTGGGAATAGCAGAAAATATCAATACGAAGAACTATGTCCCCATCCATTTGATAAAACTATGACACTTCAACCCTTCCCTAAGAAATTCGACATGCCAAAATTTGACAAATACAAAGGGAAAGGTGACTCTCACGAGATTATGTGAAATATTTGTACATGGCATTCCAAGAAGTTTCCTATAGTTGACAATTACCTCATAAGACTCTTTCCAAAGGGTCTAGGGGCAAGCTTGGAATGGTTCACTCACTTACCTCGTGGGTCTATTTTCACATGGCCTGAACTAGTAGAAAGGTTTGTTTGAAACTTCTCATACAACATAGAAAGTGACATAACCATGGTGGACTTATGTGGCACTAAACAACACCCCAATGAAACATTCTCTAGCTTCTTGTAAAGATGGAGAGGAATAGAAAATCACTTCCTCGCGTGTTTCAAAAACAATTTTGTGTATCTTTGTGCCCAATCAAAACCTAGACATTACCTTTCATCTACAAATGCATTGTGTTCACACCTTTGAAGAAGTCATTGAAAGGGCCATAAAAATAGAAAAATCCCTTATTTCTAAAATAACCATCAAATCATCTCTAAGGATAACCAAAACATCAAACCCGTAGAAAAGTCAAAAATCTTTAACACAAACAAGAACATGGTGGGGACAAAATCACGATTCTAAACGTGTACAAACGGTTCAAGTTGGTCAACCTTTTAAACTAACAAGGGACCTATTCAACCACCACCCAAATGTAGAACATTCACTCCTCTCAATGATCCTTTGTCTGTAATATTGAAGCAATTAGATGCAACTCACATGGTGAATTATCCCATGACACAACCCTTTGATGACAATGCTCCAAATCCATCACTATATAAAGAGCATGACTATTTTGATTTACATCATGTCAAGGGACACAAAATGGATAAGTTCTAAGACTTCATCATTACATCCAAGATCTCATTGACAATGGGGAGATAGAAGTTGACACCCTAGATAAAACTTAGATTCCAAACGAAAAGATGGGAATATTCAAAGAACCATTCCCTAAACATGGTAAGTCAAATAAGAAAATTTTGGATCAAGGAAAATCATCCCAAAATTACCAAGCGTGAACTATCTATATACCAATAGTGACAATAATCATTATGATTCACTCATTGGATGTATCCACTCTCCTAATGAACATGTGAATACCATTTGGATCAAAGGAAAGGATTGTGTTGTGGTAATAAGGTGCACCTATCTCATGATCCTTGAGCCCTCTCTGATCTACCCCACAAGATGGTAGGTACAACCTCTTAGAACAACTTGAGAAGACATCTACCAAGATTTCAATCTTGGATCTTCTTAAAATATCAAATGTACATAAGGACATCTTTTACAAAACTCTCCAGGGGTTAGGAGTGCCAATGGAAGTAGACCCTTCACATCTTCAAGCTGTGGTGGAAAACATTGCACCAACTGAATACATCTCCTTTAATCATAAGGAGATCCCTAGTGAGGATCACACACATAATCTCCCCGTATATAGAGGTATTTGTTACCCGTCAGAAGATAAAACAGGTGTTTGTGGACAACGGGTTGGGTTTGAATATATGCACTTTGAAACTAATTAAACAACTGGGACATACGTAAGAAGACCATAGTCCCATATCATAACCATAACCACTTACAACAAATAGAAAGGGAATTAGCTAGAATAATCACACTACCAATGAAAGTTGGACCTAGTTGTCATAATACAAAGTTTCATGTCTTAGACTTGGAGCTTCCGTATAATATGCTTCTTGGCCACTCATGGATTCATGTCATGCAAGCCATACCATCAACATTCCATTATTGCATCAATTTTAAACATGAGGGACACACTATTATGATACAAGGAGATCCAAAACCATTTGATAGCTGTAGAGATCTTAATAGATTTTCTCGTAAAGGTACCTATATATGTCCCTCTACCGATATGGTTGTTCCCCTTTAATTAGAAGCTATGGAATCACGGGTAGACTCAAAATCCTAAGTTATTTTCTCTGTGAAGATTCTACATCTACTTCTCCTTTTGATTCATGGGAGATGAAAGTTTTGGAGTATGGTTGTGGAGAATACAATGTGTAATAAGCTCTCTTAGTTTCAAACCTATCTTTGTCACCAAAAACTAGAGGTCGACCCAACTATCATTTCAAATGGCCTAGAGATGAACAAACTATTGGGTCATTTTTACCTAGGGATTACTTGTTGAAGAAAAATTGTTGGACCCACCTACGACTTGGGTCCCGGAGGATACTCAACCAACTTGCTACCATATCCTTGAGTATGAGAAGTCTAGCCGCATGATGTATTATATGGTCTACAAGGGTTTAGGATGTGGAAAGAATGAGCAAGGACCAAGAGAACTAGTTCCTCTCCCACATTTCAAAATGGAAAGGTATGGTATCGAATCGACCCTATGGATCACACCCTAATGATCAAGATGCTATCTACTCTGAGTGTGAAGATAGCTCTGATTATTTAGACAAAGATATGATTCCCATTGTAGCCAATATGAGGATCTTGCCTCCATGAAGCTCTTCATGGATACCATTGTCTTTACCATAACTACCACAAAACCTATAATTGGCCTTGTTTACCCTTTCCTTGTCGAATGGGACCAACAATGTCATGTACCACTGGATCTCTTTGAAAATGATGAGGCCATTGCATAATTCATGGGCATTGAGATACAATCCCAATTGGAGACCATAAAAAGGGTTTTTACATTGACTTAGATACCTACATATACTTCAGAGAGGAAGTGAGCTTCATGGTTAGAAAAACTTAAGAAAAAGTGAGGGAAAAAGTTCCAATGAAAATCCTTGGCAAAAACAAAAGTCCAAGTCACATAGTGAAAACCTCTTTGAGGCGTTGGCTGAAAAACAAGTAAAAAAATCAATGGACAAGAAAAGTGACCATGTTAAGGGTGAAAATATTGTAGAGACACCCTTGGAAGAATATCTTAACCTTCCTCCCGATCCTACGTGTATGGAGGATTTGTCAAAATTACTAGTAGAAGAAACCATTGATGTGAATATTGGAATGGAAGATGACCCAAAGATAGTCAAGTTGTCAGCTTCACTCTCAGCATGGGAGAAAAAGATATTCACTATGCTTTTGTAGGAATTGGTAGATATATTTGCATGGTCCTATAGGGATATGGTAGGCTTGGATCAAACTTTGGTAGTGGAAAACCTAGTTTTGCATACGGATGTCAAGCCCATCAAGGAGAAACTTAGAAAAATGCACCCACCTGGGTGGCTCTTCTAGTTAAAGAAGAGCTAGAAAGATTTCTAGTAGCAAGATTCATTATACCTATTGATTACTCAAAATGGATATCAAATATAGTCCCCGTACAAAAGAAACCTATCGGGATCAGAATCTATACATATTTTAGGGATATCAATAAGGCGCGGCCAAAAGATGATTTCTCGTTGCCCAATATTGATATGATTTTTGACTCAACTCCAGGATATGAAATGTTATATCTTATGGATGGATTTTAGGCTACAATTAGATAAAAATAACCGATGAAGATCAACACAAGACAACCTTCACAACACCTTAGGGGACTTTTTGTTATCAAGTAATGACCTTTGGCCTTAAAAACACAAGTGCAGCCTATCAAAGAGCAATGATCGTGATTTTCCATTATATGATTCATGACATCATGGAGGACTATGTGGAAAATATCCTAGGGAAATCCAAGATGAGATTAGATCACCCTGACATTTTTTGGCGTATCTTCAAACACCTGCAGGAATACAAGGTCAAATTGAATCCAAAGAAGTGTGTGTTTTGTGTACTGTCAAGAAAGTTACTTAGATTAATTTTATCACGAAGAGGGATTGAGGTAGACCCAGCTAAATTTACCGCCATTACTAAAATTCCTCCTCCCAAAAACATCAAACAATTGTGTAGCTTGCAAGGAAAGATACAAGCCATCTGCCACTTCATTTCCCAACTTGTTGACAAGTGTCATTCATTCACCCATCTTCTTAAAAAGGATGTTTCCTTTATTTTGGGACTAGAAAAATAGTAGGCCTTCACCTTGCTTAAGCAATACTTAGCCAATCCACCTGTCCTCATGCCTCCAACTCCTAGTGAGCCACTCTTGTTGTATATTTCTGCTACTCAATTTGCTATTGGTGCATTGCTCACCCAATATGACCTTGGCCACAAATAAAAATTTGTGTACTATCTCAGTTGTACCCTAATTTCTTATGAGCTCAACTACCCTCAGATTGAAAAATATTGTTTGGCTGTAGTTTTTACCTTCCAAAAACTTTTCCATTACCTATTGAATACTAAAACCAAGCTTATATCCAAAGTTGACCTACTCAAATACTTGTTGTCAAAACCCACCCTTACATGCAAAATGGCTAATTGGATCATTCTCCGAGTGAATTTGACATTGAGTATGTACCCCAAAAGTTGATTAAAGGATAAGTACTCATCGATCAGTTAGGAAAAGCACCATTACTAGGAACAGAGCATGTGAATCTAGATCTGTCAAATTCTTCATTAATGTATATTGAGGAATTTGTCATGTGGAAAGTGTACTTGATGGATATTTTACTTTTCATGGTTTGGGGGTAGGTGTGGTATTAATTACTCCTTTAGGAAACCCCATACCTAGGATTTTTGCCTTGGTTTTCCTTGTACAAATAATATTGCACAATATGAGGAGCTTGCCACTAGGATGAAACTAGCAATCAAATGAGATATCCATCATGTTAAGATCATTGGTGACTCACAATTGATCATCAAATAAGTCAACAATGAATACAAAGTCAAGGATGAAAAGCTCATCCCCTACAAGAAATTGGTGGAAAATTTGAAAGAATATTTTGTGCGTATTACATTTGAACATATTCTAAGAGCACAAAACAGATTCGTAGATGTTATGGCAAGCTGTAGGTTCTATGCTAGGAATTCCACTAGAGAGCAATGCTATGTCATTCTTTTTGAGAATCTCGCACCATCCTGCGTATGACATGCCAAAATCTTGTTTATCTTGTGAATTTATTGGTCCCTATTCCCCATGGTATGCACACATCTATGCCTATCTTGAACACAATACCTTCCCTCTTGAAATCTCCCATTCTAAAAAACAAATCCTTATCCACCAAATAGCCCATTACACCCTCTTAGGAGGTACGCTCTATCATCATGGATATGATGGGAATCTATTATGTTGTCTTGATAAAACAGAGTCAATCCAAGAAATCAAAGAGTTACATGAAGGGATATGCGTCGCCCACACAAATGGAATGGTATTAGCTAAGAAATTTTTGAGAGTAGGCTACTATTGGCCTATTATGGAAAGCATTACTACAACTATGTGAGGAAATGTGTGTTATGTCAAAAATGTAGAAATTTCATCCATACGCCATAACAATCGTTACAACCTATCACAATCCCATGGCCATTTTCCAAATGAGGAATTGATTTAATATGGAAGCTTACCCCTACTTCATCTAATGGCTACACCCACATCATTACAGCTATGGAATATTTCACAAAGTGGGTGGAGGCCGTTCCTTTGACTTATGTTATGGGTGCTCATATTTCCAAGTCTATCATGAACCACCTTATTTGTTTCGGTATGGCATTCATATGGCCATAGTTATCTTGATAACTGAAAATAATTCAAGAACAATACGATTAAAGATCTCTTTCATCATTTTTAAATCAGATTAAAGTGGTCACGTCATATTACCCTCGAGGTAATGGACGGAGTCAAATCCACTAACAAAACTTTGGTTTTAATCATGAAAATATGGTAAGTAAGACATGTCGCAATTGGCATTTACAAATTCACCTAGCCTTATGGGCTTATAGGACCTCCATTCGCACTCCTACTAGTACTGACACCCTATTCCTAGTATTTGGAAATGTAATCTATCATCCCTTTAGAAAATAGAGCTTCCTTCCCTGAGAATATATCTCAGGGATTATCTGGAAAGGATGAGGATTTAGAGTGGCCAAGTGGCATAGTTAGAACTCCTACATGAAAAGTGCATCCGCACCTAAACCATCTTAAGGTGTATAATAACAAAGTCTCCCGCAATTATAATAAAAGGATCATACCTTGTCAATTTGAGGTTGGAGGTCATAAAATAAAATCAATTCAACACAAGAGAAGAAAGAGAGAAGAAAGACAAGTTCGAACCGCATTGGTTAGGACCTTACATCATTATGGAAAAATATGGTACAGGAGCATACAAACTTTCCCATCCCAATGGCGATGACATCTACGAGCCTATGAATTCCATACCCTTAAGTGGTTCTATGCTTAAACATAGCACAAAAATCGAAAAGAAAAAAAAAAAAGTTTTAAAATGGTCAAAATACCAAAAAAAAAAAATCAAAAAAAGAGAAAAAGAAAAAGAGAAAATACATCATCCATATGTGAAAACCACACAATTGTGGAACTTTGGATAGGTCCCTTAGTGAAAAATGGTGGACAACACCTTGAGAGGGTTCGTTGTTCACAAGCATCTTGCATCTTGAGGGTACTTGTACTTAGCCTAGGGCTATTTCCATGCCCGCATCCGAGATTCCCTGTGAACCTATCCTGTCAAGCCTTGATCTGATTTTTTCTCCTCTTGTAAATCGGTGAATGGATGGCCTTTGTATATTCCCATCTAACACCAGGGCACTTCCGCAACTTCACCTCCGTTTATAAACATGTGGCACTTGCCCTTGTATTATCTTCTTCTAACACTGGAAGACATCCACGTTTCTTGGTTACCTATGCATAGCTTCAAAACTTGTTTCTCAAAAATGCAAAACAATAGAAAATTGTTTCACAAAATCACAAAAACAATAGAAAATTATTTAACAAAAATGCAAAACAATAGAAAATTGTTTCACAAAAAACAAAATATTAGAAAAAAATTTCGCAAAGACATCACAAAAACATAGTTTTCATTTATGTACTTTATTTCTTTCTTTGTTGGTGTACATTGATTACTTGTATAGTTTTTTTATTTTACGCATTTGTATAGTTTGTTGCTTATGCATAATTTGATAAGATTCATATTTTCTTGCTTAGATTATATTCATTCTTACTTGTACATATAAAGTGTATTTTTCATGCTTATAAATAGTTGTACATAGTTGTGTTGGTTCATGTTGTTTTGCACTATATATTTGGCTAGATTTGTTAGCATTTGGTTGTGTTTGAATGTCACATGTACATAATTTTGTTATCATATCATCACATCTAACATCATCTATAAATCATATATAATAAATAGCTAAGTATACAACATACTTGAATGTTAAGCTAATCATCACTTATCATATCATCAAATGGGGGCAAGAGGGGTCACAAATATCAAAATCTATCCCCCGCACCAATATCATCATGTCATCCCATCCACTAATATAGAACATCACATGAACAATATAATTGATATTATCTACACATCTATCATGTAAAAATTAAAACACTTACAATACATCAACATCATGATACATAAAAAAGAAGAAACCAAACCATCTAACATCATGACATATCCATAATCCATATAATCAATCATCAAAATAGTAAAATACATCATCTATGACAAATGTGCCACATCAAATATGTCCATATAGATTAAGGTTCATTTTAAGAGACCTCTTGGAAATCGGAGGTGGAAAATACCTTGTGAATATCCCGAATTGGTTTCACGGGAAGGTAAATTTTTGGGGGTTGTATGAAAAAATTTTGCCTGATTGTCAAGTGGTGTGACAGAAGGCTGTAGACGCGTGACAAGATATTTTGTTATCGCGCATCAAAAATGCATTGACGCGCATCAACAGACCTCATTGACGCATGTCAACAACCTTGTTGACGCGTGCATCAAAGAGGTCTGTTGACACGCATCAATGAGGGTGTTGTTCGACGGCATCCTCATTGACGTGCATCAACAGACCTCTTTGACGTGCATCAACAAGGTTGTTGGCGCACGCGTCAATTAGGGTCTGTTGACACGCTCCAATGCATTTTTTGATGTGCGACAACAAAATCTCCTGTCACATCTACATCCTCGACCTCTACTTTCTCATCAAAAAAAGTATGTCACGCATCAAAAACTCTTTTTGTCGTGTATGCATTTATGCGTCAATATCTATTGTACCTCCTTATTGCGCATCAACAAATAACCCTCATTGACGTGCGTCAACATAACTCTTTGACACATGTCAATGAGGTTATTGCGTGTGTGTAAATGAGATCTTGCGTCAATGCATTTTTGCGCGGCGACAACAAATCTCCTATCGCGCATCTATAGCCTTTGCCTCTCGCTTGCATATCAAAAAAATCTCCATGTCACTCGTCAAAAACTCTTTGTCATGTGTCTACTATGCGTCAATATCTACAGTACCTCCTTGTCAGTTTATCAACTATCCATTAGTGTCACATGTCAACAAATAACCCCATTATCACGTGTCTACAAACCCTCCTTGTCATGCGTCAATAACTTACCCCCCTTGTCACACGTCTGCAATATGGGATATATCATATTGTTGACAAATGTGAAGTAGAAGTGTTCTACCTAGCGAATAATCTAGGATTATATAGGGGATATTTTTCAAGGGTAGGCGAAGCTGACCCCTAAAAAAATTAAAGTGTAATTTTTAGGTGAACAGTCACTGACCGCACTAGAAAATTCACCTTTTCAAAATTTTCAAAAATGGAATATTCACCATATTATGAATATTTGCCACTAACATTTTCCCCGATATAGATACATGTGTAAAATATATATCTCAAGGAGGATATGCATCATCAATACAAAATGGGTCATTAAGGGCACAACTCATAAATGCCTTCATCGAGGCATACATCACAAAATGTCATACATCAATAAAAATACTACATGCCTTCATCGAGGTGATAATCCAAAAATGATACATCGTATACATCTATCAAAAATGATAAAATCCTTCATAAGAGGCAAGTGTATCACAATACAAGTACACTCAAGTAATTACATGGGAGTTAAGGCTTACTCAAACCCTCGAATGGACTAGCTAACATATGAGACAAGGGAGGACCCATGACCTATGCACCCCACTACCATATTGTCTTCCCTCGCAGCTACTAAACCGATACTTGTGGTCTCTCCGATCTCATTAATCCACTCAACTATTGACTATAGGACAACAATCACTGACCCGGTGGAAGAGCCTCATAGTATGGATAATGATATTAGGAGGGTCTACCCTCCATTTTTCCAAATATCTATGGGTGTATGTTGTCACCATTATCCCATCTATGCGTAAAAGGATGATACCTCTGCAGATAACCATGAAACCTTGACTTGACCTATAGCTCACTTTGCACAAAGTTGATATATCTCGGCTAACACCGGTTATACCTGAGTGCAGGGACTGGTGTAATAAGATCATCACCGAGCCAAATCCGGGTGGCCATCTATCATATCTACTAAAAGTGTACAACACCATATCCTCCCTAGGCTTTGTCCCTGGTCCCACTCTATTTTCACAACCCGAATATGAGCTCAGCCTAATCTCTCTCTATTACCACCTGTTGCAGCTTCTGCATATGGCGGCTAGCTATCCCCGATCATCTCCCCTTGAGCTTGGGGTAACCTCTCAAGCACCTGCAGAAACCTCTCCCTACTCCTCGTAATCTCGGCCTAGGGCCCCGAGCCTATCCCTATCCCCACTCTAGTAATCTAGGCCTAGGGCTCGAGCCTATCCATGTACATGTCCCCGCTCCTGTCGTCACTATCTCGGATCCTAAGCTAGATCCTATCGATCATCCCCACCATCATGTCTTTGTCCATCAAATGGATCATCAAAACCTCCTACTCTTGTGTCACCACCCTCATCACTATTGTATGGGATCTCTAAGTGGTGGGTCCTGGATACCTACTACTCATGCCCCATCAGGTATAGTCAATCATCATGGAAAGAAAGTGGCATACCAGTCCATGTAATCTAGTTTGGTGCCTAGATATATAACCTGTTGTGTAGGATCCAAACATGTGGTACCACCTGTAGGAGACTATCCCTAGCTTGGGCCACCTGAATATGCAGCCCCATGGCCTATCTCTCTACATCATGGCGAGTGTACCACATATCGGGCTGAGGGATGCCCTGAATCATGCCCAATCGACATGGCACTTCTACCTGTATATATTTGTAATTTAGTTGTGGTTTCCAAGGATGAAATGATATACCATGCGAGACATCAAGCTCTACTCCATCCAATGGCCACTATATGTGCCTATAGGGCCTCTAAATAATATCTCTCTCCTACAACTCATCAAACTCTCGTTGATAATAATAGATGTTGCCTAGGTGCCCTCATACATCGTCTCCGATAGAGACCCATGCCATAAATGGTAGATCCTCAGGAACTTGTACATGTAACATACCTAAGGGGTGCCTAATCACTATATGGTCCCATGACCAAATCTATAACAATGAGGCCATCCCCACCATCTTCTGACGGTGGTAAGTGATCAAATGTAGATCCCAGTATAGATGTGTTAGTATGCACTGGCCCCAGCAATATCTCTCACCACTGAACAATCCATGGACTACTATGATCAATCCCAATAGAAATGATGTCCATGTCTTATCAGTGAGTAAGAACCCACTGATAAGAGCCATCAACTAGAACAGTCCCGATGAATGGTAGGATCAGATATACACCGATGTAATAACATTGTCATACCCTCATGGGGTATCTCATCACGGAAGAATATATCACTAACTATTCGCAATGATCCGACCGAAATCACTCATGTACTCAATCAACAAGCCAAAAATAGGGACATGTAATATCCACCACACATCCTCTAGTATGACACTCATCTCTCCTATAGGGATCCTAAAGCACTAGCTCTCACTATGCCATTTCTCAATCAAAGCGGTCAGTAGGTCATGATCTAATGTGATCGATGGCATCCGTGTTACATGGCCTAAACCGACCACCTCTAGTAGTACCGCCATATCATGATGGTCTCATCGACACATGCTCGACTCCATATCTGCTATGTGACTATGTCACTCTTGCTTCTACAGCACTAAAAACCGTCTCTACAAAACACTACCTGTATTAGACACTAACAATTCTTCTAAGTTCTTCTATTGGTCTTCTATCCTACGCTAATTTTTACTTTCTTCTAAGTGTCAATTTTTGGCATTTTTCCTACTTATTTGTCTATACAACTTTCCTCTTTTTGGCACATGCACGCCCTTTTGGGCATGTGTGCACCTGGTTACGTATGCACCCTCTTTTTGGAACACATGCATGCGTTCATGCACCTAAGGGCACATGCACCATGTTTTCCTTACCTATGTTTGTGCGTAGGTACTTTCTTTGTGTGCACTAGGGTTTGTGTACTTGCACGATCACATAGATGCTTTTTGCATGTGTGTGTGCACGCATACACTTTGTGGCATATGCGCGTATGCGCACACATCTTTTGTGCACCTACACATGCGCGCACACGCTTGTCAGGTGCCTCGTGCCACCTTAAGGACATCTACACCCCCACACATGTGTGTATGTACTTATTCCTACGTCTAACCTAATAATTAATGTATTAATTACAATATTAAATGCATAATTGACAAGGTAGGTCAAGCTACTCACGAAGGAGCCATTGTCTACGTGTCGGGTGTACTACCGAACTCGGTCGGCACGTCTCTTGCGGGCTCATCCTCTCACCATCATCCTCATCACTCTTGGGGTCTCGCGGTAAATTTTGGAAGTGGTCGGTAACAAATGAATTTCTCGTGATGATTTACCCCCATGTTGGTTATATTAAACCATTCTTACCAGTTGTGATTCTGGGAGACTATTCGACCACCATTGTCACTCTAAGATCTTATTCTACTCGTTGTGAATAATTATTTTCTTTCATTTTTGTCGTGTTGGGGTATTATTTTCCATCTGGTACTCATTTCTTCTCACTAGGGAAATTTTATTGTTGTTAGGTGATATCACTTCTTGTACACACTGTTGAATAATTATTTCTTATTAAATAATTATTCAGTAATTTTTCCATTTGATGGGGCATTATTTGCCACCTATTATTTTTTTCATCTCCTAGGACATTTCTTTTGCTTTTGGGAGGTTCTTACTGATTCTTCTACCTTCTTCTATGTATTCACACTTGTCAAAAATAAAAATCCAACAAATTTCAAAAATTCTCCAAAAATCCTAAAAATTGTAAAACTTCCAAAAATAGGTAAACCAGCTCATAGCAGTTGAAACTCATGTCTTGTGCATGGTATTTTTCCATATCTTTCTAGAAATTTCACATCTTCGCAGATCAAGTGAATCATGGATCATTAGATTTACAACCATTTACAAAGCTAGCCTTCTTGCTTCGTCAGTACTCTAGGGCACATCTAGTTACATAGTATTGTTTCATGGTGCACAATGCTTTCTCATTTGACCCAGTGTCCTTCATCATCTACCCTTGCATGTATCCTTGCTAGGGCCATCATTTTGAACCCTTTTCATCAATCATGAACATTTGGGAATCTTCAACTTGATAACAAAACATTTATACAACTACCTTGACCGTTGTTGGTTGGAATATGTGTTCTTGTACATGTTTTTCCTATTAAATGAGTTTGTTTCCTTCTCATATTGCATTGATTTTTGTATGTTGTATTGATTTGGTGCTTTCAAAGAATGGACAACCTGTTCATAGTATGGATTTTCATGTCATCCGATGACATAGATCTTTGGCAATATGATGACACTAAAATTTTTTAATACATGGGATGAAAGCTCTCTTTTCTCTCTCCATAGTCCTTACTCTTCTACATCACTCTCCTATCAACATTATTCTTCGATTCATTTGGGGCATCCCACCCCTATCAATTCTTCTATCCATTTATCTCACCTTTTTCAATTTTTGATTTTCTTCCTTCATCACCCCATCATCAACACTCGAGGGGGCATCTCCACTTCTACTAATTTTTCTTCCACCTCTTCAAAATATTATCTTTCTACCATCTTTGAAGTGGCGTTATTTACGCCACCCCAAAGAGGGGAAACATCTCCCACTTCTACTAATTTTTCTTCCACCTCTTCAAAATTTTATCTATCCGCCATCTTTGAAATGACGTTACTTACGCCACCCCAAAGAGGGAAAATAAAGACACCTATAATTTAGCTCGAGCAATTTAAATACTTAAATTATGCTAATTATCCTCTTTCCCGCAAATTGACGACATATCGTCAATATAGCACACTTTCTCTTCTATCATCGTTAATTAACTACATTACGCTAATTAATTAACCCTTCTATCCAACAAATACCCTAATTAATGACATTTCATTAATTAATCCTCCCTTCTATCTAGACTAGTTAATTATTATTAATTAATTAGCTTCCCCTTTCATTAAATCAATAAATCATTATTTATTTGATTTAATTTCTCCTATGGTCTACATCATGCTAATTATTCCTCTAAAAAGCTTCTATAAGCTTGCACACCTATTAATTAATCACTTTGGTTAATTAATAAACCCCCTCAATCCCCATGGGTCACTAAAGGAAAAATAAACTCTCATAAGGTTAACTCAACCCTTTTTAAACCTCCCTTATCCACAACTAACCCAACCTCTCTATTGTCCCACATGTAAAGGGATGTAGAGATTCTTTTATCCATTGGGCTATATAAGGAGCCCTCCTCCTACCTTTCTTCTTACACCTTACATGCTTATAGTTAATCTATAGGCATTTCATCTTAGAGCATCTTTCATTTGAGCTAATAGCCTCATTCTTGCATTTCATCCATCTAATATTTTGGGTCATATAGAGATAATCAAAAGAGTCATGTAACCATACTTTGATGAGCCTCCATTCCCAAACCCTTGAAGATCAAACAATAAAATTTGATTTTTATGGATTTGTTATCCAAATAGCTCTCCTAGTGATTTGGATAACTTACATACACATCCTGCTCCCCTTCGCATTATTCTATCTCCTTCCATTTTCCTTGCGCGCCTTCCTTCTACGCACCCGCTTTCTCTCTTATCCCATCATGCACTCCTTCGTGCGCACTCCATGCAGACTTACCTCCTAGTCAGCCTAAGTCCCTGGCATTCCTCTTGCATACATTGCATGCGCCCCTCTTCACCTCTTTCTTCCATTTCTCCTTGCACCCACACTTCGCGTGTTCACCTTCTTTCTAGTCATCTCGGTGCATCTCCAAAAGTTAAATCTAAAGGGGTAGACCCAAACAAGCACCAAGCTTCCACACGTCTAAAGCCCCAAAAATTTACATCGGCCATTGAAAATTCTTCGACTTAGAGGATGGTGCCAAGCATCTTAATGTCGCACATTCAAAAGTGGGATCTAGGCCGAGACTCAAACTTGCGCCAGCTCTCCACGTAGCAAATGGTCAACAAAGGTCAAATCCAAAAGCAAAATTAGGCCCAAAATAGACTAAGTATAGAGAACCAATGGAAGCCTCCATGTGGATCAATGGCACAATGTCAAAAGGAAAGTCTGGAGGTAGTCCCCAAAGAAGCATGGGCCTTCCATGTGTCCCAAGTCCAAAAAAGGGATAGAGTCGGGGTTGAATAGTCAAATGAGAGGTAGGATAGTGAAGAGTGCCAAGTTTCGTGCCATGCTATTTCAAATATAAAACTTGGGGTGGGTTTCAAACAAGTGCCAAGATGCCACATGTCCAAGCTTAGACTTTTGGCCCCACCAAGCAAAGAGACTCAGAAAATACAAAAGCCCAAGGAGTTCACGGAGGGCTCAGCCACATGTCGATCTAACATTATTTCAAGAGCATAAAGATGGGGCTGAATCTCCAAGAAGCACAAATCCACCACGTGGACCCGGGTACAATCGTAACTATTTCAAATTTACGCACCCAAGACCTAAATATTCAAATGAGCATATCTTTTGGCTCAGTGCTCAAAATCTGACAAATTTGGCACCATTGGAAAGATCTCGGCCTCATCTAATCCTGGAGATCTGAAAATTTTATTTTGGAGAGGTTAGGTGGGGAGAAAATGAAGAAACATCTATCAGGCCATTAAAGAAAAATCAGATTTCTTCAACCACTAGATCTGATTCGATTCAATCCATCATTCCTCCTCCTTCAAGGTGTCAAACAAGTAATTGATGTAGACATGATAGATTTGAGGTGGCATTAACGATGGTGGTTAAGCTTCGAATTAGTTTTCCCACTTCTTCTCTCTCTCTCCTTCTTCCCTCTATGCTAAATCTATAAAAAGGTGGTCGGGGCTCATTAAAAAGGTTGGACACTGATCCTTACACATGTTGCTAAGGAATCCATATTTTCTATATTTTTGAGTTGCAAACCTCCATGTTTGGCTCTTGCATGTGGATATCAGCCTCCTTATCATTGTAATAGTTCTATGCATTTTGGAAGTAATAAAAGCATCATTTTGTGACTATTCTTTGTCCTAACATGTTTGCATTCCTTCTTCTTGCCTCTTCTCTTGCATTGTGTATTGTTGTGCTACTTTAGGTCCCCTATAGTTCCATATTTGGTTGTGTTCCATGAGAATGATTTGGTGAATGCATGTTTTGTTGTGCTACTCATGCCTAGCCTCCTTTCACACATTCCCTGTCATTCTTCTCAGAACAGATAGTGTTCATCCCTCTTTTCTGGTGATATCGCCTTTTAGTATAGTTTATTTCATGTTATCCTTCTTTCCCTGGTCCCTTGGAATTCTTAGCTTAGTTTCCCATTTCAGCACTAGCACTAGACTAGCACTAGCATTAGAAATAGATAGAGGAATCCTTCTTCTCAGAGATCCATCCCAAGCTTGCAAGGTCCCACAACTTGGGGACGGTTCCATTGTGGTCTCAAACACCTTGGCCCTTTCGAGATCCGAGACATAGGTGCATGTTTGAGAAACCAACAGTTTCTAGCATGCCCAGTGGGACCAGCATTGAAATCTCAAATTTCATATCTCTAAGTTCTAGTGTGTGAACTTAGTGTTTCATCCTTTGGAGGCTCATTTCAAACACATCTGGAAACTCCCAACATTTTAAGATATCTATTTCAGCAGTCCTGAGTGCCTTTCATGAGAAGAGTCCACACAAGAAGAAGTTATACAACTGAATATTCTTTTGAATACCTCTAGCTATCCCCAATAAAAGTTTGTTCCAGAAATCCCACGTGTGCATCTCTATCTCCAACGCATCATGCCCACTCAACTCCTCCTAAAAACAAATAACATGTGTGCCCTGTAATGATGCATCATCCACCCCTCCATTATTAATATTTGCAAACTTTGATGGAGGGAGTCCCTTACTGCCCGGCTATGTAGCATGGTATCCTAATTGGTATGCTCAAGAGTATTCCTTACTTTACTGGTGAGAATCAAGTCACCCCTCAGGAGCATATCTAAGATGTAGCAAATGTGTGTTCACTCTATCTAATCACACATAATGATGTAGCAGTCAGGTTGCTTATAGCCTCTTTCAAAGGTAAAGCACTTCAATGGTACCGAGGCTTGAGACTTGGATCTATCACCACCTAGGATGAGCTGGGAACAACTCTATGTAGTTATTTTGAAGACAAGTCAGATCACCTATCTTTGGTGGAGCAACTAACAACAAGGAGGGTACCCAATGAGCAAATGACTGATTTCAACATCATATTTTAGAAGACTTGGGATAGAATCCCTCTTATGGTAAGACCTACAGCCCAACATGCTTTCCTTTATTATCTGAAGGCACTCAACAATGATATTTCAGTTATGATCCAATCTATGGGAGGTAGGACTCTACCAGCTGCTTATAACATTGCAGTAAGGGCAGAAAATAGTCTCATTCAGGTGGGAAAGTTGGCTCCTAGACCACCCATGCCCTTGTTCCCAGAGATGTCACAAGTGCCCCAACCTTCTGTGGCCCCTATTCCTACTCCTGAGCAAAGTGCGCAACTAGTTGCCTCAACATCCTATTCTCCATCACAACAAAAGGAGGATGAATAATTGAAGGCCTTGATCAGAAATTTATCAAACAAGGTAATATCATTAGAAAAGTAGCAAGCACAAGTGTATAGAGGCATTTCCAATCAAGCGCATGGCCAAGGCAATCATCCTTGGTGGAATCAATATGGAAATTAAAGATACACATGCAACCAAAGAATGATAGGTGGCAGCCTAATGCACATCTTCCCTTGTAAGTTTTCCTCCCACGCCTTCTCTCCCAAAGCACTCAGCGCGAGCCGAGTGCTCATTCCAGTTTAGAACAACTTGGCACAAGAGTCAGAATGGTGCTTCCCTTGTAAAATGCCTCATAGTCAATACCATTGTGCTAATGTTACGCACGCCCAAGCCTTCATGATCTAGAATGCTTCATCTTGTGAGCCCTCAACAAGCACCCATGAAGCAAATAATCCAGAAGGACCAGAAGTTCCTCTGGAAACCAATTTGATGTTCTTTGGTGTAAAGGACTTCTGTGCAATCAACCAAGCTATAGAAGATACAAATAGACCATGCGCCCAAGTTACGGATAACACAAGATATAAGAAAAGAATATTAGAGTCAAGTATGCAGGTCACAGTCCCAAAGAATACAAGCAAATCTTCAGAAGAAAAAATAATCAGACAAGACCTCTTACAGAAAAAGCATTCAAATCCCTATACAGGAGGTCCCGCTGTAAGGCTCCTTCAAGTGACACACTCCCATCCTTTAGTAGGACAAGCCTCTGCTCCAGCTAAAATTGAGGCTTCCGTGCCTGAATAGTCAAGAAGGGATGTTGTTCCCAAATGCACAAGGTAGGGGGCTTCTGTTCAAGCATTGTTGACCAGATGAAGAAAACAAACATAAATGTCACAATGTGGGATGCTCTGACCATTCCATCTCGCGAGATATGTTGCATAAAACTCGCGCAACTTCCACGCGTTGACTGACTGGTTATGTACGAAGCCATGCACTTTTATCAAAATTTTCTAAGAAGAGGAGAAACAAGTAAGAAAAATTGTTAAAACCCCACCCTTTTATATGTCCTTGATTATAGGAAAACACCTAGTGCATAACTACTTAGTTGACTCAGGTGTTAGTACTTCTGTTATGCCTAAGAAGATAGCCGATGTCTTAGGTCTGAAATATATCCCTTTGTCTAAAGGAGTCCTATAACTTGATGGCTCAATTATAACCACCTTAGGAGTCATCAAGGATCTTAAGTTAACCCTCCATGCATGTCCAATCCTGAAAATTACTCAAGATGTGTCAATTATTGACCTGCCTCCTTTGTTTTCCCTATGTCTATCAAGAGAATTTACTACTAAAGTGGGTGGTTACTTGTCTTCTGATTGGTCTCATATGTTACTCAAGAAAAGGTATGGTACCCGGTTTACCATACAAGTTGAGCCTATATTTTCTTATCATGTAGAGCCATATGTCCCATCCCCTCTCTAAGCCAATTATCTTATCCAAGAAGAACAAGTTTCAGTTCCTGAAGAGCAGTCTCTTCCACCCTCTATTCCAGACCTAGTACTTGATGAATGGGTGGAGAGGCATCACAAATTTGATCCCTATGTTGAAGAACTAGAAGCCTATGAAACTGGGCTTGGTACTTATTACATTCTAGAAGAAGACGCTACACTTCCGCGTGCGCTCATAGGAGACAAAGTTCAAACTGGTCTATGGAAGTTATACTTTGATGGATCCAGAAGTAGAAATGACGCAAGAGCAAGAGTGGTTCTCTTTTCCCCTAGGGATGAGAAATTCTTCTTCACACATAGGCTATAGTTTACATGTTCTAACAATGTGGTAGAATATGAAGCACTGGTGCATGGCTTTCTTATTATTGAAAAGAAGAAAATTAAAGCGTTGCAGATCTTTGGGGACACAGAATTGGTCATCCACTAGGTCACCAACAAATTCCAGACAAAGAATAAGCTTCTTAAAGATTATAAACATAGAGTTTGGGACCTACTTGAGAGCTTTGATGCCCTTAATCTGCAGGTAGTCCCATGTAGAATGAACAAAGAAGCTGACCAAATGGCCGCACTTGGTTCACAATTTTCTCTTGTTGAGGAATTTTTCAAAGGAAACACTCAACACATTAATATGGTAATCAAACCATCCATTCCAAACAATAACACTAGCTGGCAAGTGTTTGATTGACACACAAATCATCTAGTTTATCCGAATGAAGCTGAATTTTCATCAAGTATGCAAGTGACTTGCATGATAGCTATGGTGACCAAGTAATACAACTAAAGACAAATAAGTTACCTAAAGGGCTGGTCACCTTAGAGAAAATTTTCAGCCCTGATGATGAGTTCAAAGGTGAGGAAAGATACATGTGCACCATGCAAGAGGATTGCTCCTCCATTACTATTGTGCGGGAAAGGAGTTGTTGCTCAACAGGACTTGTGCACATGAAGAAAAACATGCCTTCATCTCTCTCTATCAAAAATACAAGTGACATTTTCTCATGGGAGTATGAGGACCTCAAAGGTTTTGATCCAAGTGTTTCTCAACACTCCATTGACCTTGATCCTAGTATAAATCCCGTCAGACAGAAGCAATGGCTAGTCAATCCAAAAATAGAGCCCCTCATGAGAAAGGAACTATCAAAACTCATTGAGGAAAAAATTATCTTTCCTATCAAATACTCTACCTGGGTTGCAAATCTAGTTCCATTATGCAAGAAGAATGGTGAAATCAGACTTTGTGTTGATTTCAGATATTTGAATAAGGCATCTCTAAAGGATCATTATCCTTTGCCTTCAATGGAGCAGATTTTACAAACTGTGGGTGCGCAAAGGTTCTCCATGCTAGATGGGTATTCAGGTTTCAACCAAGATCCTAGTCAAGGAAGAGGATCAATTCAAAACAAGCATTTACAACCAAGTGGGGAACATATGCATACCAGAAAATGCCCTTTGGTCTATCAAATGCGGGCGCAACATTTCAACGCATCATGGATATTACCTTTAAAGGTTACATCAATGAGTTCATCTTGGTTTACCTTGATGATATAACTGTCTTCTCAAAGTAGAGCACGGATCACATGGCGCACCTGGAAAAGGTCTTTGAGAGATGCAGAGAATTTGGGGTATCTCTTAACCCCAAGAAGTGCAATTTTTGGTGGCTCAGGGTAGGCTCTTGGGCCATGTGGTTTCAAAAGATGGTATCACAGATTGATCCTGAGCGCATTTCAGCCATCCTATCCCTTTCCCTACCGGCGCACAAAAAGGCCTTATAGTCCTTCCTTGGAAAGATTAACTTTGTTAGGCACTTTATCCCTAACTTTGTGGGACTGGTTCGGCCCATCACCCTTATGCTCAAAAAGGACATAGCCTTTAGATGGACAAAGAAGGAAGAGAAAGCTTCAACAAGATCAAGAAAGAGATTTCTTGTGTGCCAACACTCATCAATCCAGATTACTCAAAGGATTTCATCCTTTATGCTTATGGTGCTAATGCAAGCATTGTTGTTGTCCTAACACAGAAAATGAACAAGGGCTGGAATAGCTAGTGGCCTTCTTCAACTGCATAATGAAGGATTATGAATTAAAATATAGTCACATGGAGAAGCAGGTCTTCACCATCATGCGTGCGCTCAAGAAATTCAAGAGCATGCTCACCACAAATCATATCAAGGTGTTAGTCTCCCACTCATCTATTAGAGACTTCATCATGGGAACAAAAATCAATGAGAAGAGAGCGTGATGGGTGACAAAAATCATGGAATATGATGTGACTATTAAGGCCACAAAGCTAGTAAGAGGCAGTGCACTCTGCAAGTAGATTGTTGAAGATGCAGAGTGAACCTGAGGCTTCATTATTTCTGGATGAAGACCTCCCATGTGTAGAACATGAACAAAATATAGACCTAGCACGCATGACTAGATGAAGGATATGATCACATTCCTTTCCGAGGGTGCGTACCCTCCTAGTTTGAATAAAGAAAAGAGAAGGCATCTGAGGTTGCAATCTATTCCTTATGTTTTTATTGATGGAATTCTCTTCAAAATAAATCTAGATGGCGTGTTGTTAAGATGTATCAACATGCATGTAGACTAGGCAAGTGTTAGCATAATTTCATGATGGATTATCTGGTGGACACTTCTCTACCAAAACTACAGCAATGAAGATCATAATGGTAGGTATCTTTTGGCCTACCCTATTTACAGATGCACATAGGTGGGTCACAAAATGTAAAGAATGTGCTTTCTTTGTAAGAAAGAAAATATTGGCAAGTGCTTCCCCTCCAACCAATCCAAGCAGATCATCCTTTTGCACAATGGGGTCTTGACTTCATAGGCATGATCAATCTACCTTCAAGCGCTAGACATAAATGGGTGCTGATAGCTACAGATTACTTCACTAGATGGACAGAAGTTGTCGTGCTTAAGGAATCAACTGAGGAAGTCATCCTTGACTTTCTCGAAGGTTTAGTCACAAGGTTTGGCATTCCTCAAACCATTATCTATGATAATGCAAAGGCCTTCCTTGGTGCTAAAATCACTGATTAGGCTCTAATTCTGGGTATTTACCTGAAAACCTCTTCCAACTATTACCCATCAGGGAAATGGTCTAGCAGAATCGACAAACAAGAACCGATCAGAATCATGAAGCGCACAATGAACATCAACCAAAGACAAGTGGCATACGAAGGTCTCGCTATGCGTGCTCTGGGTAGATAGAATCATAGTCAAAAAGGAAATAGGAACTTTTCCTTACAAACTTGTCTATGGCAAGGAGGCTTCCCTTCCTTTGACACTAGAACTAAATTCATTGGTGCTTGCCCAGCAGCTAGAATTTGAGGGCACGGATCAGAGAGAAATCAAGATGGCAGAGTTGGTTCATCTTGAAGAGCTCAGAAACTTTTCCATGATCAAGCTAGAACAACATCAGAAGAAACAAAGAAATGGTTTGACAGAAAGGCTAGGCCTCAAGATTTCAAAGTTGGGGACCTGGTTCTAAAATGGGATGCTAACAGAGCTAAACCAAGGCACCATTCAAATTTTGATGCACTTTGGAGTGGCCCATACATCATCAAGTCCTACAAAGAAGCTAACTCTTTCGAGTTAACTCATCCAGATGGAAGCGTGCTGTAATCCCAATAAACATGATCTATCTCAAACCCTTCCATTAGGTTTTTTGCATCATGTTGTATATATTAAAGTAGTTTCAATTCCTCTAAGTGTGCTCCTGCACACATTTTTTTTTTTTTTACATAGTTCTTTCTCTCAGCGTGCTTCCTGTGCATGCTCTTTTGTTACTTCTGAATGTAGAGCTTCTCTCAGCAGTTGTGAGATTCAGAACAAAGTGCATTTTCAAGTGATTATAGGGCATTTTCATGATTAAACAAGTTGACTCCATGCCCAATGGACTTCTAAGGCTACTGATCTCTTTCATCTAGCAGGTAGATGGCCCCGAAAGTCACCAAAATTGTTATCCAAATAGCTCTCCTAGCGATTTGGATAACTTGCATACACATCCTACTCCCCTTCGCATTCTTCTATCTCCTTCCATTTTCCCTTGTGCACCTTCCTCCTACACACCCACTTTCTCTCCTATCCCATCATGCACTCCTTGTGCGCACCTCTCCAAACTTACCTTCCAATCAGCTAAGTCCCTAGCATTCCTCTTGCGTGCATTGCATGCACCCCTCTTCACCTCTTTCTTCCATTTCTCCCTTGTGCCCACACTGTGCATTCACCTTATTTCTAGTCAACTCGATGCATCTCCAAAAGTTAAATCCAAAGGGCTGCACCCAAACAAGCACCAAGCTTCCACGCATCTAGAGCCCCAAAATTTACACCTGGCCATTGAAAATCTTCGACTTAGCGGAGGGTGCCAAGTGTCTTAACGGCACACATTCAAAAGCGGGATCCAGGCCGAGACTCAAACTTGTGCTAACTCTCCATGTAGCAAATGGTCAACAAAGGTCAAATCCAAAAGCAAAAGCAGGCCCAAAATAGACTAAGTATGGAGAACCAGCAAGCCTCCACATGGATCAATGATGCAATGTCAAAAGGAAAGTCTAGAGGAAGTCCCCAAAGAAGCGCGGGCCTTCCACATGTCCCAAGTCCAAAAAGGGCAGAGTCGGGTGTTAAATAGTCAAAGCAGAGATAAAGCCAATGAAGAGTGCCAAGTGTCGGCGCCGCACTATTTCAAAGATAAAAATTGGGGTGGGTTTCCAAACAAGTGTTAGGCAGCCACATGTCCAAGCTCAGACTTTTAGCCCCGCCAAACAAAGAGACTCAGGAAAAATACAAAATCCCAAGGAGCTCGCAGAGGATGCCACATGTTGATTCAAAGCATGATTTCAAGAGCATAAAGAAGGGGTTGAATCTCCAAGAAGGGAAAAATCACCACGTGGACTCGGTACATTCAAAACTCTTTCAAATTTGTGCACTCGAGAGCCAAATATTCAAATGAGCATATATTTTGCTCGCTTGTTGTCCACTCAAAATTCCCCTCGCTTCTTATGAAAGTAAAATTTTCAAAATTTTGAGTTTAAGTGTTTTCTCTAATGTACCAAGTCCCAAATTGAGAAAAGTCTCATAGAGTTTTGGGTTATTTTCAGTATGTATTTCTGGGCCTGTACATTTTTGTCCCACTCCGTCCCAAGTTCCAAAGTGCGTCTCGTTTCCCGATCTACTGATTTCGAAATTGTCCGATTTCGCCCGTCTGCCGGAACTTTTCGTCCCAAGTGTCCCCAAACTTTTCAGGCGAAATGTTCCATTTTTACCGAAATGCCCGAACCACGATTTCGCTTCTTTCATGTCCCAAGTCCCATTTCAAAAAGTGTGCTCTTTTCCCCGATCGGCCGATTTCCCAAAATTGTCCCGATTTCGGGCCCGTCGAAACTTTTCGCGTCCCAACTGCCCCAAAGTCAATTCAGGCGAGTTGTTCCACTTTCGCCGAAACACCCAACCGCTCCTTCGCGCTGCACTCCGAATGTCCCAAAATTCTCCTGACCTATTTCACATTTTCACCCGAACCTCCCGAGTCGCGCACTTCGTGGGAGCTTTTTGTCCCAAGTCAAAAGTGCAAGTTGTTCCATTTTCGGCCGATTCACGAACCGCGCCTTTCGGAACTTTTCATCCCGAATGTCCCAAAGTTCAAACGGGCCTTTTTGTTCCAATTTCGCCGAAACACCCAACCACGCCCTTCACACGTTTTTTCATCCCGAATGTCCCAAACTTCTCCGCATGTAACATTTTCGCCCGAACCGCCCGAGTCATACTTCGAGCTTTTTCCCAAGTCAAAAGTGTGTGAGTTGTTCCATTTCACCAAACACCCGAACCACGCCCTTCTATTTGTTGCCCCAAATGTCCCAAAATGCATTTGTGCTCTTCTCCTCAAGCTTACTAAACCGGCTGAGCCGCTCTCTCGCGATCCGCCTCACATGTCCCTAATGAACCAAGTGCCATTCGTGCGCTGCCGCTTCTACCCGAATATCCCGCTTATTCAAATTGGTGGATATAAATTTAATGCGCATTGATTTCTTTCTCTCTCCAAATGGCTATATAACGGGCATTCCCCTTTGCATTTTTCACACCGCTTCCATGCTATCCTTGCCGAACCCTCGCAACCTAACCCCTGCGCGCATGTATCCCTTTTTCTCGTAATTTCTTCCCGAGTTTAGGTCATAAACTGGCTGCTATCAATATGAAGATCAAGTTTCGAACAGAACAAATTTCACCGCTCGAGTCTCATCAAGAATCTAATAAAGATTATCATACTCATATCGAAGTTTGATAAAGAAATGGAGAAGTGTCTCGGATTTTGATTCAATCTGCGCCAACACGCGCCCTCGTGGCAGAGACATAGCCGAGGCGTTAAAGAGGTTCAGCAGCAGATTTTCCAAGTGGGTCCCTCTCTTAACCACCCGTCTTCTTCTCCTTATTCTTCTCTTCTTTTCTAATTCTTTTTCTGATTCATCAGAAAAGGTTGAGGTATGCGATTGCCCTTAACTAATCTTTATAAAAGAAGTAGTTACAAAGAGTAATCGATTTCAGAAGCTATATAATGGCCTTTCCACGCCATTCTAAAAGGAGGAAGAACTTGGCTTATTTTCCAAAAGTGTAAATAGATTATAAAGAAATCAATACGTATGACTTTCCCATTCTTTGTCTATCTCGATCTCTCGTTATTCCTAAGCTTTCATTTATTTTCTTTGTGAAGATCATTTGTCTCAAGTTCGTTAGTCTTACCGATTGCATACTCTTCAACTTTCATAAGCACGGTGATCTTGTATAACCAAGAAGGAACTTTGTTTCTGATTAATGAATCGTGTTATGTTAAGAAACTTTGTGTTCCAAAATGATGTTATTTACGTAACTTTGTGTCTTTGAATTCCATCTTATTTATCTGATACAAATGATCTTGTTTCAATTCACTGTGACTTTCGCATACATAAAGAATTACTCGATATCTATAATTTCGCATGTTGCCCTTTCGCTTCTTTCCCATACTCTCATTTCTTCACCCTTTTGTAATTGATGATCTTCATAGAAAACACTTTCGTGATACCCAAGTTTAACCAAAAATCATGTCTTGTACATTTGTAAATAAGTTTGTTTGAATAGGGAACCTCTCCCATTAAAGAGGAGGGACTTCTTGTCCCTCGATATGCTCTTCGTAAAGTCCTATCTCGACGACCAAACAAGCTAAAAATGTTACAAATCTGGCACCATTGGAAATATCTCAGCCTCATCTACACCTTAGAGATCTGAATATTTAATTTTGGAGAAGTTAGGTGGGGAGGAAATGAAGAAACATCTATCAGGACATTAAAGCAAAATTAGATTTCTTCAACCACCAGATCTGATTTGATTTGATCTTCTATTCCTCCTCCTTCAAGGTGCCAAACAATTAATTCATGTAGACACGATAGATTTGGGGTGGCATTAACGATGGTGGTTGAGATTTGAATTAGTTTTCTCACTTCTCTCTCTCTTCTTCTTCTTCCTCTCGTGTTAAATCTATAAAAATCGTGGTCAGGCTCATTAAAAAGATTGGACACTCTGGATCCTTATGCATGTTGCTAAGGACTCCATATTTTATGTATTTTTGAGTTTCAGACCTCCATGTTTGGCTCTTGCATGTGGATATCGGCCTCCTTATCATTATAATAGTTCTATGCATTTTGGAAGTAATAGAAGCATTGTTTTGTGACTATTCTTTGTCCTAACATGTTTGTATTCCTTCTTCTTTCCTCTTCTCTTGCATTATGTATTGTTGTGCTACTTCAAGTCCCCTGTAGTTCCATATTTGGTTGTGTTCCATGAGAATGATTTGGTGAATGCATGTTTTGTTGTGCTACTCGTGCCTAGCCTCCTTTCACACATTCCATGTCATTCTTGCTCAAAACAGATAGTGTTCATCCCTCTTTTATGGTGTTATCACCTTTTAGTGTAGTTTATTTCATGTTATCCTTCTTTCCCTAGTCCCTTGGAATTTTTAGCTTAGTTTCCATTGTTTGATAAACCAACAGATATATCTAGGTTCATTTAGTATTTGTTGATCTAAAGAGTAGAGATTTTAATGCTTAAAGATATTAGTTTGATTTCTATTTCAAATTTTTAATTCATAATGTTGGTATTTATTCTTGTTTAGTTCCTTGCATGATGATATTTGTTTAGTTAGTTTATGTTTTGAAATTACTAAGGTGTTAGTTTCAATTCCCTTCAGATAGCTAACTAATACATCGATAGATCCCAATGTTCCATAGAATGTTTGTGCAAGTTTTTTCTAACTTGTCTAATGCTAGTGCCTTGTGGAGCTTTTGGATTTCTATCCGCGTGTCCCAAGTGTGTCCACCTCCATTTCTACGCAAAGCCACACTTCACCCACTACGAGTATTTTTTTCTTTGAGTCCCAAATGTCCCACGTAAGCTTGGGCCTCCTGTGCTACTTTTTTCTACCATACCCACACTATATGGAAAATTGGTCTATCTACAATGTTTTCAAATATCTCGAGCCATTAAATTCCCTCATTAATTACTTCTTTCCGACCTTCTTTGAATGAGGTTATATAAACGGATGGGTTATTCATTTTTCACCGTCACATTCACAACCAAAGCTTTACGCATCCCATTCTAAGTTTTTTGTCATAGCATAGGTCACCCCAACCATTTTCAAAATTTCAAAGTGTTTTTGATCCTGAGAAGGTTGTCATTCATTCAGTAGTTGAAGGTTGAATTTTTGTGTCCCTTTGTGTGCTTTCCAAGGTCAATCTTATCATGTTCCCTATCATATTTTTGCTCCTAAAGTGAGTATCCTCTCTCCTATTGTTCCTTAGCTCTCTTTCCATCATGAAGGTTCACTATAAAGGTCATGAGCATCTTTCATCCCTTGAGACCTTTGTACCTAATATAGGAGATATGTATGTACACACTTGGATTTCAATGATTTTTGGGCATGAATCAATGACGTGAATCCTCAAAGCTTGTGGCTCAACACATCAAATATTGTGGGATAGCACATGTAAGAGGTTTCCTATTTCAGTTCAATGTGTAGACACAATTTTGGCTTGTGCTTCCCATTTTGACCCTAATGCAAGAGAAATCATAGACTCTCAGGGTCAGGTAATTGCCAAATTGGACGTGGGATGTATCAATGTTGCCCTTGGAATCCCAATATTTGAAGATGCTAATGTCCTTTCCATGGCACAAGCTCAACACTTGTTTGATCAAGAACTTGATAAATATAAGTACATGGTGGCCAAATCCTAGTTCAAGGCCCCAAAGAAAGGAGCTTCTAGATTTCCTAAAACCATGTACCAAAGTGATTTTAAAGAAGAACTCTCTGACATCATCATTCTCCTATCCAAGATAATGGGGCTCCTATAAGAAATGAATTTCATTTTTGGATGTGTCCTTTCATCAATATCATATGTGAGGGAAACAAAATTTGGACTGGGGAGAAATCATTTGTACCAACCTAACTAAACAGTTGGCTAATGTGCATAGAACCCATACCTTCTACATGACCTCTTATCTAATGTACACTATTGGAGCATACAAGGAATGGTTGGGTCTTTCTCTAGATGACACCAAGAAAAATGCTCCAGTATATGAGTACTATTCAAAATTGACCCTGAAGAACAAAATCATCATTTTAGGAGGGTCAATGATGCCTTCACAATGTACATAGTCAGGATTTTAGAAGGAGATACAACCAAAATATTTTTGAGGAAGCTAAGCAAGTTGATATCCACTTATGGCAAGTTATTACATTCAATTCAGAAAGTTCTCCTACATCAAGTTGGCATGCTTTTGAAGATTCTCCCTACAAGCTCCCTATGTTCTGCAATGACAAGATTTCCCTAGTAGAGATTTGTAGGCAACTAGATAAGCTACACAGAACTTGCAAAGACAAGAAGATAAGAGGTATACAATTCCCTATCACTCTAGGAAATTATACTTGTAGGACTGCCTTAGATGCTCAAAATATTGAGAGAATAGTGGTTTCTTTCAATTTCCATTTCTTTCATAAAAGGTCATGTTTTGATATCAAGGGTTTCATTGACAACAATGTAAGGATGTCTTTCCATCACCTTCTGATGTGGAAGACTATTGGGTAGATTTCTCAGACAATTATGAAGCAAGGAGAAGATATTATGGTCATCTTTCTTTACAAAAATCAAATATTTTGGCATCTATAAGGTACCTGATGAACTATAAGATGATGATGAAGAGCTATAATCTCTTGAGTTTGAAAAAACTATCAGGCATACTCCCCTTGAAACTATTGATTGGTTCAAGAAGGAAAAGGACAACTTGCAAGAGATCATAAACCCAATCTTGGTTAGGACTAAGGTTTGGTTTGATAGGAAAATGAGAGCCTACAGAAACAACAGAGTGACATCCCCTTCTCAAGAAGCATCTTCATCTCAAAGAGAGGCCTCTACTCCACACCTGAGATACCAACTCAAGACTACTCCTTCCCCTCCTGGAACTTCAACCTTGGTGTATACCAAAAAGGGGAAGGTTGAAAGGATGGAAAAAGTGAAAGAAGTAGTTTAAAGAAGAAGGTAAGCAATTCATCTTCTCCAAATCAATCTGAAAGTAGTGCTAGATATTGAGAAAATTGTTGATCTCTGTGGAGATGAAGAAGAAGAAACAAGAGAACATGAAGAAAGCAACCTTGAAGGAGGAAACATAGAAAAAAAGAAGAAGATGATAAGAAAAAGGATCACACTTCAGAAATCTGAGACAGTGGTTGTCCCAGAATCATCAATCAAAGAAACTCTAGTCAAGGAAATGCTTGTTTCTAATGTTGGGCATCTATTTTAGAAGTATCAGCTACACAAACCTTAGGGTCAATGAGCACTCTAGCATTGGGGCCTATTTTTCCTCCTTCTAGTACTTCTTTTTCTTGGGTTCAACCATTTGTAGATAGTAAGAAAAGGAAGACTTCATCTAAGATTGTTGCTCCCAAATTTGATGTAGTGGTTGCTCTCCTAGGAACAACTCTAGCTCCACCCAAGAAAGCAAGAACTACTTCTAGATTGGTGTCTGATTCTCAAGGCAATTTTTTTTGGAGATTGCTAAGCCTAAAATGGATAAAGATGAGAAATATTTGGTGTTAAGTGATTTGGAATTGACAAGGATCCCTTTGGGAGAGTCTACCCCTGAGAGTGAAGTGCATAACTTAAAAGAAATAATGTCTAGGGTGATTGAGAGAGTGGAAAAGGGGAAACAGTCTCAAGAACAACTTGAGGAACATATACAAACTCTCTAATTTTATCATATCTCTGCTAGCAAGTGATAAGGTGATTGATCCAACTCCTTTGAATGCAATGCCTCCTCCTATTGTCCTCACCAATGAAGAAGTTCAAGTTATTAAGGATATCCATAAGCATGTTGCCTATGGAAAAGATATGGAAGCTATGGTGGAGGAAATGTTAGTCACTGGAGCTCAATTTTATTGAGGCCTATAAGGCATATGATCAAATCATAGGTATACAATTGAAGTTTACTACAACACTCAGTAGTTTGATGAGGGAATTGAAAATGTGGATTGAATGTATTCAAGACATCAGACTCATGAGTGAAACAAATATGTAAGTTCTCTTGGCTAACAAAGTGTTTGATGATCCGAAGAATAATTTGACCAAAACAATGGGTATTCAACATTGATTGGAAGATGAAAGTTCTTGATGAAATCAATTGATGAACTAAGAAACATGTTGCAAAAGGGAGAAGCATTTCAGGCTTGTATTATATCTAAATTCCAAGATCTTCATTGCCAACTTCATAAAGAAAATTCTGAGGAGAAATACACTGTCCAAGAAATCAAGGAAAAATTCAAAACATTTGTCAAGGAGGATTTGTTCAGATCTAGACACTATTTCAAAGGAGAAAATGGAAGATTTTTGCTCTACAAACTTCAATTAAAGAGGAAAATAAAGGATTCTTGGACAATGCAGGGTTTGGAAAGGACATGGAAGACTGTTTGGGAAGTTGGACTCACGCAACTACCAACACCACTATTCCTCGAGGAATGGAGATAGCAAGGGTATTGGTGAAGTTCAGAAATCAAATACTAAAAGTGAAGACTATGGTGGAAACCTCTTCAAGTGCTCCAATGGCTAGCTCTTAGGCTTTTCTTTTAACTCATGTATTTCTATTAAGTTGGCCACCTTTTGTTGTAGTCATGTAATATTTAAGTGGGGCCAACTTAATAATATAAACATTTGATTAAGTTTAATCTTTGATTAAAAGAAAGGAAACTGAAAAGACTCATTTGTAACCGCCCTAGGGATATTTAAAGATAGCTCTCCATGTCATTTAAGGGGTTGGATTTTGATGTTTTGATGTAGAGACAGTGAATTTTGCAATCAATATAGAAGAAGTTCTATTCTCATCTTTTCTTGTGTTCTATCTATATCTGCTTTCTATCTGATTCATGTGGATTATATATGTTTGAATAAGAAACTTTGTGTTCTCCAGTTGATGTTATCTTTAGAAACTTTGTGTCTATTGCATAGATGTCATGTATTCAGATGTGTATGATTTAGGATTTATTTTTCATGCATGCATAAGTAAGATATCATTATGAGATCTATATATCTGAAAGTGTTGCCTTCCTCACTTTCTAAATCATTAATTCTTCTGCATCCTTTTTCTTTTGTATTGAGAATCTTATGAGATGGAAACATTTAAGGCATCAAAATCCTCATTAAAATATTGATAGTTTGTACATTTGTAAATAAGTAGATTTAAATCATTTCCAAATCCTTGGATCTACACATCTGCTACCTGCTACCTACAATTTTCATTCCAAAGAAAACAAGGTTTACTCCAAGAAAATACATATTAGACAATTTATTATCCTAAAATGTAATATCCTAGCCTAATCTAATACAAGTTTTCAGTAAATAACAAATAAATAAATAAAGGAAACTAATTGAAGCAAACTAAGAAATGAAATGTAAAAACCCTAATGTACAAAGAGGGTTAGAATAGCCTTAGTTTATTCAAAGAGGTTACTGAGACTTTGTTGTAATGGATACCCGCTAAACATGAGTGGAGAACCATCACACAAAAGCTTGGAAAATTGTAGATCCGGGTGAGTTAGTTGGACTAAGGAATTTGGAGAGGGATGGGAGCACCTGAAGTTCTCTAGTCTTAATTTTGGGTGCAATTGTTTGTGAAAATGTCTAGAACCCGGTTCCGATAGGGTCACTAGAGCTCCACACTTGTTCACTTCTTATCATGTGTATGTCACTAAAATTTTCCGGATGTCACCATAAACCTATAATAAAGGAATCACTTGTAAAACCCCAAGCAAAGCATCAAAACCCTACAAAAAGAAATATACAAATAAAGGGGATGGATTGTCCTTAGCTTCCAAATTGATGGACTTATCACTGATCGCTACACTACATCTCAGACCCAATATAGTTTTATGTGTGTGTGTGTGGAATTGTGCGCTAGGGTGCTCTTGTGCATATCACACCGGAAGTAGCGAGAAAGTAACTAGATTTAGAATGTAAATAATGTGTGTATGGAATAGAATAAACTCCCCTCCTATGAAATGTGATGTAGATAAACCAACATTCATCCCTTGTGATGGAGCTAGATGGATGTAAATGGAGGTAGATTCCTTTGATGGATGCAACCTTAGGTGACGCTAGATAGTGCTTAGTGTTTGGTCCCTTATTATGATCACATAACTTTATATTTATATGGTTCCCTTGTTTAAATTTTGTAATTAACCTTGAAAATTTTGATAATAAAAAGACAAGATGCTTAAACAACTAGAAAGGACCCAAAGAGTGTGAGTAAAGTGCAAAGAGGACAGGGGCACCTAGAGGGGATGAGGGCTCTTGAGCGTTGACCTCCCGACCGGGTGCTCTAGTCTAGAAAAGGAAAAACTAAAGTATGAAAGGACAAATCTGGGCCAATAAAGGTTCAAGACCAAATTAGCAATAGAAAGTAAAAATATGGCCAAAGACATGGGTTAATTATTAATTTTCATACTTAGAACCATATGAATAGTAGTATGTGATCGAGACTAGATAATTACCCAAACTGTGTGATTTAGTGTCTAAATTTTCTTCCAATTTATGTTGGTGAGTGTAATACTCGGTAACATAAAGTAGATAGAGATGCGTACTTGATATCCATTTAGATTGATGAAGAAAGAATGCCAAGGGACTAGACAAAATGTGGACTAATAAAAATATGGAGCATGGAAACCGAAGATGTAAAAGTGTTAAAAGTGATGAGAGTGAACCTAGGGCAGATGCGTGTGTAGATTTTGATGTGTGTGGTGTACCTATTTGGTTAGTATCATGTGTGGGTGATGTACCGACTACGTGTGTGATGTTGACTTCTTGTTTCCCATATAGATGGACCTATAAAGGAGGAGGCAATCAAGTATCCAAATACGCATTTATATATGTAATGAGTAAAAAACACATGTATATTTGTAAAGAGCATGTAAGGAAATATGTGAAATGCTGAAAAACGTAAAAAAGGAACATGTGTACCTGATCTATGATGAGAAAAAGGGTGTAGAAAATATAATATAGATGATGTGATTACGTGCTAATTTTTTGGGTGATCTCATGCCACTAGCCGAAGACGTTTAGGGATGAATTTCTTATTTATCCTCCAACTCAGAATCGCTTTCCTTAAGCGAAGAAATCTTTGTATTGTCTAGTTTTTGGGTGATTTGATGCCACGAAAAAGTAGTGTAGAGAGGAAGGCTTGGTTTTATAACTCGTAACTACTCCTTGAAATGTGCTAAGGACAACTTGCCCTATAAAATCCACTGTGTATGAGTTCTCAGATCGTGGCTGAACCCACTCGTTATGTAACCCATTGTGTCATGGATGAAAATTGAAAACTAAACTATACTCGGTACTATGTTGTGTACTGTGTGTAAACCAAAATGATGCCCCCCTCTTTGGGGCGCATGCAACGTCATTGTAGGAGTATGTGGCCTCAAAAATGGACCAACCATTGTAACTAAAATTGTGCCCTGCAGAGGGAGGGGATGTGCTTGGTAGAAACCAAGGCACATACAAACAATGTGGCTAGAAATAAAGTGTTAGTATGAATAATAATGCATGTAGAAGATAATTATAAATGAGGAAGACAATATGTAAGCTAATACGTAAGAAGATAATGTAAACACCCAAGAAGACAATGTAAACTACACAAAGTGGGTTACAAACATGGGACAATACTCATGATGTCGCAAAACACTCAAGGCTACAATGGCCCAAACAAATAAATGTGCAAACAACATAAATGGTGATATCCGCAAACAAGAACGAGCAATAGTAGATAATGTAATAAACAAGTATGGAATAAAATATCCCTACATAGAAAATGTTGCACATAAAACACACTGTTAGCATGTCAAAAAGATAAAACACATGTAAAAGCATGTATGAAGCAATAATGTAGTGTTCTATGAATAAAAATTAAATAATAGAACCTATAGTGTATGAATGTGGATGCCCATGGAAGTGTTAGGAAATAAGGGACAAAATATGAAAACAATCCCTCACAATTGCAACAATAGAAACTAATATGTAGAAAATATTACAAATCTGAAATAAAAGTGCAAAATAAAATAACACAACACAAAGAGACAGTATTTAACATGGTTCACCCAATTTGGGATACATCCACCAAGAATCACTTTCTCATATTTTATTACAAGCCACCGCTCTCTCAATACAATACCTAGATCTATTTGGAGCTATGCTCAACAAACTCTACAAAATTCACACCCAAATTCAGACACATCTACAATGTTACATAATTCCTACCATATGCACAAAACCACATAAGTAGACAATTGCTTAAGTATTTTTACAAAACCGTGGGTATCAAAACCATGGGCCAAAACCGTCCCATAAACCTATGGGTCAAAAATCCCGCCCATATGAGAAAAAACACATTTCTCGGTATATCGGGCATGTTTTGTTTCAAGGCCAAAAATCAGGGGTTGTGCCCTTAGACCCTACGTAAGGCCCGGTCCGGCCCCGAACCTCGGTGAGACAACTATGGAAAGTGTATAGTACTCTTAGTGTATAGTCTTCAACACTTTCACACATGAAAATAGGATCCACAACCTAACAGGAAGCGGTTGTGGGAATGGTACTAGGTCTAAGAATTCATGTTACATGTAATGGATATGTAGATTCTTCAATCACAACCATAAAGTAAATTGATTGTGCATGTGTGTATGATAAGGATAATGACATACAAGATATATATATATATATATATATATATATATATATATATATATATATATATATATATCATGTGTAATAAGGAATACATGTAAAAGCATGAGTAAGCAAGATTAAGTGGAACAATTAAATTTAGTATGTTGTGGATGGATGGAATGTAATGTAATGTGAATTATAGGATATGCATGCCCCTGGAGTGAATGGAATTGTACATAGTGAGGTTCATTTGGTATGCCCCGTCAGCAATCAAGAATGAACCATAAACAAGAGTGCATCATCGAGAAATGGTCGAAATATATGTTGTATGCAACATGCCTAAGCATATATCATGACAAGATGATCTAAGGGTGATGATTTATCCTAAAGTGTATATGACTACAAGATAAGGAGTGGTGATTTAACCTAAAGTGTATACCATTAAATGATGCAAGCAGGAGTGATGATGTGTCATATGGAAAATATCACTAACCTGGAATTTTGTATGAGAAAAGGATTGAATAGTTGAGTGTGTGAATGTGGTGTGGTCCATTAGAGATTGTATACCCTCAACAGATCTAGTATGGATAGTGATACTAGAGTGTTTCATATGGTATTAAGTCCAACACATAGAAGTAGATGTGTAGAATGCATGATGTAAGGTGTGTAGTATGTAATGTAAAAGGTATTAGATATAACTAGATTATTTATCATGTAAGTATCACAAGGTGTAAAATGTAATATGTGTGAAGACTCACAATGTGTATTGTCTATTATGCGCAAAGTGTGTGAGGTTCATGTGTATAGGATGCCCTCAACAGTCAAGTGTGAATGAAGCACAAGAGAGTGTCATCAGAAATGGCGATACAAATGTATCAAGAGGTTTATAATAATTCTTAGCTAAGATTGGTCATTAATCATGAAGCATCAATTGGATGAGATGATATCGACATTCGATAACAATTCAAGGGGGAAGGAGCTCTAATTCCCAACAATTATGTAAGCGAAGGAGGTATAGTCAAAAGACACTAAGTGGATCAATGTAAGGAGTAGTTTCCTTTAAAAAGTGATGAGATGTTGAGGTGGTAATGTCATAGTCTTGTTGATCAGTGGAAGTCAAAAATGTTAAATAGATTTTGGAAGTCTTACATAGTGAAGGGTTATTTATTTACCTTGTAGATGACTTAAGTGGAGGCTAGGTTGAACTGATATTTAGAGTAGGTTTCTTAGATTGACTTGGTAATGTCGCAAATAACTTGAGTGGAGTAGGACTATCCATAAGAGGAGGTTGAGTGGATTGAATAGGAAGCTCTTAAGTGGCCAAAGAAGGCACCTTAGAAGTGATAACATGATACACATTAGATATAAATGAATCAGATTTAGGAACCCATTGATATGCAACATTTGTAGATGGGCATGCAAAAAAATGTTGTGCAGTGAATGAGATAAATCCTTGATGCTCAAGATGTTTAATTCTTCATTGTAAGGTTTAGCAATAATTTTCTTCGTGTCCATTGATTCGATGATAACTACAATATGGATGACTATAAAAAAAAATCAACATGTAACCTTCTAATCACACCCGACCTCCCGAGGTGTGGGATAGCTGGTGTGGAATGTTTGGACAGATAGCTATGAGATAATCAATGACTCAAATATGGTATTGTGATTTCCCTATAGCAGAATCAGCAAAAGGGGAGATTTAGAGGCTATGAATAGGTAGCGTAAATTCCCTATGGCTTGTTTTCCTAATTGGATCTAAGTGCTAAACTAGTTTGAAGTGTCCATGTAAACTGAATGAAATTAACAATCTAAGCTAATACTTGAAAGGAAACTAATCTAATAAATCAAAAAACTGAAATATTACAATCACTAAACAACAAATTACTTCTATTCTAAATAATTAAAATATTTCTACACTAAAACTAAACAAGCAAGATAACTCGGTGTGGTTATTCACTCTGTGTTAAGTGTATTCTAATTAATGTTAACATAAAACAAGAACTTTTCTAATTAATCTATGATATGTAGACAACCTCCTACAAATATTCTCTCCTTTAAATCCATGGGGATATGAAGAAGAAGATCTGTCACTGGGGGCTACTATGAAAGATTTAAACCCTCTTGGAAATTAACTAATTACTTGCAAATGAAAGAAAATTGATTTCTACTCTATTTGATATGATGTAACAATAATAAATTGTAGCAATGAAGGAAATCAAACAACAACTCCAACCTAGAATTCACATAATAGAGGTAAATCCAACTGTGTAGTAATTTTTCCCTCAGTTTATCCTTTCATTCTCTATGTGTCCACATGAGTCCAAGGAATTTGGGAATGCATAGGTAGCAATAGCAAGAGAAAGCACTTGAGTAATGGCATTTTGAAGGCAGTTTGGTTGTAATGCAAGTAGAAAAGAGATAGCACAAGAGATATGAGCTTAGCGATATAATTTCTAGCAGGATTGTTGCAGCAATACAATGCAAGATACACAAAATTCTCAAGGTTTTGCTTGAATACAAGCATGAATACATAGAATTGGTAGGATGTTCCTTCATGCATAAAGCATCTTTGGAGTGCTAAATCATTGGGTGAAGAGGAAGTTCAAACTAGTTAAATATATTTAAAAATAGAAGGGGAAGGAATACCATGCAATCAATACAATTTTTAGGTAATTTGGTTCACAAACGCACCTTGGAAGTCAAGTTAAGTGAAGGTCACATGTTAAAATCACACATGAAGAGTTCGGAAAAATGCGCACCTGGGGACCGCCACCCTACGCATGGAGGTGGTGATCACAGGATCGCTGCCTAGCCGGGAAGGGCGGTGGTTTTCACACTAAAAGCCAAAACATGCACAGAAAAGAACATAAATCTAGAAAAAAGTGGAAAAGATAAGTACAAGCATCTAAGCTAAAAATATACACTGCGAGTGAGCTTAGGAACTTCGAACACCTTCGAAAGGACATGAATCATCATTGGGGACATTTTGTAAAACTTTTTATGATAATGTAGCACATGAAATTTTGGGTGCATACACATTTCTCCCTTGGAGAATCATCTTAGCCATAAAGAGGCATAAAATGCAGAGAGTCCGAGTATGGCAGTTCTAAAATGGGGAGTTAGAAGCTATACGACACACCCATGTGCCAAATTGTCACCGTAAGCTATGTTATCTATAAGACGAAAGGAAGACTCAAGTGCGAGATAGATACGATATGAAAAATAAACACTAAATCAAAATGACAAGAGGACTTACCATTTGTGTGGGGATAGGAATATACCTACACCAACGCTCCACCTGTGGACACATACACTTGAAACAAGGTTTAAAACAAAGCATATATATATATATATATATATCAAAACAACTTATTTTCAATTCATTTGCACATATTCTCATGTGATTTTTTTTTAGCTCTGGGCCCATGGTGACCATTTCGTTTGTGAGTATGGTTGAATTGGAATGGATTTAGGAATGGTATTTTGCATTAGGCTTGGCCCTTTTCTATTTGAATGCTTTTGAGAATAACTCCAAAGAAATTTGTAACTAGAGTGGTCATAAGGGGTTTTAAAGAGGTAGATAGTCAAAGTGCCTTTATTGCTTAGTCTCCATTTTGTGAGGTATATATGATGTTTTGGTATGTCATTCTCATTGCGAGCGTTTTTACCACACCTAGTGTGTGATGGCATTGTACAAAACTATGACACTCCATGATATATACAGATATCTCTTTTTGGTTTGGATCTTCCTTGCACTAGAGTTGACTTCTTTTATGGTTTTCTTCACATGTGTACTCTTAGATGCTTATAATTTCTGATTTTCTATGCTTTTCAGAATGTATGTGATGGATGATGATATGCTAAATAGAATGATGTGTTTTTTTTTTTTTTTTCTTTATAAAATGTTGATGCAAAACACTGATGTAATTTCAGAACTTTAACCTCTCAAGCAATATTTGTTACTTCTTATTTGTTTGGAAAAATGTGATTAATGATTTGATTATAAGATGAACCCACTCCACTCTAACTCCACGTAACCAGTAAGATGCGAGGGCTCAACACCAGAGAGCTAGAAGGGATGTGAGTTGTATGACTTGTTGAATGAATGTAATGAGAGAAAGACATTGTTTTGACATAAATCCAATTGGGAATCTACAAACTAATTCTACACATAGTTTACTACACAATTTAGAATGTGATTTACTTGCCAGTTTATCTAGACTTAGATCCATAGATGGCCACTTGATTGAAAAAATATCTGGTTTAAGGCTTACAACTCTCTTGGAACTTAGACATCTAACTCACTTTGTTGGGATTTACGATTTCAAAGAACTTTTTATTAAATGAATTACTTTTAACTTATTGATTTATTTACAGAGACCCCCTACACCTTGCCCCATGCTACTAGTAGGAATTATGGGCTCATCACCAAGGACAAGGCATAGCGAGTGAGGGCACTTCCTCCTTTCCCAACCTCATGCCACTAGTAAGAAGCGTGGGCTCAACACCGAAGATTGGTAGGGACAAGGAAATGTGTAAATGAAAATTTTGTATTTGATTTTGACTTGATATAAATACTCTTTTTTAAAACTTAAAGATGTGATTTTGGGAGGAAATTGCCCCTAGCCTCAACCCCACACAACTAGTATGGTGTGAGGGATCAACACCATAGGATAAGATAGGAAAACAAGAAATCTAGGTAAAATGTTTAGAATGTTTTGCTACCAAAGAGGTGTTTTTGGGAAATATGTGACACCAAGAAGCTTCTAGAACAGACTTATGGGAAAAAGACACCTAAGCTGAAAGTAAACTATGAGCAGAACCAAGTATGCAGGCCTTGGTAGGATAATTGTCAAAACTATGTCTTACTTGTTGAACAGATGAAATGATTGAGAAATGTTTGATGATAATATTACAGATATTTGAAGAAGTGTGATAGAGGTTTTGCCAATATTTTAGAAGTTGCTAAAATTTTCTTGAAAGATAAGTTCTTGATTACAAATTTCATTGAATGAGCTAACAAATGAGTATGCAATGCGATGAAGTAATGTACATATGGAATTATAGATGCAACTACATGTCATGATGGATAAGGTGAAGAGAGTTGATGAATATTGAATTCTTCACCCCTAAAAGCACACAATGGAGAACCATGATCCTCAAAAATTTCATTCTCTTGACAAGGGCCTACCATTCTGGGTTTAAAATTACAACCCTTTCCTAGAAGTGTATATTTCCAATCATTAAACTCATTTTTATGAAAGAGGTTTCTAAACCTCTTTGTCACATTCTTGATACATGGTGTGTGAGTGAGCATGACTATGTTGCTCAGCCTTGTCTCCTATGTAGAGCATGGTGTTTACCTGTGATTTCTGTTGAATAATGAGGTCATGCCCCATGGATATGAAAAACTTAGTTTCAGATGCATTTGGATTGACACCGGGTTTAGAATAGAAAAACCCTTAGAGATGGTTTCGATGGGCATCATTTCAATTTCAAAATGCTCTTCTTCCTTTACCAATTCTATCATGTTTACACCTAGACCTAGGTTATCGGCGAGAAGAGATGCTAAACCAAGAAGACTACTCATCCCTTATGGTTCAAATGGGAGGAAAATGGATCATCTCTCTCTAGGAGTTTCATGATTTCTATGGTTTTAGTGGTTTAAACATATTGATTTAACCTTATCTTTTTTGGCCACCTCAAATGTTTTGGGGTCAACAAATTCAGCTTTTGGAATGTTCGGGGTGGTTGTGACCAATTGTTTTGATGGAGGTGGCTTGTTTAACTGGTTTATAGGGATCTCATAGTCCATATGGACTCCTCGTTTCTTTTGAGGTTCTCTAAGTGTATATCGAAGGGCTTAGGATCCCCTTGGGTGATGAAGACTTTCCCAAATGGAGGAATCTAATTTCCTGGAACAAGGTAGAAGGTATAGCCTTCATTTGATGAATCCAAGGTCTCCTAAGGATCATGTTATAACTTGTTTTCCTATCGATGATGTAAAATTCCATCAAAATGTTTTTGGACCAAGAGTGACTGGAAGAACCATTGTTCCAATCAAGGTTTCTTTAAGACTGGTATACCCTCACAATGTGTTTCTTGTAGAGGAGCAATTAGTTTCACCATATCCTAACTTCTACAAGAAAGAGAAGGGAACTATGTTTACAAAATCCCCATCATCAATCATGGCTCTCTTAATGTAATTGTTGTAAACCCAAACCTATAAATATAAGGCAGGATCACCTCTTTGTGCTATATTTCAGCATCAAAAGGAATCTTGTTTATATTAAAAAAAACCAATATCCCTATCACTCTATCCCAGAGGATGTATGTCAAAATCAATATGATTTATTTGAGCACTGGGAGGAGGTGTAACATGGATTAGATGACCAAGACCTAGTGCATCGAGAAATGCAAAATGATGTGCATGGGAATTCTTCAACAAATCTAGAAATGAAATGTGAGAGAAGGTCTTGTTCAAATATGATATTAAGTCATATGCTCTACTAGTTTTGTGATTGTAGAACATCATCTGTGAAGAGAAAAGAGTGGGTAGATTTTTAGGAAAATATTCCTTCTCCCGATTTGTTGTTGCATTAATTTTGGTTCAAATTCTAGATCAATTAATCCCATGATCTTTGTGTTGTTGTTCAAACCGAGGTTAGGAGCAACCTGAGATTTATTGGAAGTTGAGGCTTCATGGTCATTGTTTCCTATAGGAATGCCTTTGTTTATGTTTTGAGAATTCACCTTGAAATTTTAAGGATGTGTAGGAAGTAGATCTCAAAAGATGCTCACATTAGCATTCTAAGGAGCTGGAGTCATGTATAGTATAAGATACTGCGAGTTTGTTTTAGGGTCTACTAAGAACATATCGACAAAGAGTTACTTTGATTCTCAAGGAGCCTTTGTAAGAATTTGTTGCAATCACGGAAAGTTCTAGCATCATGGACCTCAAACCTTATGGAAACCACAATATAGGTTAGGGTCGTAATTATGTGGCCTTTGATAAGTGTCTTTTGTTGTTGATTATAACCTTGATTGTAGTTTTGGAATTGATTGTTATAACCATGGTTCGTTGCCCCTTGGCCAAAATTTTGGTACTAGTTTGGGCCTTGGGTTTGATTTTGCTTTTGTGGGGGACGATTTACATCAACTATGTTGATAGAAGACACGATGTTAGGTCATCTTTGATTGCCTTGAAGTTTTTGTTATTTTATTGTTGTTGGTGTTACTGTTGTTCGTAAAACTAGTGTTTTTATCTTGATCCGTAGCACCATTCATGGTAGCACCTTGATTGTGATTCACACCCTTAAGTCCTTAGTTTTGGCACCATTGTTGTGATAATTTGCATTGTTCTGATTTGGGGATACCAATTTCCCATTTTAACTATAGGTCTTACGCCCACTATCAATAGCGGCTTCGTCAATTCAAAGTGCACCTTCCAAAACTTCCTCATAACTATGGAAAGGAAAATTTTGTACCTCTTCCTTAGTCTCTCGATTGAGCGAGTGAAGAAAAAGATCACAAAGTTCCATCTGGTCCATATTAGGTGCACTTGTATAGGAATAAAGAACTTGATGCCATCTCTGGATGAAATGAGTAGTAGATTCATTTTTTCTCCTGTCTAATGTGCATAAACTCCCTAATCCATGTACATAGCAACTTATTCATGTCAAATGCTTTGATGAATTCGAGACAAGTTGTTTAAAGGAATGTATAGAAGATTCTGTAATATGGTAATACCAATCCAGTGTGATTCCTTTGAGAGTCTTTGGAAATATCTTAGCTACCACAACATCCCAAGGAAGCAATTCCCTGATAGCCATAGCATAGGATTTGATATAAAATTTCAATCTCCTTCCCCTTAAACCTTAGAAGATCTATAAATGGGTGTGGAAGCATGACACCACATATGGTGAATTCAAGAGGCTCCTTTAAGTACTCAATGTAGTACCCTATTGCATAATATTCCACCATTGAAGATCCTTGATGAGGAGGTGGAGGAGGAGGATTTGGGTAAGCTGCATTATAGGCATTGACTGGAACATATGGAGCTCCTTGATACTATGCATAAGGAGCAGTAATGGCATATGGGTCCATCTGGGGGGACTTTAAATACATATGCAAGTAAGGTGGGATAATACTAGGATATGGACTAGTGGGCGTTGAACATTGCCTAATGGAGCAACATTCGAGAATGCACTTCCGGCTAGCCCTTGCATAGGATAAGCTTGAGAAGGATGAGGACCCATCCCTTGTGTATTAAACCCCATGAGAAGATCAAACTAGATTTTTCTAAACTAGGTAACTTTTGTACATATATGATATTGCATTGTTATTCATTGGTAGGGATGTACCCTTTGTTATCTACTGGATATCCCATGTTTTCCCTATTTCACAAGTTAGTTGTGATGGTTGAGCACCCTCTAGTTCTCTAATCCTCCCTACTAAAGTGGAGATGAGATTATTGGGAGAGGATTGAGTCCCTTGTTGGGGTTCTTACGACGTAGGGTTTGATTCAAGAAAGGCTTATGATACCTGTTATGAATTGTTCAAGTGTTATAATTCTTGTCTTCCTCGAAGTAAGAATCTTAGGATAGGCATTTGACATCTCAAAGGTTGTAGCCTTCATTCTATCCAAATACTCATCTATTTGATGAAGAGGATTAGATATTTGTGTAAATATGTCATCTTCTGTTGATTGCATGGCAATATGAGGTCTTGACAAGACTTTATGGTAAGAACCTATTCCACTTGTGACAACAACATGGTTTGCATTGGGTTGTTGTATTGCATGTTTAAGGTTGATTAACCTCCTCCATCCTTACATAGCTAATGGGTTTTGAAGTGTAACTAGGGGAGGTTTACACGTTGCTTTTGTAGTTTTTCACCCATCCGAAAGGAAAGGGGAGATTGTTGTGGTTGCACATTGGTGTAATATCTATCAGATCCAAATGGCCCATCAAGATCTCTTCTAGAAATATTTTAGAAAGTATAAAATACCTACCAAAATAAGGGAAGAAATGGAAAGATGAGGTAATAGCAATTAAAGAAAAGGAAACAAGAAGGAATTAATCCTTCATGTTGGGTTCACCAATTTGTACAAAATAAAATCAGTATGCGACCTTATTTCGATCACACCCGACCTCCCAAGGTCGTGTCGAGGACAGCCGTTGTGGAATGTGTGGATGGATGGCTATGAGAAAGTATTAGTGACTAAGATCTTGTGGTGTGATTTTCTCGAGCGAATCGAAAAAGGAAGACTCGAGAGGTTATGAATGGGTAGCGTAAATTCCCTATGGCTTGTTTTCCTAATTGGATCTAAGTGCTAAAATAGTTTGAAGTGTCCATGTATGAAATTAAAATCTAAGCTAATACTTGAAAGGAAACTAATCTAATAAATCACAAAACTGAAATATTACAATCGCTAAAAAAACAATTACTTCTATTCTAAATAATTAAAATATTTCTACACTAAAACTAAACAAGCGAGATAACCCGGTGTGGTTATTCACCTATGTTGAGTGTATTCTAATTAATGCTAACATAAAACAAGAACTTTTCCAATTAATCTATGATATGTAGACAACCTCCTACAGATATTCTCTCCTTCAAATCCATAGGGATAGGAAGAAGAAGATCCGTCACTAGGGGCTGCTATGAAAGATTTAAACCCTCTTGGAAATTAACTAATTACTTGCAAATGAAAGGAAAATGATTTCTACTCTATTTGATATGATGTAACAATGATAAATTATAGCAATGAAGGAAATCAAACAATAACTCCAACCTGGAATTCACAGAACAGAGGTAAATCAAGTTGTGTAGTAATTTTCCCCTCAGTTTATCCTTTCATTCTCTATGTGTCCACATGAGTCTAAGGAATTTGGGAATGCATAGGCAACATCGGGAGAAATCTCTTGAGCAATGGAAGATTAACAATGGTCTAGATGTAATAAGTAGAAAAGAGATAACACAAGAGATTTGAGCTTGGTTATGCAATTTCTAGCAGGATTGTTGCAATAACACTATGCAAGATACACAAAATTCTCAGGCCCTTTGCTTGAATACAAGCATTGAATATATAGGAATTGTTTGGGATGTTCCTTCATGCACAAGGTCTAAAAAGGACTTTGAGTTCAAATCATTGGGTGAAGAGGCATTCAAACTAGTTAAATCTATTTTAAAATAGAAGGGGAAGGAATACCATGCAATCAAGACTATTTTTAGGAAATTTGGTTCAAAAACGTACCTTGGAAGTCGAGTTAAGTGAAGTGTCGTGTGTGTTAAAATCACGCATGAAGAGTTCTGGAAAAAACACACAGGATTGCTGCCATGCCTAGGCAGTGGTCCCAAAATCACCGCCAGGTAGGGCAGCGATTTTGACACTAAAAGCCAAAACATGCACAAAAAGAGCGAGAAGATGGAAAAAGTGTGGAAAAGCTAAGTACAAACATCTAGGCTACAAATATATACTGTGAATGAGCTTAGGAACTCAAACACCTTCTGAAAGGACATGAATCATCATTGGGACCTTTATAACTATTTTTCCAACAATGTAGTATGTAATTTTGGGTGAATACAATGACCTTGGTATTTTGCTAATGATAAGGAGGATAGTAATGAGTAAGTGGTAAAGTGATCAATTGATGACTAAGGATCTCAGTAAGAATGTCATGTTACTTAGCATTGCGATCAATGGTGAAAGGCTATGGTAATGGCATGACTTGAGGCTCACTGATATGAGCACATGTAGTAAACATAAAGTGAAGATGAGATGTAGAAGGAGAACAAACATGAGCTTGAGAAGCATCCTTAAGATGGTACATTTCAAATTTGAGAAATGTAATCATGGATTCCATAGCCTTAAATTTGTCTTGAAATAAATAATGTAAAGCTTGAATTGACTCCAACATGGGTTGATTAGATGGAGGACTACAAAGACTAGGGTCATCAAATAAATGATCAAAAATAGTGGTTACTTAATGCAGAGATGTATCTCGGGGAAGATACATGGTGTCTAGGGATTTTTTAAGAACAAATTGGAAATTAGGATACATCTTAAATAAATCAAACAAAGAAATTTGAGTAATTATAGGAGACATGATAGAAACTATGATATACTAAAGAAGGATCCAAAAGACCGATCATGAGTGGGGTTCACCAAAATGATTATCATAAAATGTAATATCTTAGCCTAATGTAATGAAAGTTTTTACTAAATAAAAATAAATAAATAAAGGAAAATAACTCAAGCAAACTAAGTAATGAAAGGTAAAAACCATAATGTATAAAGAGGGTTAGAAGAGCATTAGTTGATTGAAGAGGTTGGGACTAGGATGTGTTGCAATGGAGACTAGCTAAACAAGAGTAGAGAAGCATCACATGGAAGTTTAAAAAGTAGCAGATCTAGGTGATTTGGCTAGACTATGGCACCTGGAGAGGGATGGGGGCGCTTGGGGCACACTATTTTGAATTATGAGTGCCTTGGTCTGTGAAAATGGCCAAAACTTGATTTGACAAGGTGCCTTAGAGATTCACACTTATTCACTTCTTATCATGGTGTAAGTCGTTGAACTTCATTAGATGTCACCGTTAACTACGCAATAAAGGAATCTCCTGAAAACCCCAAACAAAGCATCAAAACCCTAAAAAAAATATGCATATGAAGGAGTTTGATTCCTCCTCGGTTACCAAATGGATGGACTTATCATTGAAGCGATGCACTACATCTCAGATCCAATATAGTTTTATGTGTGTGTCAGTAGAATTGTGCCTTAGGGTGTTCTTATGCAAGTCACACTTGAAGTACCTAGAAAGTAACTAGATTTAGAATGTAAATAATGTGTGTATGGAATATAATAAACTCCCTTCTATGAAGTGTGATGCGTAGATAAACTAGCCTTTGTCCCTTGTGATGGAGCTAGATCGATGCAAATTGAGTTAGATGTCTTTGATGGATGCAACCTTAGGTGACACTAGATGATACGATTAGTGCTTTGTCCCTTATTATGATCACATAAGTTTATATTTATATGGTTCCTTTCTTGAATTTTGTAATTAACACGAAAAGGATCACTACCAAAAATATAATATGCTCATGGACTAGAAAGGACCCAAAGAACGTGATTAAAGTGTAAAGAGGATGGGGAACCCAAAGGGGACGAGGGCGCTAGCTTGCTAGCATCTTGGATGGGTGCTCCAGTCTAGAAAAGGAAAAATTAAAGTATGAAAAAGAGAGACTGGTCCAATAAAGGTGCAAGACCAAAAGTAGCAATAAAAAACAACAAAATATGACCAAAGACTAGGGTTAATTATTATTTTTTCGTACTTAGGAACCATATGAATAGTAATATCCGATCAAGACTAGATAATTACACACATTGTGTGATTTTATGTCTACAACAATATTATCATGGTATGGGAATGTATGAAATGACTCTTCGATCTCAAAGAAAGCCTTATGTGTGAAAATTGACTTTGAGAAATCCTATGATAGGATGGAATGACACTTCATTTTGGTCATGCTCAAGCACTTGGCTTTGGTCCTACATTTATTATCGTGTGTCCATGATTTTCAATGATGCTTTAGCTTATTTATTTTCAATGAAATCCATTCATATTTATTTGGGATTTTCCACTCTAATCACCAAGGTTGTCTTCTTCCTCCTCTCGTATGTTGTAGTGATCAAATAATTTTCTTATCTTCAGCCAACGCCACTCATTATGGCTTGATGAAAGGAATCACATTGCAAGGATTCCCTCCATGAAGTTGTTTGATGTTCACTTCTTAGATGACTCATTTCTCACCTTAATAGAAGATGAGAACAATGCTCAGTAAGAAATTTATTTCTTTAATGCTTATTGACTTATGCAGTGAAACATCCAATGGAAAAATATGTAATGTTCTAGGCATAATATATTCTTCCCCAACCTCCATGATTAGATACCTTTCAATGGAAGTCGATTCAACATGGATAAATCTTCCATTTTTTAGAGCATCCCTTTTACTTTCCAAGAAACTCCTCCCAAATTTGGTAGTATGTGGTGGATATAGTGGAAAAGAAGTTGTCATATTGGATCAAAAAGTCTCTCTCTCGTTGGAAGGTAAGTTCTTGATTTGTTATAAAGTACATATTGTCACACATGTTCATTATTCTTAAGTGTTAGGCCCCTTCTCAAGCTTCATACAAAAAAATTGTGGGCTACTTTAGAGATCAATAAGGGTTTTCATAGAGGTTCTTGGGAATTTTGTTTCCTTCTTAAAGAATTTCAAATTGTCTTAGATTGTTAGATGTTGGCCTCAAGGCTCTACCCTCTAGTAGAATAGATTTCTCAAGTCATAGAAGGTCAGGAGACATGGAATTTCTCTTTTACAATTTCAAGGTAAAAGGCACTTTGAGGATGCACGAGACCTAGAGCTGTTTATGTATTTCAAAAAAAAATCTACAACAATATGTATCGTGGTATAGGAATGTATGAAAATGACTCTTTGATCTCAACAATGAAAGCCTTATGTGTGAAAATTGACTTAGATAAATCTTGTGATAGGATGGAATGACACTTCATTTTGGCCATGCTCGAAGCACTTAGCTTTGGTCCTACATTTATTAGCTCTTTGTCCATGATTTTCAATGATGCCTTAGCTTATTTTTGTTAATAAAATTTGTTAGTGCGAGTTATTATTTATCCTTTTATTTATTTATTAGGATAATTCTTACACTTGTGTTATCCCTACACTTATTGGGTTAGCTTTCTTAGGTGTACTAGTTGTGTAGAGTTATCTTACTAGTTATGTTGAGTTAGCTTCTCAGTTATGTGGAATTATTACTAGTCTTTTGGAGTTAAGTTAACTACCAGTATCGCTTAGTGGGATTTCTTCATTGATTTAAGTAGTAGTTGTTTTTCCTCCTCCTATATGTAAATCTTTCTTATTGATTAATTCAAGTCATTGTATTGTAATGTGTTGAGCATTATGGATTATGATGGATTTCCATATATGGTATTTTAGCTCTTCGATTTTGAAAATCTAATGTGGTGTGCTATTATCATCGAGGTCATGGCTTGGAATAATCTTCTTATCCTTCCTTTCATCTGGTATCGAACAATAGATGATGTAGACATCCATTTATTTTATCCACGGACGCAGATTTGTACCCACCCGATGCATTCTTTTATCCATTGGATATAAGTGTGTACCTTCTGGATGCATTCTTTTACCCTCTAGATATTTCTGTTTTGGATGCATTCTTTTATCCACTGGACACAAATTTGTACCATCTTAATGCATTATTTTATCCATTGTATATAAGTGTGTACCTTTAGGATGCATTCTCTTACCCTCTAGAAATTTCTATTTTGGATGCGATCTTTTATCCATTGGATGCGAGATATGTACCCTCTTGGTGCATTATTTTATCCATTAGATATAGAGCGTGTACCCTCTTGTGTAATGATTTACCCTACTGGACATTTAGGTTTTGGGCACAAACTTTTATCCTTTGGTCACAAGCATGTATCATGTGAATGCACTCTTTTACCGTTTGGACATTTGGGTGTCACGTGTACCTTTTAAAAAACATCGGCATTAAAATATTATTTTAATAGCAAAACCTTCTATAGCTCATAACTTTTGATCCGTATCTCGTAGAGTAAGGGGATATTTTGTTTGAAATTATGTATTTTTTTGAGATCTACGCATTGGCGAAATTATTATACATATATTTCAAATTTAAAATGAGATTTTACTCATTGTAATATTTACATGCACTCAATTATAAAGTATCAAATTTGGGAGGGTGTTGTAATCGCTTGTGGTCACAATTTCGGTTAATCGACGTCACAAACTTTTAGGTGTTGCATTCTTATATCTATGGGTGTATACATTTATATCTCTCTTGTTTGTTGAGATATTTTGGATCTATATTTTCGACAATTTTTTTTGGCATGTTGAAATTATCTCTTGTGGGTGAGCTATTACGGTGAAGCCCGGTGTTAGTTTGTCGGTGTTGAGTAATTGATTTTGAAACTCATGCATTTTTGATATGTGGTGTCACTCTACCCATTGATAGTATGGGAAGGTGTGGTATTGATATTATTTGGGTTTTGTGTCCTTGCTTTTTACTTGTTGATACTACTTCTTAGGGTTTCATGTCCTTGCCTTGATTCCTTGGCTTTTCTTGGATGATGGCACTCCTATTTATTTAGATCTTGTTTCCTTGCCTTATTTCCGTTGGTTATTGTTCTTGAATCGTGACACACCTATTTGTAGATGTTGATCTTGTTTCTTCAGATTTTGTGTCCTTGCCTTGTTACCTTGGATTTTCTTAGATCATGGCACTCCTATTTATTTAGATCTCGTGTCCTTGCCTTGTTGCCTTGGTTGTTCTTGGATCATGGCACACCTATTTATAGCAATTGATCAAATTATGTTTGGTATTTTTTTTTACTTTCGACATCACTCCATTGATAGTCTCCTTGCATGGAGCTATTTACAGTGAAGCCAAGTATCGATTGTTTTTGAGTTCTATGATCGAGTAGTGGATTCAAACCATAGTGCACACCAAAATTCTTCAACATTGTACAAGTTTTTGGATCCGAGCTTCTTAGGATATCTTGCAGCGGGATTTTCTCTCTCTACTTTGTTATTACTCATTTTTGGGTACCTTGTGGTGTCTAATTTTCCCAGTTATTATACATGGGTAACTTATCAGGCCTTGTTACCGGGACCCACCTTCTTTTTCACCCACCTAAGCTATGCTTATGGGAGGGTGTTAGTGTAGGTTATTATTTATCTATTTATTTATTAGGATAATTATTACACTTGTGTTAGCCCTACACTTGTTGTGTTAGTTTGCTTAGGTGTACTAGTTATGTGGAGTTATCTTACTAGTTGTGTTGAGTTAAGTGGAGTTAGCTTACTAGTATTCTGGAGTTAACTTAACTAACAGTATAAGTTAGTGGGAGTTCTTCACCACTAATTTAGGTAGTAGTTGCACTTCCCTCCTCTATATGTACATCTTTCTTATTGAGTAATTCAAGTCATTGTATTGTAATGTATTGAGCATTCCAGATTTTGATGAATTTCTATATATGATATTTTAGCTCTATTGTTTTGAAAATCTAATGTGGTGTCTTTATTATCATATGAGATCGTGGATATTATCATATGAGATTGCGGCTTGGAATAATCTTATTATCCTTCCTTTCAAAATCCATTCATATTTGTTTGGGATTTTCACTCTAATCACCAAGGTTGTCCTCTTCCTCCTTCTCTATATATTGTAGTTATCAAATAATGTTCTTATCTTCTAGCCAATGCCACTCATTATTGATTGGTGAAAGGCATTACGTTGTCAAGGATTCCCTCCATGCGGTTGTTCGATGATCACGTTTTATATGACTCATTTCTCACCTTAATAGAAGATGAGAACAATGCTCAACAAGAAATTTATTTCTTTAATGTTTATTGACTTGTTGCGGTGAAACATCCAATATAAAAGATGCATTTGTTCTGAATAATCTATTATCCCGCATGACCATCATGGTTAGATACCTATCCATGGAAGTGGATTCAACATGGAGAAATCTTCCAATTTTGGGGCATCCCTTTTACATTCCAAGAAACTCCCTCCCGAATTTGGTAGTATGTGGTGGATATAATGGAAAATAAGTTGTCGTATTGGATCAAAAAGCCTTTCTAGTTGAAAGGTAAGTTCTAGATTTGTTCTAAAGTTCATATTGCCACACATGTGTATTATTTTTACTATTAGGCCCCTTCTCAAGCTTATCTGAAAACAAAATTGTGGGTTGCTTGAAGCTCAATAAGGTTTTTCATAGAGGTTCTTGTGAATTTTGTTTCCTTCTCAAAGAATTTGGTTGTCTCATATTATTAGATGTTGGCCTCCAAGGCTCTACCCTCTGTACCAAATAGATTTCTCAAGTCATAGAAGGTCAAGAGACATGGAATTTCTCTTTTACAATTTAATGTAAAAGGCACCCCTTAAGGATGCAAGACCTAGAAGTGTTTATGTATTTCAAAACTTCATCTTCATTAAAGCTCTATCAAAAGAGGTGGGCTCCTTTCTTAGCAAAAATATTTGGAAGGATTAGGAGAAAATCAAGCCATGGATTTAATGGAACAACCATGACTTAGAAATGGTCTCTCCGGGAAAATTTTAGTGGCGAATATTTGTTAATTCACGAATATTCCGATTTTTAAATTTGAAATTGACGAATTTTTAGGGTATCGATTAGGACTAGTTTGAAAAATATTTCTAGGTGCAAGTCAATTTTAGGGGTTAATTTGTCATTCCTACGAAATAGGATTTCAAAAAATTCACCTAAATACTGAGCCAATCGATATCATTTTTTATGTTCTAGGATGACAACATATAGTATGTTGTCGGTTAGTAGCATAGAAAATGCTATCTTGGCTAATAGCATATTTTATACTACCAACCAACAAAATATTATATTTTATGTTGTTGGTTGGTAGCATAAAATATACTACTAGCCAATAGCATTTTCTATGCTACCATTTGCTAACAACATACTAAATGTTTTCATTGACAAACATAAACTATGCTACCGATGAGTAGCATGTAAAAAAGTTACCATCCAGGTAGATTTTAATAGTGATGTCATGATGTCTTAATATTCACCATTCATGCGAAAGATAATTTTCTGATATTCGCCAAATATTTTCTAAGGATTTTTTAGGAGGGACCCTTAAAATTTTCCTTGACTGTCTCTCCATAAAATCTCACTCGGTGTGATGGTCATCGGTTGTTAACTTCCATAATATGCCTCTTACAAAGGTTCCATGGGTTCATGCCCTCAAGGTTTTTTAGACAAGGGATTCTCATGGTGCATGGCATATATAGCCCATAACTTAGAAGGATTTTACTTTGGTTAGAATATAAGATCATATTATTTGTAGCCAATAGTGACCAAGAATCCTAACAATATATTATTGAAGTTATTGTGGACGACATGCCACACAAGATTAGGGTTATTTCCTCTCAGACATAGTGGAAGGATTGGAAATACTTTGAAATACACTTTTCACAATTAATCACCCATTAAAGGCTATGAATTGTTGTCTCATAAGCTTCCCATGGTGGATAAACTCAACTCTTGTTGGTCATTACACGTTTTGGTTTATGTTGGAAGCATAAACTTTCTACTATCTGGGTAAACATTCTTTAACCCAAGATTTCTCATTTCGCTCTATGTATTCTTTACCACGGATTACCCCCGGTGGCCACATGCTTATTGAATTAGGAGTTTTAGATCCCCATCACCCATTTTATGGACAATTTCAAACCCTTATACACCTTTAATGGCTATGTCACAAAGCTCAAGTCATACTGAGCTTGGATTCATGATTTATTTCATCCATTTTGTCACAAATTCTATAAGTGTAATTAACTTGGCATACCCATGGCCTTCACTTGAGTATGACATAATTTCGTGAGTGGAAATCCTTTCCTTCATTTGAAATAGACAAATTCAACTATTTTTTCTCATTCTTTATTGATTGCAATTTTTAGCTTTTAACAAAAACAATGATTGTGTCAAATATTTTTCTAAAAATTCAAGTACAAGTGTGGAAGGTGGTGCTAGAAGTGGCCCACCTCTAGACCTTATTTGAACATTAGGGAAATGCCCCTTACACCATTACTCATGTTCCCCCACCCCCTAACTTTTGGGGTCCCTCACCGAGGGGAAAAGGTTGTCAGCAAAGTTGCTTTCGTTTCTGCTCTCACAGTTGTTCTAGATGGGCTCGCCACCTCATGGCCACTCTCCTCCACAACCTTAGCATGGGAGTGGGGCTTGTCGTTTCCTCATCACCAAAGCTCATTGCCATCACCTATTGAAAACAAGTTCCCTTGGTTGGCCTTGGCCATTTCTTAGCTTTGAGGGCAATAAAAATAATCTAAAGAAAAGAATTAAGGTATCAAAACCATTTCCACTTGTTGGGATCCCATTCCTAACGGGCATGACCTTTTATATGTCGGTGGGAAAGCCCAACAATAGATATCCTTCACCTTTGGCTCTCTTCGTGGTCTTTACCAAATTCATTTTGTTCTTGTTTTATAGTGTGATTTTGTAATCGAGTTGGTTGTTTGCGAGTTTGTTCTTATTGTGGTCTCCATTGCCTTGAGTTTGATTTGAACTTAACACATGCTTCCATACCACCACCTTTTTGTGAATAGTTGTACTATTTTATTTTTAGTAATATAGCTAACATTTCATTAAAAACACAAATGAAAAACTTAAGTAAATTTTAATCAAGATGATTTATTTGTGATTATATTAACACGGAACTATGACCAAATATGTCATGGTCGGTGAGTTTGATTTTGGATTCAAGGTAAATAGACATGACAATTGCTAAGTGCATTAAGTAAACACTAATGACTTTAGCACTCCAACCATGAAAGCAAAAAAATAAAAGACTCTATGTAAAAATTAAGAACATACAAATCAAAGATGCAATCGTTATGATGTTTGGACGACTTATACAAATACATATAGATTTAGTGGAATTGAAACATGTTGAGAAGGGGTCTCAATACCAATATATTTATAATTTGTTTAAACATGAATATTAATTGATAAGATTATGCAAACTTTGGAGAAATACAACAAAACTTTTGGGTTAAGTTTGTGGATGCAGTACATAGGGCCTTTATGATTTCAATATAAATTAGCAATTACATTCTTGTGTGCAAATGTTCTAACCCTATCTTCCATTTATGCTTTATTGTTAGATAGAATTTCAATAAGAAATAAAATAAATCTATCTCTTATAATTTTAATATTATTCTTGTGCAAAAGAATAACTTAATTTATGATGGTCTCTTTCTTTGTATCCTTAATACACTAATATACCTATGTATTTTTGGATTTTTAGAATTGAAATTAAAATTAATGGCAAGTAAAATGACACCTAAGTTCGTAAGTGGCAAAAAATCAAATTAAAAGAAACACAAAACTCAATAAAACCGAATTTAGGATAAGCCCTAAAAAGACATGAAACTAATTTTGTTGAGACTTGACTATAGTTATGGGTACAAATGTTCACAATCCTATAAAAATTAAACCTCGAACAATGCAAAAACACGTGAAAATAAAAAAGTATAAAAACTGAAGTCATCAAAGACAAAAGAACAACAAATAATTCAAACACAAAAACAAAAACAAAAATTGACAATACAAGAGAAAACTAGCCAATAAAAACCTAAATTAAAACTACTATTTTATAAACATCTAAAAATATATATTAGTACCAAAACAATGAACTCATCTTGTACTAAAAGTAGGTGCCTGCAATTAAGTGGATGTACCCCACTTACAAACCTAAAAATACTCCAAGATTTTAAAAATACTTTATTATTTTATCTCATCTCATGTTAGGTATACACCCAGTAATAATAATAATAATTGTTTTTATAGTCCACGATGCTGGTACTTGTTTTTGGATCTAGAGGAGGTTCATAGCATATAGGACTACCTCATACTCCAGTGTGTGGAGGCACATAACTGTGCTACAAACGAGACATACATACTCTACTGCCTCCTGAATTTAAACTTACTCATGGCCCGCGCACATACACCACAAACAGTACAAAATGCGCGCTCAAAGACACCACTGCTGAGAATGCGAGTTATTGCAGCAGTCCTTGCTGCTGCAGAGGCTACAGGTAGGGGCGCCGACAAGTCTGTCAGAAAGGACAGTATTTAATATTTGATGAAACATTTCAACCTCATGCAGACTGTCACGTATTCAAGATTTTTATTTTTTCATTAAAATACCTAAAATTACTAATTTGCTATGTGCGGGAAACCAGATTTTTAGCCCTCCCGCGTCAGCAAAGGGCTTGAATAGAGACACATGGGTAATCATATAAAAATTGTGGGGGCTACTATTATTTAAATATGATGATGGATAATTTCATGGAATTTCCTAAAGTAATGGAGGGGCCTACAATCACATGTTGCTCTCATTTTTATTCTTTATTTGTTTAATTAAATGTTGAGGTGTCAACTCTATACCTACATTAGTGTCTGTTGATTTGTTTGTTCTTGAGCATATTTTCTTATATACTTACTGTGATTTGTACACTTCAACCTTATCCTCACACATGCACTATCCTCATAATGTTTGCTTTAATTAGTTTCAAATGAATGGATAACTTTTGCTTTTACTTTCGGCTGTATGCTTTGCTCTGTTTCATTTCCACTACCCTCTCAAAGCATAAGAAAAAGCATACAAGAATCCTCTTTTCAAGACTCTTCCTGAGCATTATAACATGTTTATATAGACTATTGCAGATTATTTTGTTATTAACTGTCATAGATTTTACAGAAATGGCCGCTTACATTTCACAGAGGCTTGTTGGGTATAAAAAGCATGTGATAACCTTTATTGCATTGTGTTTTTCAGGCATGTTGCTCTTAATACCCCAAGTCTTAAATGTCTTCATATACTTTTCTCCACTTCTTCTGTCCACTGCACTGTTTGTTACAGCACTTTTAAGCCTCAGCTCCTTCATAAGCTCCACTGAAGTGGATCAGAGTGATACGTATAATGTTGAGGAAGATTTCCCAGTTGTGGCAGAGGAGAACCATGCAGACACCATAGCTGATGGACCTGTGGAGAACAAATGCTTGTTTGAATGTGTGAAGGAGCTTGATGAAAGTGGATTACTGCTGTATGAGAGCATGTTCAAGCTGGAGGAGCTCAAACAATCAAAACAGAAAAGTACTGAAGATAGTCACCAGCAAATACAGGAAATCAATGGCACTTCTTCAAACAAAGAGAGCTCAAACTCAGAAGGGTAAGAACTGTAGAAATAAAAAAACACAGGAGAGGATATCTCATGCCCTAGTTCCATTACTTTGTAATATATCTTTCTGCTATGTATTTTGTGTACAATTTCATTGGCATCTGGGTTTTCCAGGACTGATGAGAGCTTTATTTTATAAAATTTTCTATATACTTTGAGACAGTGACATATTAACAGAGTTAAAGATGGAATGATTGGGCACTGTGATTAAACTTTCTGTAAACATTATTGAAAAGAGTTATCATACATATGCATACAGATGTGGTGGTTAGTGAAAGCTTGGAAGGTATGCCATGAAGTTAAAGCGGTCTCTATCGACTAATTTTTCAAAGGCATCTTTGATTTCACATTAAACCATATATCTTATCACAAACAAGTGACCTATTAGGGAAATGTGCATGTATAATTAAATTATTAATGTTCTAGATCTGTGCATGTACAATTAGATAATCTATATTGAAAATTTGATTGCTTTCCCTTTTTTTTTTTTGGGGGTGAGGGTGGGAATGTAGCAGATTTTTTTACAAGAACAGCCATACGACAGTTTCCTGGAGGGAAACAGTCAACTAACAAATACACAAGATTGAAATTTTCAGATCTTATAGAAGAACATAAAATTCAGTCAACCCATCACTAAATTTGTTTAACAACTTCTCTAAGAAAACAGCCACATAGTTGCTGAGTTTTCCAACCTTTGTCGTCAGACTTAATTTTCCTCATGTCATGTCATCTGCATTTTGATCTCCTTCATCTGCTTTGCCAAGTCCTCATTTTTCTTGAAGAGCGGTTTGCATTGATAAAAGGGCAAGACCTGTAAAAGGAAGTCAGAGTAATGTCTGTGAACAACTACTTTCTGAGAAATGGTACTGTTGTAGAAAGCATGAATGACATCTACTTTTCCAAATGCGCTGAATGATTATTTGCCTGAATGACAACTATGTTTCTAGGAAAACTTATAAGAAAACAAAAAAAAGAGCTGGCAATTTCAGCTGAACTTTATCCCAAATGTTTTTAGTAAATAATTTGCAATTCAAGAAAACATGCAAGATTGTCTCTTTATTTTTGTAAAAGGGCATGAAAGCTTGATGTTCTGAATAAATTTGAGACTTCCACATTTTGTAATGGAGCAATCTCCACGCCAACAACTGAGCACTGGGTTCATCTTTTGAGCTTCAGATGTAACTACAGAGACAGAGCCAACTGTTTTCACCAACATTTCATGTCCACTCTAGTAATAAACTGAATTTGATGCCTGAAAAGAATCTTCCATGGTTCATTTCTAAGGATCTGACCATCCACTCAATAATACCGACACCTCCCTTGTGTTTGGGTTGACTTCAAAGAGCCCAAGAAACTGCAGGCAGACCTCTACAGTCATCCCCCTTAACCCAAAGAAAATGCCGCACCTTTTGAACCAGCTTGAGATAACAAGCTTTGGAGGAAACCAACATAATAGACATGAGTAGCGATCAAGATGTTAACAATTTGGACTCTTCCTGCCAAGAATAAATATTTCACCTCCCAATTATCAATCTTTTATTTAACTTGTGTGGAAATTACGCCCATATTTGGGAGAGCATGATACCAATACCAAATGGAATGCCAAGATATCTCATGTTTTTTCCGTGCTTGTCTGGATATCTAGTCTGAAGGGCCTTAAGGTCTACTCAGGATGTTATGCCCCTAGTCTGACCAAATGCCCTGATTTTCTTTAACATGTAACCAAAGGCATCTGCCATAAGCACGTGGAGAAGGGGGTCTTGTGGTAAACCATTCTGGATTGATCTTTGAAGATGGAAGATTCAGCGAGAGGAACTTAAAAGCCATTCCGGAGGAAGCATCAGTAAAGAGGAATTTGACATGGTTAATGATTCTCCTCCCTGATACCAGCAACTGTAGCATTTTAAGCACAAAGGACCGTCACATCCTATCAGAGGATTCATCGAAGTCAAGATTAATGAGGATGACATCTTGCCCTTGTTAAGAGGCTTAATCAGTCACTTCCCACACCAAGATTAAATTGTCAAGGATGAATCTGCCTCCAAGAAAGCCAGTAGTTCATGTCTGACAATGTTTTTGGCCATTGCTTTTATCTTCGTAGCCGAAACTTTAGTAGAAATCTTGTGTATGTGGTGTTGAGCAGAGTTATAAGACGCCATCCCGACATGCCATCTCTATTAGATCATTTGGGAAGAAGCTCGATAAGGCCACTGTTTATATCCTTCCCAAAAACCGTAACGATTCAGCTTCAATGTAAACTTTGTAGAAATCATTGTGAAGAATGGGTCAGACGGCTTGAAAGAAATCAGCAAAAAGGCATCAAGACTAGACTCTTATTGTTGGTCATTAAAAACAAAGCCCTTTCAAGTTCCTTGAGAATAAGAAGTCGATCCAAACCTTGTTAACTTCTTGGGAGATCTGGAGCAGAATGCAATCGCTGATAGCTTTTTCCAGTTAATGCTAAATGATATCTTCTGTAGAAGAATACTGAAACAAGGACTTACAGTGAGAGAAGAAAATATGTTTAATGCCATCCGTAGTGGATTTGACTCTCCCATCTGAATGTGTTGCAATGTAACGTTGCATTCTATTCTATGTTTGTGTTCTCCAGGAATTGAAAGAAAAATTAGAATTTTAATCTCCTACTTGAATTCAATTTAGGTAAGATCTAATTCTAGCTTGCTTCCCTTTGTAAGCTTGAAACTCAGGAAGATGCATCTCTCAAGACAATTTTTTGCAGACTTTCATTATTGGGATTTGATAACAGGGCAGTCCCATAAATTCCATTGAATTTATTCTGCAACATCAGCGTAACCCACAAGCATTTGTGAGGTGGGTTCTTTCCTCTTATCTCCTACAGCATTCTGCAAGCACGGTGTAAAACCGTGGACTGCTCCTCCGCCATCCTCATAGATGTTTGAAGAAATACTAGCTCCTTTGAAATACTTTTAAGTGGAAAAGAAAGTCTGACATTGCTAATTTTAAGCTCTTGAAGAAGAAGAGTAAAGTGATAAGCTCCTAACATTGGATGAATAATATTTTGCAGCTCATTGAGACAGTGAAGAGTTTACATTTCCATCTGTGAGGGCTAAGAATCTATTAGTCAACGTTAATCAAGTGCCCCTCCGTTCTGCAATAAAAGCAGGGATTCTGTTTATGTAGAAAACCATTTAGATTGTCTTGGCATTCTTTCAAGACACTGTTTTCTGTAGAAGCGGCGTGAAGGATGGCCCTCTCCATAAGAGCAGCAGCGCACTCCATGAAAGGCCCTTGTCCGAGCGCAGACACCACTGTTTCCGGTGCCCTGCAATACTCCCAACGCCCTGCTCTGCAACTGAAAATACCCTTGATACTCACAATCTATGTAACGATCTGAATAAGACCCTCTAAGAAAACAGTAAGACTAAATTTCTGCTTGACCTCTTGGATCACTTCCAAAGATCCATGAGAGGGAAATTTGTATTTTCAGTCCTCGTGCATGAGGAAGACATTAAAAAATTAAAATGTGTTATGTATATTGGCCTCTAGGAGCCTCGTCTTTGAAGCTTTCTTGACCAGGGGAAGGGTAGAGTTGTTTGGATGGGTTTAATTGTTGAAATAGGTGATCAGTCTCTATGGGTTTCCTCTCTTGGTCTTCTTTTCTCTTTGTGCGTGGCTTTATAATCCAAAAATATCCTATAAAATTATTTTTAAATATATAATTTTAAAAATCTTCATCTTTGGGTGCCTCAAGCATTGTAGTCTTCACCGGCTTAAAGTGGGGGATCGTGTTTTCGAAAGAATTTTTTCTATCCCTCAAAGCTAAACATTCCTTTCAACAAATTCATGCCATATGTGATGGTGGAACTCGGCTCACGGATCCCCAGCTTATGTTGCAAGCCTTTGTTAGCGTTTACAAACCTGGTTTTTAATCTCAAGCACCCTCGATGAGTGGACGACTTTGCCTTGGATCAATGCTTGGCCACGGTGCCATGCAAGCTCTCTCAAGCGCAGAAAACCACATGTGATCGCATGCTCACCCTTGATGACCTTCACGAAGTAGTCATGCAAATGGCCAATGATAAGGCACCCGGTTACAATGGTTTTCCTGTGAGTTCTATTAAACCCTTTGGAATTATGTTGGCCCGAGAACCTCTATCGGGTCTATCTCTGGAAGGATTTCGAGTTAGACGCTTGGAGCTCACATTAACAAAGGGAATATTAAGTTCATCCCTAAGCATGGAGACCCTGAGTTGATCACCAATTGGCGACCTATTACCTTGCTCAATGTCTCCTACAAGATTATTGCTAAAGCTCTTGCAATTCGGTGCGCATCACATTCTTCCAACCATTATTCGATCATAGCAAATTGGGTTCATCTAAGGCGTTACATACTTGGATAATATCATAGTAAATGCAGGAAGGCATGGAATGGGCTTGCAAGTCCAATCAACCATCCCTATTCATTAAAATTGACTTTGATAAAGCCTACGATAGGATAGAGTGGCCTTTCATTCTTGTTATGCTCAAGCGTTGGGCTTTGGTCCAATTTTCATACAATCTGTCAAGATGCTCTTTGCGAATGCCTCGGCTCAAATCACCATTAATGGGCACAACTCAACTTCGTTTGGCCTCTTCCATTCCATATGACAGGGTTACCCTTTAGCGCTTGCTTTTTATGTTCTTGATACACATACACATGTTTATGAGATACACATGTTTATGAGATGATGTACTTTATTGTTTTTGTGTCTGATGCATGTGACATGAGTGGGCATAATTCTATGATGTAAAATACCCTTTTTCAGAAATTACTCTATGTCGAATCTTATTACATGTTGTGTGTTTTGATTCAGCACTTATGGATGCATTATGATGTTATCGATTTTGTACTTTGTATGTATCGATATTGATATTTGATGTTTACATGTGTTGTGGATGTTAGATGATAGATCCATAGATGATATCAAATTCAATTCCCATGTGTTATTGTAGATGTATATGGACGGGATGATATGATGATATTGGTGCGGGGCGGATAGCTTTTTGATCATGCGCAACCCCTCTTGCCCCCATTGATGATACGATATGTGATGATTAGCTTAGCCTACATGCATGATGTAAAACTTAGCATTTTGTTTATAGATGATGTTAGATGTGATGATAATGATGGTAATGTGATGTTAATGATAACAAAACAATGCACATGCAATAAACACAACCAAATGCCAACAAAGAACACTAGGAAATAATACAATACACCATGATTCACCATGCTTTATTAACATGTAATAAACACAATCAAATGCTAAGAAAGAACACAATGAATTAACACATTACATCATGATTTCCTAAGACTCACCAAAGCATGCAAAAACATACGCAATATGCACAAGTAAGAATAAATCTAATCTAAGCAAGAAAAGATGAATCCTAACAAAGTACACCCAAGCAACAAACAACCCAAAAACAAAAACATAAAACAACTATACAAGCAACAAGAAAAGCAAGAAACAAGACAATGCAAGTAAATGTAAGTAAATGTTTTTGTAAGATTTGTTTTCATGCAACAATTTTCTATTGTTTAGGTTTTTGTGAAACAATTTTCTATTGTTTTTGGTTGTTTTTGAAACAATTTTCTATTGTTTAGGTCCTTGTGAAACAATTTTTTATTGTTTTTGGTGTTTTCTAATGGTTTTCTAGAGCTATGTGCAGGTAACCAAGAAAGCGTGGATGCCCCAGTGTCAGATGGGGAATATACAAGGGCAGAAGCCACGCGTTTATGAACAAGAAGGTGAAGTCATTGAATTTCCCCCAGCAGTAAATGGGAAATAGCGAAAGACCATACCCGCATAGATGAATAAAAGAAGACAAAGCCGGATCAAGGCCCGATAGGATGGGGCTCACAGGGAATCTTGAAGGTAGAACTAGGGCTAGGCCAAGGAAAACTACCCTCCAGATGCAGGATGCTTGTGAACAACGAATCCTCCCAAGGTGGAAACCAGTTTTCACCCAAGGACTTGTCCAAAGTGCCACAATTGCGTGGTTTTCACTAGTGGACGACCTTTTCTCTTTTTCTTTTTTTGATTTTTGATTTTTTTGTAATTTTGATCATTTTACCATTTTTTTAATTGATTTTTGCTATTTAACCTTCCTGGGTCATGTTTAAGCATAGAACCGCTTAAGATGCATGGTGTTCATGGGCTCCTGGAGCTCATCACCATTGGGGTGAGCCAGTTTGTATGCCCCTATGTTGTACTTGGTGATTATAACATAGGGTCCCAACCAATGTGGCTCGAACTTCCCTTTCTTTTCTCGTTCCGCTCTGGTGTTGAACCGGTTCTCCTTCATGACTAAATCATCAACCTCAAACCGACGAGGGATGATTCTCTTGTTGTAGTTTTGGAGACTTTGTGTTGATACACTTTCGGAGTGATTAAGAGCACGAATGCACCTCTCATCTAGAAGCTCTAATTCAGATCGGTCTTACCACTCGATAATCCTCATCCTTATCCGAGATAGTCCCAAAGAGAAATTCTTAGGGGACGGAAGTTCGATCTCCAAAGGAATGATAGATTTTGTTCCAAACACTAGGGAATATGGTCTCGCACCCGTAGGAGTGCGAATGGATGTTCTGTAAGCCCAAAGGGCTAGATGGATTTGTAGGTGCCGTTAAGACTGTTTCTTGACCATCTTCTCCATTATCCTTACCAAAGTCTTGTTTGTGGCCTCTGCTTGCCCATTACCTTGAGGGTAATATGTCGTGGACCATTTTAACATGATTTGGAACCGTTGACAAAGACCTTTCACTGTTTTGTTCTTAAATGACTTCCCATTATCCAGTAACGATGGTTGCGGGAATACCATATTGACAAATGATGTGATTCATGATAAATTTAGAAATCTGGGCTCCTATGACATAGGTTAAAGGGACAACCTCCACCCATTTTGTAAAGTATTCTTGTGGCCGTGATGATATGTGTATGACCATCAGATGAGGTAGGAGTAAGTTTTCCTATCAAGTCAAGTCCCCACTTGGAGAATGGTCATGGGGTAGTGATAGGTTGCAATGGTTGCGATGGAGCATGAATGAAGTTTCCATACTTTTGGCAAAGTACACATTTCCTGACATAATTGCAACAATCGGTTTCCATGGTAGGCCAATAATAGCCTACTCTTAACAATTTCTTAGCTAAGACCATTCTCGTTTGTATGTGCTCCACACACCCCTTCGTGCACTTCTTTGATTGCTTGGATTGACTCCGTCACATCCAGACAACGTAACAGATTCCCATCGTAGCCACGACGATAAAGTGTACCTCCTAAAAGGGTGTAACGGGCTATTTGGCGAATCAAGCTTTGATTTTTAATGGGAGATATCGGGAGGGAATGTGTTGTCCTTAAGATAGGTAAAGATGGGTTCGTACCATGGGGAATTAGGACCAACAACATCACAAGCCAGACAAGATTTTGGCATGTCATACGCGGTGGCGTAGATTTTCTACAAAGAACGGCATGTCATTATTCCTGGTGGAATGCGAAGCATAGAACCTCTGTCGCCATGGCATTTGTCGATTTGTTCTGCGCTCTTGGGATTTGTTCAAAGGTAATGCACACAAAGTACTCCTTTAGAGTTTCTACTAGCTTTTTGTAAGGTATGAGCTTGTCATCCTTAACCTTGTATTCATCATTAACCTATTTGATAATTAACTACGAATCTCCCACAACCTTTACATGATGGATATTCCAATTGATAGCTAGCTTCATTCCTGCAATAAGTGCCTCATATTCTCGTAATGTTGTTTGTGCGGAAGTCCAGGGCAAAAAGCTCCGTGGTATAGGATCACCGAGAAGGAGTAATAAGGACCACTCCTGCACCTGAACCATGAAATGTAAAGGATCCATCAAAATGTATTTGCCACATGACAGATTCTTCAATGTAGAGAAAAGAGGCATCCGGCAGATCCAAATTCAAAGGTTCCATGCCTTGCAAAGTGCTTTCGCTAATTTGGTCGCAAGTACTTGTCCTTTAACGATTTTTGATGTACAAATTCTATGTCAAACTCATTGAGTAGAAAAATCCAATTAGCCATTCTGTGAGGGTGGGTTTAGAAAATAAATACTTGAGTGGGTCAACCTTGGATATTAGCTTGGTTTTAGTATTCAATAGGTAATGGTGAAGTTATTGAAAAGTAAAAACAACAGCCAAGCAAGCTTTTTCAATTTGAGGATAATTGAGCTCATAAGCGATGAGGGTGCAACTCAGATAATACACTGCTTTCTCCTTATGGCCAAGGTCGTATTGGGAGAGCAACACACCAACAACAAATTGCATAATGGAAATATAGAGCAAGAGCGGCTCTCCAAGAGTGGGAGGCATGAGGATAGGTGGATTAGCCAAGTATTGTTTAAGAAAAGCAAAGGCTTGTTGTTGCTCGAGGTCCCTGGATGAAAGCGGCGTCCTTTTAAGCAAGTGGGTGAATGAGTGACACTTATCTGCAAGATGGGAGATGAAGCGGTGAATGGCTTGAATTTTCCCCTATAAGTTGTGCAGTTGCTTGATATTCTTAGGTGGAGGCATTTCAATGATAGCAGACACTTTAGCAGGGTCTACCTCAATACCTCATCTTGATCTGATAAGCCTAACAATTTCCCATATAGACAATCGAAGACACACTTCTTTGGATTTAGCCTGACTTTGTATTCACGCAAGTGTTCAAAGATACGCCGTAAAATGACAGGGTGATCCTCTCTTGTTTTAGACTTTCCCAAGATGTCATCCACATAGTCCTCCATGATATCATGAATCATATCATGAAAAATTACTGTCATTGCCCACTGATAAGTAGCTCTTGCATTTTTGAGGCCAAATGGCATCACCTGATAACAAAAGGTGCCCCAAGGAGTCGTAAAAGTTGTTTTGTGCTAGTCTTCTTCAGCTATCTTGATTTGATTATATCCCAAAAAGCCATCCATGAGTGATAGCATCTCATACCCTGTTGTTGAGTCGATAATCATGTCAATATTTGGCAGTGGAAAATCATCTTTAGGGCAAGCTTTATTGATGTCCCTAAAATCCGTGTAGATTCAGATACCGATAGGATTTTTCTGGACAGGAACAATGTTCGATATCCATTCAAAATAATCAATTGTCGATGAATCCGCATAAAGCAATCTAGCAATGGTGCATCTTTGGAGCTTCGTTTGATCGGCTTAGCGTTTGCGTACAACTAGGTTGTGCACAACCAAAGTCGGATCTAAGCCGGGCATGTCTTTGTAAGACCACGCAAACACATCTATAAACTCTCGTAGCAACATAGTGAATGTCTTTTGTTCTCTAGTTGAGAGTGATGCTCCCAATTTTACTATCTTGGGATCCTCTTCTATACCAATATTGACATCAATGGTTTCTTTGACTAGTAATTTTGATAAGTCCTCCATACGCGTAGGATAAGGAGGTAGGTTGAGATCTTCATCCAAGGATGTCTCCACGATATTTTCGTCCTTGGCGTGGTCACTTTGTTTGTTCGTTGATTTTTTTATTTGTTTTTCAGCCAGTGCCTCAAAAATGTTTTCACTGTGCGACTTGGACTTTGATTTTTTCCGAGGCTTTACTTTGGAACTTTTTCCCTCACTTTTCTTTAAGTTTTGCCGACCACAAAGTTCAGCCTCCTTGCCAAAGTAGGTGCAGGTATCTAAGTCGATAAAGAAACCTTTCTTGTGATCTCCAATGGGAATTGTATCCCTTATGCCCATGAACTCTGCGATAGCTTCGTCATTCTCGAATAAATCTAGCGACATGTGACATTGTTGGTCCCATTCAATAAGGGAAAGGTATACAAGGTCAAGGGTTGGTTCCGTGGGGTTATGGTCGGGACACCGTTGTTCATGAAAAGGTTTTGTAGAGGCCGATCCTCATATTGGCTCTGATGGGAATCAGTATCACTTTGTCAGATAATCGAGCTATCCTCACATTCATAACAAGTAGTGTCATGGTCATTGGGGTGTGCTCCATAAGGGTGAATCCCGATGCCTAATCTTTCTGTTTTTGAAATGCGGAAGAGGGACTGGTTCTCTTTGTCCTTGTTCGTTTCTCCCACATCCTAGGCCTTTGTAGCCCATGGAGTACATCATTTTACTATATTTTTCATATTAGGGGTTCGATAACAGGATGGCTAAGTATCCTTAGGGACCCAAGTTGTAGGTGGATCAAGCAATTTTTCCTCAACTAACAAGCCTCCAGGTAAGAATGACCCAATAGTGTGTTCCTTTCTAGGTCTTCTAAAGTGGTAGTTGGGTCGACCTCTAGTCTTGGGCGACAATGAGAGGTCTGAAACCAAGAGCGCTTGTTGTAGATTATACTCCCTGCAGCCATATTCAAGGATTTTCATCTCCCATGAATCAAATGGATATGTTGAAGTAGATGCACCATGAGCGCAAGAACTAAGAGAATCCGAATCCACCTGGGATTCCATGGCCTTAGACTGGAGAGGGACAACTATATTTGCGGAGGGACATGCATATGTACCCTTTCGTGCAAAGCTATTGAGAGCTCTACAATGAGCGAAGGGCTCTGAATCTCCTTGTATTGTAATGGTATGTCCCTCATGCTTCAACTTAATGCATTGATGAAATGTTGATGCATGACCTACATGGCATGAATCCATGATCAGCCTAGAAGCATGTTATATGGAAGTTCCAAGTCCAGGACATGAAACTTTATCTGATGACAAGTGGGACCCACCTCCATGGGTAGCGTGATGGTGCACGCTGACTCCCTTTCCACGTTGTCATATGCGATGATAGTGATAAATTGGACTCAAGATCTTCCTCAGTATGTCCTAACTGTTTAACCAACTTGAGTGTGCAAATGTTCAAACCAGATCCATTATCCACAAACACCCGTTTGATCTTCTTGTGGGTGACAACTACCTCAATGTATAAGGGAAGATTATGTGTTGGATTCTCAGTAGGGATCTCCATATGGTTGAAAGCAATATGTTCATTTGGTACGATGTTTGCCACCGTGGCTTGAAGGTGTGTAGGATCGACTTCTAAAGGCACTCCCGACCCCTGAAGAGTTTGGTACAGAATGTCTTTATGCACATTGGATATCTTGAGAAGATCTAAGATTGAAATCTTAGTAGATGTCTTCTCAAGTTGCTCTAAAAGGTTATATTTACCGGTTTGTGGGGTCGATGGAGAAGGTTCCAGAATCACGAGGCGAGGCACGCCTTGTTACCGCAATGCAATCCTTTCCCTTGATTCGAATGGTATTGAAATGGTCAGCAGGAGAGTGAATACATCCAATAAGCGAATCATAATGATTGTTGTCTCTTTTGGTGTACAAGTAATTTGCGGCTTTATAAGTTTGGGATGACTCTCCCAATCCGGCTTTGACTTTTCTGACTTATCATGATAGGGAATGGTTCTTTATATATCCCCATTTTCTTGTTAGGTGTTTGTGTTTTGCCTGGGTTATCCACCTCTATCTCCCCATTGTCAATGAGGTCCTGAATATAATGATGAAGCCGCATACATTTGTTTGTCTTATGTCCTTTGACGCGATGCATTTCGCAATATTCATGCTCCTTGTACCATGAAAGTTTTGGAGCGTTGTTGTCAAATGGTTGCGTTGTAGGATAGGTCATCATGTGGGCCGCATCCAATTGCTTTAGTATAACTGACAAAGGTTCATTAAGAGAGGTGAAGCGTTCTTCACTTTGGTGGTGGTTGAATTGGGCCCTTGGTCGGGTTTAAAAGGTTGACCAGTTTGGACCGTTTGAACACGTTTGGAATCAATGATTTATCTCCCACCACATTTTTGTTTTTGTTAAAGATCTTCATCTTTTCCATGGGTTTGACACTTTGGTTGTCTCTAGATTGGGTTTTGAGGGTGCCTTTGGCAATGAGATTTTTTTCTATCGAACCCCTTTCTCGATAACCTCCTCAAAAGTGTGAACACAATGCATTTGGAGGTGGAAAGCTATATCCGAGGTTGAGGTTGGGACGAAAATACTAACCAACCTGTTTTTTCAGTGGAAAGCACAAGGGAAGTGACTAGCTATCCCTCTCCACCGTTAGAGAAAGTTGGAAAAAGTCTCATTAGGGCATTTCTTGGCACCACATAAGTCTACCATGGTGACATCACTCTCTATGTTATACGAGAAGTGACGCATGAACCTTTATGCAATTTTGGCCAGGTGAAAATTGATCCTCATGGTAAGCGTGTAAACCACTCCAAGGCTTGACCTCCGAGACTCTTGGGGAAAATTCTGATGAGATAATTGTCACTATAAGACACCTCTTGACATGCCATGTAGAAATCTTTAACATGATCCCATGGATCTCCTTTCCCTTTATATTTGTCAAACTTTGGCATATCAAATTTCTTTGGAAAGGGTTGAAGGGTCATTGTCTTTTCAAAAGGATAGGGGCATAATTCTTCATATTGATATTTCCTAATGCTCCCTATATTGCTCTCTTGTAGGCTCATGAGCGTCGCTTTCATAGACTGCACCTCTTGTGCAAGCAATTGTTCTCTAGTGGGAGAAGCGGGGATGTATACACAATGATACCCTATGTCTTCTTCTCCTTGATTTTCTCTATGGAGTTCATTGATCTTAACCTTAGGCCTCAAATTTTGAACGTTCTTGTTTGCTTCCTTTTGTACATGGGAGGTAAGCAAAGCTAGTTATCGACTTAGGTTACTAATTTGTTGTTGGATTGTGGCTTCTTCTTCTAAAGGTTCCTCCTCCTTGTATTGTGGAGGTTCTTCACCCGTCTCATGTTTCTGTCTTGTTTCTTCGTAGCACTTGTGATAAAGGGTATTTTATGCCCTACCACTTTATCATTCCCTACGTAAGAGGTAAAAGCATGTCTCGTGCGTCAAAATATCTTCCATATTGATAAGGGGACGTTCTTCCTCAGTAGTGTTATTCGCAGGTGGTATTGTTTCATTTTCGGTGGGCAATTTGGCCCCTAATTCTACGACCCATGTGCCAACACTCTATCTTTGTTTCTGAAAATAAACTCATCTAGTAAAGTGGGGTCAAAATCAAATTCGTGTGTGGGGATTCTAATTCATTTCCACTATGATCGACCATATCTTCTATTTCTTTTTCCGTGAGAAAATAGTGGTCCTAGATCATATCCAATGAAGGGTTTGACCCTTGTCTATTAGAGGATTCCAAAGCTTGCGCTTGTTGTTCCTATGTATGTGCATTTCTTTAATCCTAGTCATGTTTTAGGAGCCATGTTTTCATGATAGTTTCACTAGGGTAAGTTGTAAATGTGTTCAAAACTTTGTGACCACCCCTAAGTGAAATGCAAGATGTATTGTTAAGAATATGAGTAAATCAACAATGTGAGAATACCAATGTGATAGAGTGATAAATCACCAGTGACACAAGCATTTGGTATCTAAACTTGTTTAAAAGAAGTACCTCCTAGACTACGTTTCAAAAAGTAGTTTCACGTCGCAATATGATTAACAAGATGTTTTCACTTATGCCAAGTTCAAGGGAATGAACAAAACGTAAGTAAATACAAGAAGTCAATGTGACCTCCTAACAAGATATACTAGGAGCGAGCTCAAACTCGATTAAGACCCATATCTCAAAAAGTGCCAACTACAATTTGTGAATGACATAACAATATCACCAAGATATGTTAACCCACTTTAAGAGAAAGTAAGGTATTGATATCAAGGTGCTATTGATATAACACACGCAAATGGTAACACCTAGCACTCTTCAAAATCGAGGTAATAATAGAACTGAACTAAAAATCTCAAAGTATAGCTGGGAATAGTTAAGAATGTGTGCCGCGTAACCTTACAATATAGACATTTATGTCGAGTTTACAAGAAACAAGACGTAAATATCGAAATTGTATTGATACGATACAAACAAGCTAACTCTTCTAAGGGAGTCCGTGGTGATGAACCATGCCTAACTACTGATGACGATCTTGACATGGGTATCAAGATCACAATGGATACTAATGACGTGAATATGTCTCCGCACACTTTAGAAATTTAACTTACCCAGCGTAAACATGGATGAGTGTAAACGGACATAAAAGTAAATAAATGATCGATTGGTAGCACAAAAGTAGTCACCCTTCTTTTTATCAACAAAGTGTCAAAAGAATGTGAAGGAAGCAAATAAAAAAAGGGATGAAAAATGGTGGCTTCACTTAGGTAGAGTTTCGTCTCGCCCTAAGGCAAGTAAAAACTAAGTGAAAGTAACCCGTCACACATTTCAAAATGAAAATGCGGTTCACAACTCAACATTGTTTCTGATAGTCAATAGTGGGCTCTTGGCCAAAGTATATCTTCCTAGGTAGTTCTCTCATCCTAGGTGCTACAAAGATTATCCACGAGCGGGACGATTTACCCAAAAAGTCACACTGACTAGTTTGGGAGTATCTTGACTTTGCCCCCTTCAAGTACAGTGGGCATCAGATGCATCCAATTGTGTACTTAAAAGGGTCGTATAGGGACAACTTATAACTCTATCTCACAAAGGAATTACTAGTCAGATAGGTAGTGTAGAGCACTTCCCGTTTCGCCCATAAGGTTCCCTCTTGCGTGGACTACTTTGGGGTTCCTCGAACCACCCCCATTGTTGTAGCTTAAGGCGTTATGTCAAAGGGTTATGTTCCGGTTGAGCGAGAGAGGGACGTAATCTTTTCTAAAACCTGCAATACAATGTTTTGAATATGTTGTTCATTTTATCTTTTTTAATTAGATGTGGTTTGCTCGAACACCGTTTGGCAACCTGTATAACAATTGTGTTAGTAGTTTTTTTACTTTTGTTTTGGTTCTTCTATTCTTTGGTGAGCGATGGCGTGTTGGTCATGTATGAAGATTTTCAGTAGTTTTCCATCAAAAGAGAAGGCATCATTTCGATTCTCGGATCGTCCCGAGGATGCAAGAGAAGAGCATATGTGATTGTCTTCAAAAATCTAAAAAGATATCAAAATGGAAAAACACTTTTAATTCAACTATGCCAAGTTAGTCAATTCCCACTCAAATATTCCTAACAACCTCAAAGCATCAAAGAACTTAAGAATCATTTCGATTTCCAAGATTGCCCCAAGATACGCGAGGGAAGAGCATACGTGATCTTATTCCTATAAGTAAACAATGCAAAATATTACCTAATCAAATACAAACATGTAAAAATAGCCTTAAAGACAAACATATGATTAGATAAACTGCAAGAATGTTAGCACATCAACACCTTAATTTCAAAAATACAAAAGGACACTTGCCCCCTTTTTAGCGTTTTCTGCAGGTTAGGGCATATATGCCACTCTATGTTGTTTTGGATTACAGTGCACCTACACCACCCGAGAGGTGTGTGTGCCACGAAAAACAACATATGCACCACGAAAACAATGTATGTGCCACTCTGCGGATTTTTTGACTTATCATGTGCTTGCGGCACCAAAGAGGCATGTGCGCCACAAAAACAATGTATGCGCCACTCTGAAAAAAATAAATAGGCGTAACAGCGACGTCACTGGAAAACGTGTGCGCCACCAAAAAAGCGTCTGCAGCTTCAGGAAAAGCGTGTGCGCCCTCGCTTTTGAAACAACTACAGATTCTGACAGAATGTCCACGTCATCAAAAATGTGTCTACACCACTAAAACAACATGTTCGCAGCTCTAGTTAGGGCATGCGCGCTAACTGACATGTTTTGAATGCAATGAAGGTACAGTACGAAATGACTTCTATGCCCTGTGTTAGTGCATGTATGTGCACTGGTTAGGAGTGTGTGTGCCGGGGGTCGAAAAAGAGTAACAGGAGTTTGTCGGTGCTGCACTGTGCCACTAGAGAGGCGCGTGTGCCATGAAAATTGCACCCGCCCCTAAAAATGTACTGCACTTTGGACTCGCAACCAAAATACAACAACAAACACAAGAAAACTCACAATATCTCAAATTTTGACAAGTTAGCTTAAGAATGAAAATAACCCATTAAAATTATGGCTATGAACATGAGGTTACACATATCAAATTAGAAAAAATTCCAAGAAAATGGACATTAATTACTATATGTGTATATCAAAAATTAGCCAAAACAATGAAACTTAAGCTAAAATGCCATGGGACTAAGTGTCCCATAAATGCGTGCCAAATATGTACAAGTATTCTTTTCCTAAAGTTAGATTAAAAGCAAGAACTACCACCTAAAATAGTTCCCTAACCTAGCTAGAAACAAGAAAAGAGTACCATCAAGATGAAGAAATGAACAAGGCCTACACTAGCATCATAACTTTGAAATAATGAAATCAAACATAATGCAAATCAAGAACTCTATTCTTCTAATTGCCTAATTAAATCAAGTGGACCTATGTAGTCCAATGGCAATCAACAATATTGCTTGCTTTGATCCTTCAAGGATGCTTGGGTGTGAGGCTTAGCTCTTCAAGATGGATGATGGAGGGGCTTGAGAATGGCAAAAGGCTCTTAGTGCAAGACTATGTGCTTTCTTTTGTTTTCTCAAGGGAAATAGGTGTAGGTATAAAGGTAGAAGGAGGGCTCCTTATATAGCCCAATGGATAAAGGAAACACTTCATCCCTTTGTATGTGGGATAAAGGTAAAACATGATTAGGAATGGATAAGGTTGCTTTATTAAAGGTAACCTTACTTTAGAAGGGTTTAATTTATACTTAGCAAGTCATGGGAGTTGGGGGGTGTTTTAATTAATCAAAGGTGATTAACTAATAGGTAGATGTAAGCTTATAGAAGCCAATTAGAGGAATATTAGTATGATTTAGGCTATTATGAGGGGATTAAATCAATTAAATATTGATTTATTAGTTAAATGAAGTGGAAGACTAATTAAATAATAATTAATTAGTCTAGATAGAAGGGTAAATAATTAACGGAAGGTTGTTAATTAGGTTGTTAGCTGGATATGTGACTTAATCAATTAGCGTATTGTAATTAATTAATGACAATAAGAGGGAATATGAGTGCTTTTGACAATATGTCGTCGATTTGCGAGAAAGGGGATAATTAGCGCAACTTAAGTATTTTAAATTTCTTGGGCGTAATTATAGGTGTCTACAAAGTGGCTCCTCGTATTCCATGAGAGCTTAAAAATGTTCACGAGCCATCATCCTCCACAACTCTAGTGACTCCTCTATGTCCCATGCCCATGAAATTTCCCTTTCCTATGCTTCATTATACTTGAGTCATCTTTCCTCTCTCTATGTATCTACCACCAAGTCCACCATCTTTCACCACACCTGCTCCTACCCCTATGCATGGTGGGGGTTTAGCTAGCCATGGGTAGTCTTTCCAATTCTAGTTCTACCATCAAGATCTTGATTTTCAAAGGGATAACGCGTAAATAAGATCCTTTGGGCTCACACAAAAATTCAAACTCGGCCACCTCGGGAACAAATATGTAGAAACAATGTATTCCAAGGTAAAATTGTGCAATACACCAGCCCACCAATGATCTACAACTCTAGTCCAATCTTCATCTACATCAAACAGTCTGGTAATCTTCTTGCATCCAAATCCTTTTCCTAGGTCCCCAACTCCTCTTTTATGTATACGTACGCAACCAATCATATAATTCTACTAGAAAGAAGTTCAAGAATGTATCATATAGCTCATGATAAAGATTTTCTTTCACACACTTCCATGCATTGAAATTAGGTCCGTTACTATACCTTTGAGAAAAATGATCTTGTTTGTCTTCTACCCAACTTTCAATACTATCCAAAGTTGATTGATACACCATCTGCATGCAACATCCTAACAGACAGTTTGAAAAGAGGTCCCAAAATGAAACCAAAATGTAGTCTTTATTTATCCACTTCAAACGCTATGTGCATTGACACCTCATTCCGAGAGATTTGAATGCTCACCCAAAGTGTGCAAAGCTACCAGATTTCTCCTTTGTACTTTCTTGTCAAGATGTTAGCATGCATATTCATAATAACCATTATCAAAGTAATCATTCAAGTATAGATCATTGCATACATCATATCATGAAACACATATAATAAGAAATCATAATAGATCATATAAAAATCAATATCAATTGCACCATGTAATCACCATAATCAAACATGTCAATAAACATAATCCAACCACCATAATCCATTATAACAAAATTCTTACATAACAAAATTTGAATACATGTCGATCAATGTACCAAAACGCTAGAACATGTGCAAGCATCAAAACCTAGATCATAACAACATACTCTGTTCGTACATCCAAAACTACACACTAACTCAAACTAGTCTCAATACAAGTATATATAGGGTTGGGGACTTTCCCTTCACTACCCATGCACTCTCCTAATAATAGACGTGCCAAAAATAGACTCTATGCATGCTTTCTTACAACTAGAAATAGTCTATCCTATAAATAAATATGATTTAATCCTAATAATATCCTCCATGTGTGTGCTCGATCTACATGTCTCATTCTCAATAAATAGCCCTTACTTGGCCACTAAGTCATCATGTTTTATCTCCTTGCTTGGTTGACACTCCATCGCGATTTTCTATTTTTGGCCCGTATTCTGGAAAATTTACTAAGTCTCGAGTTCATCTCATGTCTCGGGTGTGAACCTTTTGCGCGCCACTTCAACTAGTCCATGTGCGCATACACACACCTCCCTTATGTGCCACATTTCTCTACGAAAATATCCATACTTAGCCATTTTATTAGTCCAACAGTTTGAAATTTGATTCCAAAGCATTCTCAATTAAGAGCTCAATTTGTATCCTTTTTTACTTGTTTGTAATACTTGACTTTTTCACTAGTTTAACATATTTTTTTAAACTTTGTAATCTATAATGAATTTGGGAAGCAAACTAATGTTTATGAATGAGTGATAAGTGTGAATACTTCATTTTCTCATACCTATCTAGTATAAATAATTAGTCATTGGTTATTTGGTTTATGCTTTCGTGCTCTTAAAGTTCTTTCGAATGCATAAGAACAACAAAAACAAATAATATTGGTTTAATATTCTAGGATATTAGGTGCCCTATGCTTGGGTATACAATCATATTATAACTATGGGACTTCCTCATACATGCCCTACCCTTACAGGAGTTCATACTTGTAACCTCTCTTTTAAAAGCACAAGTTCTACACCATCAGAAAAAATCAGGTTTACATAAGGCAAAAATTGTGAATATTCTTAAGGTTGTGAGATTGTAAGACTTAAACACATGCCAATATTTCATACATCCAAAGGAAAAAGAGTTGCAAGGGTGAAATCTGGAAGTTTTTAAGAAGATGATTTCACAGATAAATGACAATGACACAATCTCATGTTAGAAAGCATGTATGACCTTAATAACTAAGAGAAGCTTTCTCCACGGGAAAATATTACAAAAGTGTGACATGTGTATCCATTTCTTGCAAGCATAACTTGAAGGAAAATTACATTATTATAAAAATTATGATATGTGATTATATACAAATTATTGACATGCAGCTCAGGAAAACCAACGAGAAGATAGGGAAAACATGGTGGCATTAAACAGTTTGCAATACCCATGAATCTCAATGCCACAATATGGAAATGCGTGGTAGTGTCACACTTCCCATAAATTCAAAGGAATTATCTAGGAAGAATATAAAACTATGGGTAAGTGCACCAAGTTGGGGGCCAAAAGGGGTCTTAAGTGGGACGCATTTTTCTGAAAAATAAAAACTTCAACTTGTACAAGTTTTTCAAAATAGTTACACTAAAAATTGGAAGATGTTGTAAAAATATGAATCATATAATTTTGAGTCTAGTTTCTAAAATAATAAATTTTATTGAAAAAGGATAAGTTTAAGTGGGTCAAATAACTAAAATACCAATAAGTAATCTTGTTTTTGTTAAAAACATAATAGAGTGACTTTCGTGTCCCCACCATTTTTTGAGCACCATTTAGTATTTTTGAAAACCCTTTGGTAGAAAAATACCTAGGAGCATATAGTTTGTGTTAGAAGTTTTTTTAGATTTTTTAGCAAGTATTTTTTTTAATGATTTTTCTAGTACATAAATTAAATGTTTTGAAAAATAACGGAGCTCCGACCGTGTCCCCACCCCTAACTACCTCAAAAAATATCGAAAATTATATATTTTTGGAATATGTATAGAATTAGGCCTAGTTTGTGATAGTATAATTTATTTTTTCAATTTTGATGACCCAAAAAAAATATACATGATGAAAGATAAACATATTTAAACTTCAAAAAATAGCTATAAAAAGGCATAGTTAGAAAATAAATAATATGGAAACTTTATATTAGTCAAAAAATTTGAAAAATTACATTTTTAGAAAGAAGAAACTCTTCTCTACGTCATGGTATAATCGGTTTTAAACGAATTGATTGTTTTATGTTGATTTATCATGGATGAAGTGGCATTTTTACATTTTCCTACAAAAACATGTTGTCATTGTGAGCTCATGCAGTCCATGCCTCGGGATTGGGGATCCAACCGGAACACAAGCCTTGAGGCATGGCTTGGAAAAAGTGAAAATGTAAAATGCATACGCGTTTATAACGTGTATGCACTATAACGCATACACGTTCTTTGTAGTATAAACATTGTATATGCTTTTGGCATGCTTCTATTTACAAAAATAAATGTTGAATATTTATAAGTACAAGTTTTTCATTTATTATTATTTATATTTTATTATTTCTTATAGTTTAAATTTCTTTATGTAAATATAAGAAATTAGGGTCACTCTACACCTTATGGAATTAGTCTCCCAACTCCATGAGTCACGTGTTTAGTAGATAGTTTTTATCGTATGATCCGGTCAAGACATAGGTAATTTTCGTGGATTTCAGCATTCAACCTAAATATTTTAGCTGTACAACTTGTACAATCAAAACCCTAAACCCTAGCCCATAAAACTAAACCCTAAAATGTAAACCTTGAGCCTTAAACCCTAAACCTTAAACCTGAACCATGATCCCTAGACCTTAAAACCTAAACCCTAAACCCTAAGCTATAAATCCTAAATCTTAAACATTCAACCCTTACCTATGAGCCCTAAACCCTAAGCCTTAATCCCTAAACACCGAGTCCTAAGCCCTAAACCCTAAACCCTAAACCATGAACCATGAGGCCTAAATGCTAAACCTCGAACCCCGAACTCGTAAACCCTAACCCCTAAACCCTAAACCCTAAACCCTAAACCTTTAACCATAAACCATAAAACCTAATCCCTAAACACTAAATACTTGACCCTAAACCCTAAACCATAAACCTTAAACCCTAAATCCTTAACCCCGATCCGTAAACTCTAACCATAAATAATAAGAATACAAAGGGGTTATCAATCGCCAGTAAATCTTTCTTGTTTAGTTCTAAATGGGAGTCACTTGGCCTACGACTTAGTGACCTTCCATTCATTGATAATTCCTTATATGATAAACCCATGGATATTTTCAAAATAACCTTAAAAAAGATAGGGGTAGTCATCAATCCTAGTGAAGGGTGTGATGTGATTTCCAAGTAACTTGAAATTCATATAGATTTGGAGGTCATAACACGAATTTACAAATATCTCTATCATTATAAATGGAAGCCAAGTAATGGTGTCTCAATGTATCCAAGGATCGAGGACTACTAGGGTCTGTGGAAGGATTGGACATTTAAGAATCTGACATTTCCCTCCTTCAAAATATCAACAGATGAAATAAATCAAATTGTGATGACTTTCTCTAAATGTTCTTCCTATGAATTTGATGAACCCTTTTCGCTTAAATACTCTCTCATCAATTACTAATAAGAATGGGTAAGCATACGTAACATTACAATGAGTGAAATGTTTCCCATGTAAGCATGGCAAAAGAAGATAGATGTATTCGGTAATATTTCTTTACCTTAAGCCCCGAGCCCTAAACTCTAAACCCTAACACCTAAACCCTAAAACCGAGTCCTAAAACCTAAACCCTAAACCCTAAGCCTTAAATTCTAAACACTAAACCCTAAACCCTAAAATATGAAACCTAAACCCTGAACCATGATCTCGAAACCCTAAACCCTAAACCCTAAATCCTAAACACTAAACCCTAAACCTTGAGCCCTAAACCATAAACCCTAAACCCTGAACCCTAACACCTAAACCCTAACACCGAACCATTAACCATGAGCCCTAAACCCTAAACTCTAAGCCCTAAACCCTACATCTTGAACCATGAGCTCAACCCTAAACCCTAACCCCAAACCATGAGCCGAAAACCTAAACCCTAAACCATACACACTAAATCCTAAACCCTAAACCCTTAGCCCTAAACCCTAAACCCTAAACCCTAAACCCTAAACCCTGAGCCCTAAGCCCTAAACCCTAAAACCCAAACCCTAAATACTGAGCCCTAAAACCTAAACCTTAAACCCTAAATCCTAAACATAGAATCCCCAAACCCTAAACTTTAAACCCTAAACCTTAAATTCTAAACACTAAACCCTAAACCCTAAACTATGAAACCTAAACCCTGAACCTTGAGTCTAAAACCCTAAACCTTAAATACTAAACCCTAAACACTAAACCCTAAACCCTGAGCCATAAACCCTTAACTCGACCCCTAAACCCCGAGCCCTAAACCATAAACCTAAACCCCGAACCACGAGCTTTGAACCCTAAACCGTAAACCCTAAACCATGAGCTAAAAACATAAACCCTAAACACTAAATCCTAAACCCTAAACCCTTAGCCCTAAATCCTAAACCCTAAACCCTAAACCCTTAACCTTAAGCCCTAAACCCTATTCCCTGAACCCTAAAACCCAAACCCTAAATATTGAGCCCTAAAACCTAAACCTTAAACCCTAAACCCTAAACACCAAATCCCTAAAACCTAAACCTTAAACCCTAAACCTTAAATTCTAAACACTAAACCCTAAACATCATTTTAGTAAGGATCTCATTTTAGTAAGAAGTAGACAAGCATCATAGAGCTGATTTGTGGTCACTAAAGTGAATTATGGACCAAATTTCAAAATTAGTACCAATTCAAGCAGTGGTAGGGCCAAAATCCAATCCAGAAGGTCAAAAAACCTACAAAACGACTATATGTTTTCACAAAACAAAGACCAACTACAATATATATGGCTTGAAAGTTGTAGGTCATTACTGAAATTCTTAAAATGAGTAAGTATTGACCAAATTAGATTTTGAAAAACTATCTTCTAGATTATCACTGTCTGAACTACGAGACCACTTCCATCAGGTGCAGAGTGACCTAATTTCTTATATTTAGTAAAATAAATTTAAAGTATAAGATTTCTTTTATTATAATAAAAGAAATCTTATACTTAACATTTATTTTACTAAATATGGCTCCCTCGAGCCCCGCAAACTTCATATAGGGAAAACACGTACACAATTTTTGTTCATGTAAAACGCGTACGCGTTATAATGCGAGCACATTATAATGCATACGTGTTTTAGGTTCGTGAATTCCCGAGCCTAGGAAAACATAATGCAATCGTGTTATTGCAAAAATCGATCGCATTTCATTCATTTTCGGGTTTTTGTCCACTTTTGGCCCCCTAACTTGGTGCACTTACCCCTATAATTATATTTTGTACAAAATGAAAATTATAGGATACAAAATAATTATCTCCAAGGATGGCAAAGCTAGCTCTCAATACAACAATATACTCAGAATCTTTTGATCTATTTTTGGTAATTTATTGTCAAAATTTGAAGAAGGATTTCTTATGTGGATTATGAGTGACATAAAGCATACCTTGACATAGAGAATACATTTAAAATTATTAATAGAAATGGACACATGTGGCATTGTCACATTTCGTGTATCGTTACAAGATTTTTCTTGGAATTCAGATTTTTTTTTTGCAAAACTATACTTCACAAAACTAAAACATTATCAGTAAAGGTTAGTAGTTCTTAGCTCTAGTATGACATATACATGCACATATTTTGGTAAAATTTTGGCAATTAGGTGTCTAAATTTAAAGCGTGATTTCTTAAATTCACTTTAGATGACAAAGATGAATACTTGAAAAAGTGTATTGAAAAGTAGAACTCTAAGTTTTATATATTTTTTAGAAAACTTGCATAGATAGAATCCAATATTAGTAAAATTGGAATCCAATTGTAATAATAATAGAATCCAATATTAGCGAGATAACGAAATCTAATGGTAAAGAATAATAGAATCCAATCTGATAACTAAATATATAACATTTCACCAAAATATACAAAAATAAATTGTTTAATATTTAATAAAACATAATCATTTTTTGAAAAATTGTATCTATCATTATATTAAACAAATTGTTGTGGTGTGTGCGCGACGCGTGCGTGTGTATTCATTAATTAATTTGAATATATAACCTATTGATGACCCTTCCTTCTTATGAATCTACTCAATTTTTAAGGATAAAATTAAAGACACGTTTATACGAAATTTTAGGACTCTGTCAAACTTATCCATAACATCATATTGAAATTTATGGGACCCTTTATGAAAAGATGTTAGTCATTCTTTGTCTCGATATAATGTCATTGATCACTAGGCAATGAAAAATAGATTAGTATTTTATAATTTTTTTGATTGAGCACCTCTAAGGGTGTCAAATTGGGCACTGGATTACATAGTTTAATGGCATCTCTGCCTAAGTTCTGGAGGGAACATATAGATTCAAAAATAAAAAGTAAGTGAAGAAACTAAAGCCGTGATCACTTTCAGCTAAGCAGCTACGAGTAAGGGGCATCCACACCAACAAAATCACCTAGGGCACGATCTTGGCCTCAACCATTTTGACTCTCCATGTCAGGTATCTCCAGCCTTACACTCAACAATATTTGATGTGTGGTGGGCTCATTGAAATCCATACATCAACACCAATAGACCAAGGGCCCTTCGACAGTCTTTAATATTTTGACTATATTGTTAATAAAAACCTAACTAGTGATCCTTGTTGTAACATCATGGCAGAATGTTTGAATGCGTATTATTCATACATATGAAATATTACTCTATTTAATATATCGTATTTTTATTGGTGTATTTCCATTTAAAAAGTTGCTTAGATGTATATTTTTATTTGTAGTTAATTGTCTCTTAGGTTACACATAATTTTTTTGAAACGTGATTTTCTTCATCGAGATGAAAGTGCTACTTGCATTATCAATGTCCAAAGATAGAACACGTCCTATGTTCTAGGTGGATTGTTTGATCTATTAAGGTCATTAAGGATGGAAAATCCTTATTTGCAACTGCATATTTCCAAAATCACGTTATGGATTAAGAATCAAGATTGATGTATAATTTTTCGATAAGAGAATTTTGAATTCCTTCTTGAAAGTTAAATTGTTTCTTAGTTGGGATGAAGATTGTTTTAGATTAAGTCTCTCTTTAAATGGCTATAATATTTAGTTGAGTTTCATCCTCACTAGGAAACTCAGTGTGGAAACTCTCTTATATAAACATAGAGATGCATACAGATGATGAAAATATTTTTTCATGAGATCATAATCCTTGGCCGATCTTGTAAAATAGATTTACTTTTCAATACTTCAATTTATCCCCCATTCGTAGTTATGATACATACGTTGTCAACATGTATTAAACCAATTGCGGCATATAGGAAAGGTTAGGATTGGATTTGGGATATAATTATGTAGAAATACATTATAGATATTATTTTAAAGAATTCTTAGCTATATTCTTCGACCATCTGTAAAATGGAATTATTAGTGGGATTTGAATGCCTTTAGTTCTCACCTTAATTGTATGAAGCACGAGGTTAAGATTGAGCAAATGTTATCAAAAATAGTATTTAGGTAAAGGGTAGAGTGAGTTAGGATTGCTAACTCAAAGTGTTCTCTTTGTAAGAGACTCGAGACTTTTAAACATTTATTCTATGATTTCCCTTATTTAAGGTATGCATATAAATAAATTCATAAACTTTTATTACCTTGTAATCCAGGCATATTTGATTATTATATATGAATACAATGTTTAACGAATGAATTATATTTCTTTCATTTGGAATTTATTTAAAGTTTTTGTTTTTCATTCGAAGTCTATAGATGATATTTGATTATTATATATGAAAACAATGTTTAACGGATGAATTATATTTCTTTCATTTGGAATTTATTTAAAGTTTTTGTTTTTCATTCGGAAGTCTATAGATGTATGTACTATCTTAAATAATGATATTTATATCTCAATTGATTCGACTTACAAAAACTTTATATGATCACCTCTATATTCTATTACATCTATTCATAATATTATAATTTTTGAGATTCAACATCTACATATTTTTTCATAATCATTAATGGGTTGTTCCTTGCATTACAACTAGGATGCCAATAGACATCCAACTACAAGGAGGCATACCCACTTGCATAGTCACTTCTCTTTCCCCATTCTCAACGAGAGTTGGTGATTAACTAAAATGTGGAATATGTGATAGTTAATCTAATCTAGAACGACATGTAAATACAGTAAATGAATGCAATAAACAAGTATGGAAAGTGACCTAAGCAACTAATCTAATGAAAATAAAAACCCTAATGTGCAAGAGAGAAGAGGAAAGAACTCAGCTAATTAGAGGAGTTTGTTGGACTGTGTCGCAGAGGTGACTGGAGAAACATGAAGTAAAAATGACTATGTCGAAGCCAAAAAGAATGGATATGAGTGTTTCGTCATTTTCTTTGCATTTTGAATGACGAAACAAATAGGGTTATGGGCTAGGAGGAATACTTGTTAAATGGGTTGGTTGGAGGTTGATGCGTGCATTCTGACTTCTCAATCTAGTGTTGATTGTGAGAGCTTCATTTTGGCTAAGAGGAACTACCTGTAATAGAAAACAAGACCACAAAAGAGAAGTTAAATGATAAATGACAAAGTGGACTACCAAGCGTATGTTAGTTCCGGAAAAGTGATATTTCCTAGATGGTTGTCAAACCATTGTTTTAAAACAAATTAATGTGAGAAATAAGTAAAGTCCTACTGTAATTGATATGATTTAGGTATCTCATTCAAGTACAATAAGAAAATCCAATCACAACAGGCTAGGCTATAGTTGGATCTAAAGGATGAAGTGACTGTCAAGGTACTGGGACTAGTCAAGGTCTGATTTTGGGTTGTTTAGGTCAATTGGTAGGAGGTTATTTGGCTTTGTTCTTGGGTAGGGTATGAAACACAAAGCCCAAAGATCGGCCTTTGTATGACCGGATTTAATAACTTGTATTGCGGATTTTCAATAGCTCAATATTTCATGGTTTAGGAATTTGAATCGAGACCGATTCTGGGATGGTGAGGAGTGGGTGTAAGTTTGGGGAGGTGTTGGAAATACTCAGAGGTGTCTAATTGTCAGGTATGGGTGATTTTATGGTGTGGGTGAAGGAATGATCAAACTTGTATGGAGATAAATGGTGGGGAAGTGAGAGTTCAAGTAGAAACTAATAACAGAGGTAACAGAGCCTACTAGAATGAAAATAGAAGAATGTTGGTTAACAAGATACTTATTGTGATGCAGATTCAATGGCTAGATGGAGGTGATGGTTGATCAGAGGAATGGTGTTTGGTGCCATGGCAGTGCTTTTCGAATGCTACTGTGGGTGCAATGCTTCTAGATTTATCTGGATAATGGTTCTGGATGCCTAGATGCACGAAAAGACCTTGGTTCTACTTGCATGCAGCTCCTCTTTCTCTTCCTTGATCTCCAAATGTGCCAACCTCTCCAACAAGGTTGCTAAGGTGAATAAATGGTAACCGACGATGGTTCCATCTTGATCAGCGTTGGTTTAGGTCCTGACCGGCGTCGGTTTAGGTGGGATTCCCTAGGTTTACTAAAATGGGTAGATCTTTCTAATTTCTTGGGCCAAGTTGGTTTTTTTGTCATGGATCAGAATGGAAGCTTCCCTTCTAATGAGCGGGAATGTGGTTAGAGAAATCTTAGGCATGTGCTTTTAGGGTTAGACCAAATCTTAGCTCATTAAGGCAAGTAAGACTTAGTTGTAGTTAGTTATGGGAACATGCCAAGAATAGGTCTAGGGTGAGATGGTTGGGTGAGGTGTCTAGGTGAGGTGGAAATTAGGTCAATTAAGGTAATAAAATAATGGATATTGTGAGGATGGGTATTTAATTTAATTAAAATAATTAAATTAATTATTAATGTGGGGTGAAAGGGGGCCATGGTTAGGTGCCCATGTTTAAGTTGGTTATCCGATTAGGGGCTAAGGGGAATGTAACCAAATTTAGGTGTCTACATTTGCCCCTTTTTGTCACGTAGCTTGTATTGGTAAGTGATGTTGACAAAAATAAGAAGTGGGTGCCCCATGTGTGGGTGAAGGTGATCCCCCTCAAACTAGGAACTGGTGAGGTGGAAGATGAAGTGGTGAGTGGTTTGATAAAAGGTGGATGTGGTGAAAAGGAGCGTAGATGTGGGGAAAATGTGGGAAAGGGTAGAGGTCAAAAAACAGACAAATAGGTAAATGGGCTAGGGTCAAAGGTAGTGGTAGTCAAACACATGCACACGTTATAAACTATGACACGTACTCCAGGTTGAAGAGCTTGCAAACTCTACATCGTCCAAGGTTGATAGGTTTATCCAAACAAGGTTGAAGTGATTCCGATATCTAAGGCATAGGATATGGTGCGGAAACACAACGTAGGTCAGGTGTAGGAACATTTAGGTATGTTCCGGTACACCAAAGGTTGGGTCAGGATAAACAACACGAAAATAGGCAAGGTAAGGTCATTAGGTCAAACAACACGGTAACAGTGTCGCAAGGTATAGCAAGCACATGAGTTCACAAGTCACTAACAATGTTCCGGTCCAGGTAGCTAGGTCACGGCATGGGTAGGGCCGAGGTATGGGTAAAATAACAAGTCCCTAAATGTAATTAAGGATAGGGATAGGTAATGTAGGCTTGGAGGTAGGTTGTGATAAGGGTGGGTAAGGTCAAATGGTGGGGAAGGGTAAATTTTGGTCGGAAATGGGGAAAGGGTATTGATAGGAGTATGACAGGTAACTGATGCTAGTCATAATAAACCGGTGAGTGATGGCGAGGTAAACCGATCATGGTTTACTAGGGCACATGACCGATGTTGGTTTAGGTACAACCGACCATGGTGTGCTAGGGCACAGGACCGATGTCGGTCTAGGTATAACCAATGCCGGTTAGGTCGATGTGGGTATATAAAAAGGAAAAATCCGTATAATATGGATTCATTTGTATGTTTTGGATTTTGTGAAAACAACGAGAGCACGAGACTTTTGTGCTGTGTCAAGAGGAAAGTACGTGGGGGGCTATAACAAGTGAGGTGGAGAGATCCGGTTGGAGAGGAGAGCCAGGTAGATGGGTCCCACTGAGATTAGGTGGAGGGAGGTGATTGGTAGAGAGGTTGGAGGTTGATTTGGACATGGCGGAGGTAGGAGAGGGTTTGGGTGGACCACCAAAGACAACTGTGGCTAGACGTGCCACCACGGAGGTGACATCAAGATGAGGTAAGATCTAATCCTTTCATTGTTATTTGATATAGGAAGAAGGAAATGTAGAGGGGTAGAGGTAGGGAGGTTAAAATAATTGAAATTTGTGGTTAAATGAATGAAAGAGGGGGTGGGAAAGGTCAGAGGTAGGGGGAAGAGGGTTGGGGAGGGACTTAGGTGAGGTGTGGGTAGGTTCATAGGGAAAATGGGAAAGAAATTAGGTAAAGGAAATTGGGGTTTGGGTTTGGGGGTAGTAAAGTGATGTGACCGACGCCGGTCAAGTATGCATGCCCGACGTCGGTCTTTGTACATTGACATCATATCGGTCAGTATGAGGGAACCGATGCTGCCAAGTTAGAATGGACTCGGTGATATCGATCAGAGAGTAACCGATGCGGTTTAGGTGAAAGGGATAGAGGTCTAGGAAGGGTAAGGGGAAAGTGGTTAGGGTAAAGAGTGTAAAATAGATAGCGGGTGAGGGGGGGAAGAAGGGAGGGGTTAAAGGTCAATGTTGGGTAAAATCAAGTTTTAATAATGTGTGTGATTGGTTGAATGTAGGCCAGGGACCAGCTACGGATGTGGGATAGGGTACCTCCCTTACTCGTGGAGGTATGAGGGAGTGCAACAACCGATGATTGGTGCCATGTTGCAGCAGAGTTTGGATTGATTGGGGTCGGACACTCACCGGAACGTAGTCGGGAGCTAAGTTTGATGGTCGCTCTCATCGATGATGGGACTCAATGACCAATACCTTCCATCTGCCGACGAGTGAGATCACAGTCACCCTGGAGGATGTGTACAGGATCTGCGGCTACCAATAGTGGGGACGCAAGTATATTCTATCTCCTTAGAGGCATCAGAGGAGTTGATGCTGACCGTGTTTGGTGAGGGGATGGTAGAGTTGAGGTTCCATAGCACCAAGTATGAGCTACGAGGATATGTATCGGGCCCATCCGAGAGGAGATGAGGTTAGTAGTGTTGTTGATGGAGGCAGTCTGCTACTTTGCACTACCAGATGCAGAGGGTGGGAGATTCCCACGATCATTGATGGGGGTTCTACACGACATGGTGGAGGATAGGACCCATTTTGCATGGGCACCCGCATTCCTGGTATCATTTATACAGAGAGCTATGGGCTTATGGGTGGCTACAGAGGTTTAGCCTGTGTTGTACTTTCCTACTTCATTACTTGGGCATATGAGCACATTGTGTGTGTGTCCAGTTGGTATGCCCCGAGATGATGCATTCGAGTCGGGTTTTGTTCAGTGGGCTTGGGCTTCAGCGATGGGTGCTTGCGATTAGGAGAGACAAGTTGCTAGAGCTACACACGATGTAGCCTATTATAGGTGATTGCTAGAGGGGTTATCCGGCATGGACATCATTTGGAGGCCCTATGTGGGTTTTCCATCATATGGGTGGATGGTAGAGGAGCTACAGGAGCTATAGTTGCTCGAAGGATAGAGGGGTGACGTGCAGGAGAGCACGAGATGATACCCGTAGAGAGGGTTAGATGGAAGTTTGGGTTGCTTCAGGATATACCTCCACCCTTCCCACAGTATAGGAGGGATGACGTGGAGAGGCCTCTGCCTCTACCACAATCGGACAAAGGCCGACAGGTAAGGGAGGAGCAGGTGATAGACCGGTGGATTGATGATGTTGGGGTTGACTGATAGATACAAGAAGTGATGGGTCGCACATTTACGAGTAGTACCGCCGAGGCCGGGGTAACCAGATTTAGCCACCATCATAGTGTAGAGGGATGCCCTACAGGGGTAGGTGGCTACCTTGATTACACAGTTGGGGATAGTGCAGGGGTAGTTGACAGGCTCAGAGGCACATGTTGCTATTTTGCAGGCACAGGTGGCCACTCTACAAGCCTAGTAGACAGGACAGTACTGCACAAGGTGGAGATGGGGATGGGGTACATGGTGGCCACCCTATAGTGCATATTATAGGCTTAAGGCTAGTTGGCCACGCACAGTGCAAATTACTGACCCTTTAGGCCCAGATACGGGAAGGGGTGGGACAAGGCCCCTCAGTTAGGCATGTGCATAGGGAAAGGGTCCCTCTTTATAGGTACCAAGCGGGATAGGGTCCCGAGAGACAGGTACAGGGCCGAGGCCAATGGCACCACCACAGACAACACCTATAGGCAGGTTGAGGGATGCCTTAGGTGAGGTGAGGTATTATCAGGATCAATTGATGGCCGCAGGGATAGATTTTCTATCCTATGGGAGTATAGAGCACAGTAGGCCTCGAGTGAGAGGACCAGGTCACGTACTAACAATGTAGAGAGCAGGGGGCAGTGAGCCCGGGAGAGGGTCGTGGGAAAGACTACCAATGCACAGAGGCCAGCTCTAGGTGAGGGACCATCAGAGGACAGATCGAGGCGAGGTGGAGAGAGGTTGGTAGGGCACCCCACTGGAGGGGAGATAGAGGAGACTGATGAGACATGGATGGATATTAGGTGGGGTGATGATTAGTCATCATTTATGATTAGTGTATCCATGTTTTTGACACATTTTTGATATGTATACCGGCTTATGCTGAATATGATGAGGCTACATACGAGAGTTTTTGTTATTTTTGATCATATATCGGCCTACGTACAAATATGGTGAGGTTGTATATGAGATATTTTGAGAGATTGTGATTATTATTTGTATCTATGTTCACATGTATGTGTACACAGACTTTCGATTTATAGATGATGGTATTTATAGTATGGATGGTGTACTTGTTTTAATTTTCATTGCTATATATATATAGGTGGAAATCAAGTGGATTAGGCATGATAGAGTCAAGGTCGTGTAGGCATGGCAGAGTCAGGTCTTGTTTAGGAATGGTGGATTCATGTTTGTTTAGGCATGGTTGAGTCAGGTCTATTTAGGCATGGTGGATTCAAGGTTGGTTTAGGCATGATGGAGTCAAGTTGAGTTAGGTATGATAGAGTTAGGTTGATGTAGGCATGGATAAGTCATGTTGATGTAGGCATGGTTGCGTTAGGTCAAGTTAGGCATGATGGAGTCAGGTTGATGTAGGCATGGTTGAGTTAGGTCGTTTTAATGTCCAAGTTTTTGGTAATATGAGAGATAAATGTTGATGTATATATCTGGGTATGGTTTTTAATTTCCAAATTTGTGCCATAATGGAAATGTGAAAATGATAAATGGATAAGTTGATGATGTAATAAAAATGTGTATGAGTTGATGCTTATTAGGGTTAATTTCTAGCTATTGATATAGAATGGAAACTAACTAGGGTAAAATGTGAATAGAAAAGGGAAGGGGGGGGAATTGGTTAGGGTAAAGAGTGGATGAGCTAACCTCCAAGGGCCCCATGCCCTGGAGTGCTACGCACATAGTCCCTGGTGAAAAGGGACCTCAAGCCAATGTAGTTCTCCGTAAGCTAGGGAAGATTAGAATGAAGTAGAAGAATGGGTTTGTAAGTGTTCTACATTTTTTAATGTAGGTCATAGGCATGGTTGAGTGTAGGTCACGGTGCATGGTTGAGTTTTGTTAGAGTAGGTATTTACCTTAGTTCATGTTCACCAGGTACTTTATTTACCTTTATCAGATTCATCCTCACCCACTTATGTGTGTGGATATTTCTTTTATCTTATTTAGATATTAGGAGATATTATCTAGTTGTTAGGTATAGTTCTTTCCTTGATCTATGGTATTGACTAGATCCTTGATGTCTAGTTCTCTCCTAAATCTATGGTCTTGAATAGTTCTTTGATGACTAGTTATTTCCTTGATTTATGGCTTGATCTACAACCTTGACTGGTTCTTAGATTGTTATTCCTTGCCTATTTAAGCAAGGCCCATTCTCAATGTATTGCATTGAGTTCCATAATAATATATGATATTGTTGCTCATTTGTTTGCAAAGGTTTTATGTAAAGCTATTATGGTGAATTGCTTTCATCTTATTGATCGTGGTGTTTGATTAACATCTGTGTTCTTGGCTTGGTTCGATCTAGTTATCGCTCCTTTCAAGTTTAGGTCATAGACATGGTTGAGTGGTTTTTAAATTTAAGTGTCGATAATCCTGGTCATGTATAGTATAATCAATAGGTAACGAGGAAGGTGAATGGTAAGAGGTGGTAAAAGAGTCACTTAATTGATAAGAACCCTAATGAGTTGGCCATACATAAGAGGGACCTACAAACGTAAGACCCTAAAGGCGTTGCATAATAAACCATTCTAAGGGTGAAGAAAGTTACATAATAAAAAAGTGTCGCTGCAAAGTAAGTCCCTTGAGTAAAGAGGAAATTAGGCTAAAAAGGCAAGGAGGTGAGAATGGGCGGTTTAGCGTAACTTAATGTACGACAACGTGTCTTTCGAAACAAGAAACTAGGGATCAAGAATAGGCAAGTCCATGACAAATTTCATCTTTTTCTTCATTTGTTTGTTTTTAATAGACTGATCGATATAGGAAGTCTATATGGGATGAGTATATTATCTCCTTGAGGTCTTTGTGAAGCTGATCGATGCAGGAAGCTTCTAGATATTTTTATTGAATTTGTGAAATAACTATGATATAGCTGTCCTTCAAGGGATCAGTCTATTTATAGTAGTGGAATTAGAGTGAAGAGATGTCCCTTTTGAGGGAGTCATCTTTTGCTGGAAGTTTGACTCAAGGAGTTGTATCCATTTTTTTTTACGTTTAAGTCATGGACAAGACTATAGAGGAAGGGTAGGATTTTATTCGGACGACAAAACCATAGTACACAGAGTTAATTATGAAAGGGGGTGGTTTTGAGTGATGAACAACCATGGGATTCCATCCAGAGAAGATGAAAAGTATCCATGAGAATCATGCTATGAGTAGAGCCGTGGTACTCATATTGAAGATAAGGCTAAAGGGTAATCACATGATTCTTGTTTAGTCGTGGATCCTAAAAATGCATAATATGGAAGGTGAACAACACTCAAGGGATGAGCGATCAACCTATTTAAAGTGATATAGGACTTGATATCAACAATAGAATGGTCGAAGATGCAAAGTATTAAGGGGCTCAGGTTTGGGTTTACCTTCGAGTGAAGACAAACGATAAGCACCTAATCTATAGGCATGGGTAACGATATAGGGTCCAAGCCAATTAGGGGTAAATTTGCTCCATTTAATTTTTTCTTCTTTGGTTACATGTTGATTTTCCTTCAGGACGAGGTCACCGACCTAAAAGGTTCATTCGTGAACACATTTTCCATAGGCATGTTTGATACGTTTTGGGTAGATTTGGAGATGGTCGAGAGCATTGAGGTGGTGTTCATCTAATAACTCAAGTTACGCCAAACGATCTTGGCAAAAGTCATCGTTGTTGAACATGTCTTGTAGTGAGATGCAGAGAGATGGAATCTGGACTTCAAGAGGTAGGACAACCTCGGTACCGTAGACAAGAGAAAAGGGTGTAGCTACAGTCGAAGTGTGAATACTAGTACGATAAGCCTACAAGGTGAAAGGAATGTGAGTATGCCAATCTTTCGCAGATCGGTGACTACCTTCAAAAGAATTTTGTTCAAGGTTTTATTGGTTGATTCGGCTTGACTGTTGGTTTGTGGGTAATAAGGTGATGAGAAACTGAGTTGGATGTCAAAAGCATCACATAGTTTGCGTAGGGTTTTGTTTTTTAATTGTTTTCCATTATCAGTGATGAGGTGGTGAGGAACACCAAAATGACAAATGATGTGATGGTTGATGAATTCACATATTTTCTCAGCTTTTGTAGAAATGAGGGGAATGGCCTCTACCCATTTAGTGTAATATTCGGTAGCGGTTATGATCCATTGGTGGCATTGTGAAGAATGGGGGTTGATCTCACCGACAAGATCCAAACCCCATTGAGAGAAAGGCCAAAGGTCTCGTGTGACCTGTAAGGCATGACTAGGTGTGTGGTGGAGATTAGCATGTTGTTGGCATTTCATGCAATGTTTGACGTAATCACAATAGTCACGGTTTAGGTTTGGCCAATAATAGCCTAGGCGAAGGATGTGTTTTGTGACAACTAAACCACTAAAGTGACCTCCACAAATTCCATCGTGGACTTCCTTAATGGTGTAGGGAATTTCAAAACTCGTAAGGCATCGTAAGAGAATTTCGTGAAGCCACACTTGTAAAGAAGACCACCCATGATGACATAACGGGAGACACTTTTAAGAAATACATGTTGTCCATTACGAGTGAGATTAGTGGGTTAAATGGAAAGGGAAAGATAGTCTACATATTGCTTATACATGGGTCAAGGGCAACAGATTTCGACAAAGTATACTTCACGAGGTAAATAAGAGGGTGATTGTAGCCTTGTTGGTTGGATATTTTGTCAAGCCAAAATATGAGGTTCAACCACAAGACATGGGATTAAATCCTCCTCAAAGATAGGTGAGGTTGCTTGTTTATTACTAATCTAAAACATAGCAAAAATAATATATATGGTAATCACACTAATCTAACCATTGGGGTTGGGATAGAATCCCAAAATCCATATTCATAATAGGTAAAGATATGCTCTTTCAAAATGAAATGGATCGGAAAGGAAATTATTATTATGGAAGAAACACAATGGAAAGGAAATGAGAGGAACGCATTTTTTTTCAAGTAAACACATAGCACAAAATAATCATACGAGCTTTACATAACAAATGTAATGCTTGAAATGATTAGAACAATCAAGAAGCTAAACAAAGAATAGCTTAAGATTATGAACATAAGAACAATATCTTAAGAAAGATACATCTCACAACACAAAGTTTGCAAAATAACATCAACTCCTATTCCTCAAATGATTAAAAGAAAACACAAAGTCTTTCTTCTTCACAATAGATCTCAATATTCCAAAAATCTCAACCTTTTGGAATGCATAATCATTCCTTATTTATAATAAAAGGATTTGAGAGAAAATAGGATAAATCCTAGAAAATAGTCTTTTTAATGAGAGTCCTATTTTGCTTGACTCTCATGTAGGAGACCAAGTCAAAATTTTCTTCCTATGTGACGAAACAAAAATGAAAAAGACATGTCAATTTCAGGATTGAAATGACATGCAACATTGTGCCTATTCTGTTTCATCATCTTTGTCTTCCTCCAACAAAGCCTGCTTGTCCCAAAATTCTTGGAACTTTCAGATTATACCCTGCATCTCATTTTCATCAGGCGCGGTGGAATGATCACTTAGAACTTCACATGTTTCCTGAGTATCGCTAGCGTTGCCAGGAAGCTTTTCAATCTCTTGTTGAGTTTCCTTAGGGTTTCCAAAGAATGTTCAATTTTCACAAACTTGTCAATGATTTCTAGGCCAAATCCATAAGTTGGTTCATGCTGAATTGATTCTTGGATCTGCTTGTAAAGATCATCAACAGGAAGAATACCCAAGCTTTCACTCAACACCTTAGCGCAGATCTTGACTAGCTCTTCTTCTATGTCATTCATGCCATCGACCAATTGATCTCTTGATTCCCTCAATTTTCTGCAAGCTTCATTGAGAATATTTATTCTGAATCTAATGGCTTTGGTTAGTTGAAAATGTTTATCCCCATGTGGAATGATGCCTTCTTTGACTAAGATGTGGGATGGAACCTATTTCAGCATTTGGAGAGCTTCAAAAGTTAACTCTAGGTTCCCGAATTCTGCTGAAAATTCATCATCCATTTTCTCTCCATCCTTCTTTATATCCTCTAAGGATTTGTAGACTTCCATGGTGTCCTCAATGACTTCTTTTCCTTACAGGAGCAGCCTTTGGATCCATTCATTGACCGTTCTCCCCTTCTCATTAATCCTCTTGATCATGGGTACCGATGAGAAATCAAACCCGATAGGAGTAGAGGATGATGGTGTTGACTTAGGAGGCTTTGAGAGCTTGAGTAGTACTTTTGTCAATTGTTGTACTTTCTCTTTTAACTCATCTTTGTTTGCCTTAGTTTCCTTTAGCTTCTGGCACAACACATTCATGGCATCTTGTGCATCCTATTGTGCTCCCTCCATTGTTACTTTCCCTAGATCAACCCTTGTGATTTGATAATCTGTGACCATTATATCATCCTTGGTTTTATCAACCGCAGGAGTAGCAATTTCTGCAAATTTATGCCCCGAGGCATCACCGAAATCCTTGAAAGCTGTTTTGGGTTTTTTGGCCGACTTGGTAGGAGTGACCTCATGGGAACTAAAATCAAAGGTTGGTAATGGAACTACCACCTTCCTCTTCCTGGAGTCGATCTATTAACCATTGAGGCATATTGGAAGAATTTGCTCCCATTGTAGGTGTTACGGTCACAACCTTAGGCGGAGGAAGGTTAGCTTATGGATTGGTGACCACTGCAAGTGTAGTGTCTATGACAATGGACTCAAGGAATGAAGGCGTAGAAGGAGGAGGCATATCCATGATTAACTGAGGTCCAGTGGGGAGAGGTGAGAGGCCGAGAAGATACTAGCCATGGCCGAGGAACTTGGTGAAGAAATCGAGGCAAAGAAGGCCTGAATGGGAGGAGGCAATGATTATGAAATTAGAGCTTGAGAGATAAGAGAAAGACTTACCTCGATGAACTATCAACAAAAAGAGGAATGGAAGATTGAACAATCTCTTTTCTTGAAGGAGGATTTCCTTGTTTCGGTTGTGGAGGTGAATCAAGAATCTCAACCGTTATCGTGGGAGAGTGGCCACCTTTGGTGTAGTTACTTGATATTCTCCCTTTCGACAAACTTAACCTTTATTGGCCTCTTGAAAGGGTTCTTATCCTTTTATTTTTTCCTTGGAGGGTCCAACTTCCAAAGTATCTAGTTTTAAAAACTCCTTCTTTATAACTCATTCCCAAGAAATGAGCCACGCCTTAGTAAAAGTAATAATTTGAGCAGCTCTCCCGTAATAGAAGCTTTCTCAACGATGGACCAATCAATGGTGGGAATACATATCGGTCTTCATTTAACCCATCATACGAGGCATTAAGGACACTTTCATTATCTGTGGTGCCCTTTGGGATGTCGAGATAAATCTAGCATCTATATTTCTTCAATTTTTAACTGCAATTATCCTTTCTTCGGATGGCAACTTCATCCCGAAGATCAACCCAAATATCTTCTATGTTGAGAACATGTATATATAAAGTCCCGTACGATTTAAGGACTCCTCGGAAATCAAATCCATCTCTATGCTTCATGTGCTTCTTCGACTTGTCCTCAAGCTCGTGCACCACGTTTTAGCTTGAACCACCGTTGAGCACGTGTACCTTCCAATGGAAATAGTTAAGGATATGGAAACTTTGTGTTTACTTTGTTGGAATTTTTGGAAATCCAACAATTGTCTTACCAACTCCATTAGGATCAGATTATCACTTGGGAATATGGGCAATCGGAAAGGATCACCTAGGTACATGACCACCCGAAGGTATGTGAACTTCTTGAACTGCAAGAAGATACAACCCCATTTTGATACTTAGGCCCATGCCTCATCAGAGACTCTTCTCTTTCTTAAGTCAGGGTTCAAGCATGCAGATGTTCTCATAAAAGAAGGTGTCATTCACTCTTCTGAATTGATCCTCAGACCCCTTCATTGTCAATTGAGGGAAATACCGATATATATGTTCAGTTGACTTACTTCCCTTCATGTCCAACCCTGGATAATTCCTCATGCCGGCTGCTGCATAGGTGACATATGATGACATATAAAACTTGTCGGTAGTCAAGACTGTCTTCATCTGGGAATCAATCTCATTACTTATAAGACTGCTCTAATCAATCCCTTGTTTGTTCTTCTTTATAAGGACCATGAATTGATACATCCACCCGTGAAAGTATCTTGACTCGGGGAGTCCAAATACTCGACTCAATAGGGTGATGATGTCACTGATTTCAAGGATGAAATCACTCCTCGGGACAAACTTGGGAAACCTAGAGATGCCCGGCTTGGCCTTGATCAAGAACTTTTATTCATGTGTCCGATGCAATCTTCTTGATCTTTGTCCCAGATTTCGTGATGACTTAAGATCTCAATTGACATATTCCTCAAAGTTGGGTAATCTTAAGAGGTCATCAAAGTAACCCCATCCAACTTCACTATGGTTTCTCCCGCCGATTTTTCACTAAGCGGGAATCGAGTCATAATTGGAAGTGCAAGCCAAAATGAACTCGAGGAATTGAGCAAACATTGGGAATCCTTGTTAGAGTAGGTATTTACCTTAACTCATGTTCACCCAAGTACATTATTTACCTTTATTGTATTTATCCTCACCCACTTATGTGTGTGAGTATTTCTTTATCTTATTTAGATATTAGGAGATATTATCTAGTTGTTAGGTATAGTTCTTTCCTTGATCTATGGTATTGACTAGTTCTTTCTTTGATCTATGGTATTGACTAGATCCTTGATGTCTAGTTCTCTCCTAAATCTATGGTCTTGACTAGTTCTTTGATGACTAGTTATTTCCTTGATTTATGGCTTGATCTACGACCTTGACTAGTTCTTAGATTGTTATTCCTTACCTATATAAGCAAGGCCCATTCTCATTGTATTTCATTGAGTTCCATAATAATATATGATATTGTTTCTCATTTGTTTGCAAAGGTTTTATGTAAAGTTATTTTGGTGAATTACTTTCATCTTATTGATCGTGGTGTTTGATTAGCATCTATGTTCTTGGCTTGGTATGATTTGGTTATCGTTCCTTTCATGGTATCAGAGCTACACAACTTTCTGTCACACCAAAATCTCAAACTTATGGTGGAGAGGGATCTCATCATGTTAAACAATTGCTACGCCAATACCCTCTCGCACGATGGAGCCGGGTATACACCCAATCAGGCCCAACAACATTAGGAGGAAGTGACACCAGGAATTTCCTCGGGAGGTCACCCATCCCATAACTACTGGGGTGGCGCGCTTAACAACTTGGCATCGATCTCTGTATATGTTGATGTATTTCTTATGGGGATCTATTTTGGTACATTCCAATGTTAGTTTATCGTTGTTCGAGTAGTTTTTTTGACAACTCATACAGATTTAGAAGCGCCACTCCACCCATTCAACAAGATGGGAGGTGTGGTGTTGATCCGCTTCTTCGGGTTTCGTGTCCTTGCTTTGTTACCTTGGCTTTTCTTGGATTGTGACACTTTGAAGTTTGTGTCATTGCCTTGTTTCTTTGGTTTTTGTTCTTGGATCGTGGCACACTTATTTATAGCAGTTGATCGAAATATGTTTGGTGTTTTTTTTTGCACTTTCGACATCACTCCGTTGATAGTCTCTCCAGTATCGAGGTATTATGGTGAAACCCTAAAGGTCAATTGTTTTTGAGTTTTGTGATCGAGCAAAGGATTTAGACCATAGTGCACACAAAATTCTTTAGCATTGCATTACGAAGTTTTTGAGCCGAGCTTCTTGGGATGTCTTGGAGCAGGTCTTTACTCTCTTTACTTTGTTACATCGGGTTTTGGGTACTTCATGTGTCCCTTTTTTTCTCGTTATTGTACATGAGTACCTCATCAGCCTAGAATGCTTATGACTCATATATTGTGGACATGCCACTTCTATTTTGGCCCCTAGCTTCACTGAGGGGGTGTTAGAGTAGGTATTTACCTTAGCTCATGTTCACCTAGGTACATTATTTACCTTTATTGTATTTATCCTCACCCACTTATGTGTGTGGATATTTCTTTTATCTTATTTAGATATTAGGAGATATTATCTAGTTGTTAGGTATAGTTCTTTCCTTGATCTATGGTATTGACTAGATCATTGATGTCTAGTTCTCTCCTAAATCTATGGTCTTGACTAGTTCTTTGATGACTAGTTATTTCCTTGATTTATGGTTTGATCTACAACCTTGACTGGTTCTTAGATTGTTATTTCTTGCCTATATAAGCAAGGCCCATTCTCATTGTATTTCATTGAGTTTCATAATAATATATGATATTGTTTCTCATTTGTTTGCAAATGTTTTATGTAAAGTTATTTTGGTGAATTGCTTTCATCTTATTGATCGTGATGTTTGATTATCATCTCGTGTTTCTTGGCTTCGTACGATCTGGTTATCATTCATTTCAGTATGATGACTGTTTATCAAAGCAGAGAGAGTACATGAGACTCACGTGAACTCGATAGCAAAGAAAATTAAATGAGGTTTCTTTTAGGTAATTTAACCCAAAAGAACAGAAAACTAATGTCTGTTAAGAAAAACATATTCCAATGGGGGCAATTTTTACATAGTCCTTAGCCCTTGGTCATATGATATGGTCATATGAGGGCTTAAAACTTGTGATTCCTACTAGTAGATGATTAACTTCATCCCCTTTAATTTTATTTGTGCGGTGAAGGCAACAACAATTTATTTGTTTTAGTGGCAACTAAAATAAATAACAAGCAAAATATTAAAAAGCTTGTATCTTTTGATCGGTAACTCGTTTTGAGTGCCATTTTTTTTACAAAAGTGCTTGTTTTTTTGTGTTCTTTCCATTGGAGTTATTTATTTTGAAACTTTAACTATAATTATAAAGTGTCAAATATGGAGGAGTGTCAGAAACAATTGTGGATGCAATTTTGTTTGAGCCCGACGTCCTAAATTTTCGGGAGTTATAGGTTGTACCTATCATGGATTCGAGAATGATATGCTTTTCTCTCGAAGTATGTGGACTTCAAGAGGATATTGTAAAATTTGTGGAAGAAAATATATTGCTCAAGAAGCGAAATTATCTTCTACAATCACTCATTTATGATAAGGATACAATAATACACTTCTTGCATAACAACCTTGCTAGCCTACAAACATCACCATCATATTGTGGACAACCATATCCATGCTCCTAGTCCACTTGCAGCTATTGCTCCTGAACCCACTGACATTGATCTGTCAGTCTTTGAGTCTGTTCCTGCTCTTGATGCTCATACACCTATGAAGCTTGTTACTGCATGCTCTTCCACATCTTTGCCTATTACAGTTCCACATGTTGTGTATCATACTTCTGTTCAGTTGCATGGATTTTTTAAGAAGCATACCACTGCATTCAGTTCTCGCATGCTCCGTTTTATGGATCTCACTAGTGGAGTCATTGGCAGACATTCACAGGGTATTGTTTCCTCTCTTCCACATGTTAAGTGGAATTCTCGCCATTACATTGGTTTTCGTGCAGATATTTCATTGGGACCACACATTGATAGAGCTCCTTTGTTTGTTCGCTTGATTCTTTTTTAGGATCATGAGCAACACACGAGTTCTACATCTTCACTCAAGCTTGAGAAACCTGATATTTTAGCTATCAAACATGATCAACCTGACACACATTCTGCTATTCTTTTGCATGCACCCATTGTGCATTTTGCACCAAGTCATATGCAGGCATCTTCTTCATCCATCCGTGTTGATTTGGGGTGGATATCTGATCACTCGTGGAGGTGACATAGGCATTCGTTGAGAGGACTCTATAGGCGTGGCTCCTCCACCATTAGGCCTCTTGCTCCACTTTTTATACCTTATGCATTTTGATGCTTCTTGTTTTGAGCATTTTTCTTAAAGCAGTGTAGTGTATCTCTTTTGTTTGTTGAGATATTTTCTATCTATACTTTCGACACTTTTAGCATGTTGACAATATCTCTTATGGGAGATCTATTCTGGTGAAGTCCAGTGTTATTTTTTTAGTGTTCGAGTAGTTGATTTTGGGCAACTCATACAGATTTAGTAGGCGTCACTCCACCCATTCGGGCCGGTATGGGAGGGTGTGGTGTTGATCCTGCTTCTTCGGGTTTTGTGTCCTTGCCTTGTTACCTTGGCTTTTCTTGGATCATGACACTCTAGAGTTTATGTCCTTACCTTGTTGCTTTGGTTATTATTCTTGGATCGTGGCACACCTATTTACAAGTAGTTGATCGAATTATGTTTGGTGTTTTTTTGCACTTTCGACATCACTCCGTTGACAGTCTCCTTGTATGGAGCTATTCTGGTGGAGCCCAGTGTCAGTTGTTTTTGAGTTTTGTGATCAAGCAGTGGATTCAAACCATAGTGCACACCAAACTTGTTATCCAAAATTCACCCTCAAGGTAATTTTGATAACATGCATCAAATTCTTTAGTCCCAGGCAAATAGATTGAGTCAGGGCAAAAATTTCATGTTTCTAGGGTCCCCTCATATTTTTCTAACTCCCCTGTCCAAGTAGAAGAGAGCAAGTTCTGAGAAAATGTGAAAAAAATTTGCAAAAACAAGCTCGGGCCAGGAAAAATCACGAAAAATGGCTAAGTCCTAGTCCTAGAAGCATTTGGGACAAGTGGGACAAAAAGGCGCGGATCGGCCGAAATGAGCACAGGCGGCCCCGGAAGCAATTGGGACATCTGGGACAAAAGGACGCGCGGGACGCGGAAATCCGAACTGGCCGAAAAGAGAAAAAATTGGTTAACTGCTGAGAGGGTCGCCTTTGGGACAAGCGGGACAAAAAGACGCGAACCGGCCGAACCGGGTGAAATGAGTCAAGGCAGCCCGAAACAGTCTGGGACGCGCGGGCCAAAAGTACGCGAACCGGCCGAACCGGCCGAAATGAGAACTTTTGTCCCGGAACAGTTGGGACAAAAGGGCGCGAACCGGCCGAACCGGGCGAATTTGTCCCAGACGGTCCGAAACCAAATGGGACATATGGGCCAAAAGTACGCGAACCGGCCGGTTCGGCCGAAATGGGAAATTTCAGCACCGAAACCAAATGGGACAAAGGGACGCGCGGGACGTGAAAAGCCGAAATGGCCGAAGGCAGGGAAGAAAAGTCAACGTTTGGTCCGGAAACTTCAAACGGCCATAACTTTTGACTCCGAGCTCCGATTTTCATAAAATTGGACTTTCTGGAACGAGCACGACGTCCTCTACGCCACAAAAACTGGATTTCTTAATTTTAATGAGGGTAGATATATTTAAATAAAAGAAACATATTCGGCTCCAGTCAGTCAATGCTCATTCCCGTCAAATGACAGAAAACGCCGCTGACTCCAAATTTGCCGCCCACACTCGTAAGGCCATAAATTTTGCATTTCTCAATGAAATCGCACAAAATTGGTACCGTTGGAATCGTGGTTCCGATCCCGATGCACAGAAATCAAGAAATTCAAGATTTGATCAGAAATTGTTTGGGTTTTTTAAGAAAACGTGGCCGGGTTGAACAGTGTTCTATTTGGTAGCTGGGAGTGCAATTAAGAGGCATGGTCATCATTCTTTCTCTCGCGCAGCACATGGGACAAAGTATGGGGAGCCTTTTGCAAGTAATGGACAACATTTTCACTCAATTTAATGCCTCTTACAAGGTGGTTCAAGGACAGATTTCAGGATTTCCATTTCCCTTCTCTTTCCTTCTCATTTTTCTATAAATTGAAGTGTTGGGCTCATTGTAAAGGGAGAGTTTTGGGTAACAAAGCTCACAAAATTGCTTTGTGAAGCTTGCTGTGTCAGCAGCCCTTGTAGTGGACTCCTTGCATGGTGATCCAGCCCTTATCTTGTAATAGATTGAAGCTGTGCATATCATGAAGCAATAAAATATCGGTTTGTGGATATATCTTCCCTTTGTGTTTCCTTGCATTCTTCTTGCCCCTTTAATCTTTCTACAAGTATATTGTGTCTATTTATTATGTTCTTGGCAGGAATTCATTATCATGTGTGTGCTTGGAATATTCTTTGTGAATGCATTTTGCTAGATTATGGTGAACTGTCATCACCTCTTCTAGTGTGCACTTTGCCTCCGTATTTCACACATTTGGAGATTACTCTCACACCCTCTTTTCCGGTGTATCACCGATTTAGTGTAGGCTTTCATTTTATGCATTCTCTCTCTCTGGTCCCTTGGAATTTTAGGTTAGAATAGCTAGTTTCTCCGCATTAGAGTAGATTGTGGCAGGTGTAGTTTAGGAGCAAGAACCAAACTTTCTCTCGGAGGTCTCTCTCAAGTAGCAAGTCCCACTTGGAGATAGTACCCATGTTATCCAATCACACCGTGAGTTTAAATACATGCACAAAGGCTTTGTGATTCGGTGATAACAAAACTTCTTCAACATTATATGAGTTTTTGAGCCGATCTTCTTGGGATGCCTTGGAGTGGGTTTTTACTCTCTTTACTTTGTTGTTACTAGTTTTGGGTACCTTGCGATGTCCCTTTTTTCCAGCTTATTGTACATGAGTACCTCATCGTGCCTAGTTGTCGGGACTCATCTTGTGGACATGTCACTTCTATTTTGGTCCCTAGCTTCACTTGAGGGGTGGTGTTAGAGTAGGTATTTATCTTATCTCATGTTCACCTAGGTACATTAGTTACCTTTATTATATTTATCCGCACCTACTTAGGTGTGTGGATATTTATTTTATCTTATTTAGATATTAGGAGATATTATCTAGTTGTTAGGTATAGTTCTTTCTTTGATCTATGGTATTGACTAGTTTTTCCTTGATCTATGGTATTGACTAGATCCTTGATGTCTAGTTATTTCCTAAATCTATGGTCTTGAATAGTTCTTTGATGACTAGTTATTTCCTTGATTTATGGCTTGATCTACGACCTTGACTGGTTATTAGATTGTTATTCCTTGCCTATATAAGCAAGGCCCATTCTCATTGTATTTCATTGAGTTTCATAATAATATATGATATTGTTGCTCATTTGTTTGCAAATGTTTTATGTAAATTTATTCTAGCGATTTTCTTTCATCTTATTGATCATGGTGGTTGATTAACATCTATGTTCTTGGCTTGGTATGATCTTGTTATCGTTCCTTTCAAGATGATTTGTTTATCAAAGCGAGAGAGTACAGAGACTCACAGGAACTCTGACAACAAAGAAAATGAAATAAGGGTTCTTTTAGGCAATTTAACCCAAAAGAACAAAACCAATGTCGCTTAAGAAAAACATATTCCGGTCGGGGGTAATCGATGCGGCCAAGTTTATGAAAATTGGAAAGATGTAGAAAAATGAATTGTTGTGAATTTTAGTGAGATAAATAATCAACCCAGAATTCGAGATGATGTAATGAATCCTTGACACACTCAGAAGAAGTTAGAATACTCCAACTGTGATTGTGGAGTGTGCAAGGCAACAAAATGAAACAAAAAAATGGAGAAGCGTATCCTCACACCTCAAAATGCACATCAATCAAACACTAAAAACACGTACCTAACAAGTGATTTTTAATGTGTTGAGCTTATGCTATTTAGAAGACTAACTCATGAATTTAGAATAGATTTTTTGGTGAGGAAGGCTTCCTACAAAGAAGGATATCTAAAAGGAGAGGTTTCAGGTATGTTATGGCGGGGGTGGGCCATCTTCTGAGGTAATGACTCGATAGAAGCAATGAGATGGGGAGTACCTACCTATCGGATCGTGTGATCGCTGACAGGTGTTCCAGGTAAGATGTTGTTTAAGAAAGATGTGTATATTTTAATTTTGTGCAAGTTTGGTAAGATAGAGAGAGAGAGAGAATGTGTTTTCTATGATTCTTTATGTCAACCATCAGTTGGGCATGACTTCTAGCATATAGGTTTCCCTCATTTTAATGTGAGCTAAATTCAGCAAATCAGAATGTAATGTAACCAATTTTAAGCCCAAATCAAAAATATTACGTTCGATGAAGCAAATGATGAATATGAGAGGGTATGCTCTTTCACTAAATGCGAAATCAAGAAAGAAGAATGATTCCTTTTAAATGCACCAAGAGAAATGTTTCTTTTAGAGAAATTAGAAAGAAGAGAGGATTACTAGGGAAGAAAATTACTATGTAAGCCTTTTAAAGGGAAACAAACACACAACTTTCACCTAGAAATGAAGAAAATGCAATAGAACCCCGATGGGTCCCATCGGGTGTGCCAAAATGTTTCACCATTTTCTTTACGTTTTTGAATGACGAAACAGATAGGGTTATGGGCTAGGAGGAATACCTATTAAATGGGTTGGTTGATGTTAATGCACATGTTCTAACTTCTCAATCCAGTGTCAATTGTGAGAGATTCCTTTTGGCTAGGAGGAACTACCTGTAATAGAAAACAAGACCACAAAAGAGAAGTTAAATGATATATGATAGTGGATTGCCTAGCGTATGCTAGTTCGGGAAGTGTGATACTTCCTAGATGGTTGTCAATCCATTGTTTAAAACAAATTAATGCAAGAAATAAGTAAATTCCTATTGTAGTTGATATGATTTAGGTATCTCATTCAATCACAATAAGAAAAATCCAATCATAACAAGGCTAAAGGCTATAGTTGGATCTAAAGGATGAGTGATTGTCAAGGTATCGGGACTAGTTAGGGTCTAATTTTGGGTTGTTTAGGTCGATTGGTAGGTGGTTTTTGGCTTTGTTCTTGGGTAGGGTATGAAACACAGAGACCGGCGTCGGTCTTGTATGACCAACGATGGTTTAGTAATAACCGACAATGATTAGCATTACGCAAATTTTCAATAACTCAATATTTCATGGTTTAGGGATTTGTCTGAGACATAATCGGGATGGTGAGGAGTGGGTGTAGGTCTAGGGAGGTGTTAGAAATAATCATAGATGTCTAATGTTCGGTATGGGTGATTTTATGGTGTGGGTGAAGGAATGATCAAACTTGTATGGAGATAAATGGTGGGGAAGTGAGAGTTCAAGTAGAAACTAATAACAAAGGTAACAAAGCCTACTAGAATGAACAAAAATAGAAGAATGTTGGTTAACAAGATACTTACTATGATGCAAGATTTGATGGCTGGATGGAGGTGATGGTTGATCGGAGGAATGGTGTTTGGTGTCATGTGACAGTGCTTCCTAAAATGCTACCGTGGGTGCAATGCTCCTAGATCTATTTGGATGATGGTTCTGGATGCCTGGATGCATGAAAAGATGTTGGTTCTACTTGCATGCAGCTCTGATCTCATTCTCATCTAGTCTCGAATGTGCCAACCCCTCAAACAAGGTTGCTAAGGTGAATAAATGGTAACCAATGATGGTTCTATATTGAGGCGCCGGTTTAGGTCGGTTAAGGTGGGATTCCCTAGGTTTACTAAAATGGGAAGATCTTTCTAATTTCTTGGGCCAAGTTGGTTTGTTGTCATGGATCAGAATGGAAGCTTCCCTTCTAATGAGCGGGAATGTGGTTAGAGAAATCTTAGGCATTGATTTTAGGGTTAGACCAAATCTTAGCTCATTAAGGCAAGTAAGACTTAGTTATTGTTAGTTATGGAAACATGCCAAGAATAGGTCTAGGGTGAGGTGGTTAGATGAGGTGTCTAGGTGAGGTGGAAATTAGGTCAATTAAGGTAATAAAATAATGGATATTGTGAGGATGGGTATTTAATTTAATTAAATTAATTAAATTAATATTAATGTGGGTGAAAGGGGTCCATGGTTAGGTGCCCATGTTTTAAGTTGGTTATCCGATCCGGGGCTAAGGGGAATGTGACCAAATTTAGGTGTCTACACTAAGCTATCTAGCTAGAATGGAGCAAAAATTTCACATATTGAAATTTTCTAGAAAAAGCATATTTGAGTGATAGTCCCACATGACTATCACAAGCTCTAAGTACATCAATGGAAATATGGAGGATTCCTCTACAATATACAATCATCGATTTTTCACCATCAATTCTTGGTCGTTAAACAATACATCATTTTCTTCTAAGTTGTTATGCATAGATAGGTAGGGATTTTATGAGGGTTAAAAAGGTGTTTATCTTCTTAACGATTATTCATAGCGAAAACTATGATTCTAAAAAATTCACTCTCTTAGAAATTATCATAACTAAACCTATGTTTTAAATGCTACCCCCAATATTTTGGGTCCACATTTGTGAAATCCGAAATGAACATCTGGTTTTGGTAACTATGTGTAGAAAAATGTAATAAATGGTGGATGGAATAGAATTAACTTCCTTCGTATGCTTGTGTGATGTAGATGAATCATCCGTGTCCACAGTGATGGAGCTAAGTGAATGAAAATTCTCCAAATACTTTTGAATCAACCCTAGGTGGATAACAGTAGTGAAGTGCTTGGTCCCTCATTATGGTCTCATAACTTTATATTCCAAAGGTTCTAGGGATATGCTTTCTTAAGGACCCCGAAAGGTCTAGAATGGACCAAAAAATAAGAAACCAAATGAAAAGTTGTACGTGGGGGAAAGTTCAAAAAGGATCGGTGATTGTCTCTACACCAGGGGAGTTCATACATACATCACATACTGGGTGACAAATTACTAAATACTTCACTTCACCTTTATAATACTACGGAAGGATGAACAAACGAAAAATTATTGATCTCAAACATATTTGAATCGAACACATGATGATAGAAATCAAATAAAAATGTCTCTAAGAGATCCAGAGTTAATTTAGTACTTTCTTCACTCAAAACTTCTAAATAGTAGTATGACACCATGACTCAAAATAGGACAAGCAATGCATGTCATTTTTGTCTACATTTCCCCCATCATGTGTAACTTATGATAGACAAGGTCAAGAGTTACCCTTAATGTAAAATCAACACCATAAGACAAGGAAAGCCACCACAAAGTGGGATCCAATACATGGAACATCAAATGATGTGAAGACATTTGAATAAATGGCTACCTCTAAAACAAACAAGTCATTTTGCACACCAAACATAGGGCAAATGACTTTCACATACAACCAAACATTAGAACTAGGTATTCAAACAATATAACCATGGAGGCAAGTAATCCATTCTCCAAATATTAAATGTTTGAAGCACCCTAAGGTGTTTAGCATGTTAGAAAGATGAAGTATGTTTCATGTATAACTAAATAATGACTTTGATAAGTGCAAAATGAAACAATTACTGTGAGAGACAAATGTGGATGCCCTCAATGACCAATATAGGAAAGGTAAAAGGTGAGCATTTGTATTGCAAAAGATCAACAGTGATACTAAAAGGCGTGAATCGCATGTAAAGTGGTATAGATAAATGGCATTCAAGTTACTTTGATCTAAATATCATGTGTAAAAGATGACCATAAAAGAAAAGTAAGCAAAAATCCTAAATGCAACCTAAAAGACCATTTTCATTACAAATGGATGGAATGTAAGAGACACAGATTCTAAAAATAACAATTGTTGAAAGGTTTGGAAATGTCATGGTGTGTGTGTGTTGGCATTTTATTCTCATTAATGGGAGTCAAGTGAGACTGAAGTGATTACATTATTGTGAGAGTGTGTCTTTTTATGCCAAAAGTTGATGTGGAGAGTTAGGTGTGAGGTTTCATTTCTTTGATGATATGCGACCTAATGATGATGTGCATAACCTTATATCCTAAGTGTATTTGACAGATGAAAGATTAGGAGTGATGATTTGAGAAAGAAAGGGCTCGAAAAATTGAGTGAACCCGTGCTTCTTCAAATCCATTAAATAGATTACAAGCAAGGCTAAAATGGAATAAGAGAAATTCAAGGGGGAAGGAGGGTCGAATTAGTGTCAAAAGAACCAGAGGCTCAAAGGAAAATGGATGAAGATTCAAAGTCTTGGGCTTCACAAATGGTTTAGAATGGGCCCAAAAATGACTAAGTATGGAGGAGACAATGGAGGGAGCCAAGTGTCCAAATGGTGCAC